>CM021732.1:94918064-95234205 GCA_011075105.1 Heteronetta atricapilla
AAAAAAAAAAAAAAAAAAAAAAAAAAAAAAAAGAAAAGAAAGAGAGAGAGAGAGGGGGAGACAGAGAGAGACAGAGAGAGATCACTTTGTATCAAGTGATACAAAGGCCATGACTCACAACATCCCACCAGCTGATGCCCAAACAGCGTGAACAATTGCTACCTTGGGAAGACCAAAACCCCAGTTTCTACTGCAGAGCGTGATGGCATCAATTTCATATGGTACAAAATACCCCTTCGGTCAATTTGGGTCAGCTGTCCTGGCTGTGTGCCCCCCAGGGCTCTTGTCCACCCCCAGGTTACTCAAGGCGAGTGGAGGGCAGAGTAGGAAAATGAAAAGGCCTTGCAGCTGTGCAACCTCCCTGCAGCAACAGCCAACACACCAGTGTGTTATCAACACTGCTTCAGCCACTAATCCAGAACGAAGCACCACAGGGGCTGCCATGAAGAAAGTTAACTCCTTCATAGCCAGACCCAATATGCTTCCCAACAGAATGAGTATTCTAAGCTCATTGCATTATTTTGAGGTTCCCTCATTGTAAAAGCACTTCCCTAGCATTTACAGCTGCTGTAGTATGTTTGATTTCAGCTGTAACAGCTGGTGATACCAGTCAGAACTGGGCTTATCCGGTTGTTTTCTATCCAGTAAAGATGCTTCATTCTAACCCTTCAGGTGTTTTTCCTCTGTTTAGACATGGGAGTAGGCTTTATGTGCTTATCTATTAGCTCTTTGCTACAATGCCACTGACAACTTCTGCTGATCATCCTGCATCGGGTTGTTTCTGTCATGAATATTTTTCTCCTTTCAAGAAACCTGACATAAAAAGCATTTTCTGATGTCTCTGAGGATCATTTTTCAGTGTGACGCATCCTACCAAATCTCTGCAGGTGTCTCCTAAACTTCACCCTTAAGCCTTTGCTTCATCATTCTGCATTTAGTTATTGACAATGAGCTTTTAAGGACATTTCTCAGCTATTCTTGGTTGAGATTTTTTCATAAATATCATACACCATTTCTAATTTTTTATGTATCTTTATTTTTAAGATGCCAGTGATCAAAGAGAAGACATTTATGTTGGAAACCACATACCTTGTTCAGAAAGCTTCAATGGCTACTGTATACATGGAAAATGTGAATTCATTTATTCCACTCAGAAGGCTTCCTGCCGGTAAGTCCTGAATGCCTACAAAATATGCTTGAAATTACTAAAATGTTTAATCAAAATGCTCTCTAGACATAATTACAGCATGTATCAGTTTGCAGTTATCTAAGCAGGGGCACAGAAGCCACATACCTGTGCTGTGGGCAGCACACAGCTGCAGCAGTTGTGTAGAAGACAGCGCTCCTGAAGGGCTTGGCCACTCAGGTGCAGGTAGTCAGAAGCTGAATCTCTCTGAGGTCTTAGAGTTGGCTTCTTATTTTTACCTCTAAATCAAGATAAATTAAAAATAAAAAATAAAAAGAAAAGAAAAACAATGACAACAACAATAAACACTCTTTTTCCTTGAATGGTTTTTCTGGATGACTGCATTTTCCCCATTGACCTCTCAGTCTGATCTTCTGCTAGATTTACATTTATATGCTCTTGGCATAAACTCTCTGGAGTATCAGTGTTGTATTTTTAATATTTATTGCCTTTTTCACAATAATATGTTTTATGCAGAGAGTACAAAATCACAAAATATTCTTTAGCCCACATTTTTTGTCCAGAGTATAATCTAGCAGCTTGGTATTAAGCCACTGTTTCTCAAGAAATGAGAATTTTCCATTTTATTTCCTTAGCTCCTGAGTATCTTTTCTTCAAATTTCACCAATTTCTACCTCTCTTTAAAAATAATAAAAATAAATAAATAAATTTTAAAATTATTAACAGAAAAAGGCTGCATCATAATAACATGTAGTGCCTTACTTGTCAGGAGGTTTCACTCCTGAAATTTGTCTTGCAAGATTGTATTTCCAAATTAACATGGCTGAAGATGCTGTAAGTCTTTGCTATCCTTTGATTTGGAAACTTCAACTGTAAATCCATTAGATACTATCACATTTTCTCCCCTGATTTTTATTGAGCAAGTATAGTTAGTTTTTTTTTCCACAGCCAAGATTTAACAGTTTTCAGACTGACAGGAAATCAGGAAGCCCAAAAAGAAGAGCCTGTACGGTTGTTGACCTAGCCATTTGAAACTCATATTCTCAGTTTTCCCACCTGAAGACTTTTCTTGTTTATTTTCAACTTTCTGATAGAACTTATTTCCTTTTCTTTTTTCTTTGGCCCAAATCAAGAGAGGCCAGCATACCTTTGCTTCTGTTGGAAACTCGGTGCACCCCAGACATCATCTTGGTGGGCCTGGGGCAGCAGTATTTGAGTACAGTATTATTTTGATGCAGAGCTGTGTTTAACACAATTTCTTATAGATTTGTCCTCAACATTTTCAAATTGGAGGTATTTCAAAGAAACCATTCCTGGCTGAATTAACTGATTTTTTTTTTTTTTTAATTTCTCGGATATTTTTTCTTCTGGTTAGGGCTATCATTAATAGTAATTTATTCATTTGTGATTTAATTACTAGTCTATCATTTAAATATTAATTATTTATTTAATGTACTTATAGTTAACATTTTAATTAATTTAATATCATACTGTCTCTTTTAATTCTATTTAATAATTAAACTGACTATTACTACCTTCAGTTATTTATATAAATGTCTTATTATTTAAGCCTGCACAGTCTTAACACTGGACCCAACATGACAAACCACACAGGGTTCCAGTCAAGAACTTCTGACTGTCAGTTCTGGACCCTAAGTACCAGCTCTCCTTTGGACTTTTTTGGCTATTTAAATACCCAGGTTCTTATGCCTATATGTGTGTTTCTTACTGGAGCAGTGAGTTATTAAGGAAATAAAAAGATTTATAACAGACAGTCAGCAACCTACCAGAGAAACCAAGTGCTTCTAACAAAGAAAAAAAAAATCTCTAGATAAGGAAAATATAATGATGAATGCCAAGGACAGATTGTTACTTCTAAATGCTTTGCATTCTCATGCACATCTAACTTACACGCTGTTTAATTTGGTCCTCATTTCCAGGGATTTATATGGCATATGTGATGTATCAGATGACCTACAAAACTGCAAAAAATACCTGTGCAGAGCAAATTTTGACTTGCAGTTTCACTGAGGACAGTACATCTCCGTGCTCATTGTACAGCAGCCCTATAGAACTGCCAGCAGGCGGGTGGTAGGAAGGCTTTGTAGTAGCAAATTGCACAATATTTAGTTTAGCAGCTTTTGCACAGCTGGGATCTGGTCTATCTCCTGCTGCCTCCTTTGTGCAGTACAGTTCTGTATTTGCAGCAGGCTGCATCAGGAAGGTACAATTCATCCCCTGGCAAAGAATCCCAATCTTCATTATGCTAACTCCATTAATTGACTGATCAGCATACTTTGATGAATCCTTGCTGACCTCTGTCTATCATGCTATATATTAATGCCTTAAAAACTGTTCTGCCCATTTACCAGGCAGCTTAAACTATTGCACAGTACTTCACCCCACCACCAACACAGTTCTTAACACAAGCACTTCTGCTTTGCAGGAATTCAATAGTCCTGAATATCCATTCAATATTTCTCAGAAATAATTTCCTGTCACTTCAGTGTTTCTGAGGAAATGTATTTGAGTTACTTGTGCTTCCTCTGCTTTGTTTTGCCTCCTGTGCTTTAAAGCAATTCTCACATTGATCTCACTTTGGCTGTTGTTATCTTCTTTAATGAAAATAAAAGCAAAGTAACAAAGCAGAATTCTTCACTTGCATGGTCTGCTATTTTATTGTTTCTCCTTGTATAGAATCATAGAATTGTTTGAGTCAAAAAGGACCTTAAAGAACATCCATTTCCAACGCCCCTGCCATGGGCATGAATGCCACCCACTAGATCAGGTTGCCCAAAGCCCCATCCAGCCTGGCCTTGAACACCTCCAAGGATGGGGCATCCACAGCTTCACTGGGCAGTCTGTGCCAGTGCCTCACCACCCTTGAAGAGATCAATTTCTTCCTAACATCTAATCTAAACCTACCCTCTTTTGGTTTAAAGCCATTACTCCTTGTCCTATCCCTACACTCCCTGACAGAGTCCCTCCCCAGCCTTCCTATAGGCCCCCTTTAGGCACTGGAAGGCCGCAGTGAGGTCTCCCCAGAGCCTTCTCTTCTCTAGGCTAAATTACCTCAATTCTCTCAGCCTGTCTTCATCGGAGAGGTGCTCCAGCCCTTTAATCATCTTCACGGCTCTCCTCTGAACTTGTTCTATTAACTCCATGTCCTTCTTGTGTTGGGACCCCCAGAGCTGAATGTAGGACTCCAGGTGGGGTCATGAAAGCAGAGTAGAGGGGGAAAATCACCTCCCTCGGCCTGCTGGCCATGCAGCCCAGGATATGGTTGGCTTTCTGAGCTGCAAGCACACATTGCAGGTTCATGTCGAGCTTCTTATCAACCAAAACCCCCAGGTCCTTCTCCTCAGGGCTGCTCTCAATCCATTCACCACCCAGCCTATATTTCTGCTTGGGATTGCCCTGACCCAGGTTCAAGACCTTGCACTCAGCCTTGCTGAGAGGTGGGCCATGTTCTCACAGGCCCACCTCTCAAGCCTGTCCAAGTCCCTCTGGATGCCATCCCTTCCCTCTGGTGTGTCAACGGCAACTCACAGCTTGGTGCCATCAGCAAACTTGCTGAGGATGCACTCGATCCCACTGTCCATGTCACAGGATGCTAGCACACGTTTTTCTTGATTCCTTTCCTAGCAATTACCAAGCTTGCCTACAGTAAATTGGGACTTTTATTTAATAACTCTGCTTTAACTGGAACTTGCTTCATTTCTAAACCTTAACATCTTACATAGAAGCTTATGTCTGGAGAAAGCAGAGTCACAAGATTACAAACATGAAAACCCCAACAGTTATTCCTTGCATGCAAAGGGAGATTAGAAGTTGCCTAAGCAGCTGTAGGAAGGTCTGGGGAGTAACCATTTTGTCCCTCCAAACAGAATTAACTCCTACTGTAGCACAAACCTTTTGGATGTATGAGACCAATTCTGCACTGCTTTCAGACTTCTCTGATCCAGATTACAAAAGAAGTGGTTTTTTTGTGCCTGTGGCAGTCATTCTTTTCTTTCTGCTGTAGAGCTGGAGGCCAACTGTATGATTCAGTTGTCCTTAATGGTGCGTTCACATCAGTCAGTTTTAAAGGATAGCTGTACAAGGAACTTGCTACTCCTGTGCTTGTAAGCAATCCTTTAAAACAAGCAGTTAGGGGTTCGTACTTCTACATGAAAGGTGAGGGTTTTCACTAGTTCTCCCTGCCCAAACTGGTAAGAGGGAAGGGATTAAAAGCCTTTGTTCACAGATGTGAGTAGTAGCCCTTGGTGCGGCAGGTTACAGCTCTTGCTGGGGTAGCTGGGGTATCTCTTGCATTTCCTTGTTGTGCATCAGCCTCTCTCTGCTTGCAACACGAGTTGTTCCAGAGCACTTTGTCACTGCCACCCTCACCACTGGCACATCTTGCTCACACTGCACGCGTGCATTGCCATTGGGAGCTGCCTCTGCTGAGTTTCTCATTGAGCTCTCTGCTGGTTTGCTCAGGCAAGATACCATTTACAGCATCTCCTCTTCTCTCTCCTGCCATTCCTCCCCCAGCCCTAGCCAATTTTTAAGCAGTCTTCTGTGAATTCTCACATAAACAATTGTGGGTTATTGGGTTTTCTCCCATTAGTGTCTGCAAGGAAGCTCGGTTTCCCCTCAGGGAAGTGTGCAAGCCATCTGGATGAGCTGGCCAGCTGTGAGTCTCCTTGACTTTTCTGTGCAGTCAGCAAGGGGGATAACCTGACCTCTGTGAGGCACATTTACCCTGAAATTCTTGGTGGCTCAGAGTAGGAGGTAGGTAGTGAAGAGAATAATTGGTAAAGACTTTAGTCCAGGGACAAGGCAGGAGGGGTCTTGATGCTGTTCTTTTCCAATAGGTTTTGTAGGATTCTATGTCCAAAGGCTGCAGCTTGAAAAGACATCCTCCTTTTCCCCCATTGTTTCAAAGTTTTTCTTCCTTCTCTCACTCCTTGCTCATATTGACATTGCAGCTGAATTCCCTGAGCATACTGCTTTGCTCTGTCTCATTTGTTTACTTATTTCATCTAATTTTTTTTATTCTTCCTACATATTGCCCCAGTCTAACAAGCACCCCACATACTTCTTTTGCCAAACCTGGGCCTTTACCCTGTAGTTGTGTCTTCAGAGAGGGCCACTGATAACCTTATCCAGGAGAGAAGAGACTACCCTTTCTGTCTCTCCTCTTGCCCCAGAAATCCAAACCATTCTTCAATACAAGTGTTACTGCACCTCCGCCTTCTCACCAGCTCTTTCTCAACCACAATTCAAATCCCTCCATTTGTTCACAGAGCAGGCAGAATCTGAGCTCTTCTGTGTGACTGTGCTCTCTGAATTTCATTTTAGACTTCAGAAAGTTATATGTCCTGAGCTGCTGTAGCAGCAGTGGTGGCACCAAGGAGGGTGTTTCTCTTCTGTCACTGCTGTGATTACTGGGCTTTTTCATCCCACAGCTTGGACTCTTTATTTCATCTGCAAAATGACTGGGCTGCTGCCAAATTACATATGTCATTAAATATTGCTTTTGTTTTTCAGGTGTGAATCAGGATATACTGGACAGCACTGTGAAAAGACAGACTTTAGTATTCTTTATGTTGTCCCAAGTAGACAAAAGCTTACGCACGTCCTTATTGCAGCAATAATTGGAGCTGTACAGATTGCCATTATAGTTGCAATTGTCATGTGCATAACAAGGTAGGTAAATACCAAAACAGTGAAAAATTATGCATCACATGTATATGCTTTTTCTGTAGTTAAATCTTTTCCTTCTTGAATTTTTATGTGCATAAACATACATTCTAAAATACCCAAGTAAAAGAAACCTATTGCCATTTTTGTCACAAAACACACGTTAATTTAAATTCACAAACCACCAGTGACCTGTCTGAATCCCCAGAACAGCTACCCAGCAGAACAGATCAGGCTTGAAACATATTCAAAAGGTCACCTGCTGTGTTAGACCTTCATGGAGTTATTCAAGCATTGACGATATCTTATAGAAGATATGGTTCCCCCTCCTGCCCAGTGAAACCAGAGAGGTTGACACATTGCTGTTCCCTGCAGTACAGCTGTAAATGGTGTTACACAGGGAGAGAAGTCTCCCTCACACCATATATGCTTCCTGAAAATCAATGTGCAGCGAGTGCCTTTTTTAGGCACTCTCCATGGGAACCTATTTTACGAAATGTGAAGATGCACAAGCACAGAGTTCAAGTTTCTGGGTTGTCTCAGGCTCTCAGTCTGTGTGAAAACTGAGATGTGAGTCATGGATTCATGGGGCTCATCAGGGATTTGAATCCAGTAAGAACTGGGGGCTCTGGGCTGGATTAAGGATGATTTAGTTACATAGTAGTGCATGAAGAATTTAAATCCTACATCTGGGCATCCAGGGCAAACATTTCCTCCTCGAGTTGTCCATCACTTCCTTTACTTTTTCAGGACTGCTTACGCAGAGCCATAGAACATACTGCTGCAGCATTAGTGCATGGCTTTCCAAGCTTAGTGATGTGGACTGACACCCATATGAATGAACAATATAGGCCTCCTTCCCATCTCTCTTGTAAGGTTCAGTGTACCAGGTGTAAGCACACACGTCTAACACACCCTGCATGTATAAACACCCATTCAGCTTATGGAGTTGATGCCACTCCTCTTTTACCAGACACCCTGCTGGTCAAAGCATCCATGGAGAAGGCTGAGGGCTCAGCAGCCCCCTCTCTCAGCCTCCCTACAGCAGTTCCCTGGCACGCAGTCTTTCTGGGGCAGGCTGTCTCACCCCGTCCCAGCAGGACTGCTTTATCCATCTTGCATTGCCTGCTATCTGGTGGGCTAAGTCTCTTCCTGCTCAGAACAGCTGGCTTTTATGAGTCCTTCCTTAGCTGTGTCCCCATCCCCAAGAAAGGGGTTGGAAGTGGGCTCTGCCCTGGGGATTCCAGCAAGCAGCAGAACACCTGGAGGTCCAGCAGTGCAAAGGCTGATTGATCCGGTCTTAAACCTTATCATACTTAAATTCCACTGGATTTTAATTTGGAAGTGTGTAAAAAGTAAATCCAGTGCAGCTATTCACCAAAGCATGTGTTTTGCTGGATCATGGCTGAAGGATATAGGACCTTTCTGGTTTGGGTCTCAAGCAGAACTTCTGGAGTGATCTGGGATCCCACGCGGATCCCCAGATATCAGCCAGGTACCAAACAGCAGGAGAATTCACCCTGTCAGCACAGCTCCTAAGCTGTTTGCTGTTCTTGAGCACAGAAAAAAAGTCAATTCAGTATTGCTAGGTTTAATTTTATATGACATATATAAAAGCACTCACACTTTCTCTTTCTTTTTTCTAAACAGAAAATGCCCCAAAAACAATAGAGGACGTCGGCAGAAGCAAAACCTAGGCCATTTTACTTCAGATACATCATCCAGAATGGTTTAACTTAGTGATTTTTATACCTACATTGACCATGTGATGTACATTTTTATTATATCTTTTTTTAAAGAATGGAAATATTTATTTCAGAGGCCTTATTTTTGAACATTTTTAGTGTAACAATGTTGGTCTGTATTCTGAAAGCATCAGCTCTAACAGCTATGGACTGTTTTATTAACTTTACTTTTCTGTTTTTGAATACGGTAGGTCATTTTCTGTATCTGTATCACATGGTTATATAATAGACGTGCTTTATTCATGGAATGTAATATTTTTGGGAACACAAATTTATTCCACCAGTGGTTGTAGATTTAAAAAAAAAAAAAAAAAAAAAGTCCACATTACCTAGCAAACAAGGCATGAACTAAAGGTAAAAATGTTTACAGCTTACTTTTCTTATGAGAAACTAGAAAACACTGTGTTTAAATACCGTAGATATTTAAATGTTTTTGGAAGTTAGTAACTGATTTTTTAGACACTGCCTATCGCATGAACTGTGAAGCTGTGTGCTGTGTGTAGTTGTAACATATTTATAAAACATGTGGGCTGGGTCTAAGCACTGCCATCTTCATTAATAATGCCAACGATTTATTTTTAAAGGGCAAAATTATAAATTTCTTAGTTTTGGGAAATTACCTGGTAGAGCAGATGGCACAGGTCCAAAAGGAGTAGTCTCAGTAGATTTAGGTGTTTTAAAAATTGGTGTCAAATAATTGAACACAAATAATTGGAATAAAGCCTAATTTGTCACTGTTTAAGCTGTTTTAATACTTCTTAAACTTTTTTAAAGAAAATACATGTTTTAACACCTACAATGCAGATTGTATAGTGTTTGTGATTAAAATAAAAATTAAAAAAAAAAAAGAACAAATAAAAGTGAATGAATTACTAGTGCTCTTGTATAGAGTATTTTCAAGAGCTAAGAAAGTCCATCCAAATTAGTCTGCTGGTCATAGTTATATTAATAGGCTGTTAGTTGTTGTTTGAAAGATCCAGAGATAAAGTGTGAATAGGATGTGTTCAGCTGTTTTAACAAGTAGTTTAGGCTTTCAGAATTTTGCATGTAGGATTTAATAATTTGTTCAATAAAAACAAACAAAAAAAATGCTTTCAACATTTTGAACTGGAAAAGCATGTCACAATACAACCTTTTCACTATTTTGCCTGTGGTTTGGTGTGTTTATTTGTTACCCCACGTGGCAATTGTAAGCAGCTGAAGATCTGAAGTTTGTTCTGCTTGAAAAACAGCCGGTGTTCATTGTCGTGAGCACTCTCTGAATTCTCTCAGTGCAAGCACTTCAGGAACACGAAAACAAAAGTAGATGGCTTAAAATATGTGAGTTTGCTCGCCTGCTTAGTTGGTAAGTTACTTAGCTTCCCTGGATTAATGCTAATAACTGCATCAGTACAGAAGCGTGACCCTTTAAACGTGCGCTCCTTTCCAGACATTGCTTCCTAATTTTAGAGGTTTCATGTTGCTGAAGGCATCTGAACCACCGCCTGTGGACATTTGGTGGTCAGAAGCATCTGTCCCACCTCCGGGAGCGGCGTCCCACACCCGCCTGTGAGCATGGCCGAAGCCGGCTGTTGCGCCAGCGCCGTGCACTAGTGCCAGGATTGTTCCCACGGGGTTTGGGTCAAAAGACCAGCTCCTGTGGACCTGCCCGGAGAGAGGCGAAATGGACCACCGTGAGATCACGCTGGAGGCTGACAAAATCCACCAAAACCGCCTGTCAAGTGTCACCGAGGACGAAGAAGAACAAGATGCAGCGTACACCATAGTGACGGTCCTGGACAAAGTGGCCAACATTGTGGACAGCGTGCAGGCGAGCCAGAAAAGGATAGAGGAGAGGCACAGGGAGATGGAAAACGCCATCAAGACCATACAGATCGACATCTTAAAGCTTGCCCAGGCTCACGGGAACACTGGCTATACGGTGAACAAGCTGCTGGAGAAAACCCGCAAAGTTAGCTCCACCATGAAGGAAGTGCGGGCACGGGTGGAAAGGCAGAGCGCCAACGTGCGGAAGGTGGAGGCAAAGCAAGAGGAGATGCTGAAGAAAAACAAATTCCGGGTTGTGATCTATCAGGTAACTGTGAACGTAACGTATGGCTGTGCCGTTGTTGTGTCACCTCCTCAGTAGCTGCGGGTAGGCGGCGGGTAAGGAACCAAAAGATGTCCGCTGGGAGGGTGACTTTATGCTTTCTTTAACACCGAGCTCTGCGTCTCCGTGCCTTTCAGCAGGAACCCACTGGCGGCAGCGCCCGCAGTCTATTATTAGTCTCGTTGGGTTTCTGAGCCAGTAGTGAAAGATTAACTGAAGATCAGCAAGGACTATTTGTTGCCTCTCTGAAAGGTAATATGAGGCAGGCCCTGTAAATCTTGTCATACAGACCATGCCTGACATTCATCTCTCTTATTTTTTTCTCCATATTAGGTAGAAGTCCAAATAGCAAATTGTTTGTAGGCTCCCTGGAACCAAGACTTTCTTTTAACACTAACTTTAAAACATACAATTTATTTAACTCGCAAGCTTTTGTAGCACTGACAAATGGGGGCTTTTTGCACTGTCTGAATCTACAGCCGAGTGTGCACAAACTAAAGCTCAGAGCCACAAACCCTTGCAACAAACTGTCCCTTGCATGCTATACTTGGAAATGATTTCACACAGCACAGTTCTTCCAATCATTTTTGGCAAGTAAATTATACATTTTCTTTCATTAACCTCATTCCAGGATGTTCTTTGTTCTTATAAACGATTATGTTTGAAGAGAAGTTTCATGACATAGCGTAGTGTTGCCAACATCCATACAAATGGGCAGTTGGTAGTGCAAGCAGCTCATGGGATCTGTCACTCGCTAGCAAGCATTGTGAAACTCATTTTTTTAATGGCTTGATCCTGCATTTGCTGAAAATTCCCAGTTCCCCAAGTCAACAGAAAGTACAAGTGTTTAATCTTTTGCCAGGAGCATAGTTTCTCCTTCATGCCAGTGAGTCCCCAAAGCTTATTTCAAATGAGTCCTATTCATCATTACGCATTCTTTAAAATGTTGACCCTTGTGAGTAACACAATGTGCCCCTGTCACCCTGTCTTGGACCTTGATTCTGCAACTGTTTGTTCATAAATAACATCACTTGCATGAATGGATCTATGTGTTTCCTGAGTATATTCAACAGCATCTGTAGCTGACAAATTCTTATGCATGATCTAACTTTCTTAACAACTTCATTTTCTTGTACTGTGAAGAAATAGCTAAAAAAAGAAAAAAAAAAAAGAAAAAGAAAAACAAACAAACTAAAAATGTTACTTCTTAATGTTATGTTAGTAACTTGCAGCCAAATTCTGCCTCCCAGCTTCTCTGACTGAATTACTTACTATGGCAGCACAGGAGAAAGCATAGGCAGAATTCAGCCATTTATTACAACTATTGCAAGCTGCACCATCATGATGATGGAAAAGAAAACAGGCACCTTTGCTTTTTCCTTGAGTATCATTTCCCATCTAAGGAAAATAAATATCTGTGATTCCCCTGTGTAATGGCATAATGCCATTTCATTGATGGACTTGTACCATAATGATTGCAGTAGAGGCAATGCTTTGAAAATGTTTGTCCTTAAAATGGTATTCATAACAGAATGCATTTTTTTTCTCTGAAAGACCTAATTTATCACTTATGTTTAAAATGTCCTCTGGTTTCACTGCAGAAGAGTGACCTGCACCCTGCTCCATATGTTTAGCCCTTTGTTGGTGATTTTCAGGAATGTAAACAGTATTTTGGATTTCCCTCTTTCTATCCTCCTTTTCCTGTTGTAGTTGAGGACTGTGACAGAGCATATGTATGACTTTAACTTCCATTCTTTCATTGAGGAACCTTTTCCATCATGCGCGGCTGAGGAGCAATGTATGCTGCTCCCTTTGGAGCCTGTCATGTAATACCTTTCTAGAGGAGCAGAACTATTTTGCTCCACAAAACCAAGGTAGCCCAAAGTGTGCTGGAGCCTTAATGTCCAGCACACTCGTGAATGCCTCTTTCATGCAAGTGTGGTCATTTTTACACCGTTGATTTACACCAGTGTAAGCACAGTGTTGGAGTGCCAAGACCTGAATGACTGAAGCTTGGCTACGATGAGGGGAAGTCTGCTAATAGCTGGTGAGTCAGAGTGGTGCGTCTACTCCCTTCACTCTATTTCACAAATAGGTGTAACCAAGTTGTTTACTTGGTGGTTGTGAGTGACAGCTCATCTGTAGTGACATTTTTTTCTGATGAGCCACTTGGGACACTGTGGTGAAGCCAATGACCTGTGTGTAGCTGTAGAGGAATGCTCCCGTGGGTGAGCACACGTGGGTTTTAGTTTTAATTTCTGCCAGAACATCGGCATATAAGGGAAAAGGAAACACCAATTAAATCCTAAAGATTTTATTTCAAGTGGAAAGCTTTGATCTCACCACTGATGGAAGGAGCAGGCAGGTTGAAAAGGATCATTGACTGGAGGAGATTGTCCCAAGAGACCTCAGCCATGATAAAAAGAAAGAGTTGGCACTGTCCTCGCATTAAAAAGAGACAAAATGATCATCCATGAGCATAATGATTAGAGAAAAAGCTTTCATTTTTAAAAGGCCATGCAGTTGAGGAAAAGATTTGGTAGCAAGCAGCTTTTCTGTCCAGGCTGATTGCACGATTAAAATGGTAAGTTGTTTCAGATTTTCTAGAAAGGTCTTTGACCCTGAAGTACCACGTGCCCTAAGAGAACAAGTGGGGAACACAGAGTACATTATAGGTTGAACAGGTCTCTGTTCACTTTTGCTCAGGTTATTCTGAATAACCAGCCATGAGATCTGTATTTTCTTTGCAGCCAAAGAGCATTGCACAATTTAATTCATTCTGTCTAAACTATACAGAAATTAAAAGATTTAAAAAAAAAAAAAACAAAAAACCTTGAAAGCCCTCATTTCATTTGCTTTCCCTCACATTCTGCAAGTCCCTCTCTTAATGTGTGCACAGCCACCAGGAGGCCCGTGTTACAGCTGCTGGCCTGCAGAACAATGTGTCCCGGTGGGGGACTGTGCCAACCCAGACATGATGAGAGGCCAGCGGAAGCCTTGTGTGTGCCACTCATAAAGAAATTAAAATAGAAGTGGCTTTTACTGGCCACTGTCCTTCTGCTGCATAATGACTTGGACACTAAAAGCAGTGAGCCTGAGATGGGGACAGTCATCTGAAAATCTGGAGCGGAGGCACTTCCACACGCAGTGGCAGTAAGTCAGGGCGCATCGAGCACAAGGACACGGAAGCAAACACGGGGTGCCTGGTACATGAACGGCCCCTCCATCAGCACAGAATTTCAACTACAGCTGTGGAGAAAAACCTGTGAGAGTCACTGTGACCTAAAAGAGAGTGAATTATTTAATTCCATTTTACAAAGACAAAAGAGCTGACTGCTGAATGACTGATCTGATGTCGTACAGGCCTAAGAATGACAGGCTTAGGAGGGGCTCTAGGCAGCTGTCTGCAGAGCAGTATTGTTAGCACCACAGGGTTACATAGCTCACCAAGAACATATTGTGCTAGGTAACCCATCTTTTATTATTTTTCTGTATTACAGAAACATGGGAGAGCTTATCTTGTATTTCTGTGTCTGATAGCTCATAAGAGACAATCTGGAGAAAGGACAAATGACAGTGGACTGTGTTGAAATGAGAAGTGTGATTTGTGATATGTTTCTGAAAGGGTTTACTTTTAAGACATCATTGTCAACTGCATATTATTTTCTTTAATGACCTTGGCAGAGAAAACGATGTGGATGTTAAGAAATATGCTCAAAATGAGCAGCTGTCAGTCCAGAGAGTGAAATAGAAGAAAAGAAACCAAATTATCGCTAGAGCTGGAGCAATGCTAATGGAAGCGTACACGGTGCCAACACCTGTACTTAGCAGAAGCCCTTGCTTTAGCTTGTCTGCTGAGGCCCCATGGTTTGGGAAGGACAGCAAAGGGTGTATTAGTGCTCAGAGGATGACTGAGAGTCCACTTGATGTGTGTCTCTTAAAAACATGCAGTGTGGGCATGAAATGCTTCAGGGAAGGTATTGATCGTGATTGACAGGTGATTGAGAGACATTGAATGCCCTTGTCCAAAGCACTCCGGAGCATCTGGAAGACCACATACAGCTCCGATCACCTGTGTCGTGATCAAACCAAACAGCCTGATCAGAGGGACAAGAAGCTCTGGTAAATGAGAGACCAGGAGGCTGTAACTGCATTTGCTATTAAAATTGAATTGCTATTAAAATGGAGTCTGAAAACTTAATGAAAAAAGCTGGCATAAGTTGAGCACCTGTGTTAGCAGAGCACCGGCCTCACACAGCGAGGCTTCAGAGCTCAGTGACAAGGGGCTTTTGCTGGAGTCTTGTGGCCTAAACCTTACAAATGTTTTTACAGCTGAGACAGGTAATTGCTTTAGCTGAGGCTACAGAAACTAAGAGGAACCCAACAGCTGTGTCAAAGAGGGCAGCGAGAGTCCTTTGTTTCCACTGTCAAGCTCGGGCCCTCCAGGTCAGAGCTGTGAGCCGCCCCGTGCTGGGCAGCTCACAGCCACGCGGGCTGAGCACAGGCCCAGCGCTGAGACGCGGGAGGCAGCCAAGGAGACCGTAGGTTACCTCTGATTTCGAGGGGAAAAAAACAACCATATTCAACGAGCTAAAGAGAATCTCTCATTTTTGGGATGTACTCACAGGGTAAGAGAACGGGAAAAAAAAAAAAAAAAAAAAAAAAAAAAACAGGCATAGCAGCTGTTGGGTCATTTCTGGGCTCCTAAAATGAAATAGGTTGCGTATTTCAAAGGAATGGGTATTCACAGCAGATTATAAAATTGTCTCTGTACCTTTTGTTATGGAGTAATCAGAATCCCCAGTCCTATTCCTTTGTGAAGAGCCTAACAGGGACAGGCAGTCATCCTCTCAGGGCTGTTATTGATTTTTTTCCACCTATTAACGTTGAGTGGTGGAAACGGTGGATCCTAATTTACATTTGCACTGGATGCAGTGGTTCAGGGCTTTGCATGTGTTTGGCCTCCTTGCCTGTTCTCCATGGTCGAGGCTGCCTGGAAAGTACGTATCGACAGGCACTGAAGCTGGCCAGTGCGAGAGCACATCTATCTTCAGTGATACGCTTCATGCCTGAAGAAGTCCAAGAATGAATGGACTCAACCCTGGTAAGAGCAGTTAGGACTGAAAATCTCAGCACTGCTGTCAGGAGCTGAATCTTGCTCCTGACAGCACAGGAGCTTTCTCCTGTGAAGCTTTAATTTTCCTCTGGAGCTGCAAGGGGTCCTTTTTTACGCACTATTCCTTCAGTACAGGAATAATGTTGGTCAAGATGGCGCAGGCACAGAAGTGAGGAATATATGAAACCATTAGCAGCAATTTCAGAATTTGGATTGGGATTCATTTTGCTAGGCATTAGGCATTAGTAACGCAGATGTTTGCATGCTTGGCTTGCAGACTCCCTTCAAGACAGCAGAGAGAAATTTACAGAGCTAGGTTTGTCTGACCTATTGCAGACATCTGCTTCTCAGTGCAGTGTCTGCTTGATAAGTACCTCTTGTCTACATTGGGTTGAAAGGGAATCCAGAAGCTAATTCATACGGAGACATGGTTGCTTGGGCAGATGAGTTCAGCAACTTGTGATGAACGGCTGGGTTGCCGTGTACTTGACAGCAATACCCTGCTGCAGCTAGCTTGCAAGAACAGTCATGCTGTGATGAAAGAATGAATTTAAACATTACCAAAACATATGTATATATATATAAATATATTTTTCAATTTTTTTGGCTTGTCACCTCTTGTGAATACTCTTTCTCCTCCCCTCACAAATGTTTGTTATCTACAGGTAAACTGGAAGTGAGAAATTTCACGCCCTTCCTTGCAAACCTGCTGACTGACCCGCAAAACTATACTCTAGGTTACTCTAGGTAAAATCATAGCAAAGCAAAGTAGGTGTGAAGCTTTAATTTTCCTCTGGAGCTGCAAGGGGTCCTTTTTTACGCAGCATGTGGTGGCATGGAGCCAATGGTTCCTCTGAATGCTGGGGTATAACTGGGCAGCACTCGCACCTAGTCTGCAGCTTGCTGCCACCAGATAATGAGAGGATGAGCTGGATTTCTTTACAGTCACTGTATATTCCTGGCTAAGTTAATGAATTTCTGTCAGAATTTAAAGAAAAGGGATGCGCATTAGGCTCCACAAAAGAGGAAATGAGAGGGATTGACTGTTCTGGCCAGGCTG
This sequence comes from Heteronetta atricapilla, assembly GCA_011075105.1. Classification (NCBI taxonomy): domain Eukaryota; kingdom Metazoa; phylum Chordata; class Aves; order Anseriformes; family Anatidae; genus Heteronetta; species Heteronetta atricapilla. The sequence goes on from CM021732.1 coordinate 94,934,910, forward strand.
CTTTTTCATTATGTAAAAATAATTCTAAATACAAGCAACAGCACTTGGCCATAAAGTCTTACGTGCTGAAGTGTTTATTCTCTACCTACTTCACTCGATAAAATCCCTTAGGTGCCCTTTTAAAATAATCCTATTTCTCTCTCCTTTGAACAGTTTTTGGCTGGATGGCTGAGATTTTGAAATGACATATTTGCAAAAAAAATGAAGGGATCACTCGAGATTTACAAAGCTTCACTCTTAACTGTAGAATAGGAGTAAAAGTACTGAATGATTTGTAATTGGTTATTCATCAGCGGTTTCATATTGATTTAGAGAGCAATTACAAGGAGATGTTTTAGCGATTTACCTTGGCTGGTGGTTTGAATAACAAATCATTAATTTAACATGCAAATGCCAGGCTTTTTCTGTGCATTGTCTCGATACAGTTTCCTGCTCCTCGGCTGCCAGTCATTCACATCACAGGTTGTCATAGACACGGCAGCATCACCAGATCGGGCACTAGGTGCCCCATCACCATTTTGCTGCTTCGTGCCCTGGCTCGGAGTTGCCACATGATCAGTGGTCCCATCTGTGCTGATGCTACACAATAACCTGCGCGTTCCCTGTCACACGTCCCAAGGCTGAGAGATTGTTTGCCGTGACCTTTTCATTGTGCAACACAATGACAGCGATTTATGGAGTTTCATCTGTCTCTCCTCTCCACTTTTGCTGTGAGCAGGGGTTTTTAGGAACATTTTGAATCTTGATTTTTATATTTATGCATATATGTTTGTACATTTGTAGTTTTGTGTGTGTGTGTGTGGTTGTTTTTTTAAAATTGAGGGTACCATAATAATTATTTACTTGGTCATTCTATTTTTGTCTGCTACTGCTTCTTGTATTATTTAAAAAAAAAAAAAAAGTTCTGCTAAAGTTTGAATTGAAATTGAATAATAATTGAGTGTTGATAACAGTTATCTTTATTGATTTTTTTTAGAATTATAAGGTGATGCTCTTTGAAAAGAGAATGCAAAAATATTTTATAGAGTTTTATAGCATATAAGGCAATGTCTCTTTTTTTCCCCCTTTGCCCACTCTAGAAGCTCAGTTTGGCCTTGGAGTACAAACTCAAAACAATTGTACCAAACAAACAAGAAAAGAGAAGGGGATTCAAGCCCCTACATCCATTCTAATGCCTTATATCTCATTATGTTTTTAATTTTTGAAATGGACATTATAATAAAATTTACTAAACCAATCACAAAATGCATTCATGTATTTAAAACCAAGATATTGTTGTACAGTGACATTATATCATTGCTTCGTGTGCAGAATCCAGTTGATTCTAAACTAGCAACGCAGCTTTTTTAACGAAAATCTTATTGCTGCTATTATTTACTGATCCCATCTGTGATTACAAAGGTACAGAATGGAGATGTAGATAACGAGTTTGGGAGAAAGCTGTTAAATAACCCTTTTTTCCTTTGTGCAGCCCCTCTTCCAGGAGCCCCCTTGGCTTATTTGCTCCTCACTTCAGCAGTAAGAGAGAAAGGGGCTGCCAGAGCCAACCTGATGTACCATTGCATTACATGCTATGGGAGAAAAATGCTTCTGCTGTGATGCCTTCCTTGAGATCAGGAAACACCAGCAGTGCCTGTAAACTGCTCAGTGCCCTCGCGTGTGAGTGCACAACAGCCAAAATTTTGGCGGCCCATGAAAGTATGCACAGCAAGAGGCCTGTAGGAAGGATACAGATTACATCCCCTCATTTTTTTTTTTTTCTAATTGTGAATTAATTGAAATGGGAGTGGAGGGAGCAAATGACAATGACAGTCAGACTCTCCTGGGAGCCCGGTGTTAGAAGCAGCTGGGTTTCCATATTCCTTGTCCCTAGAGCCATCCAAATAAAGAGGGTGGTGGCTTTCTTCAAAGCTGAGTTTTACTCAGGTGTTTACTTTGTATTCAGGTGGGCCCTTAAAAACTCAAACCTTTACAGGCTAGACATAGTTTGAAAGATAAATACTCAAAAATGAGGAAACATTTAGTTTTAATATGCTTTCTTAGCGTACTTTCTCTGCCAGCGGCATCGCCAGCCAGGCCTGAATTGTACACTGAGAAGAAAATTGTCAGCCAGTTCAGGGACTGGTCCCATGCAACTGAAATCAGTAGGTGTCTTGTCTTTGCTTTTATTGAGACTATAAGCAAGCTGATAGCTGCGTGCTTTGACCTTACCAATTTCCCACCTGGTGCTAAAATATATTGTTCCTGTTTTAGGAAGGATGAGCTCCTGTCTTTTCTCTACCCCACTGATGTCTGCTGCTAAGAAGAAAATGTTTAGTGCTTGAGGGGAAGGGCAGGAGAGAGAAAGGAAGCAAATGAGAAAATCTTCCTACTGTGACTAAATCATTGTATATTTATCAAGAAACCTCCCCAACATACAAGCCAGCTTCACTAATACTTTCCACTTTGCTAACATCTTCCACCCAGAAATCTTGAGAGGAGATACAAACTCAAACTAATTTTTAGCCTTACTACGTTTGGTTCTGCACGATGTGTGCAGAAACCAAGGGTAAAGAGAAAAATGGAGATTTGGCAAAGATCATTCCCGGCGTCTGCTGCAGAGTGAGAAATGTTGCTCAGGACCTGCAGCTCTAATTGCTGTGTCCTGGCTATGAGGCCTTCATCTCAGATGTTCGTGTTCATAAGTCGTAATTCTGACACATGCCTACGAAAGTTAAAGCCCTCTCTTCTTGAGCTAGCAAACTGCAAAGATAAATGCAGCCAAGCGACAAAAAGTACAGATAAATTTACTCTTCTTCCGAAGGAGCACAGCATAACTACTGCAGAGGAAATAGCTTCTCTCCTTCCTCTCTTCTTAAAGAGCGTTCTTCATATGTACAGCATACCCTACTCACCATATTGCGTTCATTTGGTATGTGCTGAAATTTCCGAGCAGTCATTATGGAAGCGTTTCTTTTACCATTTCAGCTGAAGGAGTGGGCTATAATTTACAAACTTTGAGGAATTATTATCCAGCTGTGTTTTAGTTCATTTTCAGAAAAGAAGGGATTATGTTTATATATAGAAGTCTTTATATAATTAATGTTAATTTGCATGTGTTAATGTAGATGATTATTAGGAAAGTATTGTAGTTTTGTTCCTGCTGATTTTGACAGACGAGTTGAGTAACATTCCACTGTAATCAATGCAACATAATTTGTCCCTCATTTTTCTAAGCATTAACAACTATTTTACTGGAGGGTTTTTACTGAAGCCAAGGCATGATGACAAACTTTTCATTGGGCTTTATCTGCCAAAAAGAGCTTAATGTATTTTATTTTACATGTTGTTATTATCCTGCAAAATAACATTAAACATGACTTGCTAGTAATGAGTCAGTGTGAAAAACGACAGATACATTTTTTGGCCAGAAATCATTTCTCAACAAAATATACAGTAAGACCAACTCATTCTTCACAGACTCACAACTTCTAATATTTCTTCTAGTTTTTGAATTAAGAAAATAATACCAAGGATAGAGCCCAAACACTGACAGGCCTCAGAAATCAGATGAAGATGTTACAGCAAATGGGAACGAGCTTACAGAAATTTTATTTAGTTGTCATACATCTGCACCTGAAGGGTTGCTCCTCCTGGGAGGAGGGCATGTGCACGTGCACGGCCATAGCTAGCAGGGAAGAAGGGGCTGGCCATGTCCACCTCCTAAACCTCCTACAGGCTGTGGTTACTGTGGGCAGCTTTTGGAAATCTGTATATCTCTCAGCTTTAAGCCTCTACCAGTCTTTCTTTGGAGGGGCTACATAAACTCCCAGTGCTAAGGTATCAAGGACAGTCATCGCTTCCAAGAAGGCAGCATATCATATCACATCGGCATACATATCATATGTATAATATAAATATATAATGCCGCCCACTCACATAGGCCACCGAACGAACCGCAGAAAGCAGAGGTGTTTGTCTGCTGAAGGTCATTCTCATGTTTCCGGATGGAACAAGCCAAGTTCACCCCAGCGATGGTGCATGTCCTGAGTGAATTGTGTGGAACTGAGTTTACTGCATAACGTTAAATTCCTTAACTGACTTTGAGCTCTTGTTTAGCCAGCGAACATAATTTAATTCATAAGGTAGGGTCCATCCCTTTCTGTGCAGCAACAGAAAAGTTCACTTAATTCTAATTACTCAAGAATCTGTAATTGTGTTCATGACAGTAAAGGGTTGAGGCACTCTTTTGGAAAGGGTATGGCTTGCACAAGCTCCTATTTTGTCTACAGGACATTCACTTTTATTGGTGCGAAATAATGGATCCAGTTCCTACCTTAGAGAAGTAGATCAGCTTCAAAAAAAACCATGAACTGGACATATCTGCTCCGAAAACCATCAGGGACCAGTAAACACAGGACCATGACATTCATTATTTTCAGCTAGCACCACTTTGAAAACAAACCTTTGATCAGATATAATGTTTTTACAGAATTTGGCAAATGCTTCTTCTGCCTCTTGTATTTTGTGTAGATCACATGTGATGGTACAAGCCTGACATTGCTACAGTAGTGCATTACAGTTAGCATTAATTAACTACAAGCCAACAAACAACATGCTTGAATAACCATCCTTTTAAAACACACTTGCTGGAAGATGACTCTCTGCTTTTGTTCACAGGAGGAAACTGAGTGTCCTTCATCTCTCTCTGTTATCAAAGAGAGGACAGCAGGTGAAACTCTAGAGGATGATTTCATCCCACCCGATGACCTGTCTTCTGATGAAGAGTACTATATTGAAGAAGGCAAAGCAGCCCAGTTCAAGAAATCGGGCATGAGGCGCATAGATGATATCAAAAAGGCATTTTCAAGGGAAAATATCCAAAAGACGAGGCAAAACTTTGGCAAGAAGGTAAACAGGCTTCGAACTAGAATAGTGACCCCTGAGAGGAGAGAGAGGATCAGGCAGTCAGGAGAGAGACTGAAACAATCTGGGATAAGGTTCAAGAAAACCATTTCACAAGCTGCCCCCACGAAGGAGACGTTCAAGATCCACAAAAAAAGTAAAGAGCGAACAGTAGCCGAAGGTCAGGAGGGAAGCCAGGAAGGCGGCGTGCACATAGCCTCCGAGCTCGCAGCTGCAGAGCCCTTCACCGAAGAAATCTCCTACACAGAAGTGATCACTAAGGTAAAGAAAGACAAGAACAGTGCAAAAGGTGCTTCCCAGCCAGCTGAAAAGGGAGTGATGATCCCCGAAGTCGTTCTTAAGCAGGAAGGAAAAGAAGGAGGAGGGGGAGGTGATGATGTACCCTTGCTGGACCTAAAGCAATCAGCATAAGGAATTAATTACCAAACACCCCATGCCATCCTTACTGAACAAGAGAAAATGCAGACTGTGCCCACTCTGTTTTTTAGGAAAACGTGAGTTTTTGTTCTATCACAAAACACACATTTGTGTTGTTCTGTCATCTACACGGGTGTCTGTGGCGGTGTCTTCCTGGCAGAAGAGGAGCCACACAACCAAAAGAAGGGGTCCCCCTCTGTCTTGGCATGTGCCAACAGCCAGCATTAATCCAAAAGGAACTGAGTCTCGCATGTCCACAGGAGATGGAAAGATGCTCTTCTTTCAAGATTGATTTAGCGTTCATTTAACAGCATAATTACTCTCTTCAGTTTTATGTACAATGTTGTCCTTCATCCTATACCAACTCCTCTACTCAGAAACCAATAGCAAAGCTATAACTTCATATTAGCAGAAGGAAGAACTATGAGAAACATCCACTCAGCTGTACACATCTTTTCATTGAAGGGCCCTCATTGAAACCATAGGAGGAGGAAATTCCTGCTTTATCCCAGGTGTGACAAAATGTGGCAGGAATTATAGTTTTTAGTAAACTGCATTTCTTCTCAGTGGAAAAGAGAAGCTCGTGAAATGTCTAAAGGTTATTTCCAGAGTTCTGGAGGAGGAAGGATTGATGTATTTAGGCCAGGCATTTTCTGCACTTATGGAGTAAGGATAAAAATCAGAAGACACATTAAATATGGAATAGCAGGAGGAAAAGAGAGTGAGATATCATAATGATGTTATGGAAAGACATGATTGTGAGAAAGGCAAAGGTATAAAGTAGTAGAAGATGAACAAGATTAATGTATGGGTTCTGGATAAACAGAAAAAAAAAAAAAACAGCTAGAATGTGGCAACAGAAGTTTGTATTTGCTTACTCGAGATCATTTTAAGAATTAATTGTTACTCTATCCAGAGGATAATAGAGTTCATGAATGTAGTTGACAGGACAAGAGAATTGTTTTGTTTTCCATTACTCTGTGGTTTCTCTGAACTTCACTTCAATTAAAATCTATTCTATGAAGCCGCTGAAGTAAAGGGCCAATCCATAACCCAGTTCTTTGTTTTCTATCACCACCATTATCGACCAGCCACAGCCTCAGGGATTATGAGACAGACACCCTTCGGAGTAGGGAATGCTGTTTATTTGCAACACTCGCTGCCCTGAAATCAGATCTGTTTGTAAACATGACCGCTATGCTGATGTAAGGAGCGGGACTGCGGTGCTCTCTTCGTTCTTACATGGCATTGCTTTCAAGGCACTTACCTAAAGCAATATTAGGCATTACTATCTGTGTGAAACTTGTACAATATTGCCCAAAGCTGTATTGTATTTAATATTTCAGGTTCATTTTAAGAGCAGAGCATAGCCTGATTATCTATATACGTTGTTTGAAGACTCCCAGCTGTTAATCTATAATTTAAATATAATTTGTTTGATTTCAACTATTCTGCCTGCCAGTTCTTTCATTTAGTCTGGTGTACATCATGTTTGAAGGAAAAGGGCTTCAGCAATAATAACCAAGGAACATGGGTTGGGAAAGGTCAACGCTATACCGTGTCAATGACATTTCAAAGCAAATTAAGGCTGTCAGACTGGAAGGAGTGACTACACTGAACGGAAGGGCAGGATGGGGCAAGAGAGGGAGACAGGCAGAGAAAGGTATTTCTGGCAACAGTAAATTCTACATCACTGCTGCAATGTCAGCACGTGGAAAAAGAAAAATAAATGTTTTAATTCAGGGAGAGATTGAAGGTTTTGCTTGTTTTGTGTTTTTGTTGTTGTTGTTGTTTTTTTGTTTGTTTGTTTTTTAAACTAGTGATAGAAATTGTTATCTGGAACCTGGTGGCTGTGTTCCTCTTCCCGTTCCATACAAAACTGGAGCTACCTTCTGTGGAACGCTGTGGGATTTGCCCGGTTCCTCCCTGGCGCAGGCTGCTTTCTGTTTGGTGAGATTCAAGGTTTTCCTACACTGACAAACAGCCGTTAGTTACTGAAGTGAAAAGATAAAGTTCAAAGCAGCTATTTCGTTGCTTTTTTGTAACTGCAGGGCGCTAACTGCTAGGACATAATTGCCTATAGATTTTCTTTATACAGCTTTTAATTTTCTCATTTTACTTGACAAAGAAAGGAAGTGAAGTAGTTTCCATGGAGCTTATCATGTAGCACCACATATATAAGCTCTATCAAATACTTATTTTTTAATGATTACTTCTAATTTCAATTTTTTGGAGGATGATTTGTTTTCATAGCAAGTAGTGAGTACTTCAGGTGTGAAAAGTAGTTCAATTGTATGCTCTTCCTTTGAAGTTTTTATCAATGTTGCTGGCTTGAATTTTATACATACCAAGAGGTTAAATATTCTCTATAACCCCTCATTCAGGTAGGAAATAGGGAGAACATTATGGATTACAACCTCAATTTCTATACCACAGCACAGCCTTTTTCCGTTTGAAGTCTCCCTTATCTTCCTCATAACGCCCAAGAGCAAAGATCTCGAAGCCCCCGTCCTTCACCTTTTTCATTAAGCAAACTCCTCAGTGAAACCAGTTGATGTACAGCTATGCCACAGGGCAGCCTGGAGTATATATTTTGAACAGGTGGTTTCACTTGGTAAGATAATCTTGGCGGCACTCTGTGTGAACCACATCCTGCTCCCGGCTCAATGGGATAAAGGGGCCCTTGCCCTCCCTGTCGGTTCTGTTTTCCAAGAACAAATCTGGCACTTTCTGAGTAGTTGTGGGTGGGAGTGTGAATATCAAACTGCCTCACAGACAGAGCCCTGCAGTTGCTACCAGCAGAGTGAAACTGGTTATGGGGAAAGGTGAACTCCTTTTTTAGATGGAAGCTAAAAGGAACATAAAATTGCAAGAGCTTACAAGGAGGAAAAAAAAAAAAAAAAGATTAACAAAGCACTCGCTGCAAGTCCTTCTTTCATAACATCCAACAGCAATTTCTTTTGCTTTGAATTTGTGCTAGTGAAAAAAAGCCAAACACGTTTTCTGTCAATAGCTGTCTGTCTATTAAAAGAGAAGTAGCAATCACCCTTCAATTATAGGGTAGACCGTAACAGTGACAATACACAAAAACAACTACAACCATTTCAGGTGAATCTACTCCCAGAACTGTCTTATACTTTTTTTTTTTTTTTTTTTTTAACCTGAAGTGATGCAAAGTATAGAATAAAAAGCAGTTAAGAGAGTTGTGGTTGCACGACTCAGGCAATAAAACCAACGGAGCGAATACGAGTAGAGCCAAGCTGGTGTTCAGACGTGCTTACTCTGAGAAGAATCTGAAAACTGCTTTCTCACCAAGAATTGGGTGTGTGCACATCTTCCTTCTAATGGGATACAGGTTTAAAAATGAGTTAGTATATGCAAAGGCCATTACTTGTGCAAGGATAAACTAGCTTGTTTGTACATCTTTTATGACCATTTGCATATACAAGTGACTACTCAAGGAAATTGTAGCATCCATTTGTAAAACCACACTGCAAATTTACAAATGTGAAATCAAAGGATACGTATATTTGCATGTATGCAGATAAACATAAAGTTTTACCACACATTTAATTCACTTGTCATTACAACTTTAATAATGCTATAGATGGTAAGTTTTTAACTACAAAGTTGAATTTTAAAAGAATTTAATTATATTATGAAGAAGTCTTATACTAGGAAGAAAAGATAGCATCTACAAAAGAACGACTACAAATGTTTGAGTAGCTATCACTGTCAAAAGCACGTTTTTCCTACTGTTTCCAGTGTAAAAAAGCTAGTTATATGTATTCTCACCTGCTTTATAACAGTAGCTAAATTTTATACCCATACCTGTTTTATTTCTGATATTCTCAGGTTATTCGGTATTTTTACTGTGAACCGAGTAAACCAATTTATGTATGATTAACACAACCTCTATTTACTAATTCCTGCACCCCCATGAGAAGGAAGACACCACTCTGAAATTAACAACAGAAGTCCTACTGGCTGCAGATAAGGTGGTTCCTTTTTACAGTTATTTGTTGGTCCTTATTTTGAATTGCAAAGCAGTGCCACTCCCCGCAAAGTCCAGTGATCAGGATTCTGCACTGTTTTCAGGTACAAAGAGAAAATATACGTCAGATCTGTCCTCCGAGGCTTCTTGTAGACAGGACAGGAGTACACACTTCCTTGTTGCTTCTTTGGGTCATGTAACACCGTCGTGCTAACAGCATACACATGAACTACAGGAAGACTTGTGAACAGCACCTGTGAACATTGAATAGACACAGGGCTCAGCATTAGAGAAGCAGGATAGGACGTCCAAGCTCCAAACATGCTGGAATTAGACTCAGTGATGGCCTCCAGCAAAAACACCAGCACCTCAGCAGAAGAACACAACAGAACACAAGTCCTATGCTCACCACTACACTGACCCCAAACTATCCTTAGTCCCTGGCAGCTCAGAGATGGCAGGCATCAGGAAGCCTGGAAAGAAAAGAAAGCAGGAGAAACCTGTAAAGCTGCACATCATGGCAAAGGATGGAAAAATGGCAGTGTGGTTCTAGGAAGAAGCAAGACCATCATACTTTTTTTCCATCCTTTGCCTCTTCAGCTGGTGTTCCCCCTTCTTTCCCTGCTTCTTGTTCCTTGAATGTCAAGTCTGGACCTACAGACGCCAGTCTGCACTTACCAAGCCTCCCTGTTACATCTGCACTTGCTGGCAGCGGAGCTTCAAAAGACCAATGTGCCTTTTGTGTGTTTATCCAAAGCAGATCCCTTCAGGTCTTCCAGCAATATCCAGTATTCATTGGCAGGGGGCAAAAAAAGGTCCCAAACCAGCAGCAACACATGGGCCTGCTGAACACTCCAGAGCACCTGAGTAAACTCCATGTTTCAAGGATGTTCTGCCAAACCAGTAAACAATTCTCAGCAGAAGCTACCAGGGGCATGGTTTAGCTTTGAAAGGTTTGCCCTCAGCCAGATACAGATGTGTTTTACCTGCAGAGGAATGACCTTGGTGCCAGTTCCACGACAGATGTCACTGGTTTGGCATAAATTTACCACACACACAATGGCAGCTTTCCCTGTGCAGTAACCAAAGCACCTAATTGCTGCTCCTTGGCTAGGTTTTAAATCTGCTTGGTCACATCAGCACGATGTAACCCCACACATGGGTAACTGAGCATTAGCCCAGAACTATCTATCTTCCTCTTACTCAAAAATGTGAGGGATTTCTAGTCATCCAAACACTGACCTCCACAGGAGCTGCCATTAAACACAGGCCCAGGCCTTGGAAGCTGTTATGGGGCCCACTCCTTCAGTCAAAAGAAGGCTGACTATGGGTTGCACTGGTTTATCCAGACATAACAGTGCCTCTGGGGCCCCTGAAGCCAAGCATCTGGTCTGTTTGAGTGCAACACGTCCTAAGCTCATCTTCTGACTGAAGCTTTTTGATCTGGTCTGGTGGATACACACCCTTGTCCTCTTCCCATTTCTGTTATTATTTTATACCTCTTAAAACATGCAGTGAAAACAATGCTGCAGGCACTCAAAATACTTTCTGGTGTTCTCTGGGCAGACCATGTTACACCCCAGTCAGTGATGCTCAATCAATCCTTACCTTTGGTGCAGACTCAACCAGTTTACTGTTTCTGCGGTCCCAACCTGCACCTTCAAGGAAAAGGCCGTATATATAAACCCCACCGATGTCAGCAGGAGGTGGGCCTGCAACATCTTCTTTCATCATCTTGGTCACTTCGTTGTGTAAAACAACACTGTCGAGTGCCCATCCTTTTGCTAAATTCATGCGAGTTGTCTCTTGCCTCATAGCAGTTAGGAATCCCTGAGGAGATTGAATACGACACAGAGGCTTTGAAAAAGCACGAACATACCCATTTCCAACTTTTTTTTTTTTTCTGACATAACAGTGATACCAGCAGCATAAGACCTCTTCCCACTGAATCTCATCTACATACAAAACTAAATTCAGTAGTGTAAACCCAGTGCTTTCTCACACTGTCGCAGTACCAGGCATTTGTATATACTTGCTATGCATGTGTTGGTGCGATGAAACCACCAAAGTGGCTTATTTAACATTGGAAACTGCAAGTATAACTCACACTTCACTTCACCCACCTACTTTACAACAAGCCAGATGGAGAGAGGTTTACACAGCTGGCAGATAAGTGTGGTTTGTGAGGTTCTAAATACAGGTAATTGCTAAACCACAAACAATGCTGGTATTTCATGTGCTATATTACTCACCTTTTCTTATACCAACATTGTAAAAATGCTTTTCAGTCAACAAATCCCAAAGCATTTTACAGTAAACAAAGGAGGTACAAACTGGAATCATGTAATTAACTGCTGAAATGCCTCTGTCACTAGGACGAAACATAGCTGCTGCTCAGTGCAAAGCTGTGATATACGAAAATAGCATACTATAGGAGACACCAGCAAAATAAACTCACAACGTTTCAGCAACACAGAATGAAACTCATTCTCTGTTCTGAACAGTTACAATCTCAGGATATGGTTACAAGCTATGACAAGGCAAGCCAGGCTGAAGATGCCAGTTAACTTTTCCAACATAACCATCCATATGCACACACATTGCAGTACATGGGAAATATGTTAGTCCTGAGAGACAGGAGGACAGACTGCTTTGTACTTCTAGTGGGCATGTTGTGGATGTACACCTCACTTTACCTTGTGGAAATCCATTTGAGCAGCTGTGAGATGTGAATAAAACACAGAAATTGAAGATGCAAGAGGGATTTATTGAGAAGGACGACTAGGAAGGAAGAAGTTTCAGGACAGATTTCAGAGCAGAGGAAGAAGGTGGGGGAATACACAGACATATGGGGAAAGCAAAAGGGAGGGGGGCGATTCAGGGCAATGAGTGAATTGCTTTTTTTTCATATATTCATCCATCATAACGGAGGCTGCTCTGTTGAGCTATTGTCAGGGCTAAAGGAAGGGAAAAGGCACGTGCAGAAACAGTGGCATCTTGGCTTACTGAACGCCAAGGCCAGTGTCTGGCTGCTGGGACTGGAGCGATTGCTGCCACCACTAAGCACTTCTCAGCGACACAATATCCTTCAAGTTATGAGCATATGAGATGACATTCACGAACTCAGATGATTCAGTTAAATGACATTGGTGGCTTCTCGTTAATACCATTCCAGGGACCCCAGGCCAAGTATTGAAAAGAGGTTTTGTGATAGCAAAGATAATTCTAATTGCATTTGAAGTCGTTGAGAACCCTAGTAGGTAGCTAAGGGAGACAGGATTAAAGGCCAAGTTCTTCTATCATAAAGGCCATTAAGTGAAAGCAAAATCCTTGGAGTTAATTTGTAGAATTTTAATTTGTGGAAACATGTTAGTATCAGTAGTTTAAAATACACAGTGTTCACTGCCAGAAGACCCCAGTGGGCTACCAGACACCAGATAAACTGAAAAATTAAAGAGAGAAAAAGAGCCTGAAGAGCACAGGACAGAGCAATGACTGTATTCAGGGAATCAGTTCAAAGGCTCCGTGGAAACGTGGGTATAAAAGTAAGCTCAGAGCTGTGAGCTGTCCTTAGGGATAAGATTTAGACCACAGACTGTTCTTGCAGAGATAGCAGAACCTATATGCTGTCTGCAGTGGGACTTTGTAACATTTATCTGCTCATTAGAATGAATCCTAGACCCTGTTAAAGACTACAGCTGGGAGCTGGAGGCCCAGCTGGGTATCACACAGCAGGCAGTGGCACAGCTGACAGCAAGAAAGGATCAAGGGCCCTGAGGTGCGGCCATACAGCTCTCCCCAAAACCCTCTACCAGGCTCATAAATGACCTTTGGCCATGATATTTGTTTTGATTTCTAGTATCCTTCCCCTGTTTTGTTTGTTGCTGTTTCTTTGTTTTTGTTTTTGAGTCAGGGGTGGTTAAGATTTCATAAACAGGGATAATTATTTATTCTCTTCCCCACCTGCCTTTTCCCAAAGATCTCCTCAGCCTGCTCACTGAAGGCTGCTAAAACTTTGCTCCTTTGCCTTCTAATAAACCATGCAAACTAACGCTGAACCTACTAGAATCAGGCATCCATGGAAGCTATGACAAGAAATATGGAAATCAATTAAATCTGTTGTTTTCACTAACATATTCTCTCCTTTACCTTGCATATGAGGTCCCTTGTTTTTTACTTATTTTTCGTTTCCTACAGTGAGCAAACTATTGCAGGGTTACTGTGGAATTAAGTGGGCTCTGAGGAATGGAGGCATTGAACTTTATATTCTTAACAGTATTCACATTGCTTCGGCATCTAAGGCTCTCAGAAATGGGCTGGGGGTCCTGTACACTGAGTACTATATGACCAGAAGGACAGTTCTGCCTCACTGGGCTTAAAACACACAGACGGGACAAGTGACAGCCACAGTATACAGAGATGCAAACAAAGATAAATCAGGATCAGCACAACATGGAAACCGGGAGGTAGAAATGAGACATGCATCATGCTATGATTTTAGGGGAAAAATCCGGTAACATCAGATTAACTACCAGGAGGGAAGAGAATTCGAGGCACTCTTCATTTCGCTCACCCCAGTCATCTTGGCCCAATGCAGACACACACAGAGAATCAGGTTTCTTTTACACAGAAGCCTAAGCCTGCTCTCATTTGTATCACTATAAATAAAAATTAACTTCTGTGAAATCACTGAATTTATCCCAGTATTTAACCAGTCCAAGAGAAGGCAAAGTCAGGTACTATATATTTTTTTTTTATTGCCAGAATGCTTCGTGCTGCCAGTGGTATAAATCTACTTTATTGTCTTCTGTCATCCATGGCATTTATCCATTGACTATAAAGCAAGCAGTGAGATCTATGCAAGTAGGCAAATTACAAATTATTTAGGAGCTGCATTTCCTCTCACAAATGAAAGGAGTTTTTCTGGCAGTTTCTCCACTACAACAAACAAGCCATTAGACCAACAGAACTAACACTTCATCACCTCAACTTGCCTGAGAAGATGGAAATCAATTTTCTTAGCATACATAATAATGGTTTTAAACACAGCAATATAATTATTAACAAAAATAATATTTAACTAAATAGAAAATGAGTCTTTGTTCAGGCAAGTTTCTTGTAGAATAAGTCATTCCCACAGCCTGGGTTACAGAAAATGGAGACTATAAAAATAACCAAGCGATTATTAAATTTGTGCTTGTCAACACAAATTGATGTTTAAATCAGGTAAACATATCTGCTTCTGGATTTTTTTCTCTGCACATTATGTATTTAGGACTTTTAGAACTAGGTGTCATGAAGTGTTTAATTTTGGTATTTCTAGAGGCTCTCTGACTTACTATGGTCTGTTAAATCATGACTTGTCTGGGGACATTTTACTCTGATTATTTGGCAGCTTTTTGAGGAATGCAGATGCATGGATCCAAAATAATAATAATAATAATAATAATAATAATAAATGCAGGATGCCTAATTTAGGCTGGCAAAATTTCAGAGCTGACACAACCCCAAAGAGGAAAAAAAAAAAAAAGTTAAAATGACCAGTACAAAGTCTGTGTCAGCTCTTCCTCATCTCTAGTGCAAAAGCAAACACCTACAAAACCCGAAGTTTACCAGGGTTCCATCCAGCCCGACCATTGCAACAGTTCCTTAGGAATATTTTAGCACTGTTAACAAATCAAGTACAGAAGCATAATCATTTTATTACACCTACTTCTAGTCTCTTCCATATTTTTGCTTGGGAACCCTTTGCTCAGGGATTTTATGAGCACACTTCTGTGCTATAAAGCTGTATGGGCAGACAGCTGACAGACAGGCTAGATGATAGATGAGTATTTCCCAGCAGCAGTGCTAGGGAATATTTGCCATGGTTGCTTTCTCTCTTCTAGGCAGCTGTTTCAGCTACCTTTTGCATTACTAACAAGTACTGAGATTAAAATACATCTTTAAAATAGCTCTTTGCTAAGGCTCCACAGAAACCTGTTGGCTGGATGCTCTCACAATGACTCACTTCCACAATTCACAGTTCCCACAAACATCTGTGAATCATAAAAAGCTTTAACTAATGTGGATATCTGTGCAAGGGATCTATGCATCACCTAGATATGTAAGCTTTACCTCTTTTAACTCTGTTCTCAGGTGTTTCCTTTTCTGTGTTTCATTTGGCATCGATTTTTAATTTCATTTTACAGCGCAGGTCAGGGGCTGTATTTTTTATATGTCTCCCCAGATGAAGTCTGGCACTGTTCTGGGGTGGTGTAAATAACAAGCCTTCCATTTCAAGGAACTGATTTGCAAGGGTTGAGAGTGAAGTCCAAATCTCTTTTTTCCCACGTCAAAGTTTTCAAGTTTACCTTGTTTTGTACTTTAAGGGGTTTTCACACAATGAATGAAAAACAGATTACTGTAACAGAGCAGGGTTAAAAATGAGGAAAATGTGGAAATGTGCAAAGATGTTTTCACCCCATTTCCATTCTATAATCAAAGCAACCATAAAATGCATTCCATTAATTCAGTAACATTTTTTTTTTTGTCTAGCAAAAATTTCTTCACTAGATTTTGAAGTTAACTTATCTTACATCTATGCTAAAAATATTTTTTTAAAAAAATCCACTTGGATTACACTTAGTACAGTCCTGATCGTGTTAGCCTGAAGTTCTCTCGAAGTGTAATTTAACTGTTACACCGTAGTTAGATCAGCCTGGCAGACTTACCTGTGGATTAAAGAATCCTGTCATCCAGAACTGATTTGGTCGGCCATCCAGCAGCCAGCTGCTGAACTGCTGGTTTCTTTCAAGAAGCTCAGTGAACCAAAATCCTAAAGTAGTAGACTCCCAGGAAATCCTAAACCATAGTTTTGGAATTCTAGCATCATACATATTATCTAATGCATCTCGCAGTTCTTCGGACATAATTATGGTTCCTGGAAGATAAGTAAAACATTCAGAATGAACTTTTCCCTAGCTCACAAAGGCAATTAAAATTTCCAATGACATTCTGAGTTTAATAAACCCTCTTTTGTTGTCCCTTAATTGCACATCTGTTGCACTGAAATCTTATCAGTTTGCAGTTAATTTGCACAAACTTATATGACTTGATTCAAACAAAATGTGGCCAGATAAAAGATACTTCTTCTGGTATTTTAATCAGAAATAAAGGATTTTTTAGACAATTCCTTCTCCTTTACACACAATATTTATATTCATTATATTGGTAATGCATTCAGAATGTGATTAATCCTTTAAAACTTTTTAATATATTTTAATGTCTCCCAAATACATGATCAATGATAGAGATATAGTGTGTAACTCACTTTCATCCTGAGCATGTACTGACAGTGATTATATTCATGAAATTCACTGTTATTCATGATAACTTTGTACAATTCCATTATCAAGATTCCCAATAGAAAAATACCATGTAGAATAAAGCTAGAGACAAGATTTTTTTTATTTTTATTTTTTGGCAGTTCATGCTCATATATCCCATGCATAGTACTGTTGTCTCCGTTAAAATATTGGCATTTATTAAGCCTGTGCTTTTTCTGTGACACTTGCGCTTCCATGTGCCAGAAGTTCTTTGATCTGAGTCTGTACACTCACTGGTACTGAGAGCAGGCACACAGCCTGTGCCTCAGCATATCTTCTGTATTCCAGCTAAAATATTTTAAATTGTAGAAACTGATCTAGTAGCCTTTATTTTGATTATATGTTCATGTAATACCAATGTTCAATGCATCATCATACACACAACTGCTGTAATTGCCACAAGTGTTTTTTGAAATACCAAACAGAATCAGGTGGCTCCCACTACAGAACATGTAAAGAAAAGAGAAGTGGTCTAGGTGACTGTAAACAAGAGCTACAGCAACCCATCTAAACACCTGTATGGAAATGATGCATGTAATAAGTGTTTCAAGTCCCTTCCTTCCGTTGACATTGGCAGTTGAGTGGAAAAAGAATTTCCAGAAACCAAAACACCAGCTTTTAATTTAGATGAATGCAGTGGCTGCTCTAAACACATGTGTAATACTGTGTGCAAATCTGGCACTCTCTAACCAAATATCAATGTCAAATAGGCTTCATTTTCTTCTAGCAGATAATCATGATCATAGAGCCATTTAGGTTGGAAAAGACCTTCAAAATCCTCAAGTCCAACAATCACCTTGAGCTGCTGTGTCCCATCACTAACCCATGAACTTCAGTGCCACAAATGACCTGCTCTCATTTACAAACATTTCTTTCTGTGCAAGAAATGCTGTGAGAAAACTACAAAACACCAAATTAAATTAATTAAAATTAATTTTAAAATACTGCAGCATTACAGACTAAAGCAAACACATCAGGCCTATCCTGAAATCTCTGTAATAGCTTCATAGTCAGGTTCAGATTTGTGTTTTGGGATATGTAAAAATCTTTCATAACACAATAAACATCCTATTTGGGTATAAATGTTCTCTAACATAAAACTAAGAGCACCAGCATTTAAGGAAGAAGCCACTCTGTATCACCTCTCCTTGGCCTACCAAAAATGTAATATAAGCTTATATACTTGATTTGCCCTCTGGAGGTATAAAAAGTAGAAAGCAATTCATGCACCGCATGTTGGCTTCAATTTCAAAGCAGTCTTAGTGAGGGCAGAAAAAAGTAAACAGAGTCCCCTGCTACCCCCGAGGATCATTACTATCTGAACTGGGAAGGAACAATTCCACCTGTGGTTCTTCTTTTCAGGCTGATGCAGCCGACTTTCTCCTCCAACGGGGGTTATGAGAGAACCACATTTTCTTCCCTTATTCTTGCAGGCAGGCTGGAGCATTTCAAGTATGGAGATAAAACCAGTCTCTGCCCCAAAGTATGGTGAACCCTCTCAAGATAGCTGCCTGTTATGACTCAGAGCAGCTGCTGAGAACATTAAGCCAAAGAGATCTTGAGGATGAGGTATAGTCACAGCTCTGGCCTTGGCCATATAGTTGCATAAATATTCCTAGTGAGTGGGCGTCAGCTCTGGCAGTAGGCATAGAGTGCTTGAATTTCAGCACTACAGCACACCAAATGACATCTGTGGGTGTTGGGATGCATTTCTGCAGCTACAATACTCTGACAACTATAAAAATAGTAAAAAAAAAAATAATTGTCAGAAATGAAATTGGTAACACATGAGAAAAATAATAGTATCTTTCTGGAGAACGGTGATAAATGCATTTGAAAAACTGCACTTGATAAATTAAATGATTAGTGCAACACCACACACTCCTCACATTTAACTTGTGAGAATATCAGAGCCATGATTACCATAGGAAGTGAACAAATGTCCTATGAACTTAATGTGACAGGCTGGAAAGTATTATGAGTCACACGGGCCAGCTGTTAATAACTTGGTTATCTGGGGTTTTTACTTTGTGGTATTGCCTTTCGTGAATGGAATAAAACTCATCTGAAAATGACTGATGAAAGGTCAGGTCAGTTAAAGATGTGAGGGAATTTTGGTGCCTCCAAAATAATATGTACTGTAACTATACTGTTTGCAGAGTACACACAGCTTTGAAATTAGAATTCCCCTTCTTCATTGCTCTAAATTTATACCATCTCACTTCCAAACTACATCTAAATCTATCCAACCGATGTGTAGCAAATAAGCCAAATAAATCTATTTGGTTCTGAGAATTTCTAGGTTTTATTGATAATTAAATAGTCTGCTCTTCTAAGCTGATCTTTTTTTAGGGTGACTCATTCAAAAGGTATAGTGTTGTGTACAGAAAGCACCAGGAACTTTCTTATTTCATGTGCTACCACACATACCATGAGCTGAAAATGGTGGCATTTTCTCCAAAATGTGCAAAATGTGTTTCTAAGCAGTTTTCCTAGTCAGGAAGTATGCATAACTGTTAATGAGAGGTCTAGAAATAATATGCCACTCTTAGTAAAAGACAACAGAAGGCACTCCGGATGAGAAGTAAATAATGGATGAGAGTTGCTGAGCCAAGAGTAACTATGCCTCAGGACACGCTAGACTCGTCCCTCCCATTTCTCAGATGAATTCCCCGTTGTTACATTACATTCATGTCATCACTGAGTACTCTTAATCATCTTCAAATAAAATCCTCAACCAGAAGTGAAATACACAGATGATCCCTACAAGCCTTCCACACACACACTGTAAGGATCAGTAAGGTAAGGGTCCAAGACCTTTCAGTCCAAAACTCTATGATTATTGTCAACAAGTAAAACTAAACTTGTATTAGTCTTAGCAGTTTTTAAACCAAAATCAGTCTAAACATAAGCTCCCCATTTAAGTTTCATCTTGTCTCAAAGACAAGATGATAATCATTGGGAAGAAGATGCTGCTTCCTCCCTTAATGGGAGACTGTTTTTCTGGTATGCTCTAGCAAGACTAGGTTCCCGAGCTTCTGTTTCTCACCACAGATTATAATAAATAATGGCCTAATGCTCTGGGCTCTTTTGGAGTTCAGTTATATTCCCCTTGTAAGGTGCAATGAATGGAAATAACTTACAGCAACATTATGAAAACACTACTATCAAAATTGCAGTATTCCGAGTTAAAAAATTGTGAAGCTTTACTTCATTCTTCCAGGGGCTTAACATGAGTTTGTGTAGATGACCTAGGACTTCTAAGTGATTTGGTATGTAGGACTATATGTTACCACATGTCTACATGAAGTCCCATGTGTTCCAAAATATTCTCTGGTGAACGACAAAAAGGAAACACCTAAGGCCAACACATGGGCTATCAGGGCAGTACAAGGATGGTGAGGAACTAAAAGCAGATAATTACATATTTTTTAAAAAGTAGCAAATCAATGACTGAGATGAAATCAAGCAAATCAAGTCCTGGTGTGTAGGTTATGTATGGTGTGCATTACATACATGAAAATATGCTAGCTTTGTAACCTGATGGGTGCTTTATTGTAAATTCAGTGGAAAGTTTGCTTAAGCTTGGTAGGGCTTCTCCATGACAAATGCCATAGTGACTTCTGAAGTTACTATTTCTACTGATTCCCCTTCCTTTGCTTTCTATGTTGGTCTTACGACTCCCGTCGCTATTTGTTCAATGCTTGTCTTGTAAGTACCAAGTAAAATGCATGGAACAAAAACCCTGGGCCAGCACACTGTGTGCAAATCACTACATACTAGTAGTCACGTAAAAGCTTGTAGGACTGCTGTATTCTCAGGAAATTCGTTAACATGAAAAGGACTCCTCTTCCTAACTCTGCAAGTACTGCATAAATACAAGCAGGAGTTCTGTGACCACATGACACATGCATATATGACGTGCAAGGGTAACAAATCAAAGGTTTCATGTATGGCTTCAACTTGTCACAAGTAGGCAGTTCTAAAGGTTTCATTTGAAAACACTAAGTTATCAGGTACCATAAGCAAATGCCAAGTGGATGTAGATTTTTGATCAAAGTAGAATCTAGATATACTCATAAATAAATGAGCTAAGCATTTACCTCTTTCACATGACAGGCTTTTAAGCAGAATACTAAGAAGGTAAAAAAAGCAGGAAATAAAACATATTAAAAGCTTTGTTTATTTCCATTGTCAAGGATTCAATATAAACATCCAGTGCTACTACAAGCACGATCCACTGCTGAGATTCATGGAAACTGCTCATGAGGGACTAGGGTTGACTCCCACAGAAACTCCCTTGTCAGTTTCTTCACTGCTAGAAGAGACATTCGGGTGCCATCAAAACGCTTACCACTCCTACTTCGGTGCATGGAAGAACAAGAAGACTTCCCCACCCCAATCTCACCAATAGGCAGCTAGAATTCCTGCCAACTGAAAGAAACCGCACCAGAGACTAGGAGTAACTGAATGGGTCATTAGTGTTCACTGCAGTTAAAGACACTGTCTTTTTAGTGGCAGAGGTGGTCTGAAGTGCCCGCGCCCCGTTAAACAGCTACAGTATTAGTATCCTGTGCCAGAGGCATGTACCCTTCCACAGAAGAAAGGCAAGGCATGTGCACAGGAACTGTATAGCTTGTATAGTGCTCTGCAAATAGTCCCTCTTCCAGGGGCTCAAGATCCCTTTAGGATCTAGAGTTTCAGTTCAATCCCCATGTCTTATTACTCCCCAGATGAAAATATAAGAAAACAGCACCTTCCTCCTGTCTAAAAATATTTCTTTATTTGCAACATGGTCTCTCTTTAGGTCACTTGAGAGGACAGTCATCATTGCCATGTTCTGATTTATGTGGAACTGTATTGTACCAACTGTGAAATAAATTCTGGACAATCAATAAGTAATTAAAACAGAACTAATGGCTGGGACATAACTGAGTGCAGCTCAAATCTAATTATTACAATTTGATCCAAACAAAAAGTCTCCCTCTGGGCTGCAAAGTTTATTGGTGGAGATGCAGGCTTGGGCATGGTTGCCAACAAATGTTGGGCACATGCTGAGCATCCTCACCCCTCCCACATGCTGAAGCTGCTTAATCTGCCCTCCAGATAAAGGAACAAGTCTGGCTCTGCTAATTCCCTCAACATCTCTCATGTTAGCTGCATACAGCCTGTCACTAAGGGGGGCTTTACATTATCTCTGATAAAACTCAGTGATCAAAAGCAAGATGACAAAGTCCTTCTATTCACATCCAACCTGCAGAATCAAATATTCAGAACACCTTTCACAGAGCTACTCAACAGATGAAGATAGAAGCTATAATCTAAAACACAATATTTGTTTGAAAATTGAGACTGGCTATAAGCAGCTCTGCTCAGGCCTCAACAGGTTTGTGAAGCCAGAGCCAGCTTCATGACAAAGGCAGACGTCAAAATTCACACAACCTGTTTGAGCAGGCAGATCGGTTTATCTCATTGTAAAGAAAGAGCAGCACAAGAGATGACTTGAGGCTCTGATTGACTAGTTTGTGGAGAAAATCTGTTGTGAGAGAGCTCGGTGTTTTCCTCTTTGCTGAGGCAAGAGAAGGTGCCTAAATTTTCTTTCCATCCCCTAATTAACTCACTACCACACGCATCTGATGCATCATGAATCTGCCAGAAGCCATTAATTGGTATTGTTAACTATACATCCCATTTTGTTTTCAGACCAATTTTTCACTATATTTAACTGCCATGTCCCTAAGAAAATTATTGTGTTTTAGAGGATTGCACAAAAGTTACAGCATTAACTTGATTAAGCACCTGGTAGAGGACTGTGCCCACTGTGCAACTGAATACTAAGTGCAAATAAATTATGTTACTCATCTACCCCTCTGCATAATATTGTACATTTTGAGACAAAATATATCTGTCATGATCAAGGAAAGATTAATTCTTTCTTGGATAGAAATCATTATTCTAATTTACTTGAAAAGGGACGCTACGCACATATACAAGGGAACTTTTCTCTCAGTTTTGAAGCAGATAGCAATTGGTTCTTCTAGCTTGGAAAATACAAGCACAGCATGACCACAGTACTGCCATCACCCATAACAGAAGGGACTAGTTTTGAGGCACTCTGACCTGTTGGGGCAGTTTGCTGTCTTTCAGGTATTTTCTGCCTCTCTGCCGGAGAATAGCAGACTTGGGTAAGATCTTAACCAGTGGAACCTACCTGCTTCATTTTCATTTGTCATTAATTCTTCTTAATTCAAGAAGCTTGGCTGAGAAACATTGTAGGATATTTCAACAGAAGAGCAAAATAGGAAGTGAAAACAAAAAGCAGGCAGTAACATCATCATTCCTTCTTTTCAATCATTCCTTTTCTGATCAAATTTTCCATCTGTTTCTAGTCACCTTCTCTCTAGATTTGTATTAAATACATTCACCATTGCTCACTTTCAGCCAAATATTCCTGTCTCTGAGAGAGACAGAGTGCTGTTGCCTGCTTCCTGTGATGGCTAAAAGCAGAACCCTGTCATTCCCTTTTAACTGGCACTCCTACTCACTTCAGATTCCATTTAGAGACATCCCATTTTGTATAACCAGTTTCATGAACATTGCAAATCTCATCTTAGAGTCTTTACCACCTGGCCTGATTACCCTGTCTCTCAATTACTTAGCAGCAACACTTCTACCTTCTTCTATATCATTATGTCTCTGCTTAATTTCATAAATGACTCTGGCACATGACCTGTGGACCTAATCACACAATTCAACTCCCCTGAGTTCTGTAGAGATCCTAGAGTGCATCACAGAAGTGCAGTCATGCTGTGGAACACAGTGAACTGCAATACTGGAGCACATGCACACGGAATAAATTAAGGTGAAATGTCCCTAGAGATGGAGTCAGGAGGCTATTAAGGTTATAATAAGCAGTAATATGACAAAGAGATGGAAAAGAGAAGAAGGCTGGCAGGGAGAAAACGTGAAAGAATGAAGAGGGAGAAAGAGGGAGAAAGGAAGGGAATGAGGGAAAAACACATATTTAGTTACAGGGCACGAGTAGCCTTTGGTAGTAAAAGGCGGCATCTTAAATAGTGTCATTTTTCATATTGCCACTTACCATCAATAGCCAATTTGAGATCAGTCAGTGTTGTTCGAACTCTTGATATAACATGTTGCATGCGGTCAATTTCTTGACGGAGAAATATATTCATGGGTTGAATAGCTCCCATCTTTTGAAGTTGGGCTTTCACCTAAACAAGAATAATGAGAATACATACTACTGTCCAGTAATTTTTGAAAGCAAAAGGTTGTTTTTTCAATTGTATCCCACCGTTCTTGAAAAAAGGGAACTTTTATGCAACAGATGGCCAGGCAAGTCCTGGGCTGACTGTAAGGTTTAGCACAATGTAACTCATCAGCTCACCAAAAGGAGCTGCTCCATCATTCTAAGGAAGGCAAGTTCCCTCTTTTAGAAGGGACCAGCAGTTCCTTCTAGGCCACAGAGTCTTAGAACTTAAAAAAAAAAAAAAAAAAAAAATTAAATAATCATCACATGTAATTTAAAAGCACGTTTTATGATAACTTCTTCACATTTTCAAATTGTGCTATATGAGCTTTCTCACCTCTTCTTGCCCTGCAGAGTTAAAATGATGCTACAAATGGACTTTAACTTAATAAGCAGAATGATATATAAAAATCAGGATATGTAAAACTGCTACATCCAATATTATGTGACTCACTCATAAGACAAGATGTCTTTAACTAGAGAGGGGAGGTTGCCAGGAATAATATGGGTGCTGCACTGTTACACCAGGATGTGTGCCATTTTGTAGGTAGAATCTCCCAGATTTGTTAATTTTCAAGGACAGTAGTTTCACACATACTTAACAGAGAACATTCCCCAAAATGACTTAGTTGTCTATATATTACTTAGAGACATGTCAATGCTAACGTAGCAAAATCACCTCCTCTCTTACTTTATCATATCATGCAGATACACGATGATTCAGGTATATACAATATGCTTCATGTTTATCAAAGATCACTGTATACATTAATGCATGAGAAAGGATTTAGTAGTACCTGAAGAAATCATGGTGCCTACAGC
The DNA here is from genome assembly GCA_011075105.1 of Heteronetta atricapilla. Classification (NCBI taxonomy): domain Eukaryota; kingdom Metazoa; phylum Chordata; class Aves; order Anseriformes; family Anatidae; genus Heteronetta; species Heteronetta atricapilla. The sequence continues at coordinate 94,959,685 of CM021732.1, forward strand.
TCAAATAGTATAATTTTTTTTTACAGAAATCTTGTCTGTGAGACTTTCCAGTGTTTTTCACTCCTGCTATAACTCAGCTTTCAGAAATGGCCTTCTGTCTGTACTCGCTGCCACTCAGCCCCACGCCTCATCCTTCATACTGAAGCAGCATGAACCCTGATCTTTACCATAGTCACTCCATTATTTTGCAGGTGAAGTTCTGCAGGGTGACTCTGGAACCAAAAAGAGATCTCAAGCAGCAAAAATCAGATAAGAAATCCATATACTTATGTGGCCATCAGGAGATAACTGACCCATAGAATCAGTTTGCTAAAGTAATTTAAGAGCTTATTTTGAGCTTACTAACAAAAGATGATGAAGGAAGAGCTAGAAGGTCCGTTACTTTCAAAGAACAGAATATCATTGGAATTCTACTGCAATAAAAGTAAAAAGTAAAAGTAAAAACTGCAAAATTTGGCATAATGAGTGCTATTTCATCAAGGCCAGAAGTCCACCGGATTTTGCTTTGTGCTTTCCTAGATGCATGATTGTATCTGGGAACGTAGAGTCATGCAACTGGCAGAACACAGCACACATTACTATGCATACAATACATTATATATACATAGGAAAAGTTACTACGGTGTATCTTATTATTATACCAAATAGCACATCTCTGCAAGATAAATAGAGTAGTTGATTAGTTATAACTGCTAGTATAAATGAGTAAATGCTTTGACAATTTCTGTTTTGCAAGTTTCAACTTCAAGCCCAGTAAAATACATTTTTTTTAACTTTATATGTTATTCTCCTTGGGAGACAGTTATCAGCAAGGTTATTCATTATATTTTAATCACAAAGACACATGAGTTTTCCAGACAAAATGTCTGAGAAATAGGTGCCAGCCAATTATGCTAATACTTTGCAGTCTGACAGTTCATTTTAGAGACTGAGTTAATGTGCTTCTTCCTGTAAAAGAGAAAAACTACTAAAATCACTATCATGAGATTAGACCTCAGACAATAAACTTATTTTGGGTAGTTTACACAATGAAGTATTACCATTTATTTTTTTTCAGACAAAATTCAGGGAAAACTGCTTTCTGAAAATTTCACAGGAACTGATAATTCTCCCTCTTGCCAAAAAAAGAAAAAGTTTGATTTTTTTTTTCCAGAATACTTATAAGAGTAGTGCATGACACTAGTAAGAAAGGGATTATGCAGAATACGGTTTATGCATTTTGTCCTTTAAAAAAGAAATATACTTTATTCTAGTCTGCAGAGCATGAGTTCATTTTGGGCATAATGTAGAGTAAGATTTTTTTCTGTCTGAGGAAAAATTGTATGAAACACCTTGTTAAGGAAGTTATTTTCCAAAATGTTGCTGTTTGTGAAACTTCAGAGAAGATAAAATAAACATTCTAAAATATTGCTACAATGATAACTGCAGAGTTTAACTAATGAATTCTCAGAATTAAAAAATCCCTCTGATTTTTTGTTTTTGTCTTTTTTTTCTTTCATGTACGTACAGAAATATCTGTAATGTTTTGAATCATAGAGTGAACAAATTATGTAGATATTTGTTAATCCATCCTAGATATGTTCACAGCACTCAGCCTGGAGGACCAAGTAAAACCAGATATAAAAACTGAAATAACGACATATTTCCCTCCTTACTGTATACAAATCAATCCTGATCTGCTGTGAGATTTACTAGGTGTAAGATAGTGCCTTTCTTGGAAACCTTGCTGTTAAGATTAGCTTTAAATACCAGCTATGAGGCATGATTGACTGTTTTGTATTAGAATTCTTATCAAGCAATCAGATGACTTACTGCTAGTGCTGTATTTATTATGACATGAGGAGATGGATCCTGACTGACAGGGAAAAAAAAATCAAAGACAAAACTCACTAACCAAAATAGCCTTTTTGAGATTAATATACTAATTCCATAAGTAAGTCCACTTACTACATTTCCTTCTCAACAGGAAAGTAGCTGTCAGCTAACATAAAACAAGGTGATTTAAAGAAAGAAGGAAATAAAATCATAATCTTAATAGCTCTGCCTGCATGATTTTGCAATGTCTATCTCTGCTGCATGAGACTCCTCTATAAACTTTTCTTATCTGTCCTCAGGTCACCACCTGCTTTGCCACTGCATACTATATAGGACATTCAGCAGAAAAGCAGTTGCCAAACTCATACTGTTGTAGTAACTGCATATCATTTTGAGTAAATGCTGTAATTTTCATTTAGGCCCACCTACTTGCTATGCCCTTTGTCAGCAGAAATGGGACGTGAGTCATTCTGCAAGATGGCATTTGTCTCCCCATGTCAGAGGTCTGAATGTGAAAGACAAGCTCAGGACAAGTCCAAGCAAAGCTCTTTTCAAATGGTGTCAAAGACCACTTCCCTGTTGTCTAGAAGGAAGCTGACAGTGGAATATGAGGAAAATAGCTGAAGGTCTAGAGCTGGATGACCACCATATCTGATAGGGTTGGTAACTAAACTAAAGACACCTTACAAAGCATCTGCATTAGTGTTTCACTTCAGACGAACAATGTTTTGCACTTTTTTGTGACAAAATGCTGCATTGAAAAGTAGATTCCATGCACACAAACTGGATTCACTTCAAATTAAACCAACGCAAAAGGCATGCTTCAGTGAGGCTAACATACTCAAGCCACTAACAGGTATTCAGTCTACAGACCCAGACTAAAGTTAAACCAAAGTAAATACCCCAATAAAAAACTTAATGCAGGCCTAGGTCCTCAGATGAACTCCAACCATCATGCAATACTAGCTAATACTTGCTATTCATAGCCTTGGAGGATAAGGCAAAATCAATACTACAAGCATATTTAAGGAATAAAATACTGCTATTTGTTTTAAAAACCAATAAAGTGCAGGATCTTTGGAATGTCTCCATGTCTATTCCCTAGCAAGCTGGTTTTCAAGCTACAAGTGTTTTTATTATAAACCTTTGCATGCGACAGGCTGACATTTACCCTTGCATCTATCCTCATTTGCATGGATTGATTGGACCTAATCATTTTACCACTGATCTCTTTGTTACCTGTAAGGCAAAATCCAGAAACAAATGTGGTTATACAAGCAGAACCCTCACCTTGCCTATGCCTTTCGATGAAAAAATGAAGACAATTTTAGGACAGGAAGTAGGTTTATTTTGGTTTCGCATTACCTGTATCAAATTGGAGTCTGCTAAAGCATGCAAAAGTGACTTGTTTATTGTCTTTTGCGTGGACATTTGGTCAGTTACTTGACTGGAGAAAGGAAGACTTACAAGAACACATCAACAAAAGAAGAAGAATGTATCATGCATATCAAAGGCTAATAATTGAGAAATTGAGGACTTTGTGTGACAGCCTGGATTTCGCAATGTGTCAAGAGAAAGTACAATCCAGAGCTCTCCATGTCTGCATACAATTAGTTTCAGTATCATCCATCCCTAACCTAGTCTGTTGGGGATCTCACTCCAAACAAATTCGCTCCACACATTCTCAGTGGAGTCATAAGAACTGGACAAAGATAGCAGAGGCACCTACCACTTTCCCTGAAGAGTGATTTATATTAATTACTTTCATTTGTTTCCTGATTCTTCCATTTGTTTCTTCATTCCTTTTCTCCACTGACAGTATAACTGGATTTCTGAAGACTACCACGTAGTGGCATTTCTGGAGCACAATATTCTGTTAAAAGCAAACCCAAGCAGTACTGCTAGGACTACTGAACATTTTTCTTTCTACTGCTCTTATCCAATGAGGCATGCAGAAGAACTCTTTTTGACACATTCCATCAGTGTCTTACAGTGTAGTAGATAAGTTTTAGTTGTTTTAGGATTTTTAAACCAATCTAGTAGGTAACAATGCCCTGAGTACAAGTAATAATGTCCTGAATAACCAAATGTTGACTTAAATTGATAAACTATAGAACTCATTCCTTTTTTTCAGATATCACAAAAAGAATTCACTTAATTCATTTCATTCCTTATGCCTATAAACTTAATTTCACTTGGCTCCTTTGCTTATTACATTCTAGATTCTGCTAACTTCTGCTTTTCCCTGTGAGAATATCTGAAATCTCTCCCTTCTTTTCTGCTCTGACTAGTGAAATTATTGGTTATATGTTAGTGAACTTTTTTGTTTGTTTGTTTCCTTTTGGTATTTTAGACATTCTCTTTTTGTCAGTTTATGCAAACTGTCATTTAAAAATTTAGATTTATTTACAATCGTCCTCTCCACCCTTTCTAAGAGATTCCAGAATAACAGAACTCAAATTCAGATGAGAACCTTATTTGATTTTTTGCTTATTGCGTAGAAATGGCCACACTCCTGGCACCATAAACAAATGCAGCAATGAGATGGGACTGGGCACTAATGGGAGACAAGGGAAATCCCCTTCTGACAAGGAAAGGATTATTGAAGACCCAAACTAGTTCCAAGATACAGAGAATGAGAGAAAAGGTATATCCATTAGGCAAAAAGAGAAGGAAATATTGAAGAACCAAAATCTGCAAGAAATAATGTCAAATTTCATAACACCGCAGAAGCAGAATCGGAACCTACAATGCGGCTGACACAATCAAAGAGTTGCATGGAGGAGCAAATTACTATCAAAATAAACGGTTAGAAAATGGCCACAAGATGTTCTGTAGATACTTAGAGCAAAGAAATCGCTACCGTGATACAGAAACTGATTGTAATTTTTGAATGGTTGAAAAGTACCATGTTGCCCATCAGTAATATGAACTAAAGAAACAGCATGTAAATAGAGTGGTGTGATTAATCAAAGTGCAATTCACACATCAAGATGCACAAAGTCTGAGAAAACTGGAAATCACCAGGAAGAGATAGCATGTACACTTACGGGAAAGAAAATGAAACAAAATTGCATCCTGAACTCAGAATATATTTACAAGAAATACATGGGAAAAAGTAGATCCAACAGGACATCATCTGACTCTGCCTGTTAGAAGAAATGGAAGGGAGGTTTGGGGGGCATGATGCTAAAGCATTAACATTTAATATTTGCTTGTCTAATACCAATGTAAATATAATTACTTGAATCATAAGAGAAAAGCTGTCAAACAAATTGAAGCAAGAGGTTTCCTTGGAGCTCAGAGATGTCAGAGAATCAGTACAGAAGCAAAGAGCTATCTAATTGTGAGAATCATTATATAGATGATTGCTTATGAGAAAATAAAATCTTGCATGTACGCTTGGCAGATCATGAGAAAGATAATAGCTTGTCATATTACTGGATGACAAAATGGCAATGAAAATAATTGGTGGTGATATTTTATTACCATCTCTTGGAAAAGTACGTATTGTACCCAAATACAGTGCTAAAATAGAGACAAGTTAAGAGTGCTGGCCTAAGCTTTCAGAAGAAACCCTCCAGACTCTTGGTCATTCAGTACAGTCCCTGGCTCCATCACTGGAGCCTAAGACAATTGAGGGAGTGACTGAAAAGGGGAGGCCTGTGTGTGTTTTGTATGGACAACCCGAGTGAAAGAAACTAAGAATGAATGAGAGTGAATGAAACCAAGATTAAGCAGAAGAAATCTGAAGTTCAGTACTACTAGTGTCTTCTAAGTATTACAAAATTTTCAGGAGGAAAAATGTTGGCATTTTAACAAAGGAATGAAGAAATAGTTCTTTGGAGGATTCAGGAAATATCTTGGAAAAAATATCTCAATAGACATATTACAAATATGTCAAAACTATATATGCTACACAAGTATTCAGTATTCTATCTCTATTGAAAATTTAAAAAAAAAGAACTGAATAAAACTAGAAATTATTTCAGTGAAACATCTTTACACTGATACGAAGGATAAGAGAAAAAGACTGTTAACAATCCAAGGTACAGATTATAAGTGCAGATTCCAAGTGCAAATTGTTAAATGTATTAAATCAATAATTAAGAGTTAATAAACACTATAAATTTATTTAATTTTATTTAGTATTTAACATATTTGATGATTTATTTATTACTAAATAACAGTGAAAACTAGAAAACTGACTTCATTCCAAAATAAGCTCTACAAATAAATGATTAATGTATTTCCATTGGGAAATACTCAGTAAGCATGTGAGAGAAAAGGGATACACAAGCAGGAATGGCTGGGAAAATAACTATATGGAGAAAGCTGCTAGGAAAGCTCATAAAAGAAAAGCTGCAAATTTAAAGTGGCTTGCCAAGAGGGAAACGTAAAGAGAAGTTCTGAGCTGAATTAGTCAGTGATTTATACAAGACATTAAATCCAAGATGGATAGTAAAACAGAATATCAGAAATATTGCCAGGGCCCCAAGACAACTGTTCATAACCTAAGCAGACATTGCAGTTTGTGCAAAAAACACAGTATAACAAAACAAGTTGTAATACTGCATACTGGGCAGTGTACAAGAAGCATGGATAGCAAGCAGGGGAAAAACATTATCAGTACAAACAGTTGTAAATAATAAAATCATGGAAAGGGGGAGTTTTCAAGAGTTACTGTTCAGAAAACATGTGGTCATACACCAGATCCACACTTACAAAGTGATGAAAGAGTACTTTGTGCTGGAGTTTTCCACTTAAGGACACTGTTAATTGAAAATGTGAGAAAAGATTGATGAACAAATCTGTTATGGCTCAAACTTTAAAAAAAGGGGGCAGTGATAAAACCCACTATTCATAATGGTGGTATCCTAATAAAAGTAGGTAAATTGGAAGCTATAACTGCTGGTATCCTCCTCTAAGCTACTGGGGAGAGAGAGGACCTTCTGAAGTCCCCAGTGGCTATTCTGAGTCAAGGTAACTCATTAAGTGGACTGTGGTATTTGCAATATACGTTTCTGATGTAGGAATAATTTAGATGATAAACCAGAACAGACTTCTGAAGCACCACGCATAATTTTAGGAGGTTTTTAAAACATGTGTCATTTAAATTCAAGAAAGAAGCACAATGAAACGCATAAAACATGAACATGAATACGTACATAAAACATCTGTATCTCAAAAGCAGCATATACCTCATGAGGGTTATAATCCGGAGGTAGCTTCTCCAGCATCTCATCCGCAAGACGTTGCACCACTGCTTCTCGGGTTTCCCCTCCTCCAGTGCTGCTGTCTTTGGGCTGGATGCTTACTATTGTACTCAATGTCTCATTAGCCAGATTAGTCTGGTAAGTTATATCTGCATTAGGGTGAAGTCCAAATACCTTAAAGAAAAAAGGGAAAAAATAGAAAAAAAAAGTGCAATTTTCCTTTTAAAATTTTATCAGTGAAGAAGACTATAGATACAGATAAACAAGGAAGGAAACCTACAGCTCTATAAAATAATAAACATGAACAGGTCAGGGGAAGTCCACCCATTTAACTGGAAAAGAACCAAGCCCAAATTATACAGAAACATTAACACAGGTTGCATCTACAAATGCATTTTCATCCAAATGAGGAGTGTGGTTTTGAACTGCTCTGATTGTCATCACAAACCAGGCTTTGGATCATGCTGCACACAGAATGAGTCCTTTCCACTGGATGAGTTTAGAGCATGTTGGAAACGTGCTGTATGCAGACACTGGCCCCGCACCACTAACTTCTCTCTACAGATCTACTACTATTGTACCTGCTCAAGTAGATGTCCCTAACAATCAGATCAACTGCCAATTCTAATACATTTTGTTTCACTCAGTCTTGTAGGCTTATATAGCATGAAGCACAGTGAATAAAACTACCCACATTTGAAGTACTCAGAGATTTTATCACTGGTGATAATATTTAGGATATTTTATGTTTCGTGCTATTTTTGGTTTAAGTCTCCCATTCCTTAATTCTTCTTTTGAAATTAAATTATTTTATTCAAGATACAGCTAGAAGAGAACTACTGCAAAGCTGCCCTTTGTTTAAATGATAATAGCTTTCTCAGAAACCTCTGCTGAAATATCAGCAAGTCTCTGATTGTCAGGTGGATTGCAACTTTCCTCCAGGAGGAACTGGACTGTAACTCATTTCACAAGCTCTCACTGAATTATAGCTATTAATTATCTCTAACAAACTTTGAACCACTGATCTAACAATGAGGAATACTTACCCCCAAACTGAGCACCGATGCCAAGCAATTTTCTGTCTCATGTTTTGTGGCTTTGTATATTAGAATTAGCATATTCGAAGAAGATACTCCTACTAATCAATATTTACACACTTTGAGTACAGAACAAAAAGGGCAGTTTTTTTTTTTTTTTTTTTGTAAATCTAGAAACTCAGAGACAAGGGATATAAATGGCTGCACCTGTGTCAAAGCTAGCAAAGCTGATTTGCACAATCTGTGGATCTGACCCTTACAACAGCACAAAGAACACAGTGCAGACCTACTATTGGCTGTGAGAGAATGTGGGAAAAAAGCAGAATCTACTAGAAGTAGATTCCAAGCAGGATTTAACGTGTTTTACAGACAGCAGTTACCCCAACCTGTATATTTAGAGGTGTAAAAAGTGAAAATATCAATGCACTTTATTGCTCTCATATTCTATCATCACGTGATGAAATATGCATTTGAAGATACACTCTGTTCTGCTTGTGCTCTTGCAGAATAAGTGCTTGTTTGGTTGTGTTCTTGCAGATTTTGTGGCAATACTATAGCCCAAGTTAGAAACACAAAAAATATCTTCTATTGGGAATGTAAACTACAGTGGTAGACCAAGGGCTAATTTCATAACTGGGGTAATATTGACAAAGACAGGAATGTTACACGTGAAAAATATCTCTGCTGCTAGGTGTTCATGCAAGTGATATATGATCACAGAAACCAGAGTAGTAAAACAATGGTTGGAGCAGTGTCCTGGAGGTCAGGACAGGAGTAAATTAATCAAGGAGCCCAATTTCTCATTCCCTGTGAACCAAAATCTCTGTGAATTTTGATTAAAAAAGTGACGTTGGATTCTGTCTTTCAGGTTTTTTTTTAGCCTGATAAATCCTCAAAACCAATTGCTAATGCTCTGTGCCCCTGTGAAATCAAAGTCATTTTCAAAGGGATTGCTGAGTTCAATCACCCTCTTCAGAAGTCAGTGTTTATTCTGATCAGAGGTTGAAATTTCATCAAAAGAGCAAGGATACAGCAATCAGACTTATTCAATCTTTCCTTCTCAACAAAAAGTGGAAAAGGGAGGAAACAAAGATACACTGTTTTGACTAGCACAATATCCTTTGTAGAACAAAGACTACTGGGAGCTTAAAAGGTTAAAGGTTGCCATGAGCAATTTTGACAGATTTTGGCAGACAGAAGAAAGTAGACATGTTCTTTCTAAACTTGTGAAAACGTGAAGGAGAAATACATGTTTGCTTTCTTGTACTTCATCCTGTACACATGAAAGTCAATGGTAAAAGGTGCACCTTTATCAGCACAAATGCCCTTGCATCTGCTTTCATTACCTTCCGAGATTCAAACCTTTAAAATTTTGTTTTATGAGCATGGAATGTTCTCAGCCTCTTACCCAGCACATTATCAGTAACAGAAATTCATTTTTTTTCTATTCAATCCTGTCTATTTAATTTTAATAGAAATTACCCATAAAGGCATTTATCAACTTAACAGCAATGAGACAGAAACCCATAACATTCACTTCTATTTCAATTTTAACCGACTTCAACACCTGTAGCTGTATTAGAGGGAATAGGAAGTTGCAATCCTCCCATGAATGTGACCACTTCAGTATACACACACTGGGTCATGGAAAAAATGTTTGCAACCAGGAGCTACCCTAATCCTTACTCCATCAATTCATGACAACATCCACCTCTCCCTGTCCTCAGAAAAGAATAATGTCCTAAGTATAACTTGTAAAATGAGACTATACAGACTTTTATTAATTAATTCTTTCTACTCATGTCTGCTCTATCCCATGCAGAGTCACAAAATCAAGTTCCGGTTGGAAAGAACCTGTCAAGGTCATCTAATCCAAACCACATGCTCAAACAGCTCAGCTAGAGCAGGCTGTCCAGAATGGTGTCCACTTAGGGTTTTGAACACGTCCAAAGATTGTGACTTCACAGCCTCTCTGGGAAACCTGTGTCAGTGTTTGGCCACCTTCACTGTGTTCTCCTGTGGTCAGATTGAACTCCCTGGTTTTTAATTCACACTTGTTGTCTATTGTCCTTCCACTGGACACCACTGAAAAGAGTCTAAGAGTCTGGCTCTGTCTTCTTTACACCCTCCCAACAGGTATTTATATGGATTGATAAGATCCCCCCATGAGCCTTCTCTTCTGCAGGCTAAAGCTGTCTCAGCCTTTCCTCGTATGAAAGATGCCCCTGTCCCTCTATCATCTTCACGGCACTGTGCTGGACTCACTCTAGTAAGTCTGTATCTTGCCCAACAGGACCAGGGCACATGAATGTGAGGCTTCTTCTAATTGTCTGAACCTCTACTTCATCTTCCTGCTTAGCAAGTGTTTAATAAACACCCACTACAACAATACCCATATTGGTCTGCCTGCTAATTCCACCTGTACACTCATGGCTCTGGAAAATTATTTTTTTTTTTCTGATAAAAACTCTATTTAATATTTAATACTTCAAAATATTTTACCTCAGGTGTATCAATCACTGGCAATTGCTCTATGTACTGGAGATAGTCTTCAACTGTTTTCCCTTTTGGAATAATATAATCTTTGTAGAAACAAAATTTGTCACTAAACATATGCTCTCCAAACCATACTCTCGCAAATGTATTCAGCAGTGCTTTGTCAAGGTCATCAGTTACGCGGCCACCGTACTGTACTTCCCCAAGCATATAGCGAACGCAGCTCCAGTTCACTCCACGTTTAATGTCCATGTCATCCAAATGATTCTGAACAAATTGCACACTGGCTGTGAAGTCTGCCTGATTAAATTCATAAGGAATATTCCAGCCCAGTGGACCAAACTTTCTTCTTTCCTGTAAGACAGGCAGAATTAAAGGTAAAAGGCTGATAGCAATTTTTGGAGGAAAGATTGAGTGCAGAAAAATACATGAAATATGCTGGGCTGTATTCCACCAACTTAAAAAAAAATGATTTTTCACTTAATGCATACAAGGCCAAATGCTTGATTAATTATCTAGTACTTAACTATTTCATCATTTATCATCACCAGTAGACAGAGATGAGCAAAAAAAGAGGAATATAAACATTTTCTCAGAGAAAATACCTTCTTTTTAAGTGCAGTGAATCTGTGAGTCTAGAACTGTAGTTTTTTAATTTCAGAAATGAAGGTGCTGTTTTAGGAAAGGATGTTTAAAATCCATCAGCCATTAGTATTTTTTGTGGTTCTTTTATGGACATTCATACCACTGAAGCCCCTGCAGGTGCAGGCAGATAAAGTTGCTTCTTACTGAAGTATTTACAGATGCAGCTAGCAGTATGTGGATGTTAGGGCAGTATCTGATATTCTTAATAACCACCAAAAAGGCAAGCACACCACGGGCTGCCACTTGGACCACAATGGATCAGGGAATGGATGTTGTAGAATTAAATTAACTAGGTAACAAATATAAACTAAGGATGCTGAAAAATCTGTCAAGAGAACAATGAAAAGTTGTGGTTAATCCATCAAGCACTTCCTTTAACAGAACTCCTGGACAGCAAGACCCAGAACCATCTTCCACCTTCATTTCCTCCTGTAGGTTTCAGTGAAAGAAGGATTTATATTTACCCTGCCACCCCTTCTCATTGTGAAAACAGTAGTTTCAAGACTAGGGTTTTCCTCTCTAAGCTGTAAATTTCTTTACTGTGCTTTTATGGTTTAAAGTATTAGCATAAACCAGTTAGTTGAAATACAGATTACACAGTCATCAGTCATGCCCAAAGACTTTAACATAAGAGTAATCTAACTGTTAATTGGTTGACTGTCCTTTTTGACTCTGAAATACCATCCCGGTTGGAGGGACAAGAACAACATATGCAGACAGGTGCAGTAACAGAGGCATGTTTTCTTTCTTATTCTGTTTATATTAATTTGCCAGTATAGGCTTTACATATAGATACGTTTTTCATTGCTAACATTCATTAACAAATGAATAATAAGAAGAATAAGAAACAATTTGAAACCTGAACAGTTGTGTGAAGAAATGCTACAGCATATAGCAGTGGTTTCCACTGTGGCATGTTGCTCACTTCTAGGTGATCCTGAGTAATGGCAGAGTATGTGCGTTTTAAGCTAGCTTTCACACCTAGAAAATAAGTATAGAAATGTTATATATGAGAAAAAAAAAGTATGGAATTGATAACTCCAACTTCAGTTAAGCAGGATTCACTCCTCCAATTTACAATATTATCTTATATGTAGCTATATATATAGCTTCAAATAATCCCTCTTAATCAATTATCTGCTCAGCTGGTCATACCAGGCAAAGTTCAACTACATTTTGTTTCATGTAGAAGATGACAGACTGGAGATTATATTAAATTCTGGAATCCAGAAGGAATTGCACTTAAGTAACCACATTCCAAATGTCAGCAGTAACAACTGAAATATAAACATAACTATTCAACAGCTGACAAAGACACCTATCATGTCAAATGAAACTGCACATCCAATAGTCTGTATTTCAATATTTACATACAAAATGAAATTTGGTTCTACCAAAGATAATTTATTTAGATTTCATTCCTACAGCAGTCTCAAAATTCTGTATGCAGCTTCTTAAACTGGCACCAAGTAGATGAGGTAAGATCCTAAATTCATAGTGGAAATATTAATACTTGGGGAGGTTTGTTGGAGAACTGAAGCTTCATATCCCATGAAAAGATTCAGACAGATGTTACTGACACAATTTCGGCTTCCACAGAATATGTAAATAGCAGATGCTTTGTGGCAGTGCTACTGAGGCATAGTCTCTCCTTGGCCAGACAACACCAAGCGGGAGTTACTCACACCAGGTTTGTCTTATGATACCTTCCACCTAATAGGCTTAACACATGACTAAGAAGATAGACTTCAAGTGCAGTAAATAGAATGGCCAAGTCACTGTACTTCTTGTGATACAGGAAAAGACTTTTTGTTTCTTTCCTGTTTCACAAAGATCTTGCAGAACAATATTCAAGCAAACACATTTTCAACATATTATTAGAATAAAGCTCCAAAATCAAGAGTAATTCATCAAACAAAGAATCTTATTGCATCGTGCTACCAGTGTAGCAGGACAGTATCAGAACACTAAAACTGTTTATATTTAATCTTGACTTAAATTTTACCCCAGGCATATTGCTGTTATTAAGAGCAAGTTGTAAATAAGCTATAGTATGGATGAGAACACTGCTTCTTGGCATTATAGGGTGTTGTCATTTGATAGATTTGATTTATGAGTTGAATGATAAGGAGGGATCACAGTGCAACTAAAAATATGCTGAGCACTGAATAAAAAAGGGTGGAGGAGAACAGAAAGAGGTAAGAATTTTTTATCCAGACACTGACTGCTCTTGAAGGTGAAGTATATGCACTGAAAGGGTGTCTTCTACAGCAATCAAACACTGTAGAAATCTTACTAAAGTGCAAAGGAGGATGAATACTGAAATTAAGAGTTTTAAATGACTGAGGGATTCAATTTGACCTTGGATACAAATTCTCAGCTCCTACAGACTTCATTAACTGAAATCAGTGGTAAAACACATATATAAATGAAGGGCAAGTTAATGTGTTAACACTGTCAAAAATGATAGCGTTAAAAGACAGAGTGTCAGACTTAAGGATTTCTTTCTGCGGGAGTCCAGTATACAAATACAGCCTTCCCTCATCATACACAATGAGTAGACATATGGCAGTGTAGTAAAGTTTCTTCTATAAATACATAAAAGACATCTGCAGGAAGCAACATAATTTGGGTAAGAGAGTGGCAGTCAACAGCAAACAGCAATATGTTAGACACTACTTAGAAAAGCTGGATGTTTTCATATCACACAGAATCCCACCCAACAGGTGAGGCAGGAAGGGGCCTCCAGTGATCACTTTCCCCAGCACCCCTTCTCAAAGCTTGATCAACTACAGCTGATTACTCAGTACCTTATCTAGGCGGGTTTTGAAGATGGAGCCTCTAAAACTCTCTGAACAAGCTGTTCCAGTATTTGACCACCCTCACACCGGGTTAACTATTTTTCTAATGCTGAACTGGAATTTCCTGGCTTTCCACTTAAGTCCATCACCTTTCCTTCTTTCACTTGGCACCAATGTCTTGTAGTTTTCTTTACTCCTTCCCATCATGCATTTATATGCAATGATAAGATGCCTCCTGACCCTTCTCTCCTCAAGGTTAAACAATCATAACTCCCTCAGCCTTTCCTTGTCTGCTTCAATTCCTTCAGTATCTTTGTGGCCCCTCACTGACCTTGTTCAAGTATGTCCATGTCTTTCTTGTTCTGGGAAGGCCAAACCTGAAGAGACCACTTCGGGTATTCTCTCAGCATGGGTTGAGTAGGTAAGTATCACCTCCCTCAACCTCCCAGAAATGATCTCCCTGATGCAGCCCAGGGTGCTGCAGGCCATCTTTGCTCCAAGGGCATATTGCTGGCCCAAGTTCCACTTGATGTCCATCCCCTTTTATGCAAAGCTGCTTTTAGCAGCTGGTCAGCCCCATTGTGTGTGGTTGTATGAATTTCTTTCTCCCCAGGTGGAGTACTTGGCATTTTTCTGTGTTGAGTTCAGCAGATTCCTGTCAGCCCATTTCTCCAGCCTGTCAAGCTCCCACTGAACAACAACATGACCATCTGGTGTATCAACCCCTTCTTCCCACTTTGCTCATCTATAAACTTGCAGAGGGTGCACTCTTTCCCATTGTCCAGGTTATTAATTAAAGTATAAACATTTTATTTTAAGCATTTATATATATTTATATACATTTACATATTAAATTTTAAACATTTAAACAATTTAAAACATTGCTGACCCTAGTATTGATCCCTAGGGTACATCACTAGTGACTGCTCTCCAGCTGGATTTGTGCAGCTGACCAAACCCTTGGAGCTTGGCATTTCATACAGTTATCAGTCTACGTCATTGTCCACTTACGTAATCCCAACTTCATTAGTGTGTCTACAAGGATATTATGGGAAGCCGTGTCAAAATCCTTTTCAAGTCAAGATAAAAAACACCATTTGCTGACTGTCACCCATTAAACCAATCACCTCATCATAGAGTGCCAGCAGCTTGCCTACTAGGTTCAAAGATTAGTAAGTAATTCATGGCTTATAGTTTTCTGGCAGCCAGCAAAAGAGGAAAAATACACCAGGAACAGATATTGTTCAGTATGTTCATCAGTTTCTTGAATAAGGAGATAAAGGGCAACCTCAACAAATTTGCAGACAATACTAAATTAGAAAGAGTGGCTGACATACCAAATGGCAGAGCAGCAGTCCAGAGGAATCTGGATAGAGTTGAAGACTTGACCAATAGAACCTGCATGAAGTTCAGCAAGAACTGTGGTAGACTAACTCCATGCATATGTAGAAGCTGGGATCTTACTGGCCAAGTCCTAGTGGTAAGCACCTCAGGGTTATTGTAGATGCCAGGATGACTACAAGACAGAATAGCTCTCTCCTAGCCAATAACACAAACCAGATAGTAGGCAGCCTTAGAAGGAGCATAGCCAGCAGATTAAAGGAAGTTCTTATCACTTTTTCCTTAGCACTGGTCAGGCTTCCCCTCAGACACAATGTCCACTTTTGGTATACAAGAGAAATGGGAGAAGCCTATAAATGTGGTGGGGTGCTGAAAGTGCATGACCTACAAAAATAGGTATGCAAAAAAAAGCTTAAACTGTGAAAACTGAAAAGCAGCATTTAACTTTGTATACATATGTGAGACAGTGACAGTTCAAAATTGAAATTTTGAACTTGAAAGCACAAACCTTTTACTTGGCAGCTGCAATGGGTACAGGCTACAAAAATTGGCTGAGTCAGAATGACGTGAGTCAGAACTACCACTGTTCACACGTGCTTCTGTACACAGACTACCAAGTTTAGGAAAACTGAGGGCTCAGTGGTGCAGAAAGGCACAAGAAGAACATCCTAGCTGAAGAACACATCACAGAAGTGGGGCAAGGTCCTGGAGATGGAGGAGACATCTGAAGACAAATATCAGAGGATGCCCAGGGACCTTGGCCAGTAATGTTCAAGACTGGTAGCTGCATGCAGCTACACAGCGTAAAACCAACAAGTCTTCCTGATGACTTTCTCTCTGAACTTCCTGGACCAGCTGTGATATCTGTGAGGGTAAGGAAAGTCAAGACCAAACTAATGCAATGTTGTGTGTTTGGGAACATGACAGAGTGAGTGTTTCAAATAATCACGTTGCCTAAAAGCCCTAATTTCACTGGTTTTTACGTAAACCCCAGTAACCAGATCTACCATGGTTTATTATTTACTGTCTTGCAGTGACAGAAGCTAAGGGGTGATTCAGTAGCTACTCAGAAATACTTGAAGGACAGTAACAAAGATGCTGGGATCAGACTCTTCTCAGCAGTGCCATATGACATAACAAGAATCAATAGCCACAGCTACGTACTGCAGCTAGGAAGGTTGAGGTTGGATGTTCAGAAGAGTCCTTCCATTTCCTTACCCAGTAGAGATAGGATCAGTTCTCCTCTGCATTTTTGGGTGGGGTCAACAAGATGTCAAGAAAAGAGTGATAGCATGCACTAAGCTTAAGAAAGGACCTCTGACATGGTCTACAAGATCTACCCAAACAACAAAGTCACTATCTATTTTTGTTACAAAACAAATCCATTTTCTCCTCCAAAGGGTCATGCTTTATACATTGCAAGAATGACTAACATGGTGCTGTATTTAGCTAATGAAACAACATAGAATAAAGACTAAAACACTGCACAGATAACAGTGATACAGAGGAGAAATAAAATCAAGCTCCCCTCCCCCCCTCCCTACTTAGACTCCCCCAAAAAAGCATGTTTTCCTACCCTGTGGTGGTTCATTAGTAAATTTGATAGATGACTGCAAAAGATTAATAGGAAACTCTGGGTGAGCATCTGTAGTGATCCAGGTCCTGAAGCCTTCACTCATAGTTTCTGTTGTGGTGATGGTGTCCATTAATTCACTAAGAAACTCTAAGCCAAGGTGGCAGTTCTGTAGAAGAAGCCATCCTCCATCTTGCATGCACTGATTTAACAGGCGCCTTGCATGGACTTCTTGACCCTGACCCATTGAAATGGCACGACAGGGAATGTTCTGTAAGGAAAAAAGGAAAACTTTGTTTTGTTTTGTTTTGTTTTAATGTATTTCTTTAGAATGGTTAGCCACAGAATTTACTGCTTCTGTATGCCAGTATGTTGTGACACTGTGTCACAAAGAAAATCTCTCATATCAGTGGAAATTGATTATACTAAAACAGAGTAAGCAGAAGAGCACAACTCTCCAAGTGCAGACATTCAGAAAAACAGAAGATTAAAAAAGTCCTCAAAAAGGGATCTGAAAGAGACAAACTCATCAGGTTGCTATCAGGACCACATCAGTCCACGTGCAGGCAAAACTCCCTCTCACTTATAGTTCTTACAGATCTTCTTAAATAAGCAGCCCCCCTGGCTTAGGTTGGCTGCCTGACTCCCAACATGGAAAAAACAGAATTGTCAAGCCCAGCTGAGTATATTAGTCCATATACATTGTAGGTAGAGATGAAGCTCTGGGCAAAGAACTGATGAAAAGACTAAGTTTCATGGACAGTTTCCTACTCCAGACCTAGAGCTGACTATATCTTCTGCTGTGAGCCGTGAGCTGCATAAAGACCTATCAATCTGGGCCTATCTTCAAGTAGCTAAAAGCTGCAAAAATTAACCTTAAGTTTTTCTGCTAGGAACTCTCTGTCACTGTGAAACCAAAAAGAAGGAAGAAAGTCAGACAGTCCTAAACAGTGTGGATGAGGCTGTGAGAGAGAAAGCTTAACCATATGAACGCAAGCTGGCAGGTCACTTGACCTTACTGTCAGAGAACAGGCTCTGACCTGATTTTATTTAATAGTATAAATGCAGCCACTGCATATGATCCTTCACATCCTGGCAAAAGATTTAAGAAGAAAACAGCAAAGATCAGAAAAGCTATATCCTGCTCTCAGATCAGTGAAAACTGAAAATGCAGCTAACAGAAGAGAAGCTAAATAACCTGAAAGAAGCAAAGCTGAATAAGCTGTGTAGTTGGCCATGTGCTGAAGGAGCAAACGCTTTATCTGTTCTAAGGAGAAGTATCTGAGTACAGCTAGCACTTCTCTAAGTCAGACACTCCAAGTACCTCTGCAGATTGCATAGATACTCAGCTCGTTCAGTATTCCCTAACAAAGCACATGCTCATAACTTGCTCTTCTCAGCAATGTTACCTCTCAAATGTACAATCAGTAAAGGTTGTAGAAACATCCAGAGAAGGAGAAAATATTTCTTTCATTTATGGATTGTCCTCATTTTACTCCTTTTGAAATAACTATATCAAAATGTCTGCCTACAGAATATTTCTGTAAATAGTGAGACCAACATATGTGTCATCTTAATGAACCATGCGGATGAAAATACTATAATTTTAGTCACCTCAGTTTCCCTGACAGTTCTGCTGAAGGTCCCTAAAATAAAAAACAAAATTTATAATAATTAAAGGATATGTTTTTTATGATGTTATCATGCTAGATAAGATTAGTTTCATTAATTCAGAGGTTTGAATTCAAGTGGGGGGCAGAAATTCATAAGGGGCAGAAATCCAACTAGTTTTAAGATAGTTTGCCTACTTTATAAAGAAGTCTATATAGTTCAGTATTCACAGATACTGTTTCCATTTCTTTGAGGAGAAGACATCTGAATAATAAAATGTTAGAGTGAAAAATATATTCTTGTCATGAATTTGAACATTGCTAACTGTAAATTATTGATTTATATTGCTAATGTCATATTTAGGGGTGTCATCAGTAAGCCATGCATGAATAAACCAGGTAATCTCTTTGGCACTTTTGCAGCCTTACTTCTTGTTGTTCTATACATTCTTCCTTAAAACATGAAAGTATTTTAAAGCTACTCACTGCAATATACTTTTGGAATGACAGCAAAACCTGATTTTTTTAACAGTCAGCTGCAGAGCATATTCTATCTTTGATGACATTCCTAAACTAACTAAGGTCTAGCTTAAGATTTGGCAGAATGGGAGAGTTTTGTTCCCCCAGTTGCAAGAGTGACTCTGAGTGACTGGCTGACATCAAGTGACTCTGTCAGGAGGTTAGCATCCCTAGCCTGCTTGTATGGCCAGTGGGATAGAAATACTCAGCTCCTGGATGCAAGTCAGAGTTACAGCTCAATCATGTACTCTGAAATGCTTTCAAAGGAGCCACTCTTTCTCTTTATTGATTGCAGAAACTAATTCCTGTTGGAGACCATGTAAGGAACTACCGAGGAAGGAACTATGTAGGAGTCCATTTATGTTGATGAGCCAAATAGATGACAGAAAACACCATCGTAAAGCTGACACTCAAATTTGTATTCATACTATAAGCCATGAAAGAAAATAGGAATCCAATTTGAACCAGCTAATGCATTTACATGGACTCAATGATACCTTTGATTTTGCAAGACGTTCTATATTTTCAGTGGGATCAGACCCCACTGATAAAAAACATGTCAAAGGTGTTCGACAGTCACTTTCTGCCCACGTTGCTTCCATCTCAAGAATAAATCCTTCTGCATATTTCACGCCCAGGGATTCTGCAATGTAGTGTCGAGCCTAAAAACAAACAAACAACAACAAAACAAACAAACAAAAATACAAGTTACAAAATACATATATACATACTTTACTTTTTATTTACCAATGATCATTGATGTGGAATTTACCAATATCTACACGCTGGATGACAACTTTTTAAATGTTTATTTTAGACTTTAATAAAAGAAAATTACAGTCCTACAGATTGCAACTATTGAAATTTTCAGGTAGCAAATTTCAAAGAAACAAAATAATTCTGTTCACACAGCAGCCATTCTGTGAACATTGTTGTTTGAGTATGCTAAATGTTTTCTAAAAAGAACTACAGAAATCCATGAAAAATAGATCCACTCCTGGCTCTGAAGACAAACAAAATGTTATGCTTAAATTACTGATTGCTAAAGCTTGGTAGAATGCCAAGTGAGAGAGCTGCTTTATAGCAGCCCCATTCTTAGCTCTTTCATGAATGTATTGTTGGCACTGGCTGTAGAGCAGAGCAGACTAGACAGATCTTTCAACTGACTCAACCGAGTCTTCCATAGATTTGCTGGAAATGCAAACAGAATTCTCCCACCTGGTGGCTATCCAATTCAAGTCCTACACTGAGTACCTGTTTCCACAGAACATAAACACAGCTCAGACTTTATCCTTAAATGTCTCAGCCTTCCTTATGCCTCTATTTTCCTCTTTGCATGGACATTTTGTAAAAGGATTTCTAAGCTATCCTGGTTTATAAAAGACTTTTTTGAGAGCCATGATTCTCCAACTGTGTGAACTACTAGCACAAATTCTGAGGAGTGCATCAAAGAGAGAAACACCCAAGATCAAAGGGGACTGAGGAAGATGTCAGCTCAAAAAAATAAATAAATACATCACTCAATACACTTTCCACTACTCAGTGTGACTTCTGCCCTAGTTAAGAGAGGTAAAACCTTTTAACGTTTGGGGAAAGTAGGAAGATATAGAGAAAATAATAACAAAAAGGATCTCCTTTTTCCTCATAAATTAAAATAATTACACTTTTTGAAATTACTGTTCAAAGACATTTTATCTCAAAGATGGTTGTTGCAAGACAATGTAAGTATTGATGGATAAGCAGCAGCAGCTTTATTATTGTGGTCTGTTTAAATTGTGGTTAGTGGAGTTCCCATACTTCTTTCCTTTCTCAGCTACAGAATGGAAAAGGAAGAAGGATGGATCCCCCATGGATCTTGTTGAAGAAGAGGTCGCTAAAAAAAAAGGTGTTTCCTAAATACAGCATGGATGCTATCATAATGTCTAATGTGTAAAGTTGAGATATGGAAGAAAATCAGAAGTACTACATTTCAGTGCAGCTGAAGATTGAAAAAAAAAATGAAAATAAGATATACTGATAGGTTCGAACATCTCATAAACCTATATGGAAAAGAAAATTGAAATATCTCATACTATTGAGAAACTGCTATTCCATTACAGTTTCTCTTACCGTATCTGCCATGAGACAGTCTTAATTATTACTTCCTCAGCATGGAGCTACAGGTAAGTAAACAGTTCAGCTATTTTATTGCACCTGTCATCAACGTGAGCTGTTCTCTTTCCACTTCTTGTGTGAAGAAATAGGGATGCATCTTTTAATTCTCTGGACAAATGTAATTGCTTCACAAGTTTCATGGCTCCACTTAAGAAATGCCATGCAAAAAGTCTGGCATTCTTACAGATCAAGTACAATGTTTTGTTACAACTAAATAAATTAAATATTTCTTTCATGTATATTAGAAGGATCTCAAAAATCTTTCTCGTTTTCAAAATACTTCATTCTGCAACAAATATTATGATAACAAATTCAGAGGACAGAAGTTTAGAACTAGTAGTTCTGCAGGAGACACCATATAGCATGAACACTATATGAAAGCTTATCTTACTTGTGCAACAGTGTGATCAGGGCACCAGCTACGGACAAGGAGTAGTTTACGGAATTGATCCAGTAAGGTGTCATACCCATCAGGAATAACAGCTTTTTCAGGTGCTTCTGCATCAAACCAAGCTTTCCAAGCCTTCTCATTCCTAACAACTTGCACCAGAAGCTGACTAAAAGGGCCCAAGCTAGACAACTGCACAAGGTTGAGCCATGTCACATCAAGGATCCACTTTTTTGGTTTTGGTTCCACAGAATTCAAATCCAAACTGGCCCCTCCTGCAAAGCAAAAAAGCATCGTATAGGAAAAAAAATGATAAAACAGAAAAAAAAATAACAAGTAATCAAAAATACTGATTTTTGTTATTTAGGGAGTAAAAATCTTTGCAAACCAAGACATGGAGATCTAGAATTTGCATAAAGCAATTATTTAACAAAGACGGATTGGGGTCATAAATGATGAATGGTATCAGTGCCTCCCAAAGCTGATATCCTAGTATTTTTTGAGCTTCTTTTTATCCATCTGTAGAGTTGGAGTAATACTTTCCTAGCTAAAAGATTACTCAAACCCAAGTATTCAGATCAGATGTAGAAAGGAACTATGGTTAGCCCAGTCTCCTTTCATCTAGACCACAGAACAAGAAAGCACACCATGCACCCATTTCCAGAACTGTGTAACTTCAACAGCCTCTTAGCTTACACAACACTCCAGCATCGTGCCCATTTGCACCTCCTATACAGCTGAGCCACAGCTGAATATTAAAATGGAGTTCGCAAAACAAGCCAATACATTTGGATGGCAAGTACTGTGTTGAACTTATCTTGGCATGTGATTGTACTTGTCTTGGAGACAGTGAAGTCCACCTCCACCAGAACTTTATAAACTTTACCAAAAATTTTCTTTGTCATTGTGTCTTAGCAGTGACATGCAGTCACAGCATAATGTAGAGGAGCAGACATATAACAATGTTTTACAATATGTAACAAATTTCCACTGTTTTTTTTTATGCTAGCACTTTAATGTACAGAGTTTTAATGCATTCATATGCCTGCTCACCAGCAATAAGAAGACATTTTTCTGACTGTCTCCAAGCTTACAGATGAAGGTATGTAGGAATTCAAAAAGAGGTACACAGGAGAAAATTACCCAGTCTCTTACAAAGTAATGTTGTTTGTTTTGTTTTTTCTGTTATACAATGCAAAACAGTTAAGTAATCTTATAACTGATCTTAGCATTATTTTGACAATGAATAATCTATACTGTTCATTTTGTTAAATTTATATTGTAAACCTCTGTTGTGCAATATACATGCATTCATTCACCAGTTAAAAAGCATCGCTTCCATTGCTTCTACTGGATACAATGTATTAGTATTGTAAGCAGTGCAAAATCTGGATTAGGCAGTTCACTGACGTACGTAAATAGAGCAGATTTTAAAGAGAAAGTACCTTTGATCAGAGTCTCAAACTCATTGTGTGAAATTTTCTTGGCCTGCAAGTCAATCTTCAGCGCCAGAAGCAATGTAAACAGGAATCTATGATTTTCATACAGCCCTCGAACTGTATACTTGAAGACTTCATAGGTGAGATGCTCAATTACATACAGTACCCTTTTTGCTGTGATCTGAGATTTCTGAGATCTTTCCACTGATAGATCAAAAATGCCAAGGAATTGCCGTAAGGATGTTTGGTACATGACATTAACCAAGCTCATTTCCACAATTAGGAAATAAAGGATGCTACCACGACCAGCAACAGGCCGATATTCTTCACGTGCAGTGTTGATTTTCACCTCTGTCTCCGCTGCTACGCTTAATTTTTCACTGACCTTAAAGTTAATTGAAAAGACCATACAGATTAAGTCACGTCACTTTTGATTTATACTGCATAAGCAAAAGTAAAAAGTCTTGATTAAGATCACATTTGTGTTTTTAGTCAAGCTTTGCTTCATTCAGTGTTTTAACAGAGGCATTGTGTCTTCATATGTTCACTTGCAAGGTATGTCTGGAACATGCAACATATCCAGGTAATAGTTCAATTCTGCAATATTTTTACAATAAAAAATGGTACTGTTTCTACCATTTATTTATTAAGAAGTCAGATGCTACACAGCAACTCTAAATGGAAAAAACAAAACCAAAAAAAAGGACCTTTCTACGGATAAACTTTACACTTACAAAATATATCTGCACTGTATTCAATATTTACCTCTTCTGCTGTTGTTTTAGTGATTCTTAGGACTTCTATCAGAGACTCATCTTCAACCAAAGAGCCCTCTGTACTGGTTAGACGAAAGAGTAGATTATCTTCAAGCTCCTGCATTTTCCTCTTATTAGATGTCACTTCCTCCATCAGTTTGACTCTTTCTGCCTCCAGTTCCTGTATTCAGAAAATCAAAAATGTTCATTAGAATATTTAAGATTAATTCAAAGAAAGATGCCTTAAATGACACAGAAAACATGATTTCATGCATGATAGACTGGAGGGGGAGAGGGGCCTGCTTTTTCTGTAACATATAACATTTCTGTATTTAAAAGTCATTTATGTCTACTACATTTGTTTGACTGATGCAGCACACTGAGAAGTGGAAAAGCATAAAAATTAGCCCCAAAAAAGCTTCCTCATAGTAAGATGTATAAAGCACTGAAACTAGTTTCCAATTGGAAATGATAAGAGTCATATTACATTAAGTACTTAAAATTAAATCAGACAAAGGACTGAAAAATGCATTCTATGGACTGATCTTACATTTTTAGGGAAATTGACTGGATGACCTTTTTCTTTTCTAATTTCTATTATCCTGTGACTTTGTAACATGTACTCCCCTATTGCTTAGCAAATAGGAAATCCTACAACAATTATTATCTATGGGATGTGGAATTTTTATTCTATTTCTACAAGACAGGCAATAGCAAGTGAACAATGACAGACAAGTCAACACAATGCCAAGTGAAACAAAGCATTTATATTGCACAGTCCAACACAGCTCAGAGACACCCTTGCTGGGTACCTTTATTTAATCAATTGAGTCAACCTTTCTGTAAGGAAAAGGCAGTTAATAATAGGAGTCTACCTACACCTATGGCTTCAGTTTATTTTCATTCTTGACAATGTGCCAAGTTAGATAAAAAGGAGATGTACACAGTTATAGAGTACAGGAGAGGCTCTCTTGTATTTCAAAGGAGGAGTGACAAATTTATTCACTCTCACAAACTTCTTATTTGGAAACTTCATAATATATTCTAGGGCTATATTATGTACCTCTGTGGAAGCTACAAATAAACGTGTCCTAAAAGAGGAGAATGATTTATGCCTCAGTCATTCAGATGCAGTTTCTGCATTTTCTCCTCTTTCATTAACACAAACAAGATTAGAACATGCATTTAAGTACATACTTAAATTCTATTTATGGACAAGTTTATCTTAAGCACAGACACCCCACCCATTCTATTTGTAAGCCTTTAAAGTGTGTCTTTCAGAAAATATGCAAATATATCAGGTGACAAGCTTTTTGTTATTTACGGAGTAAAACATTTTTAAAGCTGAGAATAATAAATACTTCTTTGATCATATATGCCGTTGATGACTACAACAGTCTTTAAGAATGCCTTGGTTCCTTTAATCTATTACTTTAGCTCAGTGATCAGAAATTTGTCTTCTTGTTTGTAACAGAGAACTTGTTTTTCAGATTTTCTGTTAATGCTCTGTCTTTTCTTTGAACTAAATTTCTCAGAAGTCCATCAGCTTTGGCTATCTGTGGCAGGACATTTTCAGTTACTGAGACAGAAGAGACAGAACAATCGTGATTTCTTCATATGTGCTAAATGAATAGGTTAATAAATGTGGATCACCAGTAACCATGTCCCTGTGCAGCAACCAGTGCTAATACTAAACAAGTATTGCCCTTGCAGTTCCCTTCAGCTGATACATAGCACATCCAGTGTTAGTCATCCAGAATATTTTTCAGAAGATTTTTTTTTTGCCCAAAATGCAATCTAGGTGTTACTACATACATTCAACAAGAATTCTGTACTAGATTTGTCTAGGAAAAACAATAACAAACAACAACAACAAAATTCAGAGAGGGTCTCTGTGTGGTGGGAAACTAAAGGGTACTCATACCACTTTTTATTTGAGATTTTAAAAGTAGAACTGCTTACATGCAGACCATGAGAAACCACTTTCATTTCTGTCTTGAGAAGAAGGATTTAAACCACTGTCTCTCATCAGAGGTCTATAATCACCATGCTACAAGTAGCTTAGCTGGGCTACTCCCAGCCACTCCTGCTGATGCTGTTCAATTTTACTTACATAGACATCTACTGGAGTAAAGATTAAAAGTTTTACACCCTGAGCACTTGTCCCACCCTGCCTGTGGATAGCTTTTCCTCATTACCTGCTGTTGTAAATTTCTCAGTTGTCACAAAACAATTCACAGGAAGTTTGGGCATAGCAATGACTTTCTCACCTCTGGTTGGGACCATCAGACTGAAGGAAGGGCTCTTAGGCTTGTCTGTACTTCAGAAAATGCTTGTATGAACAAAGGGGAAAGATGTTGGCTGGAGAAATTGACTGCACTACTAAAGCACACTGTCTAGAACATGCTCTTGCGAAGTGGAAGGAGGAGGAATGAATTCCCTTAGGTGGTGAACAGCTCTCATATAAGCAAGCCTGTCTGTGTTATTTATTGAAAGCAGCAGCTCTGCTCACCTATACCTTAATCTTTGTTACTTTCCTCACAAAAGTGCAGTTATGAAATGTTCCATTTGAAATAAATAAGCCATTCAATTTGCTATGAAATGCAACTTCTTTGCATTCACTTTAATGAGAAAAGAAACAAATATTTCATTTTAGTGTAATTGAACAATACAATTTATTGGTTGACTACCACAGTATAGAAAAAAAAAAAATGTCCCCAGTGCCTATAATGAATTGACTTCTAAGTTTTTGGATAACTAGGCTGTTAAATTAGATCACACAAAAAGAAATAAGAACAATTTAAGAATAGGAATCAATTTATTTTGGAGGATGGATGTCTCAGATTTTGTATTTTGAAATAAAACTTCTGAGAAACACCTGGGAGACTTTCTGCCTCACATTTGCTTACAAAAAAAGATCAATGGAAATTTTAGTAGGAGCAGGGTCAAGTCAGTGCTGAAGACTCCTTAAAAATTTCATATCTCCTTGCACACTAGAGCATGTCTGGCAAAAGAAGTATGAGTTCATAAGCATTTTTCATCTAATTCAAATTAAGTTTAAAAAAGAATTCAGAAATAAAAGAGTTTCCTGACTGAACAAGGAGCATTTGCTATACATAAAGGAATATAGACGCTTCATATATGTCATGTATATGCCTGTGATGCATTATTAATGAATAATTTTCTTTTTTCTCTTTCCAAGGCCAGATATTAAAACAAATGTTTGTTGAGGTCTCCCCATATCATTAAAAACTAGCTCTACATTGTCCTTCAGCTAAAACACGGAAAAAGAAACTTACATGTGCATTTTTGTTCTTGCATTTGATTTCAGCCAAGAATATAAAAAAATATATAAAATATAAAATATATCTACTTACTGTGCGAATACTGAACAATTCTTCCCTCTAAACAAATACTGCAAATTACTAGATACCTGTTTTTCTGTGAGGATGACACGGCCAAGGAGCTGATCTTCTAACCCTTTCATAGTAACAGTAAAGTCAATCACTGTTGTTCTTGCACTAATTTCTGGAGTATATGCAGGATTAGCCAATTTTGTTGTCATATAAAGGGTAAACCCCTTCATCACATCCACCTCTTTGTCACCTACTTTCACCTGAAAATAATATAAAAAAAACTACTCAATTTTCAAAAGTAATTTAATCCAGTGAAAAATAGTTAAGATCTTTTTTAAAATATATATATATATATATTTACACTTTTAAAACTTTCTGTTTAAGGGGAAAAAAACAAGAAAACTCAGTAGTTCATTGCTGATCTTTTTAAGTGTTGCAGAAGTGTGAATCTCTACATCTTCCAGACTATCAGATACCCGGCATCTGTCCTACTGTCTTTTTACTTTCATGTTCACAATTCATCTTACTTTGTGTGATGAACCAGATTTTATGAAGTTTTTTTCCAGGATGTTATCTAGAGCAGGATCAAGTTCCTCTCCAACATCTTCTATTAACAAAGGTCGGCCAAGGGACAGACTGTCTTCTATATGACTTCTGAAGAACTTGTGGTTCATAGCTGTAACCTAGGAAGGTTGGTTCACAATATAGCATGCATTTGCAAGCACAAAGAAAACAGTACAAAATATTTTGCAGCATTCAGAAAGAATCTTACTCCTGGGATATCTACACAAATAATTATATTCTAGGGAGCAATACTTGCCTCTTCTGAAATGAATGGAAGTTTTGCTTTAAGCTTAAGAGAACAGAGGATCACACTTGCTGTTTTTCTTCACTGTTATCTGTATATTTAGTTATCAGTCTACCTAATTACTGTAGTGTCTTAATACTTTTTAAATATTAATGGATTTATGTTCAAAACACTAATGTGAAGCAGGTAAATACTCATAGGGTTCAGTCAGGAACCAATCTTACAATCTTGTATCAGATATTGAATTTCCAATGAAGTTTCTATTTCACAATATCAAGTCTTAAAGTTACTAAAAATCACATAGACTCCTTATCATTTATTTATATTTACTAATTTTAATATATACCTTTGAGATGAGAACTGGATAGCTTTTCCAAGCATCTGTTATCCTATGATTTTTTATTTTTATTTTTAAACCAGAAAACAAACCAGGATAGACATGCTTTTTAAAATAAAATACCTGTCTTGAAGGGAATACTCTTCAAAAAGGTATAATTACAATATCTAGAGGCAAATTACATGGGTTTAAAACAGTTTCTTATTTAAAAATTGGTTCTATATTCCACCACTATGCACTTTTAGCTTTGTTATATAATAGGCATACTTGTTTCAACCAAAACAGTGCAATTTTAGTCCAAATGAAACTGAGGGATAAAGTTAGTGTCTGACTGACCAAGAATATAACTCTATCAAGACCACAGCAAAATACAATATGCCAGATGTATAGGCATATTCTAAACACTTGGATATTTAGATTCCTAACATAACCCTGCTCCTCCTGGACTTTACAGGGGGAGAACTCAGTTTCTTCCAGCACAGCTGACACCTAAAACAAGATGTCTAGAAGCTCACTGCTGACTGAATTTTCATCAAAAAAGCTTCCTCTGTATCTAGAGGTTGCATGTGTATGTATTCAAAGTCACGTAAATTTTGAGAGTACCCTTCAGGACTCACATATTTCATAGGCTGTACACTTGTGCATAGTGATCACAAGGCAAGCCTGGTGGACACTATTCTATGTCACCATCACCTATAGTGCACGAAAAGTATGAACAGGGGAAGGAAGAAATCTCCCCGTCTTTGCATTGGTGAGCATGCAATTACTGGACCAGAGAACGGAGGCTCCATGTCCATAAGTGTGTGCCAGCAAGTGGCTACAGCAGCCACCTGGAAGGTACGCAAAACAGACTCAGTGTCACTTCAGGGAGGGAACTGAAGTTGCAGCTTGAAGGACACTTTAAACTGCTGGGAGAAAAGGTACAACATGGTAGAAAGAGTCGGTACAGGTCTCTAACTCAGGTAGAGTTACTGTTGCCTCTCCTGTGCTAAGCTTGGCAGCTCTTTGAAATCCTCAGTAGGAGATGCAAGTCTCAAGAGTGGTAGAATAAGAGATACATCATTCTGTCTATTATTTCCTGTTGGGAAA
Source organism: Heteronetta atricapilla (assembly GCA_011075105.1). NCBI lineage: Eukaryota > Metazoa > Chordata > Aves > Anseriformes > Anatidae > Heteronetta > Heteronetta atricapilla. The sequence goes on from CM021732.1 coordinate 94,989,064, forward strand.
TAATATTCACATGAGCTTTTCTTGACCTAGTTTTTGAGGGCCAAAGTAAGGTCTAATGTAATTTAGAGGAAGCCATGTAATCTACTGTAAGACAATAGGTTTCACACAGTCACAAAATGCCTAAATCCTTTTGTGACTAAAATTCTCATGTTTTAGGAGAGCTTTTTTCTCATATTTTTAATAAAGACATCTATTTTTTCAAGATCTTTGAATACTCTATTATTTTTCCTCTCTTCTCAGTGAATACCTCCTGTTGCTAGCTATGTTTCTATACCATTTTGTGAGCGTGTTCAATCTACCAGAAAATGCGTTTAATGCGGGATTGAATGCTGGGCCTTTCTTAAGGGTGGTAGAAAATATAAGTATAGGCCCAGCCACAGAAGGTTAAAGATTTAACTCATGACATCGTCATGATGTAAACAGCTCTCTGGATATTCCTGTTCTTATCATCTTTCTCATTTTTTTCCTTATTCACCACTCTCATTTTGAGTAAAGGTAGTATACCATGGTATTCACGTGATAATCTACAGTTGTAGGAAAGATTTTATACTTTAACAACTAAGTCTTTAGTATCATGCTTGATCTGGTCTGAAAATATATTATATTTCTAGATCTTTATCATGATCCATCTTATCTTTATTGGCATAATAAAGTGTGGAGGGTAGGCTGATTGGAAGGAAAAAAAAAGTTTTGAATAAAATAGAAGACGGAGATCCCAAGCAGGATGCACTGCTAGACAGAAACTGAGAAAGGTGGATAAAATAAGCAATACATATTTTTATCACATGCATGTAGTCATCAAAATGCAGCTGAAATTTGGACTCCATGTTTGATATGCCTCAAATATCACCAGATTTCCATTCTGCCTCAGGCTGCCATGCTCCTTTTCTAATTCCTCCCTTTTTCTTTTCCTTGTTGTAATTTGAAATTGCTCACCCTAAAGTGTTATTCCCATGTGGCACTGATTGTCTGATACTCTCTGGTTTTAGTTTTGCAAGTCATTTACTTTTCCCCTATATTTCTCTTTCTATATGAAAAGTAATTTAAAAATAATCATAAAAATACATATTACATAACAGATAATCCCAATTTTCTTCTGAAACTGTCTCTCTGGGAAACAACAAAGCAGTACAAGTTATTTCACCCTGATATAGATAGGTCACAGATTTTGCATCAGTCTTATTTTAATTTCTGTCTAGCTGTATACCAGAAACACCAGATTCAAATTATCGTAACACATGGGCAAAATAAGATGGAGAAATAGTTTGCATTGCTAACTATGACATGACAGGACAGACACATAAAAAATTTAAATGAAGTATTTACCTGGAGTCCATTATTCTTTTCCTTATTTTTAATCCAGATCTTTCCTTGACCTTGGGGATCAATCAGCAAAGGATATCTAGATGCTTTGGTGACAATGATGCCATTCTGAATTGAAAGGTCATCATTTGGAAGACCCTGGAGGTTCCATTCACCAACAGTAGCATTGTCAACAAGCATACCAGTAAGATTCAGGTCCTAACAGAAAATACATAATGACAAAATTACAAGCAGTTAGAGGAGTTAAACTAAAATGTTGGATGGAAGACTTGCATTCTACTTCTGATCACAATGTATGGTAGAATGTATTTGGTATTGTTTATCTTTCCTTTCTTCAAAGATCAGTGACTAAACCTTTGAAGTGGGGCAATAGAGAAAGTGAATTCTGTTCAAGCTTTGAGGGTCTATTAATTCTGAAACGACACAAATGGCACCAAAGAAAGGGACCAATAGATTTGGAGAAACTCTGAAGCCAGTTCATTATCTAATGTCATGCTCATTTTGGTGTTGGCAAACTCTTTTCCTGCTTACTCAAGAGGAAGGCTCGTCTCCGTCAGAAGAGCTTCCTACGGCCACAAATATGTAACATGTCCTCCAACCATGTACGTAAGTATGGGATGGCTTGTGGGAGGACTGAGAGGAGAAAGAGGAGACATGTTATGGACCACTAACCATGGGTTTCATGGAAAGTTATTGTTGCTATGGTCAGAACTCTTCCCAACTCATGCATTTTCCTGAAGTTTTATTGCCCCTAACGACTAACCTGCTTTATTTTATTCACTAGGAACAGTGACTGACCTCTCAAGAATGTGTGAGGAGAACAGTGCATGAAATCGTAAGTCAAGCTCTTTAAAGTAAAAAAAAAATAATAATAATAAATATGTGAGTTTAAAAAGAATAAAATTGAATAATTTATATTTGCTCTTTCATTTTTCACTCAAGAATTCTTATTTTTAACCTTTCTCTACAAACATGTCTAAAAAGAAACAAAAAGCCCGGGAATCTTACAAAAATCACATAATTTAGCAGCTGATGCCTAAGACCAGATTTCAAATATTGTAAGACTTGTGATACAATCACAAGTTAGTAATATCAATGGTTATAAGACTCAAAAGCTTTTTTACCTCTTTTTTTTTTTCTCTTATTATTGAAGAATTTTAATTAAGGAGCGTGAGCCATTTTCAGAAGACAGGGACACTTTAAGAATCCAGTTTCCAGTTGTGAAAACAACAGTAGAGAATAGCCAAACTTTTCAGCAATCAGAACCTAAAGCCGTATTAGCCATATTTAGTTCCTAAAGCAGATGAGTAGGGTCCAAAAAGCTTTTATTTCTTTATTATTATTTTTTACTGCAGGAAGAAGTTTCAGACTCTGAAACTTATCTTATTTAAATGCCTAACTACAAAGACAGATAGCTAATTTTAAACAGCTCTCTTTAAATTGTTATGCCTAAATGACTCATTCACCCACAGCCATTTAGTCTGTGACAAAGTAAGGCAGATGTCAAGCCTTTTGCTTGAACTGCAAAGCTGCTTTCTTTCCTATGGTGTGAAGTACCAAGAGAAGCCCATCTGCTGCTTTTTGTGAGTACTTAATTCACTGAAAAAAAAAAATTAAAAGACTCTTCTATACACTGTCATTGAAATCATAGTCCTGTCCTTAACAACAGCTATCTAAACAGAACGGTAATTATGGTTTGAAACACATGTTAATTATGACATTCTGTATCTAGTCTGTCTATATGAGAAAAGCAGATACATTAGCAGCACAGAAACAATCAAAAAGTATTCCTCAAAATTTAAAGGCTGCAGCTTAGTGGTAACGCAGTCAGAACATCTTCACAGAGGCAAAAATTCAGTTTGTTCTTTCTTTCTCTGTAAGGATATTTTGCATCCAAGTTCTCATCTTAAATGGCAGGAATCTTGACAGATATTCCCCAAGGTAAGTAGCTTTTCAGAACATTATGTACAGAGTTTAAGAAAGAGCCTCCCTGGGATAAATGTATGTAGGGAAACTCTCATACCACACTGGCGAAGAATGTTGCCTGAGACTGCACTGTTACTAGTACTTCATTAATAAATCCATCCAGGCCTTACATATTACTTTTCATCGAGAGCTCTCAGAAAGCTTTGCTGGGTAGGTCAGAATCATTAATCTTCATACATCATACTATATACTGGGCTGGGCTGTGAGGTTCACTCTGCCAAGGTCAATAACTGTTACGAGAAGTACTATTCACTTTGTTTTCAATGTCAAATCCCCCAAGAACCTGAAAAGAAGATGCAAAAAAAAATAGGGATCCACCTTCAGCTTTTTCCCAATGATTGAGCCATGTGTGTACACACGTTGCTCACTTATTCCCAGCAATTTCCAGCAGCACCTGCTCTTTCAAAAGTTTTGACAGCTGAGGACAGAAGACTTTTGGGCTCAGTGCCTCCACTACCTGTACTTAGAGTAGGAGAGATAACCTGAACTATTTCTCAGCCTTCACTGCTGGAGAAAATGTACACAGGAATTCAGAAACCAAATGGAAGGGGACAGAGATTAGTCAGAAAGACAGTTTTGATTATTATCATTAAAATTCTCTCTTCCACATGAATCTATCTTCCAATTCTGAGGAAGAATATTAGACAGACCTCCTCAAAGTCATGGAGTAGGAACAAGGCTGGTGCAAACATATGCACCAGAAGAACTGCCAGATCCTGCACCCTTGAGACAGATGGTAGGAAAAGGAACGAACAAGGTTCATGGGAAGGAACCTGTCCTTTGTCATAGTCCCAGCACAGAGGTTGCTCACTTCATTAAAGGTAGTATACGGTGTTCAGGGAACTGAAGCTGCATGGTGGGACATCACCTCAGATGCATTTTAGGCCACCACTGCCTGCACAGACTTCAGCCAGTTGAGGAGCAGCTCTCACAGAGAACAGCCTTACTGGTGACAAATCTGCATGCACTAAACAGTTGGAGAAAGTTGAAAGGGTAAAACTAAGCTTTCAAAAATGCTGTGGTATTTATTATTTTTTCTAAGTTAATAATTTCAATGAGACACTTCAAATTAAACCGAATTAAATGGTGTGGGGACACAGCAGAGGGCGTGAGAGAAAGGCATTAATTGCTAATACACAGATGTGCAGAGGTGATATTTCCTGATTCAAAATGTATAATAGTCTGTGCTATAATTGGGTATAAGAGTATTTTCTTATGTCAATCAAGAGTGTAGCTATACTAAAACTAAAAGTGAAGTATGAAGCTTGAAAAAAGAAAAACTATGTTTTCATTTTACAGATATTTTTTCTAGCAAATTAGATTATTAAAATGTTTTACTTAAGAAAGCCTAAATGAAAATAATGGAAATTTCTATTCCTAGACTAGTTTGTTGTACTTATGATTTTACATATTAAGAACAGTAAGTTAAAGAATTTATGATGTAGTCTGTCAGTAGTATGAAATATGAAAAAAGCCTTTTATCCAAATTACCCTTTATATTTTAAATTCACAATTCAGAGTGAAAAATGGACATCTAGAGAGAGAACAGATTTTTAATGGCAGCACATCAGATTGTAGGTGGTAGAAGGGGAAAAAGGATAAATCTTGCTGGGCCCCTGGAAGTTGGTTGGGGTGTAACTCCCAGCCAGATGAGAAGCCACAGACCAATCTCTCCACCTCTGCACCATCTTGTGGGCCCGACCTGGGAGGCTGCATGGAAACTTATATGGGTACAGCAATACCAGTTGTGGGGTGATATTCTCAAACAAATATTCACAAATTATTAATTATAAGGTGATGACTTAAAACGTTGAGGGAGATGGGTATAACTGGTGTTTTCTTCCATATATTTATTTTATACTTTCAGTAAATGCTAGATGTAGCTGATTTGCTTTACTCTGTGACTGAAAGCATGGACACATCATAGTATCTGTGAAAAACACCAGCTATAGGGGGAAAATCTGACTACTTGATGGAACCTCTTATGTTAAGGTAAATCTCTTCTAATCTGATACATTTGTCCTCATTTCCCATGTTATGCAATTTTCTTCAAGGGCATCAGAGCTCAGGTAGCCTCTCTGTTTTAGATTTGCCAGAGCCTTGTCCTATGCACTAATCTTGTGAGGCATGGAAGTATAAAGAGGATTTTAAAACACATTTTAGAAGCTCAGTTGTCAACTGTACAGAATTTTTATTTCTTAAAAAAATTGATGGAATACGTCAGCCTGTAAATAAATAATCTTCCAGTTAAGTATTTTTATGGAATGGATTGCTCTTAACATTATTTCTCTCCAAGGTAAAAAATAAAGTTAGAACAAAGCATGAACACGTACATTACTGTATGGAATCTTGTTGTTGTTCATCTCTTTCTTCCACAACTGGAGCAGCAAATTCCTGTATTCCTGATTGAAAGGTCCAGAGTAAGATAGAAATCCAGTGGCCAGTAGGACATTCCCCACTAAATTAGTAATTTGATTTTGAAAGTTTTTGCTGCTTTCTGTCCAACGAAGCTGCATGTAAAAATATAATAAAGAAGTTAGACTAAGTGGATACAAACCTAGCATGAAGATCTAATCTAAGAACATCTCTCTTTCTTTCTGGTAAATAACTGTTCTCTGAGCCTTGAGTATTTTTGGCTTTAATCCTTTTCAGAAGTAGAAGTTTTCTTGAAAGAGATGACAGCCTCCTAACTGGGGAATAAGCATCTCTGCCAACAGGCTGGCCAAAATGGTAACGAGTGTTTTAAAGGATGAATGAAGATGAGGGAGATGATGACCATGTGAGGAACTGGAGATTTGCCAAGTCAGCAAACAAAATGTGTGGTGTATACAGTAGGGACCTAGTAATTCATAAAACGGGGCTGAGGGAGGACCACCTGAAACAATGCCCACATAAACAAGGAACTGCCTACCAGACAGAACTATAGGATAGCTTTCATACTGTTTCTGGGAAATTAGCACAGCTGGGCACCTCTCTGAAACATTTGCACGCTGATGTGCACAGCATGCAGAACAAAAACAACGAATTGGAGGTCTGCGCACAGCTGCAGAGTCATGATCTTGTGATGATCATGGGGACATGGTGGTCGCTTTGAGCAGGGAGTTAGAATTAGATGATCTTTGGAGGTCCTTTCCAATCTCAATTATTCCATGACTGTTATTATCTGAACACTATTTTTGAGTTTTACTTATTTCTTTCTCCACAGTTTTCTGTTCCCTTCCAATCACTCTGTGTGCAATCTTGGTCAGGACCTGCACAGTTTAAACTGAGAAAATGCACATTTAACCAGTGCTGTTTTTGCCCAAGGCTCCAAGTGCTATATACAGTCTCTTATTGTTTTCTCTGAATTTTCAAAAGTAGAATGAAATAACAGCTCTTACATAACCTTTTAGCAAAAAGCTTCAGAAAACCCACAGTAAGGCACTGTAAATCTTGTTTTCTTGTTTATCTATAGATTTAGAAGGTCACTGAAAAATATGCCAAAGCATCTAACATTTTGACTAATATAGTTTGAAGCACATCTATGCAAACAAACACTGACGTCCAGGCCTTACAGGATTCAATGGATGATGAAGTCAAAGCTGTCATCAGTTTTGACTGTGTGTGATTGCAAGCAAGGACTTATCAAAGGAAACAATCAGCCAATAATAATAATAAAAAACCACTATCCTGCTTCTTCTGGAAATGCTCAAGTTCCATTAGAAGCTGAAGACTGAAAAATCTGCATACTTTCCAACTTTCACACTGAAAACTTCAAGCTCAGTGCAGAGGATAATGATTAGCCCATAACTCTGTGAAAGGTTCCAGTAGCAATCTGAACTTAAAATATAAGTCAGAAAATTAGTCAAGCTTCAAATTTCTATTCTTGAATACTTGGTGAGAAAAAGAGAGTAATCCTTCTTATGAATATTTTAGGGCAATTATTTAGGTTAAACCTAATTCCTCTTACTAATGCTAAGAGGAATTTGGCTCCCTGGCTTTAAATTTGAACTTTATCCCAATACAAGTCGTATGATATGACATAAAACATTATAAATAAGAATTCAGTTAACACAATAAATTGTTTTACTTTGATAGAAGGATTTAATAAAAATAACTAACATAAAGTGGTATATGATATCAAGATATCACCTTGCCTTGAATTTCTTGAGCATTACTAATGATGATTATGGAGTATTCTCAAAACTAGCACCAACTCTCTTCTGGAATCCTACTCGTAATGTCCCAGTACCTTTTCTCCACCTAATCCTTCTATCAGAGCTGTGGCATTGTTCATCTTCCTTCTGCAAGCCTCAGCATCGTCGAGTAAGGCCTGCTTCTCTTTCACAGCAGAATCATACATGGCTTGTACTTGATCCAGTTCCATCTGCTTCTCATCCAGCTGACTTTGTGCATTATTCAGTTCAGTTTGAGCAGCTGCAAGTCTTCCCTCTTGTAAGGCTAGATTTGCCTATAAGCATTTTGAAGTAAAGGGTAGTTAGTACCTGTTATTTGGCAAAAGCAAATGACATTCATCTAGTGGCACATATTGTATGGGTACTTTTAAAAATAATACATGCTCAACACAACAGTAGTTTTTTCCTTTTTATTATTATTCAAGGCAATCTTAAAATATTTTAATAATATTTTCAGAATGATCCATTAATCACACAATGATTAATGATTTGTAATCACAACAAACTTGAAATAGCTGCATACTAGATATATGAGGCAATGCATACAATGTTTTCTGTGATATTTTCTCAGTGCAGAAGAAAATTAAGATTGTGTCTCATGGACTATAAAATAATAATAATGATAATGGAAACTACCCTTCTTCTCTCTTTCCCCATCAATTACTTCTACAATAAAAACATAACAAACACATATTTTGCTCCTCAGGAAACTAAAGCTTTAGAAATATTTCTTATGTCTCTATGAAAATTTGAATGATGAGTTGCCAGTCATTTAAATTTGGCCTCTTCACTTCTGTATGCCTACCAGAAAAAAATAAAATTAAATTAAAATTAAAATTAAAAAATAACCAGAATGTGTTTCCAAATAGATGTTTGCTAAGGATTAGAAATGAACAAAATTCTTATGAAATTCACTCTTACACATAAATATTGTTTCCATTTGCTCTGAATATTTAAAACACTTGTTTAAATGCCATGTTTCTTATTTTTCCTGCTCTAAGAGTTATGAAGATGGAAGCCAAGAATCCGTAAAAATGTTTTACTACAAATATGAAACTGGATACTCATATTAAATCACAGCAGAAGAGTAACAGAACAAGGAACCTATGGGAGGATTCTTAGTAAACTGTATAACTTTGGGTTGGTTTTTGGCATTGTATCTTGACTAAGCAGATACTTTGCTCATCAAAATATGCTAAACTCAGCAAATTCTTCTTGCTTTGGATAAGAAGAAAATAGAAAAAGAGAGGAGCCAAGATCACATTTTGAGATTTAGGCACACTAAAAAACTGGAGCATGGAGTCTGGTGGGTTTCAAGACAGGTCTACAAAGAAGAATTAGAGAAGCATATCTGCAGTAACCAACACAACAGTACCACTTCAGGCGATACGTTTCCAGAGAATAGCACTGTTAGCAAAAATATCTTTTACTGTAGCCACTGTGTCTGTCGACAGATCCTAGAGATATGCAAATATTTTATAATGGAGATAAGCCAGTAAAATGGCCACTCAAAAACTATCCATCATGTAGGAAGGCTGAAATATTTTTATTCTACTGTTTATCCAAGAGCACATTAAACAGCATCTCCTAGAGATAAACACTTTTAAACCTGCAGACCAGTGAGTGAGTCTTGTTAAGACCCAGCTAAGCAGATTTCAGAACCACTGATGTTATTATTTAGTGAATATGGAGCTCTCAGGAAAAGCCTACTACAGGAGTTCTGACCAGGTGACGTGTTCCTCTGCATAGTGTTCTTCTCCACCACAGGCTGGCGTGGGGAGAGAGGTGAGAGAGTGAGAGACTGTCCAGGGTCCTTTCTGGATGTCAGTAAGAGAGGCCTGACAACTAATGCCTTAATAAGGCAATGTCTCAATAAGACAAAAATAAAAAAGGGAATATGGATAGTGTGCAAATCTTACATCATCCCTTCAGATGCTGTGCACCCCATGTTTGTTGCAGCATTGGATGGAGTCTACATGGAGGAAAAACAAAACAAAACAAAAAACAACTCTCTTCTGGTCATTCAAGCTATCATATGCTCCTTTTATTATCTTATTAAAGCAGTTACCTTATTACTTATTAAGCCATTTGTTGTTGGGCTTTTCTTACTGAGAACAAGAATATCCCTCTCTCTGCCACCTAACCTCCCCCTATCCTGGTGCAGAACACCCTCTCTTATCTGCGAAAGCCACAGATGGGAGTAAAACAAAGTTATGACACCTTGTTTCACCCCCAGCTCACAAATGGCGAGGTGAACAGGGAACAAGATCCTTGGAGAGCTGGGGAGAACAGCTGAGGCAGAACAGCTGGAAAAACAGGGAACTTACACCTGGCTGCGCAGATCCATATTTCACCTTGGCATTTATCACAGCTGTAAGTGAGCCCAAAAGAAAAGAATGGTCATGTGAATTCCCAGTACATAAGAGCAATGGTGCCTCATAAATACGAAAAAGCCAGACCTTCACACAGCAATAAACCACCCAGAAAGATGCAAAAGACAGATAAAACAGACTTCCAGTTCTTAAAAGCTCTTTAAAGATTTCAGCCTTGAAGATGTTGGCACAATGAAAAAAATACTTCAGATGAGTACAAAAAAAAATCTATTGCACTTCAACATGTAAAAAAATAAAATAGTTACTTAAAACTTTACAGGGATCTCTAGCATATGACTTATTCTAAGAAATAATGTTATGGACAATTTAACCAAGGTTTTCAGCCAACTTCAGGATAATCATAACAAAGTAGTAATACAGATGGGTATAGGTTTGATGTGTAAGTTGCTTACTCATATGTGATGAATAATGAATGGTTGGTTGCACAAGAACGAATGCCAGCATACCTGAGAAACCAACCTATGTGATTCCCCAAGGCAAAGAGACTACTTGCCTCAGTTCACCCTGTGGAATTATCACTATTTGCTCTCTCCCTGCCTTTCTTTCCAACTCAGTTTTTGAAAATTACATGGGTATAAACACTGCTTTTGTATAGACATCACTAGTAGGTTGGCTGGCAGCTTGCTGCGCAGTTTTGCCATGAGAGCAGAAGGCAAATTTTGCTGCCAAGGAGAATCTTCTGCTCAAGGAGGCTATTATGGTCACAAGCAGCTTCTTCCAAAGGTTTTCAGCCAATTAGTGGAGGGAACGAAATGTGTCTCCCAGCCACAAAGAACCACTGTGGCCTTTCTAATTTTAGTGGCATTGCTACATGAACAAGCTTCACACCCTGCATTTCATCTCCCTGAGTCACGCAGCAAAGCAACGATTCAAAATTTGTTCCAGTTGGATGCAGTGTGAAAGCCTGAATAAATGGATTTTATGTGAATGAATCATGAGGATGCGAGACATGAGATCCACACTGTGGACAAGGGAGCTACATTAGAACACTCCTAGGCCTGTGTTAGAGCTGCAGCTTCAGCCTTTTCTTGCCATTGGCACTGTGGGGAACCACACAAAACCTCTCGTGCCTGCTCCAGCGAGTGCCTCCATCCACTCTCTGCACAGGACAAGTATTGAGACTGTACCTGTGCCAACAAGGGGCACAGACTGAACTCCAGGATGCCTTCAGAGAGGACTTCATAGCAGGTGGTGAGATGATCTTGCCTCTCTTAACCTTTTTTGCATTCCACATAAAAAACAGGAAAAATAACCAAGTAATTACTGTATACAGCTATACTATTAAACGTGCCCAAGACCTTTCTCTGGCACTGAGGTTTACAAGAGTAAAACAGCTCACACTGAACTCTTCCAGCCTCTAAAACAGCACACTACATGCAAACAGCCTTGTGAAAATGGTTCTTCGAAAGGTGCCCAGAGACTGCTGAGAAATTACTGCCTCACCAAGGCCAAATTCACACTAAGGATCATTAAAACAATTTAACAATGAAGATGATCACAATCCAGTGTCTAGAAAATTCAGTAGCACTGTTTAATTTATTAGTATTAACATAGCCTTAATTTCCTCATTGATTCATTGCAAACTCAGTTTTGCAAAACACTGAGTATATCTGGTCCTGATCCAAGAAAGCATTTAAATAAAATTGCCGTCCTCAGTGAAAAACCTCACATCTTTAAATGCTATCATTTCTCATGAATGGAATACATAGACCATTCCCTGACAGCTGTGAAGAACAGCTGTTACTGAGTAAATTCAGGAAATGTTACTGGAAGTGCTTTGTGGATGTGCTGGGTGACCACCTTTGCCTTGTTTTTGCAGGCCTTTCCTGGGCATGTGGCATCTGACTGACATCTCATCATGGAAATGCAATTTCAAGCTGCTCCTGACCCAGATCATTGAAGATTATTCACCTAGACACTCCGCTGGTTTTCTATCATCTTTCTCAGTGCCTCAGTATCATGAGAAGGTTGGATCATAGCTAAGTTAGGGAAGTGTAAAGCAAGCACATAAACAGGTTTTGCAGATATTCCAATACCCGTGTTTTCACATCACCAATCTCAAAAATGTATTACACAAATTATGTATGTAAATATACATATGTACACATGCAAATAGATCCATGCAGAATGACATTAGCAAAGAAATTAAGACCAAGTTTTGTTATCGGTGACCATTCTTTGGGATTAAAACAACCTCTGAAAGGCATGGAGATCATACCTCCTTTCTGCTTTTCACAGCCTCTAATAGCTGTTGAAAGATTCTTCGTTTTTTCTTTTCACAGTCATATGTCCTGGCTCTGATCTGTTTTGCTAGGTGATCTACTCAGCCCCTTCACTCCCACAGTGTAAATGCTTTCCTTCCACAGTTATTGTGGGCCTTGAACCCAGACACAAATGCTTGTCTTCCTGCCTGGTAGGCATCACCTTGACAAGGACACTCTTATTTACATGGATGACCCTCAGATTTTTATACTGCTTTGTTGTTACCTCATCCTGAGGTAAAATTCCACTTTGTGACTCCTGTGGGTTTTAGTTCAGCATGGAGACAAGCAAAAGGAGAAAAAGCAATAGACTCCCATATTTAGAAGAGCACTTGATAGAGACAATCCTCCGTATCAAACAGAATTTATAAACTACAGGCAAACTTCCCTTGATCATCATAACAGCCTAAGGAAATCTTAATTAAAATCATTGGAGACATCTCAAAGGGAAATTATATCCTTATGCACAGTATTTTAATTGGAGGCTAGCAGAATCACAGCTAAAACCAGGGCTTCTTCATTCTGCTGCTGTGTACCTCAACTAATAAATAGCAGATGGTGTTTCTGTATTACCAAGTTAATCGAGCGGGCTTGCTTACTAGATAACAAACTAGAAAAGAACAGCTCATGGTTATGTTGAAGGTTTATAGGAAAGCAGTACATACATGCTGAATGCGGTATGATAAACCATCCTCCACTGTACTTCCAGGCAACATTTGTTTGTACTTTCTGTGTTCAGCTCTCATTTGTGACCCTTAGGCTGCAGACCCCATATCTAAAGAATGTAGGCATTCATTTCTAGCAACTAATTCATCTTTACACGTTTGCACACCATACTTACAAAGATATAAGTCATTATTAGTCACTTTTCACAAGTTGTCACATTTAAGATTAATGAGGCACTGTGTCTCATTTAAGATGCAATTAAAAATATATTGGATGGAGTTGAAGGGGGTTTGTCTCCTAAAACAGCTGTCAGGATAAAGCCAGCTTAACTCACTAAGTAAACCTGCTTTTAACACCGGATGATGTACCCTGTGGTAGTCCTTTGTACTATGTAATTGTACATTTATTTTCAATTATTTTCTTAGCATCACTCCACTGCTTGCCCCAACAACTCGCTCTATTATCTCCAGTTTTAAAATAATTGTAACTATTGCCATACCTGACAATAGGCATTATTTTGCCAAGAAACGCATGCTTAGCTTTTTATCAGCTCCAGTGTGACAAAATATAAACACATTAATATAAATTTGAATGCATATGTAACCTTAAATTATGTATAATCAACTAAAAACCACAAAAGAATTTTTGCAGCTTTTACAAAGTTACATCAGAGTATTAGTCCACTATCTTCCCTAGGTCTTTTGTCTTTCACAACTCTCCACAGATGCCTTTCAAATTCTGTTTTCATTAGAGAACATCCCATTATTTGAACACTGATAGTTACATATCACAGAAATACAGTCTTCTTTATCAGTAACTTGAATAAAAAATATAATGCTTTTAATGAATTCAAATTAGATTTATTCAGATATACTAAAAGAATATGTGAAGAGTTTTGAATATAGAATCGACAGACTGACTTATACGAAAAGAGGCTGAGCATAACTGCAGTGAAAACTTAACCAACTGGTATCTATTTCTTTAGAAAAGAGCACTAAAATCACCGGCAGAAGCAAAGATTATAAACCACCATATTCACAGTTACTTTATTTTTTTTAAATATGCTCATAAATGAAAAATTTCCAAGATAATAAAACTATCTTCAGCAGTGCAGCTGATCTCATTCTGTTGTATTACTCTGAAAATTTCACTGTTCCAACAGAATTCTATGCCAGGCGAGTACTTACTTTACTACATATACAATTACTTGTAGGAACTTGACAATCAAAAGTTTTCTTAGAGAGCTGAATTCCAGCTAAATTCACTAAAGGATACTTCTGCACCAAGGAAGGTCTCTCCTCTCCCAGATTCTACTAAGACCATGATGACCATACTCTTTCTCAGGCAAAATAGAGGGAAAAATCTCTTGAAACAGCAATGCCTGGCACCAAGGCCTACAGCAAATACACAATCAGTATCTCTCACTTGCAATAGCCATGTTGTATAAAGAATCTGTGCACTAAATGCTCCCATTGAAATGTAAATCATTATCTTTTTTATCCAAAATAATGTTACGTTTTTCTCCTCAACCATAGTGATCCCTCAGAAGAATAAAACAAATATATATATATACCTTAAGAGGAAGGACTTCTTTATTAATACCATAGAAGTAAGCCATTGCTTGTGTCCATGAGCAAAGACCTGCTACATTTCCACACACTTTTTTAGCAGTCTCCAGGTTATAATCCTCCATATCCAAATAAGGCTCTAAAAGCTCCACAGTTTCTCCTGTAATTGAGTCCTAGACAATGAAAAGGAAGAATTATTTTTAAATGCATTTTAGAATAAAGTCTGCTTCACAGAAACATTTTTATTTTAAAAAACACGATGCCACCACTTCTTACAGAAGAACAAAACATTTTTCATGAACAAAACACAGCTGTTGCCTTTTGCTTTCATAAAGGACAGAAGATCAGTTGGTGCAGGGTTTTTTTTGTGTGTGTGAACTCAAGTAAAAAATAGCTCCAACTTCCAGGTTGACTAGAGTTTACATTTAATATCCATATTTGACCCATAAGGTTTGCAGACATTACTCCCACTGGCTGCTCCATGACTACTTAAAGGGATATAAGTTATTCCCACTACAGCTCTGTAACTTCATTTCTCTCCCCCTCAACATCAAGATATGTTCTTGCCACGTCTTTAATACCATCACCAGTGCCCAGTGAACTAGATTGGAAGTTAATATGACAGGAATCCAAGCCAGCAAACCAGGGATCAATTATCTTCTAGGTTATTTCCCTAAATCAGCTCACCATGGTGTAAGACATATACCAGTATGAACACAACTGAGGCAGTCCAACATGAAGCTTGGGGAAGGCAAGAGGTGAAACTCTAAGACACTGACTTCACTTCATTTAAACTATCCATTTCCTTAAATGTAACTGTGACTTCTTTCAGCTGTTCACTTATTTATTCTAATCTCAGATTCTTTTCTCCCACCACAATCTGTTGAAAATACAAAAAGCCAGATCTTTTATGATGGTGGTTAATCTATAATTACACAAGTATCAGAAGAAAATGGAATTAATCTCCTTAAGCAACATAGAGAGTAGAAGAGCTTATACAGAGCAACAATGGTTGCTTAACAACAGAAGCATTAAGAATCTTCCTTTTATTGGCAATGTTTTAACATGCTTTTTTAAAATAAAAATCATCCCCCATTCATAGTGTTGAGCAAGGTTTTGCTCTTTTCCTGGAGATACATATCAGAAAGGACAGGCTTGTGGTTGTCTACTAGCTACTGTAATAATAACTACCTACTATAATAATAACGAAGATATTCATACATTACTCCTAAAATCACATATGGCAATGCTTTCACTGTGAGTATTTTTATTCTCCTATTCAAAATTACAATTTAGCAAGCTGACAAGGGTGAAGCAAAGACCAATCAGAAGTGGTCTAAATTTCTGTTCAAAAATGTCATGCTTTTCCTTTTCAGTAATGAGTTTTCAACCCAAGGAGTTATTTCATCCACTGATCTTCCTTGCATAAAAAATAATAATTAGGAAATAGCAGAAGTCTCAACCAAAAAAAGCAAGCACTGTAGTCTGCTCAGAACTCCAGACTCGATAGCCCTCCTTCTCATATATACTCAATCTTAGAAACAAGAAATGAGGCAGAAGGGCTGCATGCGAAGTACCTCATCAGAGACAGAAATAGCCTGGTGCTCTTTGTCACATTCATCAATATCACTTCCTGCCAGAACTCAGCCCCACAAGACTGTTCAAACTCTTCTGAGTAAAGTTTAGTGTGTTGCAAACTACTAGCAGGAACACGTACAGTATTAATAAGTGCCAAAACTGGAAACCTCATTAAGGAGTAAGCTGGAGTAGGAGTGTATAATTAGTCCCCGTTATCTTTAAACTAATTTCCTCCATGTACTTGGTTAAGATACCACTCGGAAAAGTGGCCATATTGACAGCCCCAGGAAGAGACTGTCTACAGAGGCAGTGCAAGTTTCCTCATGCTGCCTTGCCAATATGGCTCACAGGGAGAAATAGCTCCTGGGGGTAGTGAGAATCATGGTTTCAAGCTTCATCTGCACAACAAAAACATCCCAATAGCTTAGAAAAGCCATCAGCAAAATGCACAGCTGAAGCTGATTCAAGAAACAGTGCACAAACGAATAGTTTTCTTCAATGTTACAGAAACCAGAGTTTTTGCCAAAAACCTGCTCACTTTGCTGGATTGGGCCGTGATTTTGCCATCCCATAGCCCAGCCTTGGTCTTTTTCTGGACTAGCTACACACAAGACCTTTCTTAACCACCCTGAAGAGAAATTTGCATTTGCATCACAGTTCACTGAACGTTACTGTAAACGGGGCAGGTTTCTGTCCCAACAGAAGTAAAAATCTGATTTTTTTTTTTTTTTCTTACAGTTGATCATCCTGCATTTACTACTTTTCTAGTAAAATAGCCCCAAAAGTTCCCAGATATCTCAGTATTTTTCCTAACAGGATGCTTATTCTCTTCCATATTTCCTCCTAGCTCCTCATCAAACAGTTCTGAAGATGGCATGCAAACAGGTCTAGTAGCAGCGAAGATGGTGAGACAACTGAAAACCCAACAGTGAGTTCTTTTTAGGAAAATTCCTACTGAAGAGCAAGAAAACTGCCTGAACGAAGATATGATTGAGCTCAGGATTAGATGCGGTGTTTGGAATGTTTGTGTCTGCCATTGAAATTGTGTGACCCAGAATAAAGATTACAGAACCATGAAAATGAGGAATACAGTCACACAATTACCTGCAACTGTAGGTACATAATGTGTTTCAGACTACCTATGAACTTCAGTTCCTGTAGATGATAGAGCACATATAATATGAGGACACTTTCACATGATCTCTAAAGATTGTTATAGGAGTAATAATACTAACATCTTCTTACCTTCTGAAAACTAAGCAACATGCTAAGAAATCCTGAATTATTCATTAGTTTCAGAGCCTCAGTCCATGATGGCTTCACACCTGGGCGCTCTTGATCAGGTGTTACTGAGTCTATTTTTCTTTGGAATAAAAGTAGCACACAATCCATAATTCGCATTATCAAGTGAGGAGGTTTACCCAGTTTGCGAACAGTTGCAATGTCAGAAGGTTTTATTGTCTGAAAAAATAGGGAAAAAAATAATAATTTATTTAAGCCATCATGTGACAGTAGAGAAAGATGTTTGGGGAGACTGCATATTTAATACAACTGCTACAGTTTTGCAGGTCCCCCAGAATCAGTACTGCAGAAAGCTAGTACCACTAAATGACCCACTTTATTACCTGATAGTAGAGGAGATACTGCTCATCTTACCTCTCCACTGCCTCAGTTTTTAGGCTTTTTCTACAAGGATTAGCAGGTCACTGCTAGTTCTTTCACTTTATTTTAGTTTTTCAAATCAGAAGCACAAACCAGAATATTCCATCAACAGCAATAGCTAACTAAATGTATATTCAGAATATTCAATTCTGACCTGCAGGGCTGCCTCTGCTTCTTCCAATGCGGGTCTTGCAGCTTCAAGTTTCTCTTCTGCTGCTGCTTTATCAATGGCAATGTCATCCACAATGGCCTGAGCTTTGTCTTTTACCTTTTGCACTTGCATTTTCACTTTTTCGGCAGCTTGGGCTTTCATTGTTACTTCCAATAAAACTTCATCAGCTTTTCTTGATGCCACTGCCAAATCTTTCTCCTTCATCACAAGCTCTTTGGAGAGCTGATTTACTGAAATCTCAGCTTCCATCAGTTTTGCAAGACCTGTGTAGAATAAACTCTATTTTACTAATATGAAGACATAAGAGAAAAACCTCAGTGATCTAGATACTTAAAATAGATCACTCAGATTCATATTTAGGAACTCCAGTGAGTGATCCCATTTGTTGAACACCAAAATTAAGCAGGGATAATATTTATTCACTATATAAAACAATTCATTTTTAATTTTATTCGTAAAAGTCTTCAGTATCTTCACTTGATCATTTGTTTAAATTCAGGAGGAAATTCTTCACTCAGAGAGTGGTGAGGCACTGGAATAGATTGCTCAGAGAAGTTATGGATGCCACACATCCACAGCTTGAAAGTGAGCTCACAATTTAAACCCATAAACTAACTCTCTAGGTATATAAGAATCTACACTTTTACATTCTTTTATTCAAATTCTTCTCAACTGAAAAAAACAAAAAAACAAAAAAAAAACAATACCTGTTCTCATACGTTCAGACAAACTTCCAACATTGGCAAATTTATCTTCATAAATAGTTTTGTAGCCTCCAATGAAGGACAGGTAAGATTTTGGAGTCACAAATGTTCGGCGCCTGTATCGTTCAAAGTATTCAACACATTTTTCAGCTACAATATCTTGAAATGTTCCCATGGTGTTAACAACACTTTGTTTCACTTCATCTGTGCACTCGATATGGTAGGAAACTAAAAAATGCTGTGCAACTGCTACAAGAGCATCTTTAGGCCAGCACTGGAACCAGTCCATGGTACAGCCTGAAATCAGACCTGGAAATTTGAGTGCACGAGTTCTGAATTTTTCCCCAACAGGAGAAAAGCAAAGAACCACATGTAAGTTATTTCGAACTCGAGTAAGAAAGTAATCATAAAGATTTTCACCAGTGGGAGTACGCCTTGGGTACTCCTTCTTCATTGCTGGTATCAAGTCTTGCGTGATTTCACCTACTTCATCTCGTGCAAAAAGATTCGAGACTTCACCTGAAGCCAAAACGTTGTTCATGTACTCAAGAAAAGACTCATCTCTGATTTCATTGTCTGTGAATATAAAGACAATGCCCTTTCCTTTTTGCCCAGCAGTGCGGTACAAGATTTTCAGATCATCCATGAGGTTACTGGTGGCATATGTTCTGAGGTAGAAAAGGATTAAAGAAAGAACAAAAATGAAAGATTGTTCTAGGAAATATCTATCATCTGACTCAGTTTACTCAGGCAACATAGGAGTCTACATATGATATTAATACTGTATCTCCTGCTTTCATGTTTCATGTTTCTTTCTTAAATATTTTCCCAAAGTAAATGATCAGTTCCATAAATCATGGGAGATGAGCTGAAATCAACAGAATATGATTTTAGGAAAAAAAAGAAAAAAAGAAAAAAAAAGATGGTTTAATGTATGCACGATATTGCTTTGCATCTCTACAATTTGTAGACTGAAGCTCTTTATTAGAACTGAAGGTTAGCGTGGCTGGATTAAGTTGTCAAGTATGCTCTGCTGCCTGTAGCCATTACATAAATACATCTGTATTATCTTTTGAAGATATTCAGATCAAGTTAAATGAAGTCACTAAGAGACAAGAGTAACCACCACTCAAGTTTTTACTGTGTTATTTGGTTTAACTGAAATCAAAGGATATGTTTGAACATTATCACTTGAGCTGATAAACTCCGCTGTGAATGGAAACCACGACTGGTTCATTCATTATGCCTCTTGTAGCTGGTGCATACATATATGTATGATTCTGATAAAGTCCATGCAAATTCAGCTACAGTTTTCAGATTATGCAGTATCAGATGAAGCAAAGTAAGGTTACTAAAATGGCAGATTTTGTCCATTGTGTACTTAGACTATTTACATTGCTGAAATTAGGAAGTTGTTTTTTTTTTTGAAAAGTTTCTTATTTCCAAGTCTCTTCAAAGCCACAAGTAATACTTGTAATACATACCACCCATTATTCAGTATTTGGAAACAACATGGTTTTGAAATTAAATATGCCATAAAGAAAGTCTCCCGGTGCTCTTTCAGCTCCACCTTAAAACTACTCTACAAATATCCCTAACGCAAGCGCTGCAGAACTTGTACAACAATCTAACTGTTCAGTTTGCAAGTGTCAGCTACGGTTATTACAGTGATTTGTGGTGTTCTGATAAGAACATGAATTTCTACACTGAGTCAGAATATCAGCCCATCTAGCTCAATACTCGTAACGCCGGCAACGAGAAATGCTACTTGGAGAGAATATGCGCCAGCATCCACTCTTCGCTGCCCATTCTTTTCATCCCCTCCCCACCCCATATTTACAGCCATTGTATTACGAACATTAGGAACGTCCATCCTGTCCTTTCAGTATCCATTTTTAAACCTGCTTCCTCCACAGCCTCCCGTGGCAAGTTACAAAAGATGACTATTTACTTTGTAAATATATGCTTGCAGCTATGTGCTTTTAGCCCACCTCTAGATAGCTTCAGCAAATGAACCTTTTCTAGCCTATTCTGTGACTCTAGACTTTTTTTCTTTCCCTCCTTTAGTTTGTTCTTTCCTTCTGCCTCTGGGACACAGAAAGAGGCATTGATATGTCTTTCTCTTTCCCCTCAGCAGAAACCTCATAAAAATGTTCAAAGACCTGATACATCTCTCTCAGGAAGATTTTTCAGTGTGTTGAGTAGTTTTCAGAGTCAAAACACACTGACAGCCCTGTAAAAGGGCTCTCATGCCAAAAGATAAACAGGTGGAAGGCAGTAGTTACTCCCAGTCACTTCAGAAAGGTTTAAATGAACGCCTTCCAGACAATTAAGAGACAATGCTGACAAAGCATTGCAGAGATCTCTTACAGTGCTCTTGTCAGGAATGACAGAGACTGTTTCAAAACAACATGCAGAGAATAAAGACAGAAAACTAGCAAAGTTTATTATACAGGGTTCTAATTAAGAATAAATAAAGAAATAAATAGATAGATAAATAAATAAATAAGTGCCTCTCTTTCCTCCCCAGTTTCTACAAATGACTAAATTCCAGTACTACCCATTATTAAGCTGTTGGTAACCATTGTAATCATACTTTCTGGGAACATAAGCATCTACAGTTAAAGTCACTATTTCCCCCATTCATCTGTATTTGGTCACCACACACAATACACCAGTATATTACTTCCATGTTATCTTTAGTGCAAAATGGGAAAACTTAAACAGAAGAAGAAGGTATCTCAAAAGGAGCAGTCAGGCATTGGAATGGATTGCCCAGTGAAGTGGTGGAGCCACCATCCCTGGGGATGTTCAAGGAAAAGTTGGACCTGGTGCTTAGGGACATGGTTTAGTGGGCGACAATGGTAGGACAATGGTAGGACCAAATGATCTTGGAGGTCTCTTCCAACGTTAATGATTCTGTGATTCTATGATAATTTAGTGGGATTTCACAAGGATCCATTACAGACTCAAATGCGGAAGAAAAGAAAGACCTTGTCAATGGTACAAAGGTAGAAAAATAAAGACCTAGGATCTGTCATCTACGGATTGTACATTTGCATAGGTGCTTTTGGTTGAAAATGTAGTTTACGAGGAGGGATCAAATGTTTGACAGGTTTTCATTGCTTTAAGTTGCTTGTTTGCAGTTCATTTCTATAGCAAATGTCTATACACTGCATTGTGTTACCTTGTTAAAGTAATCTGAAAGCTCTCGTATCCAGCAATATATGACGCTAGTCTGGTCAGACTCTGTTTTCCAGATCCACCTACACCCACCAACAATGCATTTCCTTGTGGTGTACGAATAATCCGTGATATTTTAATTAAGTGGGTGATTGCATCCTGTGTATTGAGAGAAAAAAAAAATGATGAACAGCCATAAAAATAATATTCATCTAGAAAATATCAGTGAGCAACTGCTTTTCAACAGCTAGAGGCCTTCTCTGGAGCCTATGCCAAAGACTCACGCTTGTACTCATCAAAATCAACAAGAGATTTCCCCTTGATTTCCGTGGCCAGCAGACCTAGCCCAAGAGAAATGTCCCTGTATCAAACTCATATGACACAATGTCCTATGCAGTATTTGTACTAAGCAGAGCTGAGTGCATGCCTCTTTAGCGGACTGAAGGAAAATTAGAAAGGAAGAGGATTAGCACCATCCTCCAACCTTTTAGCTGTGCCATTTATAGAATCTCTAAGTATATTGCCAAAAGTACAAGTACACTACAGAATTTTTTTTTATTCAACTGTTGTATTTATCTTAGAGAATTCAGTCTAAAGATGAAAAAAAAGCATCATGCATCAAGAGACCCTTGAGGAGGTAACTTCTAGAGATGCCAGATGACATTCACAATGTGCACTGTAGAAACAAATGAGTTATGTTTTGGATTATACAAAGCAGGAGAAAGAAAAGATGGAGAACTGCAAAGAGATGGAATAATTCATGGGAGCAATGGCAGTTGGGAGACAGAAGCATGGCTTTATAAATCTTATTTGTAAGCATCACTGGAAACAGGGCTCACAATTCTGAGCTATCTCCAAATATAATCTGATGGAAAAAATATAAGATTCATACATCAGTAAGGGCTAAAGACCGGGGGGGGGTTGTATTTATATAATTAGAAGCACTAATACCTTGAAAAATACTAAATCCATCTTTGATCCTCTGATGGTCTCATTGTACTGTTGCATGAACATTTGCAATCTTTCAGCCAAATAATCCAAAGATGGGATAGGCTCATAAATTTTAGGAGCCTTCAAATCTATATCATCAGGTTCATCTCCAGTAGCTTCGGGGGCATCACGCAAAAAATCCACGAAGTATAATTCTGTGGATCCATCTTCAAATAGATTTTGGCCATGTTCTGCAGCAGCAACCTACAATACATTAAGGATTGCTTTAGTCATAAAACATTTTACTGACCTCTTTCTGTGGCAAATACTTTAAAATTATTTGCCTACCTTTTTCATCATATCTTCAAACCACTCTTTATCACTTTGGCTGGTGAACCTGTCTGCAATAACACGTCTGCATTCATGCTGGAACAAGGCTACCAAAACACTGATGCTCTGGCAGACTTCAGAAGTAACTGTAAGTATTCCTTGCCAAATACGGCTGAGGTCTCGTAAATTAAAGATGTAATGAAATTTAGCTGGAGTTGGTAACATCTACAAAAGAATGTCATAATCTATATTCAAATAAGTGCTAAATATTTGCTATCTAGACTTAAGTGAATACTGCATATTTTCAACATCAATATTGCATTAAAGCAGAAATTCATTTTTGTCATTTGAAAAGCAAAGTTAAAAATGAAGAAATGACAGTAGCAATGATGATCTCTTGAATTTCACAATTTAACATCCTTCTTGTACTGAGGGGTCCAAACTGCACACAGTACACAAGGTGTGGCTTCACCAGCGTCGTGCACAAGGGGACAATCACTTCCCTAGTCCAGCTAGCCACACTGTTTCTGATGCAGGCCAGGATGCCATTGGCACACTGCTGGCTTGTTGACCACCACCCCCATATCCTTTTCAGTCAGGCAACTTTCCAGGCACTCTTCCCACTCTCTGCATGGGGTTGTTATGACCCATCTGCAGGACCTGGCACTTGGCCTTGTTGAGTATCGTGCAGCTGGACTCGCCCCATCCATCTGACCCATCCAGATCCCTCTGCAGGACTTTCCTACCCTCGGGCAAATCAATGGTCCCTCCTGGCTTGGCATTGTCCACAAACTTATTGAGGGTGCATTCGATTCCCTCATCCAGATCACTGATAAAATTGTTAAACAAAACTGTCCCCAGCACTGAGTCCTGTAACTGGCCACCAACTAAACCGAACTCCATTCACTGTGACTCTTTCTGAGCCTGGCCATCCAGCCTGTTCTTCACCTAGCAAGCTGTACACCTGCCCAAGCCATGAGCAGCCTGTTTCTTTAGGAAAATACTGTGGGAAACAGTGTCAAATGTTAGCAAAATCCTGGTAAACAACATCCGCAGCCTTTTCCTCATATATGAAGAGGGTCATCTTGTTGCAGAAGGAGACTGGGTTAGTCAGGAAGGATCTGCCTTTCATAAACCTATGCTGGCTGCTTCTGATCACTCAGTTGTCCCATATGTTACATGTGATGACATTCAAGATGATCATCTCCAAAACTTTCTCTGGTCACCAAGGTCAGGCTGACAGGCCTGTAATTCCCTGGATTCTCCTTCCTGCCCTTGTAGATTGGAGTCACATTCCCTAACCTCTGGTCAACTGGGACCTCACTGGATAGCCAGAAATGCTAGTAAATTATTGAAACTGACTTGGTCTTTAAACTCTCAGGTCTTTACATTTTCTCATAATCCCAAACATCTTTATAGAAGAATCCTACCTAGCTTTTAATTTATGGTTCCTTATGCCCTTGATATTTTCTCAACCAGAAGACCTCTCAATGTTCTCATCAGCTATGCTTTTATATTATACTTACATGATGCATTTCTTACATTAACTACAGAAGACACTGTGTGTGATTACGTGTTTAGTCAACTAACTAGGTACTTAAGCAAAAAAATCAGGATAGAAACATTACAAAGAAGCTATACCTATAGGTCACAGCTTCACAATACGAACATATGAACAAGTATGAATATACATGACTGTATAAAAGCCAAGATCTTGCTTTTTTGTCGTGGTCTGATGTTTCAAAGACTTTGCAACAGATGTTACCTTTGCTTTTGTTGTTTGCCAGACTTTTCGAGCTGTAGATACTAATGCTGAAGCCAGTTTACATATTTCTTCAGGGAAACCTCGTTGTTCACAGAAATAGCCTTCAGCAACTGTTCGAAATATTTTATCAATAGATGAACTGGAAGGCAGCGTGCAGTTGTAGATGGTGAAATGGCGTTTCAGGCGCTGTGGGATGTCATTCCGACCTCCCCCAGGGTGAATCATAGCAGCTACAAACTGGATGTCAACCACATTTGTAAATTCACCTGGCTTCTCCAAGTTGTAGAAACCTTTCTGTTCCATCAACTGCCTTACAATCTCATTGG
This sequence comes from Heteronetta atricapilla, assembly GCA_011075105.1. NCBI lineage: Eukaryota > Metazoa > Chordata > Aves > Anseriformes > Anatidae > Heteronetta > Heteronetta atricapilla. Next base: position 95,014,086 of record CM021732.1, read on the forward strand.
TGATCTAGTTTTACCCCCCCCAAAAAGAAATAGAGCAGTTAAGTATTTCAGGGTTCTCAACTTAATAAACAAACAAACAAATAAATAAAGAGGAAATATCCAGTATAACAAATCAATAGACAGAAGGAAAAACATCTTCTCTCTCTCTTAATTTCAGATATTCCGCATGGGCTCTGCAGCAATTTATAAAGCCATGCAAAATGGTACCAAGAGTCCTGATGCAGTGGATTGGCTGCATCTAAGTTTTGAGTGCTAAGCAGCTGTGGACATGAGGCCAGGCATTCAAATGGGCGTCCATAATATCAATCTAAGAAAATTCAGCATTTTAAAGTTACACCCAGTCTACATATTCAGACTGATACAGGCACATAGGTGAGTGACAAAGAATGGTTAGTTTAGCACAAAGCACAGTCACACGTCCACTTGTAGAGAAGCAGCGACAGAACAGGATTACAGAGCTACACTAGAAGGAAGAATACGACTTTTTCTCACAGTAACTTTTTTAAACTTAAGTCAACCTTTCAGAGTACAGGTCTATAAAGTATTCATTTATGAATACCTCCAAGCAGCTCACTAGACTTGGATGTCAACTGTGGCATTAGATTTCACCTAATAATAACTGTACTTTAAAGCACAGAGTGGACAGAAGGAAAGAATCTCTGTTGGCTTCCTGGATTTGCATGCTTCCTTTTCCAGACTGGTTCTGTGTACAAAGAGTTTGTAAATTCTGTGGGCTCTGCATGTAACTAAAACAAAAGACTTAGAATTTACACTGCTTGCACCAAATGCCTTGATGCTGACCCTAATCTTTTGGCACTCGCAGCTTATCACTCACAATAAACCTGGCTTTGGGAAATTGCTTTCAGTAGATACTTGATCCAGTCCATGTTACGATAATTTTTCCTCAACTTTCTCATTTTTGTAACCCACAAGTCAACACTTCCAACAGCAATAATGGTAAGACCACCAATTCCCAAATGTCAACATGTTCCTTTTACCTGATCACCCCATTCATTAATCACAGGCATGTTGATGTCATCAATAAAGACAGTCATTTTCTTCCCTGCTGGAGGACCATAAGTGGTACCCATTCTTTTATCTACGTAACTTTCTATGCTCCTTTGGAACATATTTGGCAGAGTTGCAGAAGAAAAGTTCAGACGCTTGGTCAAGTGAACATCAGGATCATACTTGCTCATGTAATCCTGTAAGATAAACCAATTTTAAGTAAAATGAACTGGTGACCCGAGATGAATTCAACTGACAGGAGACACAGATGTCCAGCTGCCCTGAAAAAATCAGATATCTACAAAATCTGTCTTGCTGTTAACTTTAAAATGCCAAACAGCAGTTTATTTAAAATAAATATAGTCTCCCACATGAAATTCAAACTCTCAGTTAATGTTTTGTATAAAGTTTCTAAGCATTAAAATTCATAAGCTTTTAACAGACTTACTAAGTGTTACAACAAATAGACATACGACAACTCAGGATGCAAATAAACTTTGCATCAGTAAATGCTGTTGTGGTTTTTTTTTGTTTGTTTTTCTAAACTCAATCTATTAATGGTGATCTGTTACAGCAGACTTCAAGGAACTAGTGAAAAAAATCCTTTTTCAAACTTACACTATTTCTATAGCTTACATCTATGGCAATGCCAGGGAACAGCAGTATAAAATGAAACCCAGCTACACCAAGTTTACTGCTATTTCTCTTCTCTTAATGAAGACAGGAATCCTTGGGTTTTATGAATGCATACAATTCCCACTGTCATTGCTTATGCCCTAAAACAACAGAGTTCCATTTTTCATATTTAATGTGGTTTTATAATGGAACCAAAAAGAAAAAAAAGATAAAAAGTAGCCCTGGAGTGACACCAAGACAAACATATAAAGCAAAGGAAATGCTTTGTTTAGCAAGAATCCTGGGACTTAAAATAGTATTAAAAAATCCAGATTTCCAACATTATTTCTTTTAAAGATTCCATTCTTCCACTGTGATGACAAAGTTTAATATAATTAAAGTTCTTATCTTTATAACAGAGCTGACTAGAAATGCTTGCTACATCAGAAAAATAAGCCCTTATCATTGCGGATTAAGCCAAGGTCAACACACCACAACCATGAATACAAAACCACTTAAAACACACATTTGTGTTTTATTAATTACAGCATTTCAGAGCCTTTACATGGTAACGGTAATATACCCCAGAACATAAATGAGAAGCATCTTTGAAAAAGAAGAGTTTATTTAATGAGATTATTTCAGTTAGTTTGCTATCAGATTCTAGATGCAATTTTCTCTATCACACCAGCTTCAAGTTATATTCAGGTGTTTTTTTTGGCAATTCAAGAATTAAAAATACAGAGAGTGTCTTAAAAAAAAGCTTTTCAGTTTAAGTTCTTTATTTTAATATATACTGATGCCTTAACTCAGCCCTTCAGATTACTACCTGAAGTGATCTACAATAAAACCTTTTTTATTTTTTCATGAAAGCAGATGCCTACATTTGGAAATTTCTTCTCCACAAGGTATAGTAAAGTACAATTTTACAGAAGGGAACAGCAAAAAGAGACAGTTGTAGAGGCAGTTAACTTGCAGTCTTAACCTTAAATGAGATCAAATATCCACCGACACTTTTTGACACTATGCTCCCCTGTGTAAGGAACATACTCTCCTCCATAGAATAGACGTGGGGTAAGCAACTCCCAGGAATCAGCTCCAATTATTTTTAGGGACAGGAATGGCAGCTGAAGGCTCGAGGTTGCCAGTATCTGGCCAAAATCCAGTATGTAGAATATTGAGACCACCATCCAGACCCCGCCTCTTCACTCTGCTAAAATAGTTCTCCAGCTGGTGCCAGGAACAGAAGCTGACATTACACCGGCATGCATGTTGGCATCAACAGCTGAACTGAAAAAGTCGTATTAATGGCTACTGGCATTGGTACAACTCACTTTATGTCAGGACTCAGAAAGCACATCCTCAGGGGGCACAAAATGGATCCAGATTTTAAGAAAGCCAAAGGTCACTTTAGGTCAATGTTTTTCAAATATTTTCAATTTCCAGATCTCTACAGATCCTGCAGTAGAGGTGCAGGTGCCTACATGGTAAATTCAGCTGTCCTAACAGAAGATCACATTTACATAGCTATCTTGCATTGATCAAAGAGTATACATATTCCCCTGAAAGTCACAAACACCATGCTGAAAACCATTAAACTTAGATTTTTAAAATAAGAGATGTCAGGTTTGGTATGAAATTTTGGTTTGCTCATATTTTTGTTTATCAGCTCCTCTGCAGCAAGTTATTAATTTTCATATGTGTCACAAAATTAACTGGCACCATTTAGCAATATGGAAAATATGGTACTTTAATAGCAATCTTCTTATTATTTCCTTTCACAGAAAGAACAATGTCTTTTTCAGTGAAGGAACTAAAAGAGCAGATAATAAACACTAAATTTACCCTCTGAACAATTACCCAGAGTAAAGAAGGAAGTTCTTTATTTCTCTCCAGTTTGGCCTGTGAAGAATGTCTATGCAACAAGGGTATACAAAAGATCCACTCCCATGTGCCACCACTGAAGAAGCACAAGGAAAATTAAAAAATCCTCCAAGAATCAATATTTCCTTAGCAAATTCTCCAGTTTGACTTCTCCAAAAGAAAAGAAAGCAGATGAAAGAGCATTTATCACATGATCTTGCAACCATGGTTAGCAAAGTTTAAAAGAACTCTCTACCTCATTATACTAAAGTACAGATAGTTAGTTTTTTTGCTTGTAGCCCATGTGAGTATTGTCAAAAGGACTCAGTAAGAATGCTATTATGTAGCAGAAAGACAAATCACATTACTCTTTCACTTCCGTTTAACTATTTGTGACAACATCAATCATTTTTACTGCAAAGTTATCATACAAAGATATTACATGTTTTTCCATTCTACCTACCTTAATCATAACTGTTTTGGCTGTTCCCTGTTCCCCAATCAGCAAAACAGCTTTTCCTTGCTTCATGATGGTGTGCATTAGAAAGTCTGTTCGGACACTGTCTACATTTGGAACTAGAATGGAAGTATACTCTAGTACTGAATCTTTAGGGTAAATATATTCAGGGACCTGTGTAAGAAAGATATTAAAAACTCTGAGGTTTTCTACATGACATCACAGGCACTTTGCATCGAACACAAAAACAAACGCACTGTTCATTAGCAAAACATTTCTTCCTGAAAGCCAAGCATCCATTTATAAGCAGGCAGTACCTTGCCAAGCTTTTCTGAAAAGGTGTTAGACTAATGGGATATTTTCACTCCACTATTCTCCAACACATGAAGATACATAAAGATTGCCTTTCCTTCCTGCGAGATCTTAAATACTAGGGTGACAGCAGACAAAGCTAACTCTTCTGTTTCACTTTCAAAACTATTTCAAATGTATGCTCCCATTCTCTGAAAAAAATATATTTACTGAGAAAAGAAAGAAAAAGAAAAAAAATCTTTCACAAAGGAAACTCTTTGAACATTTGGTAGGGCTGATCTTACACCTCTTACCAAATACATCTTTCTTTTATACTCATCAAGAAAGCTTAGCATGTCTCAACATACTAACCTTCTTTGACCAGTGCTCCCACTGGCCACATGAATTAATTCCAAATTCAAACACGGTTTCTTCTCCACTCACAGCTGGAAGCTCCTTCACTGCAGAATGCTTCCGTAGGAACAGCTCCATTTTCAGCCTGTCATCCAGTTCCAAAAGTGCTCCAACAGACCACATTACAGCAAAAATGAACAAGCGAGCAATATGTTCCTCACTGAGCTGTTTCTCATCTCGGTCTGACAATAAACCCTGAAAACAGATGCAACATATGACAACTGCCTTGCTAGAACAACATCCCAACACAAATAACAGAATAACAGATAGAAAAAGTGACGTCTTATCTACCTGTAGAAGGTTAATAGCTTGTTTGATGTACATGCATTCTAAAATTGGCATTTTTGGTGTCACAGAAGAGAAAACAAAATTGATCATATCCTGAAAAGGAAAAACATCACTTAAGGAATCTGTTTCCTTGTTTCAATGTTCTTAGACATAAACAATTTCTTAATTTCAACTGTACTCTCAGCTCTCTTCCCAATAACTTTTTCCCCATTTCTGGAATTATGACTATTCAGACAGACCACAGAATTTTGCTAACAATAATATATATATATTTTTTTAATGTTGATTTACACAGTCAGCAGAATTATTTGTATAAGCTACTTACACCAATTTTCTAAAGAGCAATTTGAAGGCTGCTTTTCAGCTACATCAAGGATCTGCCATTTGTGCTCTCCACTGGAGATTTTAATCTACCATTGCCATTTTTGTAGTGAGAAGATAAAAGCACTCAAACCGCTGTAATGATGTGTATATAATGCATGACCTCACCACTATAAATTTCTATCTGATCTGTTCTGTCTGCACCATAATGTACCTATCCCTCTTGAAACTAGCACTCTCGGTTTGATGTAGAACCATGACAGGATCCAAAGGGAATTTTACAATTGATGTAAGCGTAACCCAGACTTTTCTCAGATTATTCCATAGAGATTGCTACCATGTCTGCCTTTGTCAAGTATTCTGTAACATCTTTAGCAAAGTTGCAAATTGATGTAAAGTCCACTCTGAGATTTGCCAACAGAACTATTCTAAAATACCAGTTACTATCTACATGCAAACAGTGTGGAAGATTCAGTTCTAAAGACCTTTAAAACTTGGACCTAAATCTCTCTGAGATTCAGCTTCATCATCTATAAAATAGTCTAGATATCTCCGAGGGTACTAAAAATTGCTTAATAATTGGTTTGAGATGCTCAGAATAAAGATATTTCATAAGTCAAAGTATTCTGTTCTTCCAAGAGCTCAATTTTCACCAGAAACAGTTTTATGCTACTTACAATTGCAATGAGGTTTGTGTAATTCTTGTTCTTTGAGCTTATGCATTAAAAAAAAAAAAAAAAAAAAAAAAAAAAAAAAACTCAGGTCCATATATGCTAATACTTCATTACCAATATTTTTAAAGCAACACACGACAGATAGAAGGATGCAAGTTCTTAAGAGCAATTACCATGAATTAACTACTTATTGGGGTATTGTGTTTGGATGGGGTACTAGAAAATGAGTTGGGCCATGGCCAATAAGCCAGAACTGTCATGAATTTGGATCAGGAACTGCAAAATGAAATCTGTGAAAATGGTATCCCCCCGATACTCCCGCCGTTACTGTGGAACTCGCTGGTCTGCAGAATGCTCTTTCAGGCAAGAAGTTGATAACATATTCTAAAGGTTTAGACGAGCACAAGCACAAATAAATTATGCCAAGTTATTAATATTTTTAACAGTCATTTAAGCAACAGCATTTACATATTAAAGCTAGACAACTCTTTGGATTATGTTTTCAACTCTATGCTCCAGAGGTAATGGCGGCCTTCACCCAAATTAAATTAGGGTGAGATCTAATATGGAGGGAAAAATATGTCCCATCTGTCCACCCTGCTGTTTTTAGGATTTCTCTGAAGCGTCCAGAATAGGTCACTAAGGGATCCAGAACATCAGATTGAAAAAAGTGTGATCTAATTTAAAAATAACTGTTTTTCATTTGAAAAGTACACAGGTGTGTTGAAACTCATGTTCCTAACATAACATACGACACTTACTTGAGCTTCACACTTTGCAAACTAAATAACACCACTCAGGTAATTATTTTAATTCAGTTCTTTGAAACTGTCTTGGATAATTATTCCCATCAGCTAAGCATTTTTATTGCTTACAGATAGCAGCACCATTCACGGATTAAAACAAACAAACAACAACAACAACAACAAAAAAAACCAGTATAGCTTTTAAATATAAAAGAGTAGAGACTTTGGAAGGGGGTGATTTTAAGTAAACTTCCATCATCCCATGATTCTATGATTGAAATTATTCCCAAGCATTAAATGTTACTGAGAAGAAAGAACTGAGAAAGGGAGGGTAAAGTCCCACCCTTCAATAACCATTTAATAAAAATCCCATGAAAACAGAAAGAACTCAGAAATAAACCTTTATTAAAATAAGGTTGGTTTTTTTCTTCTGTTTTGTTAGATGTGGTTTTTGTTTGTTTGTTTGTTTTGCTTTGTTTTTAATTTATCCCTGTCTTTTGGACTATTTCCTGTCTTTTATATAAAACTGATGATTTGTAAAAGTATTTGCACTGTACACGAAAAGAATAAGTAAATTATTTCCACTGATTCATAAGTATGATTCTCTGCCACTTTCTTCTACATTATTGCTACTTGCTGTGCCTTCATTAATGATGATTTTGTCCAATATATATATATGCTTTCAGTGACAAATGCTATTTTTATTACAGTAAATAATCAATGTTTCTTTTAAGCAAATTGGAATTACTACAGCAAGTGTCTTACTTCTCTTTTGGTTCACTTTTGATTGTCTTCAGAAAACCCCTTTAGGTATATTTAAAGTCAAATTCTCCTTACTTACTATACTTCCATCTATAGCCTAATCTTCATTTGCTTCTAAAAAACCCCAGATATTTGGAAGCTGCTCATATCTGTGCTTTTCTTAATACCAGCATTAAATTCACCAAGTCCTGTACTGGGCTTTGACATGGTTGATGCGTCTTATTTCACAATTTTTGTTTTAAAATTTACTTATCCTTTTTTTTATTTCATGTGGGGCGGAATAATAACTGTGAAAAGAGCCATCTGAATACAAAAATGGCATTACCCTCATCTGTAAAATCAGTTATCACTTCTGTTATTTGAGCAGCAAAGATAGCTCATTAGAAGTGAAAGAAAGCTGACAGCATGACAGCTTTCATTTACATTTTGATAGTTCCAAATGCAGCCTTCAGCACAGAACTAACTTCATATTTCACTGTATTTTCATCTCTCAATCTAATAAAATACATATTTTCCTGGACTTTATTGCTATTGCTTCAGGCTTGGGTATTTTAAAAGTTGTTATTATGTTTTCAGAGCAAGTTGTAACAAAAAAACATGAATAGAATTGTGGCAAAGAAGCAGTAAATTGACCCATATACACATCATTTTGGAAGCGTATTTTAAAATTCATTATCAGAATTGATTCTCTTGCTGCTGCAGTAAATACTATGTCATATCATTATGTTATCGAGGTAGAACAAAATAAATAGCTTGTTAAACATTGGTTTTAAAGTAAATGGGCACTAAAATGAAACATATCTGTAAGAAGACATTTGTCAACATTCCAGGCATTCCAATGTTAAATTAATCATTGCTTTTTTCATATTGTATAGTAATAAACTTTCTGAAAATGTCGCTCAAAGTTCATTACAAACTACATTTATAAAATCCAACAAAGATGAAAAAATATTACAGAAGTCCAAGATATATCCAACACAAATTACAGAGGAATACCAGGGAAGACAGTGAACGGGAACAGAAGGCATAGAAACTAGCTGTATTTGTTCCAGAGATGTTAAGTGAGGAAATCAAAAGAGGATTACAAAGCTGAAAGATTAAAAAGCAGTAATTATTTCCATAAACATTTCCAAAGAGAAAATAAGAATTTCAACGTAGTTGGAAAAAAAATATATTACTGAGATTTATACTTTTTGAGTACCACTGTCCATAATATTAATTAAAACCTTTTGGGGATTCCTATGCTAAGGCCAAATGGAGGGAAAGAATGTTCTGAATTCTCCCTGTGGATCTACTAATTCAACATAATTCAGTAAGAAAATGTATCACAGAGATGCCATCTCCCAAATCTCCTTTGGAAGAGATGCACGGGCTACAGTAGTAGGCCTTCTGATTTTATGTTGAACTTCCGATTTTATATTGAACACTTGTATCGAGCTTCAGAACACCATGAAGCATCGAACTGGCCTCAATTTATTTGGATTACGGAATATTTTTAAAAAATTAATAATGGACCAAATACATTCCTGTTACAACTGAAATTAAGGAAGATTCTACCAGAATGAATGCAGCTTAATTTCTTTCTGAATTTACTTTTTAACGTTTAAAACAAACAAGAAAGTTTATTCACTCCCTTTATGTATCCTAACAAGAATTAAAATTGCAGTAACAATTACATCCATAGAGAATATTTCTGTTTTGACAATCTGCACTATAAAATAATTATAAAATATAACAATTCACCGCCAACTATCCTATGCAGACCAAACAAAGCATCCAAATTATTCATCTGACACAATTTCACTCATTCATCTGCGTTAGTGATCCTTTCCTCTCTCTTTTCTTTTTTTTTTTTTAAATCCCTCATTCCTATTTTATTATATAAACAAACACAAATAATTGAAACAACATTTAGGAAGAAACAACACTTCATTAAATAGAGAGTAAGGAATGCATTTTTTTTTTTCTGAAACGACTGAATTAAGTACCTGAAATACAGTATTAAAGCAATTCCAAAGAACATCGGAGTATGTAGCAGGCAATGTTTGCAGCCAAGCTGTTAAAATAGGCCTCCAATCTAACACTGAAGAACTCATGAAGACCATCCCATTACGCGAAACTGTTGCAGGAGAAGCATTGTCAATGTTGTGAGGTTCAAAAACAATTTTGCAACTGGGGGACATCGGAATACGATCTCCATTGGCCAAAGTCAGGGTCTTATTATCATCCAGAACAGAGTTCAGATTTTCAATCCATATTGCATCAACAGGCCCATCTAAAACTATCCAAATATGCTCACCCTAAGAAAAAAAAGAAAAAAGAACAAAAGGGACACAAACACACACAAATTTTTGTACAATGACCAAAAAAAAAATCACATTTAATATCAGATTAAATCTCAGAATCTTTGATGTAAATACTGAATCATAATTTGGTGCTGATGGGCATGGCAAGAGCTGCAGTTCTTTTTTATTTCCTCAGTGAAACCTTAACCTTTCTTTTTTTTTCAGTCTTGTGCCACACCAAAAAAGAATATTAAGGAATAGTGACAAAAGATAGTTCGGACTATTCTAAGCATAAATCTCTCCCTTTCTTCAAAAAGTGTATCAGCCAACCCATCAAAGTGGATGAAAACATTTCCTTTTAAAGCAAGTCATAGACTTTAAAGGAAGCACACAGTCCTTGTGGGATGTTACCCAAGTACCTCACATAAGGTTTCCTATTTTCTAAATGAGAACTGAATGAACATAAAACTTCAGAAGATTTGAGTGCAGTTATTACTCAGTGAAAAATCATCTGCAGGTTTGATAAGCAAATTGGAAATACCTGTATTGATTTCTTACCAGAGCGCCTCTTCCATTTTCATATTACTGAAATAGAGTGGCAATGACATAAAACCAGGCAGAACATTACTTTTTTTTTTGTCAAAACATGAAGTACTTTTTTTTTGTCAAAACATGAAGAGGCCTTTTTTTTTTTTTTTTTGCATTTGAATGGTAGGACTACCTGCTTACAGAAGGAAGCAAAATTCTTTTTCACTTTATTTCTGGAACCCCTAGTGTTTGGGAAGCCTTGTGCTCTCAGGCATATACACACAATTTTGACTTTTGGGTACAGACAGCTATTTAGACTGAGTGCAAAACTAACACTGCATTTTCCCATTTGATTTTATAACTATACTTGTTCACATAAACGACAGATAATGAGACCTTATAGAAACAGTATTAAATGCCCTTATTAACTATCATGATAGAATATCCATTACCTTCTTTGCTTTTAAAGTTTTTCTCCATAACGTAGAGAAAATGCCATCTGTCCAGTCATTTGTAGCAACATCAAGGGTACCAAACATCTGGGAAGCTGTGATTGCCTTTGGGTTCATTCTCATCTCTTTATGAGGTGCACCACAATCTGTCATTGCTTTCATCAAAATATTAATGCATTTTGTCTTTCCTGCACCAGTTGGACCTAGAGTCATCATACCTTAAAACAATACAAACGTGGTTTAAGATGAAATCTCATGCTACCCTTTAATGATCCTTTGCATCGGTGATCCCTTTTTTAAAAATCAAAAGCCGATACAAAAAAGATGTTTCTCACTCCACTTACTCTGTGTTGACTGAAATGGAATTTAAATATTATTAAAATGCCTCTAAAAATGTCTGCCTATTATGGCAGGCAAGCCTATGTGGGTCTGTATCCTCCCTCAGGCAGTTCTGTTCCTTTTTCTAATTGGAAAACACAACTGACTTTTGATGTTCACATACAGTGACATTGACACAACTGATGGTAAACAAAAACAGTAATTTCTAAATGTGTTTAATGAGAAAGAGTAGTTCCCTATGATATACAAAACTAAGCATATCTTTCTGAAGCAAATGAAACAAAAATATGCACCTGCATCCATCTGTGCTGACATTTTAATGCATTTTTTTTAACATAAAAAAGTCAGCAGCAACTACACTTTTAATTTCATCAGTGTATGCACATATTGCCTGAGGAAAATAAGCCACATCTTCAACAACAAATGGAGCCTACAGTTGATACTGTTTAGTAGTATTTTCTAAATAAACTATTCAAGAGGCCCTGTGTCTGTACAAAAGCCGATGGAACTTTCAAAGTCATGGAGGGGAGCTAGGTGACAACTCCTGTTAACCCTAGTGGCAGCTGGACAACACAATCCTTATTTGGTTTTGGAAAGCTCTTCAACAGAATTATGGAACAAACAATCAAAACCCAAGTTATAAACCTAACCTGATACAATGCAGACTGCCTGGTGTTTTCTCTAAAGTGAGCTGAATGTTAATTTAGTTAAATTTCCTTTATATTTTCTCCCTCACAGACTAAAAGTCCTAGGTTGTTAGAGTCTTGGGAAGAGGAGGAAAGCATTTCAAAGAGAGGTTTTTTTTTTTATTTATTTTTTTCATCCAGCTATGAATTGTAAATGTGCTTGTACTACTGTTTTTGGTATCCTTCCTAGGACAGGGTAAACTTTACTCATTACCCTTGTGTGGACAACAAAAATGTATTCTGATGGAAGCATAGAATGCTTGGTGTTAGAAGGAATCTGTGGAGGCCATCTTGTTCAACCCCCCTGCTCAAGCAGGTAGAGCATTTCTCCTTGGTTGAAATGGCCAGATTTGAACACAAACAACACTTGGAATTATAGTGCATGCTTGATAGAATCTACTAAATTAAAGATTTGGGAGATTATTTTTGTAATCCCCTCAGCATCACAATTTCAGAATAACATTAACCATAAGCTTCATGACTGAACTCTGAGGGCAACAGTTGTTTTCAGAATACTAAACAATTTTTTTCTGTCTCTATATTGGAACATATACACTACATTTAACTTACTCCATAGAAATTTCAATCATTCTGAAGGCCACCCTCGTATTACCCATAAAAATGTAATACAACAAAGCTAAAATTTCACTACGTGTGCATTGCAGAGCGAAAAAGAATCCTAACAGTTTCCTATCAAGATATCCACATAAGCTTTAAAAATGACATCTGTTCAATTTCAAAAGACATTTTTTGGGGGAAAATAATCTGCACTCTGTAGCAGATAATATAAAAAACTTCATTGCTTTTATGCAGTCTCAAAACCTTATCTTGCATGCTAACCATGTCGGACTCGTTGAGTTTCATACAGCTGAATGAGTTTAAGAATCCACGGTGGATGATGAATAAGCCCTGCTTTCTCTGCCTGTTTCTGAATGGCTGACTGTAGTTCAGGATACCCAGCTTTATCCAGAGAAATTCCAGGGAACAGGTCATTAATGAGACTCATAAATAAAGGTTCATCTTCATCCACCTGTCAAGGATAAAGCAGGGAGGAAATACACTATTTATTCATTGAAATTATTATTACAGCTGTAAACAATCTTTAAGAATATGTCTTTTAAATGACGGCAGTATAAAACTGTATCTTTTCCAAAGCAAATATTATGAGTAAGTTTTATTAAGTGAATTTCATACTTTGCAATCACAAGTAGCAATTTCTAAATTAAATACATAAAGCTGATAAAATTTTAACTTTATAATAGAGTTTGTATCAATACAAACTCACACATTTCTCCATTTGTTACACAAGTCAGCAAGATTTATTCAAATTGTACTTTCCCTTGGATTTTTTATGATCTTTTTCCTTCTGTAAATCACTGAAGCATGCCTATAGGTTTGAATGCATGTACCAATGTGCTGAATAGATTAACATCAGAAGCAAAGTAATTGGTTCCATCACAAAACTGGCTGCCAGCGTAAATACATGGATTCTAGATATGCTATAACCTTTCAATTACAGCAATAGAAAGACAAATACTTTAAATAGTAATAGCAAAAAAGATTACGCTGTACTAGTTGGTGTTATCTGCTACCAGTTACCTCACTCACTGCAATTCTTACGATGTTCTAAAAAGGCAACAGACTCACAAGAAATGTATAAAATGAAATTCTGGATTAAGAAGGATCTTCAACGACACTATTAAAAGCTAACACAATGTATTCTTCCTTGCTCTCCTTAGATGGAGCAGAAAGAATTAAAAATAAAACGTAACTAGAGGACCAGGTTATGTCCTCTAGGATCTAATGGTATTTCTGACTATTTTTCTATTTTCTCACTTCATGTTTCTGATATATTTTATATTTTAATGTCTTTCAGAAATAAATAGTGCCTTCACCATAACCATATTCTGATAAAAATTTGAAACTGCAGTAATAAAAGGAATGCAAAGGAATGTATCCAACTGCTGAAGAAAAAGAGCTTTTCAAAGTGCATAATAAATACACTTTACAAATTCAAACAGAGCACTCTTTTGGGAAAGTTACCACTGTTACAATACCAATTTGGAGAGGTTCATGTCCCGCAGAACTCTCATCACGACAGTTTTCTCTGGTTCTTTGGGATTAGATCTTTTCACTGCTCCAAGTGTTCTTAAAACTGACAGGATATTTCTTAGTCCAAAGTCATAGTGAACCTCAAAATAAATACATAAGCACAATTGGTACCACAACAATTAAAGACTTTAAAATCAAGAAAGGGCTGATGACTATGTTAACTGAAGAAATGACTAGGCTATTGAACTTCTAAATATAAGGAATTTCACAGCTCTTTTCAACTGGAGCTCCAGTTCTGTTGCTATCATATCCCAAAAATATTTTCCAGTGTTGTAAGTCCATGACTGCCATGTCATCCTTTTGGTGGTAGACTACCATTTTTATAAGTCACCTGTAACAAAGCTGCTGCTTCTATCATTTTCATAAATTCATAATATGCCAGAGGCACAAACAGTAAAGCACACATCTTCAGACTACCCTCTGTTACCTGATCACTGTTACTATCTTCACATATGGTACAAGGATTGATTACTAAAAGAGTCTATCTCTTGCTGATGTAAAAAGAACACACTGAAAATTATACAATATTTTATATGAAAGCCCATCTTATCTTGTACATAATAGCATTCATTTCTGTGGATGGTTTCATAACAATTAAGGTATCTTCTTCTCAAATAAGGTATCTTCTGATCTACATGCAATTATTTGTAACGGTAGATTAACTATCACAGATAGACTGGAATAATACATTGAGCACTAATCAAAATTTTCAGCATAAGTAGCTTATTGATTAGGTTTGTAGGTGATACTAAGCTGGTAATCTAAACCATGACTACAGTTCAAAATGACCAAGAGAAATTCAATAAATGATCTGGGCTGGGCAGCCAAACTCCACCTCAGACGCTCTCTCGTTCTCCTCAAAGGGGAAAGGGGGAGAAAATACAATGAAGAGGGCTTAGGGGTTGAGATAAGGACAGGGAGATCACTCACATATTACTGTCATGGACAAAAAACAAAACAAAACAAAAAAAACCCTCAGCATAGGGAAATTAATGTAGTTTATTGCCTATCATTAACAGACTAGAGCAGTGAGAACTAAAAGCCAACTAAAAGCACCTTCCCCCAACCACCATCTTCTATGTCCTCCTCTCAAGCGGCTCAGGTGAACAGGGAACGGGGGCTGCAGTCAGTCCCTGACACTTCATCCTGCTGCTCCTTCAGGGTCCCTCCCTGCCCCTGCTCCCTGCGGGGTCCCTCCCACGGATGCCGTCCTTCCCCAACTGAGCCTGCGGGGGCTGCCCACAGGCAGCAGCTCTTCAATCACTGCTCCCACACGGCTCCGTACCACGGGGTCCATCCCCCAGGAGCAAACTGCTCCAGCACGGGTCCCCCACAGGCGGCAGCTCCCCCCAGACCCCTGCTCCTGCGTGGGCTCCTCTCCACGGGCTGCAGCTCCGGCCCAGGGCCTGCTCCTGCGGGGGCTCTCCATGGGCCGCAGCCTCCTCCAGGCCACATCCACCTGCTCCACCGGGGGCTCCTCCATGGGCTGCAGCGTGGAGATCTGCTCCGTGTGGGACCCATGGGCTGCAGGGGGACAGCCTGCTCCACCAGGGGCCTCTCCACAGGCCGCAGGGGAACTGCTGCTGCCTGCCTGGAGCACCTTCTGTGCTCTTCCTGCACTGACCTTGGGACTGCAGGGCTGTTCTCACTCCACTCTCCCAGCTGCTGTTGCACAGCAGTTTTCTGTTTCCCTTTCTTCAATCTGCTCTCCCAGAGGCCCAACCAGCCTCACTCCCTGGCTCATCTCTGGCCAACAGTGGGTCCCTTTCGGAGCCGGCTGGAGCTGGCTCTGATCTGACATGGGGCAGCTGCTGAGCTCTGATCACAGAGGCCACCCTGCAGCCCCTCTGCCACCAAAACCTTACCATGTAAACCTAATACAGTAGGATGAATTTAAATATAGAGAAAAATACTACACAGATAGACATACCCAAATGCAAAAAATATATATATAGAAGAGGAGCAACTCAAATTTATTGAGATGAAAAATGAGTCAGGTGCAGAAAGCTTTTGAGAAAAGTATCCATCATTGGACTGAAACCACAAACTAACAAATGACATAAATCTACAACTATAGAAGACAATAAAAATGCAAGTGGCTTTTTTAGGACAGTTGAAAAGACCTTTCCCATTGTGGTTGGCACTTTCATACTAGGCCAAAGGTTGGATTCCATACCTGAAGATGAACCTTACTGAAGAGAATCTGGAAAATAAAGATATCTGCTAACTAGAAAACATGCTATAACAGGAAGAAGTAAAACAAAGTTGGCTTTAGAAGTAGAAAGGGTAAATAAGGAGGATGAGTTACAGTAAGTCCTTGACATGCAAAAAAAATCTGCAAAGAGGAAGTCAGAAGGAACAGAAAGGAAGAGAAGCAATTTATTTAGTTACATCATGGGAAATTCTTCAGTCAACTTTAGCGAAAACATTATGACCATAAAGAAAATCAAACTTTGGAACAGGCTGCCTGGGAAAGCTCAGGCATCTGTCAATGCAAAATGTTAAGGAAAGTCATAAACATTTACAGCAAATTATTTAGCTAAGAATTGATTTTTTCCTCCAGGCAGGTATATGGATGACCCTTCATGGCTCTGTCCAGCCTCATTTTCTATGATTTCAGCAGGTGCCAAGTTGTTACCAGTTTACAAACTTAGATGTGAATATTCAGCCAGATACTGCCAAGAATCTTATTTGCATACGGCAACATTAAGACAAAAAGGTTTAATAAATTCCAGTGAAGTTTGGAAGGCAGATTACATGTTTATGATGAAGTCTGGTATCATTTGATAAATTATAGGTCTTAGTGATCTTTTAGTTTTTTTCTTCATGTTAGTCAGCTATCACTGACATTGGAATGAGTCCAGCAGAGGATAAGGACAAGAGACAATGGTCAAAATTAGTAACAGAGGAAATTTCAATGGAAAATAGTGCCTGTGCCTTAGCAGAATTTCCAGGAGGATCTGCTCCATGGTCTTGCCAGGCACAGAAGTGAGACTGACTGGCCTGTAGCTCCCTGGGTCGTTTTTTTCCTTCTTATAAATGGGGGTTATGTTTCCCCTTTTCCAGTCAATGGGATCTTCACCAGACTGTCACAGCTTCTCAGATAGGATGGGCAGTGGCTTAGCAGCTACATCTGCCAGTTCCCTCAGGACACACAGATGTACCTCATCAGGTACCATGGACTTGCACACATTTAGGTTCCTTAGATGGTATCGAACCTGATCATCTCCTACAGTGGGTGGTTCATCATTCTTCCAGTCCCTGCCTTTGCCTTCTTGGGCCTGGGTTACATGGCTAGAGCTCTTGCCAGTGAAGACTGAGGCCAAAAAGTCATTAAGTACCTGCCTTCTCTGTATCCCGTGTGAGCAGGTCTCCTATTTCCTTCTGTAGAGGGCCCACAGTTTCCCTAGTCCTCCTTTGATCACTGATGTACCTATAGAGCCTTTCTTGTTGCCCCTCATGTCCCTGGTGAAATTTAATTCTGATAGATCTGGCAGCACTCAGTAAGACAGTGCCTTCTAGGCAGTCTTCAGTTATTTACAATTCTTACCCTGACTCTCCAATATATCTAGTCTTCCTACGGTAAGGAGACTGAAAAATCTGACCTCTACAAAGTTCTGTAGAGCTCTGCACTCATATCTTCACCATTATCTGTACTGTATTTTAAAATTAATAATTTTAAACTTCCTTTACTGTACAAATTAGTTTGAAAAATAAAAATAACATTATGATTTCAAATTCTATTGCTGGAACTTGAAACTGAAAACCCTAAAAATGACTAGGTTCCCAAGTGTCAAAATAATTATATATCTTATGAAAGTATATTCTCTACATTCCCTTCTAGTGACAGCATGTGGTTGAACAAATATTTATTTTACCTGTTTAGATAACTGCTCTTCACAGAGTTTGTAGAGTGTGTAAAATTTTTGACTAAGGATTTGGTTGTCTCGGAAACCAGCACTTGCCAGCTTGACTCGCATAATAATGCCACGGTCAGGCACCATCATAGCAACTGTGCGAAATTGAATCTTCAGATTTTCTGGAAGTTCCTGTCGTCCTGCGTAACCCGGGTTCTGAAAAATGCAAAATGTAAAATAAAATATTACTTAATGATAGCAGGATAGGAAGGCTTACATCTTCTGACAATTATTTGGCAAACACAGGAGCACATCCACTGGATTAACTAAAGAGCATCACAATTATTCATCACTACTAAGTTGTCCAAATACTGCAGTTCATGAAGTATGTGGTATTACACGTGATATTTTGAGATGCCCAAGACACATAGACACAAACAGATAACCACTTACAGATCTTGTTGGAGCTGTTTTAAAACCATTAGTTCCTCGGGGTCTTGATAGTGTTCCAGTGCTGAAGGTTATTGCCCTTTGTGAGCATTATCCAGTCCAAAGTCAGTCAAGCAGTACAAACCACTACTGCATTTAATTTAAATTAATCAATCTGACCTTTCACTGAAGATGTCTAAATGAGTCATATGACTACCACATGGGTCAGTTGTGACAACAGTAGTCATTGGTTATGCAGTGATAGCTTCTTAAACTCTTCCAGCTGTTTTTACACTGCATTTTCACTGACATCAGTACACTACTAGTTAATTTGTCCTTTTTTTACAAATTAGAGTGACAACATTAACAGCTTTTCAAAGACAGGAAACCTTACAATAAAGACAAATGTTTCAGTTTTGAGCTTTGCATGTGTAGCCTACAGCTAAGGAGGAGGAGATACAAAGATGTTTTTAGAATATTCTTACACTTTCCTGCTTCTTTGCCTCTTTCACTGACAGAAACAGTCCACAGACACCAAAGATAAATCTCTGGGAGGTCAGTGAACCAGAGTGAAGGTGACTTCCTTCATCCTGTCATACAGAAGGACTGAGGTCAAAAATTCTTCACAGGTGGTAAAATACTGACCAGAACACCTACAGTAGTCCTTCCAATAGTCAACTACTACTGTTTCATTCTGACAGACTTTGACTAAAAATAAGAG
The DNA here is from genome assembly GCA_011075105.1 of Heteronetta atricapilla. Classification (NCBI taxonomy): domain Eukaryota; kingdom Metazoa; phylum Chordata; class Aves; order Anseriformes; family Anatidae; genus Heteronetta; species Heteronetta atricapilla. The sequence continues at coordinate 95,032,934 of CM021732.1, forward strand.
ATGGTTGGATTTAATTTCAACATGTGAAATACTGAACAAAAAAATAAAATACATAGTTAATGGCGACTGCATAGATCAAGTCCTAAGTTCCAGATTAAAATATGGGCAAGAGAAAATATCATTATCATTTCGCCAAATTATTGTTCAAATTCTATTCACTGTTCTCTGACAGTTCCAAGGATTTGAACAAGGATATTTCTACGGGCAGTGAAATGGGAAAGATTGTCCATAGTGGTACTATTTACACACATACATACCATAGTCAGAAATATGCCAAATTCTCTGTCCATGTCAACAACATCACCATCAGTGAAAATGAACTGAGGTTTCTTATTTTTCTTACACTGAAGTACAATATATATCTGCTGAGCAGCTACTGATAAAACTGGAAGTTCAATGCGGTTAAATTCGTCAAAGCAACCCCATGCACCTGACTGGGCTAAACCTAAAAAGGCAATAAAGAAAATATTTGGTTAAACACAGTGTGTCAGATCAAACAAGAATAATTTATATATATATATAAATTATATATTCAGCATTATATATATATATATATATATAACATGAGAAAAATAGTATAAACACAGAGTAAAATGAGGAGTAAGAACTCAAAATAAATTAGGATGTGCATTAACAACACTATGAAAAATAATTATCCCTTGTAAGAAAGATACATAAAATTCTTTTCAAAGAATCCTACCCTTCTGCAGTAACCACAAGGTGGAAATCATTCAGTAATATTGTATATAGTACCTACCATCAAAAACACATATATAGCATGGAAACTCATCGATGCAGGGAGTGAAACTGTCAAAGATAAGCTCAGGAGACACCTACCTAATGCAAAGCATGGGATCAAATTCAGAAATCAATACAGTTGTGGAAGCACCATTGTATCTTTTTATAGCAGTTAATTCATAGGTTAAAAATAGTTGGAGAACAGCATTCTGCTGTTCAAAAGAGAGGAATCTGAATTCATACAACTATCATTTGTAACAGGCTATGGAGTTCTAGACAGATATTAATATCCATAAACAGAATGAAACTAATGTCTTCTGGAGGGTCAGACATTCCTTCTTCTGTGTCATGTTTGAAGGATTGAAATGGGAGAGTCAACAGTAGCAACTTATCTGAGAGGTAATGGGAAAGCTGTGTAACACCCTGCACTTCCACATCCATTCCACAAGAGACAAAAGCTAGCAAGTCTATGCAATAATTGCAATCTTTCTCAAAGCCCATAGCTGACTAGTGTTTCTATTGCCTGGGTCCAGCAAGGTGACACCTGGATGGAGGCATTAACTGGTGCTACTATCAAATATTCACAGGTGCTTAATTCATCCCACTGGCCTAGTGGGGCTTAGTTTGGCTTAAGCCATTTGAAGACAGCTCTAAATATATAAGTACTGTAAAATAAATTGAATGTAACATTCTACAAAACTTTCAACTGTCTTGCTGGGCCTGCTGCTCATTTTCATTTTTGAATAAGATGAACCCCAATACAGAATTTTTATCATGGAGCTGCCCTAGTCTTGCTGCTCCCTTGCAAAAAAAATTTTTTGCAAAGTTTTTTCAGATGCATCTGGTTCCCTTTGTTACATATACTGCATAGCTATTAGGACCTGGACTGGGGGGGAGGAAGTGTTTTTTGCTACTTGATTTAATAAACAGCAATATCTACTCTTAAGGATATAGCAAGGAAAAGCCCTAAAGCTGAACATTCTTTAACAAAAAAACTCTGTTCCATATCATAATATCTCCTACACTTATTACCTGTATATCAAATGTATTTTTTGAAATTGCTTTCTCTAAAGGATGATTTCACTTCTAGCCAAGCAATTTTTCCTTGGGGAAGGAAGAATATCACTTGTTCTGTAATGCCACCTGCTGCATGGCATTGGGAAACCTGACTCTCAGGCAAGGTCAATATCGCACAGTTCTGAATTAATTCAGTTCTTGCAAAATTATTTCCCTCTGGCAGTGAAGACAGAAAGACAGACAGACAAAAAGAAAGAAAGAGAACATACACACATAAACATACCACCACACACATACAAGCAAAGGCACAGCAAGCAAACTGTCAGCTGTCTAACAGCTTAGAGACAATTTAATTTTGTTGTGCATTGCAATATTGTACATAACAAAAAGAAGAAAAGGAAAAAGGAAAAAGGCTGCATGCAATCCTGCTTTATTCTCACTCACAAAAGACACCCAACTAAAAGCTGAAACTTGTGACCTTGACTGAAAAGTATTCCTACACATGGTAGTTCAGTCTCTAGCTGAGAAATGTTCCTGCATTTGTTTGTTATTATATAAATGAGCAGCTTTACATAGCTCCTGACCTCTAGGGGACCATTTTCTCTTTTGATATGCAATGATCTGGCCTTGGTCAGATACATATTATTTACCTCTGGTAAGGACTACAACAATATGTTCAGCACAGAAGTCATCAGGAAATCTAGGAAACTTTAACCCACATCCCAGCATGACTTAATGGGATACTGTGAAAACTGTTTTCTGCTCCCCCTTCTCATCAAAGTACCGCAGGAGCCAGCTTCAGCCTTACCCAAGGCAGTGAATGCCTGTATTCACCTAAAATGATCAAAGCTAAACCTTAAGATTAATTAAAAGGCTATCTAATGCTTAAAATGAAAACCCTGATGAAACACTTCATTCATGTGGCATAGCAGGACTTCTGTAAGAAGAGTGGACTCTCTATGGGACCAGCTCAGAACCAGGGAATAGACTCTTAAAATAGCTAAGGACAATCACTAGCTCTCTACCATCTGCAGCTTCCCAACAGTAGCTGTGCTACCACAGATTCTCGATATGGAAATGATATGGTTGCTCTAGCAGGAAGCACTTTATCCTCTCTTTCTGTAGGAGTGTCTTCTTGACTATTTAAGAGAGAGAGAGAGAGAGAGAGAGAGAGAGACTAAGAAATACCACCACCTTCTCAAAGCTCCATGCATCTCTTCTGTCATGGATCATGGTTCAGAGGAATAGGGGATGGAGGCTGGCTGAGGCAAACAAAGCAAGAATGGAAATATTTCTTTTTTATTAATGTTCACATTCTTATAAATGGCACTAATGTCTTGAACATTCAATTACTGAGAAGCAGGGAGTTCAGCAGAATGCATAAATAGACAGACACAAACTTCAAAGCCATTATCAAAAATATTTGGCAAATTTGTTTTTTCTTTTCCTTCTTTCTCTGTTCTACTTGTTCCCATTTCCCTTTTTAATACATCCATTAAAGAAAATTAACAAGTTAATGATGCCTAAAAATGTCTGTAAAGGAACAAAAGGATTGGGAAGAAGAACAATTAAGTCTAGCTAAATTAGTCCTAGCCCTGTTTTTAACCCAGCTCTTCTAAATATGTACTACAGATCTTCTTGATCAAACTCAGCCATACACAAACGCAGTAAAACCACAAAGGAGACTGGATAGAAAGATTGAAAATCTTTTCACAATTAAATATAAAATCATCTTAAGCTTTCTGGCTTTCTATCATCACTAGAAAAGCTTAACTGGATACTCTTAAGCTTTTAAATATAAAGTCAAATACAAAAGTTTATTCTATTAAAATCTTGGCCAGCTTTGATCATTTGTTAATTAAAAATAGAAATGATCTCCAGGCTATATTTTTAATGTTCAGGAAGTGCTACAACATTGAAAATTATTTTTATGATACCTTGTGTTCAGTTTAAGAGCCCACCACTTACAGAAAATGGTTACATTCTGGGATCTGCAAGTCCATATAAGCGGTTGTAGCTATATACAAGAAAACGGACATAATAGAGTTCACAGACATTGGATCATCTGACCACTGCTTGCAGAACTGGCTTCAGAGCTCTGTTTATCATGAAATGTTATCAGAGTTTGACCACTGTCTTATTTTCCTGATTTTAGAAAAATTCTAGAGTTTGAAATAAGACAGTACACCACTTTGGATGTGTTTCCTTTATTTGTAGAACATCACTGAACTCTGGATTTCTAGTCTTACTTAATATAAAAATGGCAAGGGAGAGCTAAGTCTCACTTATGGCTAGAATAGTATAAATAAAAACAGTAGAAAAAATGAAAAAATGAAAAGGAAAAAGGAAACAAGGACAGAGATATGAAACAGCCTCCAAGAAGATAAAACATAACCAAACAAACAAAAAATGGAAAGCATGGGGAAAAAAAGAGAGAGAAAGAGAAACAATCAAACATCAGGAAAAGTTGATAAGCATGGATCTGGAAATGTGAGAAAACAGGGAAGAAAATCTCCCTGAATAACTAATGAAGAGACAAAACCTGATGACTGTAAAATGAACAAACCAGATTATTTCTTACCTTTATAGATACGGCCCAATCCTCTGTAGTCCATTTGGTCTGAACAATTGAAAACAACAACATACTTTCCCAAGCATTTTCCCATGTCTTTAGTTGTCTCTGTTTTCCCTGTTCCTGCAGGCCCTGCAGGTGCACCACCCATACTCATGCCCAGGGCCTGTGCCAGAGTGATGTAACACCTGGAGACAGAACAAGCAGCTTTTTACTAGGACAGACAATGATAAGACAAGGGGAATGGTTTAAAACTAAAAGAGGGGATGTTAGGAAGGAATTCTTCACTCAGAGGGTGGTGAGACACTGGCACAGGCTGCCCAGAGCAGCTGTGGATGCCCCATCCCTGGAGGTGCTCAAGGCCAGGCTGGATGGGGCCTTGGGCAACTTGGTCTGGTGGGAGGTTTCCCTTGCCCATGGCAGGGGGTTGGAACTGGGTGGCCTTTAAGGTCCCCTCCAGCCCCAAAAATTCTATGATTCTGTGATCAATCCTTTTCTGCTATTAATTACTTTAAGGTCCCTTAATGTAACCACAGCATTTGTATTATATAGAGCCGGGGCAGGGGCAAGAAATACTTGTTTTTCCTTGTGGTAAGAACTGAGCTGACATCCCCAGAGTTAGGTCACAGCCTCCCCAGATGGCTTGGAGACTACTGAGGGGGGAAAGAAGGCTACTGTTCTAACCTATAATGCTCCAAAATCCCAGCAAGCCCATGTCCAACAATTTTAACCCTGTTAAACCTCAATAGCTTTATGATATGTCTGGGAAGAGAAAATGGGCACTGAAAAAGAAACAAATGGCAACGTCTAGTATAACTTCCTATAAAGTGATACAGTGCTCATTCTAACACTGGCAGTAATAGTGCTTTATTGCCTTATTACACCGTAATCAGTAACAGGCTCTCAGTTAACACTGAAAAATACAGTTCCTAACAGTTCTGTTGCTGAAACTGAGTTAAGGACAAAATCCATACATGGTAAAAGTCCTAAGAAAGAAAAGAGCACTTGCGTTTCTTTTTATTTTAATTGCCATGACATGGTCTGTGTCTGACATGATGCTTAGGAGCATTCGATTTCAGTCCCACCATCTTAATGTGGTATATTCCTTATGTGCTTCAGGAATCTTTCTGACCACAAGGTCATTAGCCAAACAGCACTCAGCTCCAAGATAATTAACGGAAAGCACAAATACTATTATTTGAAAATTGTCAGAGGCTCATACAAGTCCATATGGCAGCATTAAAGTATCAAAAAGGAAAAGCCTATAAGGGGAATAAACTCTGTTCTCACACAATACTATTTAGGCACATAGGTTTCCCATAACAACACTAAAAAACATCCCTGCTCCAAACACTCTTGAATACATGACAGTAGATAGCCACCAATCTCTGCAGCTCTGCTTGGGTGTTGTAGGTTTGGCCAAGAACAGATACCTGTGGAGTTTATTTTGCTATTGTTACAGCTTAAGCTCATGCAAAAGACTAATTTTCTTCAAAAATACCATTCTGCATTAGTTTTCAGTCTATGTGACATTGCACCTTGAACCAATCCCTAGCGAATTAAGCTGCATTTTGATTCTGTGAACAAATTTTTAATGACTGCATTTTCTTGATACTGTCTCTCTCGGTGCGCAAAAATGTTGCCTCCATGGTGGTGCTGCCATACCCACTAATCAAGTGCATGTTTACTGCTGCAAACAGATCTCTATCTAGCATAGGAATAATAAGGTACATTACATACAATTTGGCAGATGTGTGGTACATATTAAAAGCTAGGTATCCAAGCACAGGGCTTTGGCTCTCTATATAGTTCACTGGGTGTAATTTTGGTTCAGAAATTGGCAAAAGTCCGAAATTTCACTAGTAAATAAAATCTTCTAATGCAGAGAGTGCAAAGATAATTCCAGCATTAATTCAACAGTCCGCAGCCATTCTTCACACAAGCGACTGAACGTGCACCGTACTTCGACACTCCTATTCACACTTAAAAAGTTTTGCCATCACAAATACAGCTGCCTCTTGCCTAGGTGAAGCACTACCAAGTACTTCAGGAAAATATGCATATAAAGGAGTTTGTACTGTGCTGCATAACTCTCCAGCAATAAAAAGTTCTCCTTAAATTTTGTGTTCAAAACTTGTAGGTTTTGTTTGTTTGTTTTGTTTGTTCCACATTTTTTGTTTGTTTGTTTTTCTGTTTGCAGTCCACAGGCCATGCTTTAAACCATACTTGTACTAGTTATTCAAGGCAATGTCCTGAGTTACTGTTTTTTAGCTCTAGGGTGACTTCAAGTTAATTATTTCCCAAATTCAAATGCAACTATTAGCTTACTGAAAGCAGCAACATATTGTACTGTAAATCCACTTTGCTGAGGTGATGCAGTGTATGACATTCAACTATGATCACCTTGAGCACAAGTTTTCAATACCTACCACAGCACACACAGCCCAAACAAACATTCAAAGAAAAGTCAGGGTCCCTCCATGGGGTGCCTGTTTTCTCTAAATGAATATATAGGCACTGGCCTCTGCTGTTCGGCATCTATTTGCAGCACTATACTGCAAAGCAAAGAATTCTGACTCTCATGGAAGTTAAAGAAAATAAGTCTTTGCTTCAAGTACAATATAATGCCATCTTTTTATAGTTACCTGTCAGTTAAAGGAGTTATAACAAGTCTGTCCGTACACCCTAAGTATTCATTGCAGTAGGTGAACTCTACATCAGTGATTTGGATAACACATTTATCCAAGTCTTCGAGAAAATAAAATCGAGACTGTTTTTGCCATTCAAAATCAGATGGAGATTTAACGTTCATACGGACCTGCAATGGAAGAGAAATATTATTAACACAGAAACAGTATAACAGATTCATCTTAAATTCTGTTCTCCCTACAGAAGAAAAGTCAGCTACACATACATTCAAGAGATCAAAGAATGAGCATAAAATTAGTCAGGATTCAAGATATCCAGTATTCTTTTCAAACCTCATTGTATGACTTTGTCTGATCCTTTTTAATCTTTGTGATCACTTTGATTTTCCTCTGAATTGTGTACAGAAATTGTGGATTTTGTTGTAGAAAGACATTGAAGAACAGGGATGGTAAGCTTCATAAAAAGCTAAGCAATAATATTGGTTACACTGCATGATGCCACTACTCATGGAAATACTAAATGTTAGACAAAGATGGAGTGCATTCTATACATCTATGTACTTCTTCCGGTGGGATGTATTCTTCCGTATGAAGTTGCCACATGTTTAGAACTGTAGTAGATTAATAGATCTTGATTCATTATATTTGACACATGATCTCAGAACTATTGTTCTCTTACAAAACACGTGATTATTGGCATTGTAGATATACTTCATGGGGAAGGAGAGATTATGGTTTCCCAACCACTTCCCCGTACTTTCTCTTAAAAAAATAAAAATTCTCACAAAATAATAATAATAAAAAAAAACCATTTAGCAGGGAATAGAATGTTTTAACAGAATGGGATAATATTAGATGAATCAATTAAGGATCCTTGCCTTGGACTTCTCCCTGAATTTTTATTTTACAAATAGACCCTTTAAAATTAGCCCATTTTCTGTGATTCAGTTTCATTATAATATGTCATTACATTAATTCATAATAAAAAGTCCAATTAAGAAACTAATTATGAAGATCAAAAATTATGGGCACAGGATAAAACCATTTGCTTAACTTAGTACCTGGCAGTTTTCTTTCCAATTTTTAGTATTTCTTTATAATTTTCTTTCTTTACACATGCATTTAATATTTATCTTCCTAAAGTACACACACAAATTAAATAGTGTTGTATTGAATTACTAACCTTTCCATAGTGCAAGCTTTTTGAAAGTTATTTTACTCCAGTTTTTATAATTGTAGTTTCATACATTGAAAAAGCTTATCTAAAGGAAATTTGATGCAACCATATTATAAAAATAAAACAAAACATTTAAATATCTGTTCTGGGTATTGTTGCTATCCATTTCAAACATGTGAAACCTCACTGCTTTAACCTTTAAATAACTATTACCTTAAATCAACACGGAGGCCAGACTGGGAAACATACAACTGACAGCAATACTAAAGGGACAATTTTTATTTTTTACATTTCATTTAAATAATTTATTAAATTTTCAATTTGTGAAAACATCTTAATTCTAAAAATTTAAGCTTTTTGCCCACAACGAATTTTTGCATGAGTATCAACAACCATTTTAAAAACTGAAAAGCAGTAAGTCTGAGTCCATGAACTTATCTATAATTCATCCTCATCTCTGCATGACATCTATATGAAATGAAACTAAATAGAACAGATATGCTATATCACAGCACTAATATCAGAGCTACTCAAAGAGAATACATTGTAAGATTTGTTTATAAATTATATGCGCAAAAACTTCCATAAAGAAAGTCCCTTAAAGGTTTTCAAAAACTTACCAAATCATCAAAGATATCCTTCTGGTGTACATGAATAGTGATTAAAGTTTCATATTTAGTGCGCTCCATTCTTGTCAGATTGTGTGTTGTCATATCAATCAAATCATTTAAAAGCTCCAAAAACTTTTGGTTTGTTGTGTGCATTACCTTTTCCATAGAGCAAGAACAAATATATAAATATTTCTATATTAATATAAAAATAATTTTTTTTTGCAGTGCTTAGAAAAAAAAAAAAACCTGCAAACACCTGGGCCCATAAAATCTATGGTTTGCTTTGCATTTATTAGGTTTCAAATCCTAAATTTGGATATGCAGGCTGCCTTCTGTACACACATTCCTGGCCAACAAAGTACAATAATATTATATATCTGGGTGAACAGGTCACATAAGATTTTTTTCCAAGATTAGCGTTCCCTCTACATTAGAACTCCTTCCTTCCCTCTATATTAGAACTTCAGATGATTGCATCCCTGTACTTTTTCAGAACCATAAGCCTTTGGTTTTGGGTATTAAACATCAGCCTGACCAGCGTCTACTCTTCATGGAGGGCACAGAAACCTAGAGATCTATCTTATCCTCTAACCAGACAAGAGGAAAGATGTACTGCAATCTTAAATGCCAATGTTGAAATAAAAATATCGTATGTGGTACCAGACTGTTTCAAAATTCCACAAAATACAAAATGACTATACAGTACTGATTTAGGTAAACTGTGTTAGCCTCTGTCAGTGATTTTCCTGGTACGCAATAAATCATAAAGCACAGAGGTGTCACAAAGGGCAGTTCATATTTATTCCTGTTCCAAATACGTGAGAGAACAATCACACAAGCTTTCTCTGAATATATGCAAACCCCCAAACTCCCCTTGTTTGCTGACAAAAAAAAAAAAAACTGCTAAAAACAGTCCAAAAGTAACGGAGCAGTATAGAATCTCCCTACCCCTCAAAAATACATGGAGTTTGTCCAACAAACTTCTAGGCAATGCAAAAGACCTGAGTATAGTTAGTATTAAAAACTGGTCTGCACCCTTTTAAAACTTTGTATGATGCAGAAAAGGAGACATTAAATGGTCTCACCAACTGCAGACTCTAATACACTCTGTTATAGTAGACCAAAGCCCATAAAGTTCAAATATTTCTCCAAAGATGGGGAACTCTTATTTCTTTCCAAATCTGATTTTGGGAAAGTAATAAGATGTGATTCACTGTATTCCCAAACTGACAAATTAGCCCTTCTCAAGATTAATGTGCTGTCAAAACAATAGAGAAAAATCACAGGATTAGGTACAATGTTAAAGCGTATGCTGGGGGATTTGTGACCTCTTAACACTTTTAATTATTTTGTTTTCCTGTTAGTTAATTTCTTATTCTGGTTACTTCATTTGTGTTTTTTTGCTTTTTTCCTACAAATTACCTTATTTTTTCACAATATATACTGATCCAAACAATATTTTTAATTAATCCCCAGAGATTCATTAAATACTACCTTTTTGTCTGTTTTGGTACTGTTCAGTGCATTCTCTGCATCTCTGGTCCAGATCATTTGAATTCCCAGAAGTCCTATTTGTGCAGGAAACATTGCCTGAAAATCATACAGTTTAAATCCTGAGTCACTAATGGCCACTGATGCCTCTCTAATGATGGTGTGGATTGTTTTCCTAATCCCATTCAGCAGCTGACCTAACCAGAATTCCACGTTGCCCTGAAATAAACAAGAAAATACTTTTAAAGAATTAGTTTATGAATAATTCACAAGGAGAAACAGCCCAGTGTGACTTCTTTTTTCCAGTCCTTCAAACTCCCACTCCCCTCTTTGCTATTCCCTTTGCCTTTTTATGTTATTCTCTAATCTAAAAGATTCCTGTCCTCCTTCTGCTCCACTGCATTTCTGTGTGCCCTTATAGTGATGGATTTAGCACTTCACATCAGCACTAATGGAAAAAACAGCTAAAGTAATTGTTACAGAATGACACAAGAGTCCTGTCCTTTTCGGCCTTGATTATGCTGTTCACATTGGAAAGTTTTCATTCGGCTAGTCAAACTGTAACATGACGCAACACTGTTGGTCACTACAACATAAATCTACTTTAAATCAAGTCATGAAGAAGTGTAATTTATACTGCTGTTACCTGAGCTATAACTGGTTCGATAATATTGACCTGTTCTCCTTCTTGAGATTCAAACAACAAAATCTGGTCATAGCTTTTTTCATTAAATCCAACTCGGTTAACGTTGTCAAACAAACTTAGTAAGTGTGCCTACAATAGAATCAGAAAAAAAAAAAAAAAAAAAAAAAAAAAGTTGCATAAACTGATCTGATATGGCATTCTTACTCTACCTTTAAATTATGTATTAGACCCTTCTGTTGGTTTTCCACAAGTGAAAAAAAAATCATTCAACTAAATAACAAAATCCTCCACGGCCCTCACTTACTAATATTGACTGTAGGAACATTATTGCTTTATTACTTGTACCTGAATAGTATGGGAATCAGATGCTTGACCAAGGATTTCCAGAAGAGCAGGGTCAGACACAAAAAAAAATCTCGGAAATATTAACCGCTTTTTTTCTAAATACCCAGTCAGGGATTTCTGACAGATTTCCAATTGTTCCAGCAAATGCGGCAATAGCTGTGACAAAGTCTCATCTCCAACACAGCACTGTACGATGTTTGATGTCTCATGGGCTCTCTGCATAATTTTCTGCCATGATTTATCAATGTTCTGAAATCTTCTGGCTTCCTGGAGTATGTGAAAAATACATTAGTTCTTCCTCACAATTGTCGAATTCTAAAAATCAAAGAATTCCATCAGGCAAGGTAACAGTTTAATATTTCCTCTGCAGCTCAAGTCCTTTTTTTTTTTTTTTTTTTTTGCTAATATATATATATTCATAGGTATGCTTGTAATAATCAGTGTTTATATGATCAGAGATCAAATTGCAAGAGAAAGAGTCCAACAGGATAGGTCTGGAAATGTCTTTCTTCATGCTAAGTACCAAAAAATTGTCCATATAAAAGGATTCTGACACACTTTGCATCAAAAAACAAACAGCAGCCTTCTCACAAATGAGTCTTCCTAGCAGCAGCACACAAGATAGTGTAAAGCGGTAAGGGCTGCTCCACACAGGTTATGAGGAGTAACTTAGTACTAATACTTGACAAACAAGAACAGTATAAACAGCCTGTAATTGCTTCAGTAGTGAGTTGTTGTAGGTGATGGGAGACAAAATCTCAACTACTGAGAGCTGGAAAGTAAATATTTTTCTACTCCAGATATAGTGACTTTAAAAGTCTTCACCCACAACAGATGAAATGTTAACAAGGTCATAAATAATCAGAGACCTACAAGTATGGATCAAAAGAGCACCCAAAACAAGCCTTCCCCATAGTTTTCCTTCTCCTTCAAGCTGAACAAGCCCAGGAATTGCAATTAAGCCCACCAAATCTATGATTAATTCTCCACCAAGCTTCTCCTCTTCCTACTTCTCCTCCTTCTTTAAAGGCAGTAATCACATTTGCTTTTTTCCAGAATAGTGGTTCACGTATCATCCTTGTGAGCAGTAGTTTCAGCAGTTAGCTAATACCTCACTTGTTCTGTGGTGTTTGTTCATCTGCAGAAACTGCCTATTGATTCTCTGATAAACATTAAAAATATAAACACATCTCATGAACTAAAAATAAATCGTATTATCTTACATAACTGTTAAGAAAGCTTTACTTAAGGACAGTTGACCTGAATTATAAACAATTAAACAAATAAACAATGCTGTTCTTTTATGTTTCACTAAGTTCTATGCAGTTCATCCAGACAGACCTCAGTTTGGCAAAACTTCTTCTGAATTGCCTGTGCATAGCCCACAAACCTTTATTACTGTAATGTATTTTTAAGTAAATTCTGTGATGTGGCTAATCTCTTGTTATAACATAGTGCCATTGACATATTACCATAAATCAGCATACCTGAGGTAGTTGTTTTGCAATGTCTCCACCAACAAACACAGCTTCAAGGTAAATCCAGAGGTTTTGTACAGCAATCCAATTTTCAATTATTTCTGCAGTGTTGGCCAACTTCTGGACCCACTGTTGTATAGCGGACTTAAAAGGTGCATTATACCTGTATAAACAACAATTAAAGGGAAAAAAAATAAGCAAAACCCTTAGATTATAATTTTTTACTTTTGGTTTTGAGTAGATTTACACAATAAATGCATATATTAACTTTTGTACCTGTTGCTCATGAGTGACCCCAGTATCATCAGGCTGTCTTCCACCAAGGCTATTTTCTCTAATATATCTGATCCTTTCAGAAGGAGTTCTCCTCGTGCTTTGAATTGGCCAAAACTGAAAGTATGAGTACTCCATTCACTGATGACATGCTTCAATTTTGCTTCAATATCCTTTTCTTTAACAGCACTGATGCATATATCCTACGTAAAATTAAACTAGTAAATGGTATTACTCTAAGGCTAGCATAATGCACACTCTTAAAGGCAATTAAAATTCATTAGCTAGATCCAGATTTCAGTGTGAGCTCTAGCTAATGGAAATATACATCAAAGCATCTCAAAATTATTATTTTATACCACTAGATTTTATTACAAAATTATTTGTAAATGAAATAGTTTACGGGCACTCGGTCACCTTACACTTTTGAAAATTCACCAACTTAGTAAATCTGCAGCAGAACTTACCTCTTTGCACGTTTTAAAATTTGAAGTCCAATATATCCACTGAGGGGGGTTAGGGAAAATTCACATTACCAGTCAAAACCAGGAAACAGTCTAAGAACAGAGTGTGTGGAGGCAACGTGACTGTCTGCTACCTCTTGAAGACCATGAGGACAGGAATATCATAAAATTGGCTATTGCATCAGAAAGAGAAAGAGCAGCTACTCAGATTGGACTACCCCAAGTTCAGGTTCAGGAGTATACTAGATGCCATCACAGGCTTAAAATCTTCCTTTGAATGTAAGGCTATCACTCTGAACCTTTTAAAAGGCTTAAATTCTTGCCTTGAAACTGGGTACAGCTGAGATTTGATTTTTCATGCTTCTGTCTTTGAAGTGTATCTCCTTTGTGGCACTAGATAAATCAGCTCACTTCAGTGGAGAGACCACAGCTTTAGCAAACAGATACACAATGAAACTGAAGTTTGAAACAGCTGGGTCTTTCCTTCTTTATTTTTAGTTATTCTTTATGCTTGCAAAAGGTAACAATAGCATAAAGCTAGTACTTGATAGATAACTATTGTCCCCAAAATGGAGGGGGCAATATCTTTGCAGTATGTGCATGTTACATAAGTTTTCTCATTCCTATGTGCTTGTGTGAAGAGCCAGTTTTAAATGTAAAATAACCCTACTCTCCTTTAATACTTTTTAAGGATTTAATTAATAAAATGCCTCACTTCTACAACATTCCAAGGATTTCAAGCATTTAACAGGACCAGATTTATGATGACTATTTTTTTTGCTCTGGTGAAACACTTAAAAAGAAGAAAATATAAGTAGGCAGACCCTAAAACAGAAGTATGACAGAATCACACTACTCTTAAAACAACAAAATTCCTTCTAGGGAGGGATTAGTGTAACACCAGTTATTCATTTAACCATTCTCCAGGATAAAAGGAAATAAACTAATCATCAGTGCTGATATCAGCTACCAAACTCCATTCTTCAGAAGAATTCTGCAACAAAAGTCTAATTTGTTTAGGTTACAGAGCTGTCAGGGTTCCAAAAGTACACAGTTCCAGATCACAAGACAATCATTAAAGACAAAGAGAAAAGAATATATACCTCAACATCTTCTTTATATTTTAATAAAGAAGCATCCATTATGTTTTTCAAAGAGAAATTTTCAGAGTTAACATCAAAGTGATGTCCAGTTACTTGTGCAATTCTTTCCCAGTGTCGTGACATCATTGCCTAGAAAAGTCCATAGGAATTAGGAAAGACTAGATTTTTTAAATTAGATTTTTAAAATCTAATATTTTTAAGATGAGAATGATCAGATACTTTTCCAATATATCTGTTAAACAAATAGAGGAGTCTGGATTTCCTTTCTACTGAAAGCATTAATAGTTCTCCTAATCACACCATGAAGTTTTTTGTTTTACTTTTCTGCAACTAATGGTAACTAGATTTTTGCCACAAATAAAGCTGTTTTAATCTGTAAAAGTAATCATGGAAAGCCTCTTGTAGTCCTAAACAGTTTTTCAAGTGAATTTTATCTCCAAATTATTATGCCAAGCATACTTTGTTTGCCATCATTTCAAGCAAAGGACAGCTTTCTGCAAAGTCATCAATTTTCTTTTTTAGGTCTTGAAATGCTTGCCGTTCCTTCAGTGCTTTAGGTAACTTACGGATTCTATAAAATAAACATAAAAGAAGAAATAATTGATTTTTTATAACCACAATTCAATACTTAATAATAGAATATATTTTCATTTTTCAACCAGTAGACCCATAAAGAAAAATCCAGTTACAAGCTCACAACACAAAATATAGCCAATTATTTCTGACTGCAGGCATGGAACTCTGCTGAAGACAGTAAAAACACACTTGAACAGTTTGGTTTCCTTTTCAGGTTACATTAAAAAGGTTAATTTTATGTACAAACCTATGTCTGAATTTAAGTTTTTGCAGTATCACTGCCTTATGAAAAATTTGAAAATACACCCAATTTTGTAAAGGAAAAAAAAAGGATTAACCAACACATTTTTTTTAAGAAAAATAAAGCACATCCTAAAACAAAATTGATCCACCTGCAAACAGAAAAATACTCCAGTTTTAATCAAAAAAGTCCTATTTTCTACCTAGTTTGCATGAAAGATGTTTAAAGAAAAGTCTTCCTTAATGCACAATTTCAATATGAAAAATAAATGAAAACTAAGGATATCTAGTACTATGAATTGTCACAGCTCCATTTGCTTTCAACAAGTCATGTCAATTTACATCTGCCAAAGTTATGGACTAAAGGCTGACAGCATTTCTCTTACAGATCAATGGCAGAAAGGAGAAAGAGCACAAAACTAATCCATCGTGAAAAAAATCCTTCAAAGAAATTTTACATTTTTCACAGCTCAAAATCAGACAGATCCATCACACAACACAGGAGCATGTGTGAATTCTTCACTGTGTGCTGGTGTGAGGTAGATGGGAGATGTCCTTGCCCATGGCAACACAGTTGGAATTAGGTGATCTTTAAGGTCCCTTCCAACCCAAACCATTCTATGGTTCTATGAACATATGCATGCTGTCATAGCACTGCAATGGTCTCTGTAGTCTTTCATCTTGAATACAACAATAGACAATATCAAATACACCAGACAAAAGCATTGTAGAATAGAAAAATATATTCCCATGTGTATAATGCTTTAAGAACCGGTTTCTGGCTACCTATACACTGAAGCAAAACAAACATTCTTACAAACAGTGTCTTAGGCTTGCAATTGCAAATGGATCTCTTTACCCAGTAATGAAAACTCATCATTTCTTAAATACAAATAACATTTTTCTTTGTTTTGATCTCAGTAATAACTTCTAACAACAAGTTTCATTACTTATGAAAACTTATAAAAAAATATTACATTGTCAGGATTAAATTTCCTTCTTAGACTTACTGAACATTCTCTTAATAAAATAAGTATTATTATAAAGGGAAAAAGGAGCATTATTATAAAAGGGAAACTTCCCTCAAGCTGTTACTATAAATTCCTATAAACTCCTATAACGTTCCTTCCTGCAGGCATTAAAAAACAAACAAACAAAAAGTATTCATCCTTTTAATCTCTTTTTAAATTGAATTATTTGCACCAACAGTCACTTTTAAGAATCTTCTTTTCATGATTCTTTTTTCTATTATAGTACTATTTTTAAAGGGGTAGCTAAAAAGAACATTACACTAAAAAACTACATGTATATTTAGAATTATGGGAAAATACTATCAACATTTCCTGTATTCCTGCTCATTTCTTAACACAACATACCATCTTCTTTATTTCCATGTGTATTCCCTGTACACTGTTTAAAATTCTCCAGAATTAAAGAGAATAGCTTGATGCAATAAGGCTAGCAAGTCTGAAGTCTGCCAAAGGAAGGATAATACTGGGTTAGACTTGTATTATAAGAAATGTTTACTGCCTATTAGTGGTCTCACTGTTCCAAATCACTTGAGAGGGTAAAAAATAATAAAAAGGAACGTGAAGTAAATAGAAACACATAATGTTCAAAGCTGTTATCGTGCAGTGGCTTCCTTTTGCGTTCCACTAAAAGACAACATAAGAATCGTTATGCCTCCCTGTGAAACGTAATTATATGTAGAAACAATGATGACATGGATTACAGAATTCTACTGAAATGATATCAGGACTTATCGAACAGGTGATATATTTTAAATACATTCATTTTTACTATTACTCTAAAAAAATCTATTTTTTTAAACAAATGATTAAAAACTAATTCACTCACTCCGTTTTTCCAGGAAAGGAAGAAAATCTATACTGCACCCCTTCAGTGTCTACAGAAATAGCCCTTGATAAAATAGTGACATGCTCAAAATACCACATGACTAAAAAGCCTGAGCACAGGTAACCTTTCCTAGACTTTTCAAAGACATGGAATGAGAGAGAGAGAAAAAAATAAATAAAATAAAAATTTGATCTCAAACTCTTGAAAGATATGCCAAATACACTGAAGTCTCTCTCAGGTCACATTGGTGAATCCAAAATCAAAAGCTGATAGAACTATGTGTGAAGCAAAGAGGCTGGCTGTTCCAGAAGAAAGGCTCTGCAGAAGAGAAGGCTCTTTATAGTGAGTATGAAATTGTCTTGACAAAACTCACTCAGAAAGTCATCAGTGCCACTGCGTATATAAGTGAAGAAAATGTTCATGTAAAAGAAGATAGAAAACATTTCATCTGTTTTTCATTAGAAAAAAACATGATGTGTTTTCCCTCTGGATGACAGAATAAAAATACCGCATATTTGTTTTCAAACTTTTGCATGTAATTTATTTCTGACATAGAGTTTGTAAGTCCATTAAGAGCAAAAGAGAGACTGGAATAGGTAACTACTCTCAAGGAATGAATGGATGCACAGAATACTTAAGGCCTGAACATCAGCTCTGCACTTTTGCCTGTAACAATATTCCTTTTTTCTAGCAATTCTGAAATAACCTCTTGGAAGTCAGTGTGAGCACCTACCTTTGCTGAAATAACAATTTAATTCTATACAAATGCACAGAAGCAGACAGTAACATCAAAATTCTGCCCAACACCACAGACTAACAATTAATTAGCTAAATCACTGAAAATGCTATACATGAAGATCAGCTATGAAGGTTATTCCTTCTTACAATCATCTTGCCCCAGTTTTACATACCTTCAGTTAATTTTATTCATTAAATAAGCTACAATTTACAAAGTTTCTATACCCCGCAAAGGCTGAAGTCACTCACAGGCTGGTCACTCACAGACTGGTCTAAGCAATTTCATGTGCTAACTGCATATTGGACCAGTTTGAAACTAGTGCAACTGAGCTGAGCACTCAAGCGAGCCTGAGTTTGAAATAAATCAAAATATTTTTGCCCCTCGGGGTAATTTTCACAACATAATTAACACAGAAAAGTGAGAAATAAAAACTGCACACACTTCAATAAGTAACAACCTACTTGTTTTGAAAATCCAGAAGTTCATTGTTGATTTTTTCAATATTTAAATCATTCCAAAGCATTTCATTGTATCCATTGATATTATCAATAACTGAGTTATAAAGACTGTAAAGTTTCTGAAGCAATGAAAGTTCACGTTTAATTTTGTGCAGTTCAGGATACTCTGTTTCAAATTTTAAAAAGAGAAAATTGTGAATGTTAATTAGGTACAGCTGTATCCATGAACATAAAAATCAATGTATTTCTAAAATTGTTATTTAATAAATGCATGAAATCATATTTGAAGTCTTCTAGTGTCTAATACAACAAACTTTCCTAGTTACATTATATAAGGACACCAGATTTTAATGCACAGCGATTTTAATAAAATTGCTGGGTTTTAATAAATATTCTTCTCTAATGGCAAATGTAATCTTACATGGGAGGTGCTTCATCTATCTCTATGAAGAAGATAATGTTGAAAAAGTAGTTGAAATGTCAAGAAATGTACTGTGGTTTTATACAAAATCTAAAATACTCCCCATATTAATTTGTGCTATTTACTTCAGAAGCAGAGGCTGGGGGGGAGGGAGGAGAGGTGGGAGGGGAACAGTTGCTTTTGACATAGCAATATAACATATGTTATGCGGTAAAATTATTTAAAATAGACCTCCTTAACTGAAATGTTTTCTTTAGTTTTTCTCTTTGGGACTTCCCAGTTAAATATATCATGATTATTGCTTATGTCTTCAGACAAGAAAATACTGAATTTAGTATGTGCCAATTGAAGTGCTTCTCATACTTTCTGCTGTAACTGTGATTCACGTGGTGGTCTCCAAAACTTGAAATATGTCTGATTAGGAGTCATAAAGATATTATAGATCAGTTGCACAAGCCAAGTGAATTCATTTTATCTGGTAGAGGGACAACATGAATACTTTTTCGACATGTTACCCAAATTTGAATATGGAGAAAACCAAAGAGGAGATGTGCTTAGCTCTGAACAGAAAAAGCAAGAGAGCTGAGCAGCTGGACCCTTTCTGAGATGCATGGAGCAGTGCATTTTTTTTTCCCACTTGATGTTTAGTGTGTGCAGACTGACAGCCACTTTTTCACACAATTCATAAGAAACACAATTACAATTTACTGCAAGGATTTTTTCTGCAATGAATCCAACACTAAATGCATTAAGCAGGGCCCACCAAAATATATATGTATATATAATAGCCTAGGACCAGGTGTCCTTATTCCCTAAGAAAATACCTGTGATAGGAAGACCAAATAATTCTTCCCCACCAGAAAGAGAAATATACTTCCTCCACAGTTCATCAAATTTAGCTTGAAAAATCTGTAATCTGTCACTTGCTTCATGGGGAGGAACATTCTCCACACTGGGGCCCCTGAAAAGACAAAAATTAAAAAAATAAAAAAATAAAAAAAATTAAAAAATCAGTGCAAGTATCAACCATACAGGTTTCACAAAGAAGCACAACAGAATACAGGCCAGACTTACTGAGCAGTATTTAATATTTTCTTTTTTCTTTTTTTTTTTTTTCTAGAAATCTTCCTAATAGATATTAGAAAGAGAAAATACATGTCCCAGCACTACATATTGAGTATCCCCTGACAGAAATCCCAATAGATTTTCTAATTATACAATTAATCTGTGTTACCAATACATATGACAAACAGCTAAAAAGATCTACAAATGTTTTGTTTTGTTGTTTTCTATTTCTTTTTGTTTCTTCTGCAAAACACATACCCTTAAAAAGGGAAATACAGCAGGTGTATATTTCAGGTGTGAAAACTGTGGTAGCTGGTACTAGAACCATAATTAAACAATCAGAAAAACAAAAGAATTATGACTTTGCCCTAACTGAATCCATCTCATCTGAAGGACTGAGTGTAATCCCCAGCACTCATGTCTGGGACCACTTCTTGGCTGCATCATAACAGTATTTGGGGATGAGAACTGCAAAGATATCATATTCTGCTGTGCCATAGTTACTTCTAAAAAGAAATACAGGCACCTAAGGAATGAGAGCAGGGCAGGCTGCAGGGAA
This sequence comes from Heteronetta atricapilla, assembly GCA_011075105.1. NCBI lineage: Eukaryota > Metazoa > Chordata > Aves > Anseriformes > Anatidae > Heteronetta > Heteronetta atricapilla. The sequence continues at coordinate 95,053,412 of CM021732.1, forward strand.
GACAGTCAGGTTTAAGTGAGTCCAGATCTTCAAACAAGTCCACAATAATTATGCAGTACCAAGCAGGGAAGGTGTGTCAGTGAGTCAGGGTCAGGAATAGGTCTAATCAAAGCAACCAGGATGAGGCGCAGCCCATTGGCTACCAAGGAAGCTCAGAGTGGGATCAGGCTGAGAAGAAAGTCTGTGTGTTGGGATCCTGGTTCATCTCAGCAGGGTCCATGTCCAGGCACAGGTATAGCTGTGACACAGCTGGAGCGCTAGGTCAGAAGGGAAGGCCAAGCAGCGAAGCCTCAGCCTAAAGGCAAATCCCACAGGAAGAGGTGTCACCCCTTGCTAAGGCATTCTGCCAGAGCTGTCTGGGAGTGCTCTCTGTTCTAGACCACCAAAGCAGGAGTGGAGCCCTCAGATGTACCAGCTTTAAGCTGGCCCTGAGCCCAGGCAAATGGACCTCTAGAAAGGGGTTTAAGGACTCTAAGGTCTTTACAACTGGTAGCCGCCACAGAGGGATTCCATGAAGTTCTCTGGACAACTCAGAGAGCAGTACTGCAGTTAGCATTATGCATGCATCTGCACAGAGCAATTTAGTGCTCTACCAGATTCCTTTTAGGGGCAAATCCACCTTGGGTCTATAGCTTGAATTTTCAGGTGTGCACACAAATGGCTTCAAGCATGGCTTCAAGCAGTGCACATCCAGGATCAGCAGCTGACATTAACTTCCTTGCCAGAACACACACACTGTGAATTTATTGTCCTATAACCACAACAAATAACAGCAAAACAAATTTTTGTCTTCCCTTCTTTGTGCCACACCACTTGCTAACATGGAAGTATCCAGTGAAGCTGGCATACTCCACAATTTAAATTAAAAAAGCAGAAGTAAACATACTTGTAAAGAGAACTCAATGAACTTAGAAACATCCAGAATTGGAATCTCCGCTTGCTTCCAAGGTACTACCTACATGCTTAAGTATCTGCTTACGTGCTTTGTTGAGTTTAGAACCGCAAAAGACTTTAAATTTGGATCTGGACTGTGGATCTGTTTTGTTTTGTTTTTCCCCAACCTATTAACACTTCTGGATTTCACCAGCTCCAGCACTGAAATTGTGGTATTCAATCTGTAACCATAAGAGTATCTGCACAACTTACATTATTCTGAAATTAGGCTTTTTTAAAAATCATCTGTCATATGTATACTGAGGCTGTTTTATGTTTATTTTCTGAAACTTTTTAGATGCACCATTTTTGAACAATCCCTAATGAAGCATAATTGCACTGCATCACAGTTCACCTACTTTTCATCATAGTCTTTGTAAAATTCTGCAGTATCAATCTGGAATTTCTGAACACCATTCAGTAAATCTGTTTTCATGCCTGGCTGTACCTTCAGCAGCAAGTCCTCAACCTGCAATGCCTAAATGTAGACAAAGAGGAAAAACAGGAATAAAGAGATGGAAAACAACAGAGAGTTTTAAGTAAGAAAATAGTTTTGTTATGCTTTTTCAACATGAAAAAGGCTGACAGTAACTTTAGATCTTTTGAGAAACAACACAGCTGTGATACCTGTGTGTTGAGGTTCTTCCAAGCATAAGCCAATCCATCAACTCTTTCTGTGTTTCCATCTTGAAAGAGCAGATTGTATTTAAAAAGCACAGAGTAAGATTCTTCTATAGGTCCGACTGTCATGTCAATTCTAATCTCATTCTCCCTGATTTCTTTTAGTGCTTCCATTGCTCCCCGTACATCATCAAGGTCCTGGATAGGCCTGCTTAATCTCTTGCTAAGATTTTCAATGAATGAATAAATTTCATCCATGTCTGTGGCAGACTTTTTATTCAAAGCTAATCCAAATGTTCTTTGTCTTGAGCGGCATTCTTGAATTAAGGATATTTTCAATGATTCTGTTGCAATATCCACTGATTCCAGTACATAGTGATTTGGCAGTTCTCTGATTTGCATTTCTAATTGCTAAGAAAAACACAAGTGATCAGTGTTTAATTTCACTACAATTTCTCTGAACAGTTCATTCTTATTAAAGACATAATACTTACAGAGAAGTACCTGATTTGAGTTTGGAATTCAGCCATTGTTGGTTTAGTCTCTATAAATTCCTTCACTTTTTCCTCTGGATCCTATATAAAAGTTTATTTTAATTATTACTTAGCATTGGTATTACAATAGCCTGTGTGGGATTCAGCTGTCTAATGTACTGTGGGAACACAAAGAATCCCTCTCTAATAGAGCCAAAGATGTAAGTATTAAGATCAGAATGCTTCACTTGATCTGCTCCTCCTGATTCTTATTCTCTTTACAGTATTCTTTATTGAAACATTTGAAATCTATCTATAATTCAAAAACTGACACCAAACAGGCTATTCCTTATCCATACAAAATTACTATGAAATTTACTGCATAGCTTCTGAAACTTTGCTGGAAATATTTCCTTCCCAGCTTCCCTTCCATCTGCCAACCAGCAAAGCAGCTCACAACTTCTAATGGCTATTTAAATGGTAGTGAACGTACTCAGCCACCTTCTCTCTTCCAGAAAGAGTGTATTTAATTACAGTTTCTAGCTACAAACATAGGAGGAAAGGGTATTGAAGGCCAGCAACCACACTTGGGCAGGGAAGAATGTGTATAAGGGAAGAAGGGGCATTTAGCTCGTTGAAGCTTGTTCAAAGGGAATAGACCACTGAATGTGACATCCAGGCTTTAATTAAGGTATGCTAGTCTCTGCAGAAGTGAGAGCTTCAGTATCACCAGCATAGGGTCTAAATAAATGTGCTATTGTTATTACACACAAATGTTCTTTATCCAGCTCAGTGACAGTCTGCACCATGAGGTCTCTGAGAATCTGATATGGCTTCTCCATTCTACATATCAGCTATAAGTGATATCTCCCAATGGTGTGACAGAAATAATATAGAGTGGGGGAAACAGTGCCAGGTCCTAAAGAGCTTTAAGGTTAAGGAGAAAATTAATTTTGGAAGATTTTAGTGAAAAGAAGCATTATCGTGCTACTGCATCATCTAATTTGATTGTCCCTTGTCTGTGGGAAAGAACATACCATCAATGTGTGGTTTTCTCAGTCAGAATCTCCAAAAACTGAGGTAAATAAGCATTAGTATTTGGAAGCCCGGAAGCCAAAAGAGGTGAAAATGCCCTGTCTCAGCCTGAACTCTAACTGCAAACAAGTCAGTTGTGGGCATATGGTGGTCACTAATATAGCCTATGAGTTGGTTTAGGAAGGAGAAGTTAAAAATAGTAAGCAGTTACAAATAGAAAATTAATCTTGATTACTTCTTTCTCTGCCTGACTACAGCATCTTTGACAGGTAAGACCAGCAGTTGTTCTTCCCACAAGGTTGCATTTCACACGTCAGAATGTGTACAAGGTGATAAATCTCATGAAATGATATTCATGAAATATCTCCTGCCAGAACAGTGCTTGGAGCTTTACAATTTATGTCACAGGACTCACTCCCTAATGAAGACAACTCTATCAGCTTTCCATCCTGCTTTGGAATCTGTATCACTGGAAATATTTGGTAGATTGAGTTTATCATTTTTGTGAAGAAATAGTAAAAATGCTTTCAGCAGTGCTTGCAAAGGAGTGCTAGTCAAATATTCAGAAGATTTGAAGTCTGCAATTTCTCAGAGATTCTGCTAAATAATTCTTTTTTATTACCTTTACAGACAAGATGCTGTGAGAAAGATGTGTAAGCATATGAAAGCATAAGTTTGCTTATGCTCCCAACATTCTTTTTTGGTTTTCTGCCTTCTTGTTAGGTAGTTTGAATGGCAAAGAATGACATACGTACATAGACATATTCTACTATGAAACCAAGTATCCAGTCTCCTAATGCAACCCTAAACATTTGATGTAGAATATTTCCCAACACAGCTAAATATTTCATTAAATATGTATTTAACCTTGTTCCAGATGACTGAAAATTCAGAAAAGCTGTTCAGAAGATCTGCCGCTTTAGTTTTAAGAGAGAAAATAACTGTATTTAGTTGGATCACCACTTTGTTTACATCCTTATGCTCGATGATCTGCTTGTCTAAAGGTTTCAGTGCCACCATTCTGGTGAGTTTGTTCTCATCACCTAGCTCTATGGCAACAGCTTGTTCAACCTGGCATAAATGAAACAAAAATGGATATATTTTCAGTGGCTTTATTTATTTTACATTATCGAATACCCAATAAGGCATACACAATAAGTCCTTCTATGACCAGACAGAAAGTGCAAAGAAAGACACAAGGGGACTCCCCATTCTTAGATTTGATTTTTACAGAACTATAGCTCTAGGGTTAAAGATAACTTCAAAAATTTTTGTCATGTGGAGCAAATAATATTAATCATCTCTGAACGACTTCTGTCAAATGTGTGTCACACACTAGTACAATTGTGCTATTTCCTGCTCCTACACAACTGCTCAGGTCTTCCTGCCTCTTGTAGCACAGAATTACAATCGATACCCACTTCTTAGCCAAAAAAAAGTGTTGAAGGCAGTTCTGAGTTGGCTGCTTAGAAGTAAGCCAAAAATTCTGCTTGCGAAAACACATATCAACTCACTCTGTCCTAATTGCTCATTTTTATTTCCAGGACTTGAATGGTTCTTTTTATTCAAATGTGCTGATCTGTTTTTTATGTCAGATTGACAAAATAGGAAGATATATTTAAAAGGACGCTTTTCAGCACAGGTCTGTATTTCATTTTTAGACGATGGACTTAAGGCCATCTGATTATCATTATTGTGCATTTCTGTACATCAGCAACTTTGAGTACATCAGAAAATTTGAGTTTCTATATATACCCCAGACCTTCCCACAGTTTTAGTGCTCATTTTAATGCCAGTTAAAATATGTATATTTTATTTACTTTAGTTTAAATTTCAGTTTTTGCTTGGGAAAACTAACAATAATTTATACTCAGCTAGAAGTACACATGGATAACATTAGTTTTCACACATCATTGTCACAGTTGAATAGTATTTTTAAAAGATTATTAGTAAAGCTACTTTTGATTATAATACTAAAAACCACCAAACATAAATATTGTAAGTGTTTACTCTTTTGTTCAATTACTTGATTTAGACATTAAAATCTAGGCTGACACCTAAAATGAAGATCTCCCACATTACAAATCAAAGTATTGCTACAGAACATATTCTTATGAAATTAAGAAGTGTTCACCAAAATATTGAATTTATAAAATATTGAAATTTTAAAATAATCAAAATAAAACACTCACCTGCTGCCTATGATGTAAGTAAGCAAATTTCCACAGGGGGATATCTTTGGCTATTGATAGTATTATATTTACTGCTTTGTTTACAGCACTCTGAAAACAGTAAAACATTTACCTTGAGCATAAAGAGAGATTATGCCAAGTAAGAGGAAAAAAAAAAAAAAGAAAAAAAAAGATCCTCAAAAAAATACCAAAATGGAAAAGTTATACTTCTATCATTATCAGAAATATTCTAATAATCATGAAGTAGGATCACCCAAAACACATTTTGTAATAGGAAAGAGTACTCCATAAAGCTTTATAGAAGTCAGCCCTCCTACATTTATGTGTTTTTCAAACAAGAATAAGACAGATCTATGAACATTAATCATGAATCACTGGGGATCATAACAATTATAGTACTATTTCCTCTTAACAGGGTTAGGTTATAAACGTACTTATTATAAATTACATTTTCACATCAGAAAGTCTGAGTAAATTTGTCTGAATTTGTGATGTTCTAGTTTGTAATCTATGCAAGGAACTATATAAATTATTATATAACATTTTCTACCTACTGTATTTTAAAATTATACTCCATGGGCTGATCTGTGGGATCTGAGTGAGAGATTGATGCGTGGTACTGTGCGCTGACATGGGCAAAGTGACAGCCCTACCTTTAGTCCTGGCAAGGGGCAGTTAAGCTGGCTTCCAACCCTGGGCTGACAGACTTGGCTGACTCGCAAGACAAGGGAAACCAGACCCTTGCCTCTGCTCAGAGCAGGAGGAGGAGTCTCCTCCCTCACCCTGAAGTGCCCCTAGGAAGCAGATACAGTCTCCTGGGGCTGGAAAATGGAGAGCACATGAGTGATGGTCAGGACCCAGGGAAGGATAACCATACAAAGTTGGACCAACCAAACACCTGCATTAGAACCAGTGCCAACAAAAAGCACTAAGGGTGTTAGTAATTGGAGATTCCTCACTGAGAGGCACTGAAGCACCTATCTGCTGTCCAGACAATCTGTCTAGAGAGGTTTTCTGTGCACTGGGGACCCACGTTATGATATGAAGAGGCTACCAAACCTGTTAAAGTCAGAGGAACCACCCATTCCTACTCTTTCATGTAGGGTAGAATAACACAGCAATGAAGAGACTCTGAAATATCAAAGGGGACTTTATGTCTCTTGGAAAGATGCTGAAGGGATCAGAGGAGCACAGCTAGCTTGCTCCTCCCATTTGGAGACTGGGACCCAAGAAGAAGGAGACAAACAGATCAGGTGAATGCTCAGGGTTTGGGGTTATATGATTTTGGTCACATCCTCAAGTTGGAGTTGGAAACCATGGTGCCATTAGAAAACTTTGACCTAATTGCTATCACAGATATGTGGTGGGACGAATCGCACAACTGGAACACTGCAATTGAGGGCTGCAAGCTCTTCAGAAGAGATAGGCAGGGAAGGAGAAGGGGCGGGGATGTTGTTCTTTATGTTAAGAAATTGATAGATTGCAAAGAGCTGCCTCCGAGAAACTGCCAGGGACAGGTTGAGAGATCTGGGGTAGAAGTTAAAGACCAGAACAATAAAGGACAGCTTGTGGTCAGGGTCTACAGCAGGCCGCCTGATCAGTGAAAGCCTGTGGATGAAGCCTTTCTGCTTCAGCTGCAAGCATCACACTTGCAGGTACTCATCCTGGTTGGGGATTTCAACCACCCAGGTGTCTGCTGGAAAAGCAGCACTGCAGGCTTTAAGCAATCCTGGAGACTTCTGGAGTGCATCAAGGATAATTTCCTGGTCCAGCTGTTAGACAAACCAACCAGAGGAGAAGCGATACTGGGCCTGGTGCCTACCAATGCAGATGAACTCACTAAAGAGGCTAAGACTGGAGACGGTCAGAGCTGCAGTGACCACGTCCTGTTTGAGTTCATCACCTGGGGAACTACAGACCAGTGATCCTCACCTCTGTGCTTGGAAAGATCATGGAACAGATCCTCCTGGAAGCTATGTTAAGGCACATGCAAGACAAATAGGTGATCTGAGACAGTATGACTTCATCAAGGGCAAATTGTGCCTGATTAACCTGGTGACTTTCTGTGATGGAGTGACTGCATTAGCTGACAAGGGAAGACCGACTGATGTCATACCTGGACTTCTGTAAGGCCTTTGACATGATCCCCATACAATATCCTTATCTCTAAATTGGAGAGAGATGGTTTTGAAGGGTGGACTGTTCAGTGGATAAAAAATTAGCTGGATGGTTGCATCCAGAGAGTGGTGGTCAATGGTTTGATATCCAGGTGGAGGCTGGTGATGAGTGGTGTTCCTCAGGGGTCTGTATTTGGACCAGTGCTGTTTAAATATCTTTATCAATTACATAAAATCAGGCTGTATCAGTGGCATTCATTTTTGTTTTTTTATTTGCTTTGAAATATTTGCCTCTAAGGGTTGTGAACAGGAGTTACTGAGCTTTTAGGAAAATAGTTGGCCCTCATAATAAACCTGATCAATGACTTTGTTCTTAGCACCCAGTGATGTCACATGAACTCAAGTGACTTTTCATCTTTTCCTCCCCTCTTTTTATTGATAATACCAGATTAAACTTGCACATCTTGTTTTAAAATGCATTTATAAATGTTTTTACCAAAAATGACTGGTATGTGCAATTATTCTGTTACCTGAATATCTTCAAGACTTGGTCTCAAGACGACATTAGGAATAGATAGCTGAAATTCAGTTTTGAACAAAGGAACCCTCTGTGGCTCTACAAACTCGGTCATCTGATACCTAGAGTCAACAACACGCAATCGATGTCTCAAGGACTCTAAGGAAATCTTCGTGCCTAAATAAACACAAATATTTAAGTGAGGTTGTATTTTTTGCCACAATAAGCTTGGGAAAAATAAAAGTAATATTAAAAAGCTAAACATATATGAAAGCAAAAAACTCACATCTGACTAAAGAGTCAGTATTCTTCTGACAAAGCTGTCCCATGAGATTAAAGTAACAACAAGGCAGGCATTCTTGGCAGCGTGTTTTCTGTTTCGTGTCAAGATGTGTACAGGTATATGAATCCTGAAGAATTAAAGGGATTTTTTTTAGGAAAATAACCATATTGTCCAACATATATATGAAATAGCAAGTATCTGAGTAAATAAAAGGTTACTTTTTATACTGGGGGTTACTTTTTGTAGTGGTCTTACCTCCAGAGTTCTTCTGGCATCTGCTTTCAGCCTGTGCTTAAGAGTATCTACCAATTCATATGCATAGCATTCCACTTGCTGACTCTGCCTAAAAAAAAAAACCTTACAGTCACACACAGAGAATCAAACATAATGAATACTCTTTGCATATTTCCAGGCACACACACCCAGTTCCACTGCACTCTGAAGAGCCTTATATGCAGAAAAAAGCCCCTTACACTTTTCAGCTTTTTCCTACTGTTTGGTCATACAGAGAATTGAGATATGCAAACTATCCAGAAAACTATTTGTCAGATTCTACTGTATCTGATTCAACTGGACTTCAAAACCATTAAAGAAAAGTATGTTATTTTCCTGCTAAAAAGGTAAAAGGAAGGAAGGAAGGAAAAGGAGTGAAGGAAAGAAAAGGAAGGAAGGAAGGAAGGAAAAGGAGTGAAGGAAAGAAAAAGAAAGAAGGAAAGAAAAGGAAGGAGGCGAGGAAAAGGGAGGAAGGGAGGAAAAGGGAGGAAGGGAGGAAAAGGGAGAAAGGGAGGAAAAGGGAGGAAGGGAGGAAAAGGGAGGAAGGGAGGAAAAGGGAGGAAGGGAGGAAAAGGGAGGAAGAGGAGGCATAACAGGACAATTCAATTAAATAACATTAGTTATGTTTTTTATATCTTTTCTGATTCTGAAATCAAAACTAGTGAAAATAAAACCAAAATAAATACAAGGTGAGTATTGTGAGTGATTTGCAAAATGAGCATAAACATGTTTTTGGAGAAGAACAGAACTATCATGCTGTATCCTGGAAAATAATCATAAACTAAAAAAATTGCAGCCCCTTGAGAATGGGGAAGTCTTACATTAGCTAGCTACCATTAAGAATCAAGCAATTAGCACTGGGATGACACTTAAGTCAACTATCTCAGTTTTTCTTGCTATTGATTAGAATGCAGTAAGAACTAAAACATGAAATGCTAAGCACTATAGATGCAATTTTACATCTGCTGTATTCAAGTTACTTGGGAATTTGTCCCCTGTATCCTGAGACTATCATTTTGCTTCAGACTAGTAGTCAGTAACAGTAATAATAAATTTTTAAAAGTATATTCTCTATGAATAAAAAAGTAATACATGAATAATCCCTCCCAAATCACATCTTCAAATCTATGCAGTAAACCTACTGAGACAGTTTGCGAGCAGTAGAGATAGCGAGATTTTCTGTCTGTTCCAGAAATGCAGGCACATCCATAGGTTCATCTTCTGGCAAAATTATCAGATCAGTGTTTGACATATCCTCCAGAACTCTTTCAATTCTGCACTCCAGGGTATCAGCAGCTTCTTTGACTATAAAGTCCAATTCCCTCATGGTACTATAAACATTCTCAATAACTAAGCAAATAAAACAAAGTGAAAATAAGTCATGCAAAATACAGGCCTTTTAAATCTCCTCTCCCACCCCCCAAAGTATTGCATTGGAATGAGGATTTAACGACAATAAAATATAGAATTAAGGCCTGAAATAGAATTAAGGCCTGAAACCAAAACATGATGGGCTTGCTGTATTTGGAGTCTTTAAATGAAACCATTTTACAATAAATAGCAGAATAGCCTTCAAAATACCTCTTCTTCTGTGTATTAAGGAACATTGTAATGGAAACGATTAACAAAATACAGTGGAAAAAAGAAAGGATACAATGGTCAAAAAAATATTTTGTTTCTCCTATGCAGATACAGAATGAAAGCCAGTATTGTACCACTGTAAGCAATTAACAAATTCAATAGCTAAAATTCCTAAAGCCAAGATCACATGTTGGTTAAACCACTAGATTTCTTCTTTCATGTGTATGATCTAACTTAATTTGGAAAGAGATAAAATAAGTCCTTTAACAGATGTGTTCAACTAGGTAAAAAATAATTATTTCTGAATAGGGTGCACAAATTCTTTCCCTGTCTTCTATACTTTCATTGTAAAATGAAAGAAATAAGTCACCTGACTTTGGTGATTAGACAGACAGTATCATTTGAACCACCAGTACCTTTTCTTGCTGTATGTAGAAAGAAATCACTATGATATCTAAAACACAGCAGTGTGACAGTAGTTTCCAACTGTTGGATGCTTTAAATAGAAAATTATTTCTATTAGGAAGTTAATGTTTGGGTCTTTTCTTTTTTATTGACTGGCATGGACAAACAATCCAAAATCCAACACATTCCTTAGGCACCCCCCTTTTTTTTTTTTTTTCAAAATATATAAAGTAGATAGTCCTAAAACCATTTTTTTCCTCTAGTTTTTTGAGTTTTAATCTAGAAGGTAGCCACAAGCTCCCATGCTTCTACATATTAGATGGAACTAGGCACTTAAGACGTTAACCAGATGCACGGTGAGTTCAGCACAACTGTGGCAGGTCAGAGTTATTTTGTATATACTGCGCCAATGTCTAAATTTGTAAGTGCCCATGGTACCTTCTGTACACATTAGACTTTGCATATCCTCAAAAAGATATGATATATATAATCTAAAAGAAAACATTCCTTTCTCAGGGAGATTGCACTCCAGATGCAGCTGCAGGAAAGAGTAGGTAGCCCAGATATTCTTGCTGTGTAACCTTTACCTTGTCAAAATAAAGCCAGTTTCCACCAGAACAAATGCTAATCCAAGAACCAGTAAAGCCTGAATTATAGCTATTCAGATACTAACACAGCAGATAGTATCTTAGCATTGTGTAGAGAGTAAGTAATGTTGAAATGACCTTCTGTATGATGTGTCACTAATCTATGTAAACCAAGCACAAAAAATCATTTAAGAAAAAGATGTAACACGAACAAAAGAAAAGCTTGCTATTGTTTTTTACATTCTGATCAGACAAAAATCAAGTAAAGGGCTAAAAAATGGCCAGCCCTGCCTTAGACACTGGTCAGAGCCCTGTGTACCAGTGCCACATGGCACAGTCACAAATGAACAGCTGCACAAACCCATGCATGCAACTGTCCCTGTTTACTTTTGCTGCATTTCGTTTTGAAGAAAAAAAGTGAAAACATAACAACAGTCTGCCTGAACTGAGAACTGATTTACAAGCATGATCTACTGTTTTCTCACAGAACTGCAACACAGAAGTCTTGCCAAGGGTTTTATGTATTTCCATTTCGATGACATTATTATAACAGTTGGTGTAATTCTGTATTTGATAGGGATAAGGTTGTTTCTTACTGGCTGTGTGGAAAAAACCTCAATGCATAATTGAAGATTTTAAAAGATTTTTTTAGAAAAAAAATAGAATTTTCACAGAAATCTGCAAATACTGCATATCTCTTACTATTTTCAACCTTTAATTCAGTCATGTCTCTTTTAGGATGTTCAGCATAAGTTACAAAGATTTTTCTACAGAGAAGATAGGACACACTATTGTAGCACCACACTTGCTCTCTTGTCTCACATTCTAGTACTAGTCAGGCTACAATTACCTACCTAACATGAAGAGGTCGGACAACAAACCAAATTTTCACAGAGAAATAAAAACAGAGTGCAGGCAGGAGAAGAGCTCTTAATTTGTTCATTATGTGGACACTTACTTGGAAACAGATCAGAGAGATACTGATAGGGGAAAAATAAGTAAAAATGCATGATAACTTCAGCAGTGTGATGTGACAGCTTAAGTTCAATTAATGAAAAGGCATGTAATTAAAAAACAGAATTGTAACACAAGACCTAATATGATGCAACGTTATTCATTAAAATTTGCAAGAAAGCTAAAAAGTCGAGGCTATACAGGCCCTTCCAACAACACATCAGTATGGATAGCAGTCAAACATGACAAGCCATTTACTCGGTTACACAGATGTAAATCAACTAACTTAGTGACTTCACTGTACTCTCAGCAACTGCATTTATAACACCTCAATTGAGAGACATTTGTTAAAAGAAGGGACAAGGGGGTGGGTGGGGAGGCAAAACGAATCCTTTTACACCAAATATCATCGTCCAGGAGTGAGCAGACAGAAAGCCTCATTCTTAAGAACAAGAGAGAACCTCAAAAAATCGTGATTCTACAGTGATTTTGCTTCCACTTCAGTATGGACTGCCACCAAAGGGATGATGAAGCATTACCATTTTCCCAAGCCAGAATTTCCTACTCCCTTATGTCAGCAGTACCATCTGGTGATCATTTCAGTAACTATGTCAACAACTCTTATAACATTCAGTATATCTACACAGAAGACATTTTCTGTGTACATCATCTCTGTCACTTCTAACATTTAAAGGTAAGATGAAAATAATGTATCCAGAGCTACTTTGTTGCTGGGGAACCTATGAGTATTTCTACATTTCTAAACCCATTTCAGAAATACATAGGAGAAAATAAGGTTCATATTATCAAGGTGTGCAGACAAATGCCTACCTCAACCTGTGCCTACATTAACAAGACAGAAAGATAACAAATTGAAAGACATAACAGACAGAAATGACAGAACAGGATGTACACATTTGGCCAGCCCTAACGGTAACTAGATTAACAAGATGCCAACATGGCAGAAAGCAGAATCAAGTAACATTTGTATACAACAAAATGGGGCTAATCATTTAACAATGTTGCTAGGTATGAATTACTAAGGCAAGCATAACATAAATACCATAACAGGTACCAAAATCAGGACCCATTAGCACAAGAGTAAAGGTGGATTGTTTATGTGGGAGGACAAAAAGGGGATAAAGGGATATGACCAGCATGGGGAAAAAAAGATTCATCTGGTAAAACAAATGACCTAATGAAGGCTGTTCAAAGATAGCTGTTGAACAGCCCTGACTTGATCACCACAGTTTAGAGCAGGACATAAACACACTGTTTCCATTTCACTCATGTCTGACTTAGTCCATCAGGAGGAACCTGATGGACTTTTTTTTCCCCTTGTATAGATGGAGTGCTCTTTCTAAATCTGACAAGGAAATACCAGGCAAATACCACCAAACAACGCCATTAACAGTTCACCACTTCTTCTCTGACTACATACACTTATTGATGTTTGAAGAAGTCCAGGACAGCTCCATCATGCCTGGAGCAAGGGCATCCTCAACTTGTCCTATGAACGGCTTCATCAGTGGTTTCAGCACAACGGGAATTCCATTCAGGCACTCTTTGTAACTGATCAATAGATTCTGAAGTCTGCAAGACACGACCATGTTTAGAGTGTGCTTATTTCAGATATTTGAAACATACAGAAGTTTGGCCACATTTTCTTTTAATAACAGTTGCAAGTTCTGACTCTATGTTAAAAATAAGAACTCTTCCCACAGCTCTTCCTAGCTCAGAATAGGTCTCTTCCCAGTAACAGTAGAACCAGACTGGAGATATAAGTACTTCCAGAAAGGTGACTGTTACCAATTTAGAGCAACTTTCTTCCAAGGAAAATGAATTACAGCCAAAACCCAGGAAACTTAAAACACAGTATTTTTGTTCCCTTCTTCCAGTCTCATGAGAGAAGGTATCAAATAACAAGGTTTATAAGAAAAGCTAGATTCGAAACACTTGGGACACCAAATCCCTAAGATGCCAAATTCTGATCCAAGACTTACCAATACAGTTACATGAAAACAGAGCTACATAATGGAGCTCCACAAACCACAACTAGAAGCCAGAACTTATTTTTGTAACAGAAAAAACACTTCTGACGCTAACTGTAATATTTTGGAATGCAATGCCTATGTTATAGTGCAGAGATGCCTTAGCAGTACCTAGAAACTCCACTTATGGAGCAGCTGTTGTAGTAACAAAAGAAAAGCATGGAGGCATTGTCTAGTTATGAGACATTTGTGGAGATAGAAACAAATGCATGTTAACAATATTACTATGGAATGGCAGGGGAAAGCAATTGCATTTCAATTAAACTCCATCAAGGAGAAGAATTACAACAAATCAAAAGCACACAAAACAGACTCAAAGCTAGGAATTCCCATTTGCAGATGAGAATCAAATCCATAAGGTGTTCACTCACTCCATGTGATGTCTTTTAATCTGTTCTTCATCTGCACACAAGCCAAGGACAACATCTGGAACTTCAAAATGCATTTTTTTCAGGTACTTTGTTTCATAAAGTACTTCCAGGACCACTGGATCCAAGTTTACAAGTAATTCCTGAAATGTACAGAGAGGGGTGAAAGAAAACATGGTAGTAGGGTGGTGGTTATGTGCAATGTGACATATCTGGAAGATATGACACAAGATGTAAAGGACTAGCCAAGATTTTTAAAATATATACCCATGTTTCGATTTCTACACAGATCTTCAGGTTCCTGTACAAATATTTGGATTTTCCAGAGTATTAATCAAACAATAGCTTACACTGATTTCAATTTCCTATGACTTCCTTGCTGTGCCCTAACCACTTGACTGCTGTGACTTATCAAGTCTAATTCAAGTTCTGTACCTGTCTCTGTGCAAGCTAATTTGCATGAGATGCCAGTTTCTTCAACTACAGACCAGACGGAATGTTGTAAAGGTTAGTCTCTGTACATTTCCTAGGGCATAAAATGCTAAATAAACCTGACAATTAGGTTCTAGTTGTCCGTTATGGAATCATTAATTCAAAAAATGTCCATTTTAACTGTAATTTCTCTGCACCAGAGCAGAGAAAGTCATCTGTAAAGTAAGAATGGTAAGATATCCTGTCTCAGCAAGCAGTTTTGAAAGCCAATTAATTACTGCAATACAGTCGATACAAATGTCAACCACTACAGAAAAGACCATGACCTAATTAAAAATTCCTTCCTTGACTAAAATTTTGGTTAAGGCAGAAAGTAATAGGTGACAAAATATGTAAAAAGACATAGATAAGTCTATAACGGATACACATTTGCTGGGCACTGCCTCTTATATGTCCTGAATGAGGCAGGAGTCTTACAAAGAAGAGACAGGATCAAGTCTGCATTGTAACATACACAAAAAGGAAAAAGCATACAGTCACATCAGTTACAGCAGTTCGTTTTCTAACCTCATTAAGATTTTTGTAATGCTGTGCTTGTCTATACAGGATACAATTAAAGTAGCATAGGTAATACTAAACAATGTAACAGCAATACAGAAGAATAAATCATATTTACCTTGGTTTCTTGGTTCCTGACTAGTAAGGAAGCATATAGAGCATTTCTAGCCTGATCAGCAAACCTGCACCAGGCTCTATGATAAATAAGTTCAAATTCCAGAAGAACTGCAGCCATTTTATTGTAGCTCTTAACAACCTTTTTCATTTCCTGTGTCTGAAAACATAAATAAATAAATAAGCAAACACCACTTAATCAACTTGATGAGCCTAACACAGTAAAAATGTCCTCCATTAGGCTTTTCCTCACCACCATTAGGCAAACAAAACAAATTCAAAGCTTTAAGTTATGCTATTTAAGAGATGATGTAAGACATGAAATATCAAAATCTATTTGAGAATTCAATCATTGCAAAGCATTTAACTGCTATAAACAACTTTTTCCCTGATTTTTGCCTATAAAGTCTACAGTATGACCTATGCAAGGGACTGATTTGCCATTGAGGGAGCTATAAAACTAGCATTCTTTCATGATGCATTTGACGTTGAGTATGTCAGTCCTCTACATGACAGAGCACAGCAGGCAGGAGGCTGTAAGCATAGGTCCATGGCCAACAGTGCTGTGCTCAGGAGTAATAGGAACCAAGTCCCAGAAGGAACAAAAAAAATCACCCAAATCATCATCTAAACATCTCAAGGGAAGCAACTGTCTTGAGTCACAGAATAATAGCAATGCAAAAATGAATTCACATCCTGGAGCAAACACTAAAATCTATCTTGTTGGATGAGCCTGAATAAAAGTTGTTAGAAAAGTGAACTTAGGAGTATAAAAATAAATCGTGTCTGTTAATAACTTGTGTTATAAATTAGCATAAATCACCCTCTGATAATTTACAACCTTCAGAAGTGTGGTTTTCTTTTTAAAGAATCTCATTGGATGGTCAATTTTTCTGTATAGCTGCTGAGCCCACATAATCTTCCCTGCTACCTAAAACACAGAAGATATGAAGTTATATTTCCATTAACTTAAAAACTAAAGAAGAAAAGTCCTTTTTCTTTCTCATTTATTTAATTCTTACGGGTGGTATGTTACGTGGTATAGGTGGATTTTCTTTTTGCTTCTGGTAGAGGTTCTGAACAAAGTCTAAGTCTCGACTGTATTGCTGAAGGACAATGGTATACTTCTCACTAAGATCAATTTGATTTTCTCCTATTTGTTCAAGCTTCATCAGAAGTCCCAGCATCTGTTCAGTCTAAAAAGGAGAATGAAATATTTACTGCAGATGTTAATAATTCAGAAAGTCATTGTTCACAAACTCTGATATTTATTTATTTATAAGTTACATAAGTTTGTAAGTTATTTTCTAAAAAGCACTGAAAAAGCCATCCAGCAAAGTCAGTGAACTTAACAGTTGCATTTTGTCCCATATGGAATATACTTACTATACTCTTAAATAAGAAACTGCCACCACCACAGACCATTTTGGAACATTTAGTTTTTTTCTGACTCTCAAATCCTCAGTCTTTATTTTTCTGCAAACAGTTGTGGTACAACAGCCACAGTTTTCCTCCTACTTCATTTACATCTCATTTCATGAGCAGGGTCTGAACTAATGAACAGAACCGAAATTAAGGTAACAGATGGCAGAAACTATTACATTACTCCTGCCTGTCTGACAGAAATAACTTAGAAATGCAACAGCAAGCATCTTTAAATATGCTCCATCAATAAAATTTAAACACTGAGTATAGCTTTTTTTACTTTCATGCTAATAAAATTTAATTGCTTTTCTTTAAAATTATCATTCTCCATTTCCTCTTTAGTTCATCCTATTATTTAGATACACACCAAAAAATTATTCAGATTCATTTTTTATAATAGATGGTTAGATATCTTCCCATTATTTTCCTTTTGCTTTTTTGTTTGTCAGGTATCACATAGATGCTGTTCATTTCTATGTAAAAGAAAAAAGCTAACGAGTCCATGAATCTGTACTGTCCTGTGGCAGGCGAACAACTAAGAGTTTAAGAAATGGAAGCTATCAACTCTGCATCAAACTCACCTGTTCTGACTAGCGTTATGTATTCAAATATATAATACAGGCAACCCGTGGAAGCCCTTCCAGGCTGAATTCTTACAGCTGAGAAGACAATGAACTGAAGTTTCCCCCCTGCACTTGCAACTTCTCTTTTACTTTTGCACTAATATATGATAACAAAGGATCATTAGCTTGGCTTCAGCGTGTTGATTTTACCAGTAATGGGATACTGGGCTGCAGCATAAGAACTGCTGAACTTTCTCCTCAGACTGTGTGTACTTTTTAATTATCTGCAATAATCCTACACCACAGCTTGGAACTTCTGTCAAACACATGAGTTGTTTCCCTTCACTGGGCTCAAGAAAAGGATGTTGTATGTATGTCCCTACAAGAGCTTTATTTTTTTATCTATTTATTTTTTGTTAAAGGAAGAAAAAATACATACCTAACTTTCAAGAGGGAAGATAGGGAAGCGCCACAGTAGTGAACATTACTCACGGACTGCAAGAGAATATACAGAACACAGGAGAGGAAACAGTGAGAGAGAGAGAGAGAGGGCAGAGTAAGAGAGAAACAGCAAGTCAATCCAAAGACAGTGAAAGAAAACTGAGCCATGGAAATCACACTGTTCAAGACACAGTGAGAGAAGGAAGACTATCCTAGTGTATCAACAGCATGGTGGGAGAGGGTTGGGGAGCACTAGGATGAGGAAAGAAAATAAACCATTAAAAAAATAGGGTTATAAAGTTGGTAAGTAAAGATGCAACTGGCACTAAGTAACAATGAACACTAACTTCATGTGCTTCTGCAAGCTACTTTTAGAATAATTGTAGTAGGCTTGATGTCTCCTGCCTAATATCAGGCAGCCACCAGCACAGTGCAGAACACCGCCAGTAATGAAGGAGTACAGTAAGAGTTGTGGGTACTCAGCTCTTCTGAACACCAGAACAGGAGGTTGCATTTGTAAAGGTACTTACAGTTACAGTCTTCTCAAAGCAGGAATCCACAAATTCTTGTATGGACTCATACAGTGTTGCAATTTGGTTCTTAAATTCAAGGTAGTCTTTTTCAAACTAGGAAAATAGAAAAAAAAAAAAAAGGAAAAAATAAAATACTGTTGCTTTCATTTCGTGCAAAATTATTTCCCTGAAGTTTCTGTGGAATTTGCTATATCTGCCCAGTACATATGTTCAGTACTGAACTAAAGAGCACAGGAACAACACCAGTAATTAAGACATTCACATTCTAAGCAAAGCAAACAAAAAATAATAATTATTTGTCTATTTGATTACAGATTCATTTTTACGAACAGAAAGTACTGCAGAGGAACGAGGACAGGCAGAGGAAACCTAATAACCTTATCAGAGATCATACACACTCACTCAGCTACTCCTAGCACTGCCACAGGAGAGCGCTAAGCTCACTGTTCAGGTATGAAACCCATCCAGAGCTGCAAATTGGACAGGCTCTCTAGAGCACTTTACAGACGAAGGGAGGTTATTATCAGAAGGAAGCCAAAAGTCCTCTGGACTTATACCATTTAAGCACAGCTGCAAGCAATAGTTCAAGAAAGCAGGAGAGTAAGTCAACATTTCTAGCATTTCCATTGTGAGGTTGTAAATCCAGTAAAGCAAGCATGCTACATCCCAAAAAAGCAGCTCAATTCCAGGATATACAGTATATTCAAGTCTGAATTTGAGTCTCAAGCACTTTATAAGTCACTTTAGTTTTCATCACGTGGCTCAGAGCTGGAGGTGATATCATTCACTTCTCACTGAAATGGTCATCTAAGTGTCGATATTGCCTCCATTATTCCATTAAGTAACACTGAGTAACTCTTGCAAGTAGATAAATTGGACTTGATGCATTGATCTGCCTGAATTAGTTTTCAGTCTGAAGTTCAAAATCTATTCATCTCAAAACAAACAAGTTTAGGAAATGCTGTTTGTATCACTACCTGTCACACAAAACCTAGTTGCTCAAAAATTTACAAAAGCATATGAAATAAAAAGCCAAATATACCCAAGAAATTTCTAATTGGATTAAGACATAGGGAAGAAGTATTACTGCAGGAAAATGCTATATGCATGATTATAAATTTTAGTCTTCTTTGCATAACTCCAATGAAAAGCATAAGATTAATAAAGTGAGAACTGGACAAGTGCTGAGTGAATGTACCTCCTGTTTTCTGTGATCCAGAACATCATACTTTTTTGATTTGGTGTTTGTAGCAATGCTCTGGTAGTGAGTACTGATCTCTTCAATACCTTCTATTTTTATATGCTGGAGCTCTAAAAGGCTTTCCATAATATTGCTCATATCTGAAATTTTCTCCAAACGTTTACAGAATGTATCAAATTTTCCAAAAATATAGTTTTCACTGATGATAAAAAGCAGAAGTATTATTATACATATCTATTTGTATCAGATTTTTTTTCTATTTAACCCAGATATATTCCACTGGAACTACTACCAAGTTTCATATTAAAAAATCTATGCTGTAGTAATTACAAAGTAAAAAACATTTTAAGATAATGGACGCAACACGGAAAATGCTTAATTCTTATATATGTTAACTAAAACCTTTTCCACATTTCACAGGAGTTATTCCTGAAACTAATATATGTGAAAAGAGATCAAAATGTGAATAATACGCTAAGACAAACTCCATGATTTAAGTGATAATACAGGTAAACTTACTCTTGGCATTATGATTGACAACCTAGCCCAAAGCTGACTAAGTCCAACTGGAGTCTTTTAACTTATATTTTTTAGGATTTCAGACCACACACAAATATACACACTAATTTAGCACATGCATAAATTCCCTGAATTCCCTTGAACATCTGCTAAATCAACAAGCAACTTGCAAAAACCTGTTACTGTTTACTTGAATGATAAAATAAAATAAACACCACAAGCTCATGATTTGATTATAATAAATATTACATTTTAACTGAGCATTTAACTTTTCAGGTAGCCCACAGATATGATTTATAAATCATCTCATTTATAAATCTTACATATGAATATGATTCAATATTAGAGTGATTTTTTTACCTGAAATCAAATTGCCTGCCACTTGGATTTTCCTTTAACTTCTCCCTAATTCTCTGAAAGGATGTTTGGTACTGTTCTTTGAGGGAAATGCATTGTTGTATCCTCTTTAGCAATTCTTGCCTGGACAAAAAAGTGCAAACAATCATCCTAAGGAGCTTTACCAAAGAGCATAAATAAAAATAGAACATTTCAGTCAACTGCAAAATAAGAATGTAAAATTATACATTAGCTGAAAAACATTCAAAATAAGAGGACTACATTAAAAGTTCCTGTTTAAAATTTGTTATCCATACTGGATATTAAGGTTAGGCTTTATTATCATCAAAGCAAAATTTCAAAGTGTAATTCAGTTATCTTACACCCAGTTATTCATTAACCATGGGGTACTACTATACAGAAGGTATATAAAGAAGACATGGAAATATGTCATAAGCCATTTACCCAAGACTGTTCCTCCACTTTGGTGTTGTTTTTCAGCTTCCAAAATATCAGGAATTAAAACGATGACCAAACTTTATACACTGAAACCTCTAACTGGGACAGAGAGAAAATTCTGCAGCGACAGCAGCACCAAATAAATGAGCAAAGGGGAAGAATGTCTCTCTCTCAAAAAAAAAAAAATCTCCTAGAATACACAAAAATTGTATTCTACTTCCATTTATATTAATTACTTAGGATCTATACAGTCAGTACTTAATCAAAGGTGATTGCTGAAAACTTCCCTTTTCCCATACCAAAATGCAGAAGGAATCCAAATGTTTTCTGTCTGATTTACTCTCATATCTCCCAGCCTGTTACTTGTATCATAGAACATCCCAAGTTGGAAGGGACCCATGAGGATCATCAAATCATCTTTGATTTGGCTGTATGTTAAGTACACACACCTTGACTACCTGTTTATTGAAGTTGGTAGCACTTTTTCCTTCTCACCTCAGTAACCACTATCTTGATTCATTTATACTCTTTCAAGAGACTGTTCCAATCATTACTTTGCATGATAACTTGAGACATCATGCTCATTTTTATGATTTTATGTGGTTCCCCCCATCTCTTTTGCATGAAAATAATTGACTTGTTCTCCTTTGTTTTCCTAGCCTATCCTAGCTACTTCTCATCCTTCAGATACACCTTTTCTATCAGTGATGTCAGCATTCACCACCCATTTGTTGAGTTTCATACAAACATTTCTCTGCTTCCTCTTGTGCTGTATGTGGCAATTGGGAATAGCTCTTTGCAAGTACCCATAGAGCAGCTAACTCCTTCCTCACCTTGAAATGTCTCCCCTAGTTTGTATGGAAATGACGCCTACAAAACATCTGAGGGTATCACACAGTTTGCTGAGAACACTGTCAATCCAGCTAACCAACACTTCATGATAGCTGTTTTTTCTCTGATTTTATTTCTAGTGTTAACAAATAAGGTGAAATTCTTATAACTCTGTCACCTGTCCAGATCCCAGATTTTGGAAACACCTTCACGTAGATAAGTCTTGCATGTGTTAATCATTTGATTAGTGATTTTAAGAAGAAGAGATGTCAAGTGCTCTGATGTGTTGAAGTATGGTGATGTACAATAGATCATGCAGACAGCATTCATTAAACTGGGTACATGTTCCATCATTGTTACCTACAACAGGAAAAAATTAGGAAGTCAATAATTCAAATTTCCTAAAAGCATAGTGGAAAACGTGACAGCTCTGGGAATATGTTTATCAGTGGATAAACATGTTTTTGATTGTAACACCTTGTTCTTGTAGACACATCATTATGAATTGGACCATTCAATTTGCTCAAGGAGCCCTAACATACTATGTCCAACAGAAAAAAGTGGGGAATTGGTTATGAATAAATGAGAAGGCCTTCTTCCAGAGCAGATTTTCCAGAGGAAAAGCAGAAGCCGTACTCTTTTTGACCATGGCCTCCAGGATGTGAAAGTATTGTAGTCTGCTTTGCAAAGAAATAGGCTGCCTAAGGAAAAAAAAGGCATATATTGGTACAAAAAAATTGGCCTGCGGAACGAAGTACAAGAAGAAGAAAGCTAGCTGGCTTTTGCTCATTTTGCCTACATCTGTTCAGAAAAGAAATGTGGAAAGTGGAGGAAAGGCAGCAGTAATCTGTATTTTACTGAGGATACTGAACTGGAGAATTCTCTGTTCCACAGAAAGGTTTCACAGAAATACAGCAAGTCAGTGCTCATCAGTCAAATGCATCACAAAAGACAGTCACTGACCTAGAAGAGGATAAAAAGGCATGGTATCTAAAAGTCAAGTCAATATGGCAGAACAGTGCATATTTGCAGAATAAAAGCAGTGGAAAATAGCACAATGGATTCAAACAGAATTCAAGCTTTGAGAATAACGCATAAAAAGCTTGTAAGCAGTGGTATGGGTAGGTGCATGTCACAGAGACAATTGAATGTGACATTAGGTTTGAAAGGGGCTTGGAAAAACAGTATTGCTTGGAAAAAGTATTGCTTATTTTCCCATGCCCTTCATTTATCTTCTGTAATGACAACAACTTCCCCCACAAGAAGTAGTATTATCTCTAGCTTATTCAAAATTTGTAAACTTAATTCACTAATGCCATAGGAGTTATGTTATGTCCTTACTAGTCAACAAGCTTAGGATTTAAATACTGAAAGGGGGAATGTCTTTCTTTCATCAGAAAAAGCCTTTTCTTTCTTTTCTAAATTCCATGTTAAGTGGTTTTATGTACTACTTACAGGGGAAGCTTTGGCAAGTGGGCCAAAAAATTTATCCAGAGTATATAAATATCTGACATTGTCTTTAGCTTCATTGGCAGCAATTGTTACATTACCATCCTGAATGGAGAAAAGAAGAATAGAGTTAATACTACTAAAATTTACAGAAAAGCTTCCTGAACTTTTACAGTGCACGCTAATACAGGACTATAACTCCAAAACTTGATGGGAGTACAATAGAATGGTTTTGATAATCCAACTTACATTCTAGAATCGTTTGGAATGGTTCTTGCATGGTACAAATATTTTTGTTGTTGGTTGTGTTTTTCTTTTGTTCTGTTTTTGTTTCTTTTATTACCAGTTCTGCAGAACTGACAAGAACTGACATGCTCCTTGAAATATACCAGGGTGCTTCCATCTCAAACATCTTTTTTTTAATAAGCACTTTTTAGGGCAAATGAGTTCACAACTAATGCCTGTATACGTTTCTATTTATGACAAGTGGAACTCTCCAGTTCTTAAGAAGCTACATGTATGAAGAAAGGAATCTAGTTCATTTTCCTTGACTTGTGCTGGCTCTGAACAGACACTATCATCCAAATTCTATTTATAATAAAAGCATGCAAATATATTAAGCACAACATGAAAAACTCAGCAAGATGGCTCTGTTTTTCTGGTCTATTTTCAAAATGGTATAATATCTTTATAAGTGTTAGAAGATTTACATTCAGGTGTTTTCAGGTGTCAGATTGCCTGTATGTGGCTTACAACTTGTTTTCTGG
The DNA here is from genome assembly GCA_011075105.1 of Heteronetta atricapilla. Taxonomy (NCBI): domain Eukaryota; kingdom Metazoa; phylum Chordata; class Aves; order Anseriformes; family Anatidae; genus Heteronetta; species Heteronetta atricapilla. The sequence continues at coordinate 95,077,430 of CM021732.1, forward strand.
CCTGTCCACAATTCTGACTAAGTTTAGATAAAAGATATCCACTTATCTGAAGTAGCAGTTTTACTACAAGAATCCAGTTGTCAATATTTCTACAAGCAATGTGATAAACTTTCAGACATTGCTACTGTTGGCTTTCAGAGGGTACAGCTAGAGAGACATAAAAATGTTGTATTGCTGCATTGCTTTACTTCTGCTCAGCCATTCCACCCATCTTTAAGAAAGACATGTTACTGGAGCATTGACTTCCTTTCAAGTTATCTATTTAACTTCAGGATCACTGGTGTTTCAACAAAGGGAGGATAAACCACAGTATAAAAACAGCACAAAAACTTGAACTGTTCTTCAGAGTTGTGTGTTCACTTCTATGTATATAACAAATATAGTACTGTATTAATTTTAAACAACTTTTATTAAAACATAATAATTACCAGCTCTTTCCACTGCTTTAATGTCTTCGATCTTGCTGCCTGAAGAATACTTATAATTTTCTGTACTCTTGAACTCTTGATCTCATCTAAAAGGCTTTGAAGAAGGAAACACATTTAAATCTCTCTTTAGAATGAGGGTTTGCATTTATTTATTTTTTTAAATCTTTTTTAACCTGTTAAATGATGACATTCTTGACTTCCAATGTTCCAGCTCTGCAGATGGACCAGTGTCATCAGCTTCTCTTCTCATTTGCTCACTCTCCACTAACAGTTGTCTGATCTGTTTGATCCAAACCATCAACGCTTCTTCAAGTTTCTCAGTGACCTCTCTGTTACTGCCTTCAAAATCAAAGAACAGGATTGCTTCATAAGCACCAAAAAATAAGTACTTTTTTTAACTACAGAGATGTCCTTGTCCTTGGCAAACATAAGCTGAGACTCCACATAAATTGAGCATATTTAAATCACTGACCATCAACAAGAATAGATTAAGACTATAACAAGATGCACACATACACATCTTATACCTACCTACTCAGTTACTATTGCAAGTCCTTGACAATAAGAACAGTTAATAGAAGGAGTTTCTAAGCAAAAAAACAGTAATGTGGTTTGGGGACAATCATGTATCAGAGGTCCAACAATGCCATTAACTACAATGTGCATATTTTTCTGCTTGTGTTGATTAAGTAACAGCTTACTTCTTAGCATTTCTCTCTGCCACTGCAGCCTATTTCACACTAAAAGCATCACATAAAGGACACCATTATCAACAGACACAAAACCCTTATCATTTATAAGTCAGCATACTTTTTAGATTGCCCTGGCAGCTGAAAAAGTCCAGTTTACTTAGTGCATTCTATTTAAGACTTGTTCACCTTGAACTATTAAATGGGTCTAAAGAACTTGTTCAGCCGTATAACGTTACCTCATCTTAAAAGCCACCAGTTCTTCTTTGGAAGCTGGTCGAATATAGGAAGCTAGGCAGAAAGGGACTATAGGGCAGAAAGGGACTGTAGAAGTATTGACTGGTTTGGCACGATTTCACTCTGAAATTCCTTGTGGTGATAAGAAAGGGCAGAAGGCTGATGTTCAAAGAGACAACCACTCATTTCCATACACACATATATATGTATATATACATATACATGATTTTATATAAATATGCCTTTTTTGACTCACAGTCCTTGGACTTAATATAGGCAAGATTTCCCCAGTATCAAAAAAAAACACAAAGAGGTATACAGAGGTATAAAGTGGTTGCTAGTACTCAGCAACCACTTGGCTGCAAACCAGGAAGAACAGAGGCCAGCATGTACACAAAGGTTAAGGAACCACACAATCCTTTAAGATCTGTGAACTAAAGAACAGGGAAAAGATTCATAATTTTATGATTAGACAATCATAAACCTGGCAAGAGTCAACAGAAAAATGCATATAGCTCATGGAAGATGAATTAATTCTTCAAGGTAAATCTTTATGAACAGCGTAAGATTTGTTTTCTTAAAAACAGCATCACTGTTCTGTTTACCTTGTTGTAGGAATTACTCACCTGCAGTTATGTAGTCAGATGGGTTCTGTAAATTGCTGATATAAACATCAATATCCACTTTTGCAAGCTGAATTTTATCTTCTAGATTCTGTCTTGATGATGACAAAGTACCCACAAATCTGTCCACTGAATACAGGAAATCTTGTATCTGGCTGTCCTTCAGACCTTCTTTCACAGCTCCCCAGTGCTGATTGTTTCACAATTTATGAATATAAAAATATATAAATAAATAAAAAGTAAAACCACAGTCACACTCTTTTTTTTATATATACCAAAGGGCTTTTTAATATATTTAACAGATTTATCAGTACACCCTTTCAACTACACTCATCAGTACTATAAGCACAAGTATTTTAAATTTTGCAATAATTTATTTAGTCTGTTAGACAAGAGACAAACAAGCCTGAGTATCTCAAGAAATAAAAATGCTTCCCTGTCCTCAAAGTCAATTGCCACCTTTTTTTTTTTTTCCAGTCTGATTTGTCACCCTCTGAAAAGAGGTATGGAGATTCTAATCTCCTTTATTGCACCTGGGTTAGAGAAAAGAATAGCATAAAATAATAGGATATGACACTGTCATTCTCAACAAGCACCAAGCTTTACTAAATTTTCTACTGCTGAACGTGTGCCTCTAGAAGCAACAGAACCAACTCTGATGCTTTGCCAGTTCCATAAAACAACAATAACTCAAAGAAGCTGGATATCCTGGCTGCAATACAGTGCTTCCTGTCCACACTCTAGAATAAAATCATGGACTGATCTTTTGTTCTGTCAGAAGGACCTGGCAATTCTTTCAGTCTAAGTTTAATCTAGTTTTAATTAAATCATTGCAGTTTTGCCTTAGTATGACAGTTGTGCTATTTTCTTCTTTGTCGTGAGCATTACAGCTGCTGCTATTGCTTGAAAATAAACAGTAACTGTAAGAATTTTAAACACTTAAAAACAAATCGCATGCATCTCATAAAGGCCTATATTAGACTTTAATATTTTATGCTCATCTGATTCACAAAGGGCACTGCAGCAGTCACTTGCCTTAATTCCAAATATTCTTAAAAAAGAAAAACAAAAACAACATCAACAAAAAACTATTTGATTACCTGTTGGGATTTAAGTGCTGGTATCATGATCTGGGATAATAAAAATTCCAGGCCCTCAAGCATATTTCCATTAGAACAATCAAATACACCAAAATTCACCTCCTTTGGGAAGAAACAAAAGTTAGCAAAGTACATGTAAATTTTACAGTATTTTTCTACTTGAGTGAAATGCAGACACATGGAACACAAGTATGTATAGCCCATAACTCTCTACATCCCATGAGGATATTGTCCCCCAGATATAGAATTTGGATTTGATATAAACTAAAACACAACTGGAAATTCCATGGCTTGCAAGTAAGTCTGAGTCACCAGAAAAGTCTGTCCCATATTGTAGCAATACTCCAACAAGCAGTTAAGATTAACTTGTTATCAATACATTAATTAATCTTGATAAATTTTATGTCTACATTTCTGTTGTAGAGGAACAGTTTCTGTGCACTGTGTCTAAAAGAAAGGATAACAAATGTATCAGGCAAGAAAAGTCACAGTCAGCAGCACGGTTCTCTCCAATTCATTATTCATGGGAAGCAACAAGCATTGCCAAAGACAGGGATAGAGACAGTACTGGTGAGTGGAATTCTAATGCAGAATTTAAAACATAAATTGGAGCGAGTGAAGAATTGCATATTTCCCAGTTCTATTCATTTATGAACCAGTCAGCTGTTCTGTTCCTGGCATTTTGCCTATAAATGCATACATCCTGAACATGGGCCATGTGCTCTCTATCACCTATACCAACGAGCTGTTATGCCTCTGGGTGCATCTCTCTTAGCAGAGAGCGGGTCTCATTCACAACTTCTGAACTGCACAAACAGCGCTGTTTTTCTGCCTTCATCATAATGAAGGCTTCACTGATCTGCGGGAAAAAGTACTATGTTCTGCACTGGAAGCTTCTACTCCCAGCTTTTTCCTGTGCAATGATTCTGGAGTGTTTTAGGAATGGCAACTACAAAGGAAATTTTGTAGGGGATTTGACATTCTTGGCTATCTTGATCAATAATTTGTCTTGAGAAATAGGGGAAAATCCACGTATTTCTGGAGATTCTCAGGTTCTCTTTCCAACTGTTTCCACAAAGCTCTGTGGGATAAACAAAATTTGCCAAACAAGTCTGAGCCTGAGCTCCAAGCATCTTGTTTGACTGAAAAGCATGGTTTCTGTTACCTTCTAACAGCATCTAAAAATACTGCCACATATAAAGAATGAAGTTTGATGACAGCTACATGACAGCCCTGCCAAAAAGAAGTTGACCACAAGAAAATCACAGAGAGAAGGCACCAAGACAGCTAACTGAAGAGTCTGGACAAGCATTCTGACAGGGACCCAACAGAAGCAGTGCAGCAGGACTGACAGGGCGTGAGAACAGGAAGCCTAGAAACCACTTTTGCACTCCTGGGTCAAGTCTTTGTAAAAATATTGTAATAAAACAAGTGTCGGACAGGAACTGAAGTACTGATTTCCACGGCTGTGTCTGGAGAACAGACTTAATACAACTTTGGCCTGCTCAAATGCAACACATTAACCTATTAGTAATGAATAAAAAGAAAATATTTTTATCATTAAAATGAGTGCACTGATATTTTTGAGAACAAGGTCAATATATTTTTTTCTTTAATGTCTATTATTAGATGTTAGTATCTGTATGCTCTTTAAGAAAAACTATTGAAAGCACTTCCAAGAACATGAGTATCTCTAAAAGCCAGAAAAGGTTGTTACGGTACTTCTACACTAGTGAAGCTATCAGGGGCAGGAAAACCTTGCTTTACTTTCAAGGATGGTCTTTATTTAAAAAAAAAAATAGAAGATTGAGATACTTAAGTGCAGCATGTCCATAATTCAGGTTCATTCATTACAAGGAAATCTCATGGTTTAAGACTTTATTCCCTATCTCCATTAAAATTTATTTTCATGGCTGATTAATAATGAATTTTTACTAGTTTAAATCTTGTTTTTAATAATATTGCACATAGCTACTTTCCTAATCATTACAACATTACTTTATCACACATAACTATTCTGATGAAAAAGGACTTTCATTAAAAATACAACTAAACATTTTCATGAAAACTCTCCCAATTTCTTTTCCTGATTCCAGTAGAACTTGCTGAGTGAATAAGGGTCTAAGAAAACATTAAGTGCACTCTAAACACTGCATGGTTTTTGTCTGACCTGGGAAATGTTTGATGCAGTTATAACTTTATCTGATGTCCTTAAGAAAAATGCACAAGTTCCCGTAAAGTTCTGTAAAAAGCACAAAATGCATACAGTTAAAAAGAACACACACATACAGTAAAAGTAATTTACTCCATAACTTACTAAAATGCTAAGAACAAAATTGCAAAAAAATATTATTCAAAAAAAATAGCGAACCATTTGTAAGATATTTAAGAATCTGTCTCTCTCAAATCAAACACTGATTTTTCTCCAGCTGATATAAGAATGTGACAAACACACTTCTGGGCAGAGCAGTCCAATATCACAACTCTGACATGAAAATGCAGTTTACAGAGAGCTTGTGAACTAGGCTTTTTCCTGTACTCCATTCCTCTCCTATTTCCTCACCAGCTGCAACAGTTGTTTGAGAGCTGTTAGATGACACAGTCCTGTCTTGTCATTTTAGTACCCATTTATGAACCTACCCATCTTATTGTCTGAGCCCACTGACACAAATTCACTGAAGATATATATATATTCAGCTTTCTTTAAAGTACTTTTCATTGATATTTAGACCAGAATGGATCACTTTAAAATGGCATTTATGTCACTTGTTGTTGAAAAGAAACCAAAAGATTACTCAGAACTACTCAGCCAAGTATTTTTTAATATATACTTTCATCTTTTTTATGGGCTGAAGTAATGTAAGTTTCAAATCAGTACCATAAACAATGCTTATTTTTATTCTATAAAATAATAACTCAACTAAAAGAAATTTGAAAAGCCCTTCCAATTGTTTCAGTTCACAAATTGAACCCAAGAATAAATAGCCCAGTTTACAGTAAATATGATTCAATTGTATAATTTAATTTGTTATATTCATTGTTATATATTGAGCTGATCTTACACAATACCATTGTACTAGACAGTGTCGGCATGTGCAAGCAGAACATCAGATGCTGTCTATTGGAAAAGAAGACAACGAAAATACATTTTTCTGCAGAAATATATCAACTTTGTCCCAATGTTCTGTTTTTCAGTAACAAAGCTCAAAAGAAAATTTGGTGCCACTGAAGTTTAAAATCTAGTCTTCCTCAAGCTATTTAGGAATAAAAAAGAAACAAGCAGTTTTTCACTTGTAGCTTTTTTTTTTCTTATTTTAATGCTTTTTATTATAATTTCAGTGTTAGCAAATGAAAACTCTTTAGGCTTCCAGTCTGCAGTCCTGACATAGTCCACGGTTGGTGAAAGTATGCTTCCAAATATAGAAAAAATCATCCATATTTTATGACTATTTTGGGGTTCTTCATTTCCACTAAGCTTTCACATGTCAATACCAGAGAGTAATGCTTTCATATTCTCCGGTTCTTCAGACAATTCCCTTCTGCCTTGACAAATAACAATATATGACATGATTTTGCCACATAGTGATTTGGCAGCAGCTCATTGCTAATAAAGTGAGTGGGAGAAGAGGCCTGCTCTTTACAAAAGCTTCTCCCAGCACAGAATACCGAAGCACTTCTCAGTAGCAGCACTGTAATAAGGTTAGCAAGCTCACGTTTGGATCTGTATCCTAGTTTCGTATTAGAAACCAAGAAAAGTTTGAGGTGTGGGCCCTCTCTCTTAATGTACTCTACAGTATGCTCACAAAAAAGATTGCTTAAACTCTGGGATGATCATGGCTGACCATCACTCTTTAGCATCATACTCCTCTAGTAGAAGGGAAATTAAAAATAAATAAGAAAATAAATTAGAAATCTTAAAGACTACTCTGAATACACTCCTGAATAATGCTTATGCATTACAGTAAGGAGGTTGGTTTAAGTACTAGAATGGAATAAATGAATTATTAAAGATATTTTTGGAGTAATGAGCATTATGTGCAAAGAAATACAAAAACATTGAAGAACTGCACTTTTATATTAGAAGTGCATAAGCATGGAAAAATACTTAAACATGTAATCAGTAACAGAAATGTTGAGAAATGCAATCATTAACAAGGGTTTATTTGACTTGATCTCTTCTCAGATTGCAACATCCATCAATCTCCATTTCTGTCCAGATCAGCTTTACTAGTGAATTCCACTCTCATCTCAAGAAATGTTGGGAGATCTTGCATTATTAGAACGTGGACTAAGTACTTGAACACTTATCCAAGAATTACAAAAAGCTGCTTTAATACTGCACAACCGTTATGGTTTTGTTGTTGTTCTTGTTGTTTTTCATTATTTTACCTTACAAGTGTCATGTAATGAATTTTTCAACCATACCTCAGTAGCACCCATGGTAAGAAATAACTTCTTCTGAAGCATACTGTTCGTTGACCCATCGGACCTCAAGGAAGCATTCGACTTCTGCTAACAATTAAATTATAAATAAGTGAATAAAATAAAAACTAGTATTACACAGATACATTATCCTATTTGAATATATGAATTACATGAAAGCTCATTCTGAATCAATTAGTAATACCCAACCTGTGAGGTTGACTTTATCTGGGGAATAAGCTTTGCATGAATTCCACAATCCCCAGTAAACAGTTTCATAGCTCTGCTAGTTCAGAAAAAAAAAACAAAGAAGAATTTAAAAAATCTTGGAAAATATAATGAAAGTGATTCTGAAGTATTTCATGGAGCAACTTCCTCCATGGAAACAAACTGCATGTCTCACAGAAAGAGTTGCGTGCCTAGTCTGCAGTCATAATCTAATTGAGAGCAGGATTCTGAAGGAACTCTATCAGGTAGATCCTGCTAACAACATGGATAAATTTTGTTTTATTCCTAAGTCTTTAATCATACATCACTCTGAAAAACTTTCTCTCTGAGAAGATTTGCTGCCCCTGGGTCCCCCTCCCTTGAGATACCCTTCTCCACTACAACATTTTCTCTTTGAAGCAACAAAAATATTTAAGCTTGATCAAGACCTACTTTCCCTCTAATTTTCTGTCACACACATAAAAAGAGAAAAAAAAGTTGAAACTTGGAAGAATATAAGAGAAAATTATGTGGAAGTAGCCTGCGGGTGTCTCTCTTTCAAGTTTGAGGAGAGGCTCATTCCTAAAAAGACAAATGATTAGTTCCTGCTGGACTAAATATATGATGTATGACATATAGTGGCGTCTCCCACATTCTAAGCCGAATCCCATCTTCTTATCCCTATGCACAGTCTGAACTGAACATCATGTACCTAAGCTGGCACAGACGAGAGAAGAGCAGAAGTGAAGAAAGAATCTTTGAGAAATGTTGGTAAGAATATGACTACTTTGACCAAGGCCAAAGGTCTGCCCAGGCCAGTATTTTGTCTCCAAGAATGGCCAAAAATGGCTAAGAACATGACAAGAATGTATAATACCAGTCCTAAATAATCTCCAATATGTTTGAAACCAAATGTTGTCAAAGCAGATAGTTTAATAAGATCTCTTGATTCATCAGAATTGGGTGAAAGATGATAGAGATGGCATTCAGAATTTCCATCAGAAACATTTAATTTTTATGCTATGGTAATTTTGCAACAATATTTTAATAAATACATGTTTTAATGGCTAAAAAGATCAAAACAAATTAAATTTATTTTAATCAAACAAATGCAGAAACAAAATGTTTTACTTAAGCCATGCTGGGCATTCATTCCTGGCTTGTCAGTTAAGGAAAACACTTCCCAGATTTTAGTTTCATCTTGATTCAAGTCAGAAGAACATTTTTCTCCCAGAAATGTCTATATGCAATTCCAGTGAAAGGAAAAGCAGATTAAACTATTTTGACAGCTGAGCTGATTTCTGTGCTTTGCAGTCTCTAAGCAATTCCAGCAATACTGAAAAGTATAGCTTATAATGAACCTGTAATTCATTCCTGCAATTCACTGAGAATCAAGCATTATCCATCAGCTTTTCTCCCCAACAAGCCTAAAGAAACACCTTTGCTGACCAGAATATGAAGCTACTTTAATTTACAAAGGAATTTTTCACCCTTTTGAATCAGTGCTTTGTCCATACTAGAGTTGGTGGAATTCAAACTGAAAGAAGACAAAATGATTCTTACACAATCAATTCCCCATTGCTACAATACTTATTTTAGCTAATCTTCTAAAAACTCTGAATGCTGGGGACACTTTGCCACAATTATCTGTATCATTTCTGAAAAATGGATTATTAAATTATTTGGCCATTTTTTAAGTTCCATTTTGTGAAAATAAGAACAGTATCAAACCAGACCACAGGGCATTCTCTTGTTTCCACCTAAACCAAGATGGCAGTATCTAAACAAAAAGATCCAGGTTCTTTTCCATTTTCTTTGGCATAAAGAACAAAAAAGTCACTTCTAAGATCTTCTGAATTTTGCAACCATCGCATGAATAAATAAATAAATAAATATGACTTCTGTAAAAGCAATCAAAGAAACATACCTGCAAGACATCTTGGTAAAAGAAGAGTAACTTTTTAAGTCCACTAGAGGCAAAGAATTGTTCTATAAGTTGAAACTAAAAATAAAATTATAATGGTAATTAGTTGTGAAGCAGTTTCAAAAGACTGGAAATTTTGGAAAGGTATTTAAGAACAATCATTTAGTAATAATTAATATTTACCTTGCCATCAGAAATAATGGCCTCCTCCACTTGCTGCTCACTTAAGCCCATCCCATCTGCCAATCTTGATATCAAATACTTGTGTCGTTCATCTATCTGCGCTCTTCTCTCCTCTCTGATGACTTTTGCTTGCTTGGCTAATTCCTTCCTAGTTTCACTGGAAAGTACTATACTTTTCTTACCAGTTGTCTAGAAAATAAAAGTTTGTGGTGGATTATTTTTTCCCATAGTTATATATATTGCATTTAAAGGCTATATTTTTTATTGTTGATCTTTAAGGTGATTTCATAACTACGTCATGTGGAACATAAAAAATTACATCAAAGGAATCGAGAGGATAAATAAAAATCACTAACAACTATCTTGTTAGGCTGGAATTGCTTCTCAGTATAAAGCTGCTACAAGAGAAACTTCAGATCAGGACCTCAGAATCAGATCAGGATCCTGGCATTATAATGGCCCTAAAATTCAAATCTCAGCTTTATGAGTCCAGCTTCCAAACTAAATGTGCATATTCCAGATGTGGGATCACTCCCATTTCTATACTGTCAGCATTTTAACATACAGTATCAAGTTATTACCTCAATGAAAAAAAAAAAATCAGTCACTACTGAAACAAATATAAAAATGAGGTTTAATATGCAGGTCATATATTGGTAGTAGCAAAGTGGCAAAGCAGGAAATTTATGTAGACAAACAATTTTTTTAAATCTTCATGACAGTGTGAACAAGACTAGATATGGTAAATAACAGTTTTTAAGTCAACAGTTAATCTTCAGAAGCTGTACAAATAAAAGTAAAGAATTGGGGTTAAAAATCACCACACTGAGCATTCCCCACCTGTACACAGTTCCTGCTGAGTACCTGGGATGTCCGGAGTGTCTCTATAATTCACAATTTTTATTGGAGAAAAGCAGTGAGAAATTACATCATCTTTCCAGTGTGCTAAACTGAGAACTGTAACTGAGTAATCCTGATTTACCCTCGGCCTCCTTTGGCTCCTAGCAACTGGTTTTACCCCAGATTCTGGATGTTCTGCAACACTCCTCTCTCACATTGCATCTCTCTGAGACCTGAAGACACCAAGACTTTCCAAATATCTGTAGCTGTTGGTCAGTTCCATTCCAACGTATCTAAAAGCCACATTTTTCTAATTCTCAATTCATTCTTCTCCCATGTCATATGTTAGAATCATTCTTCATGTCTGGCTCCCATGCAAACAGCTAGGTCTCTTGTTTTGTGTATGCCTTTCCTGACTCAGTATTCAGTTTCTCTCTCCTTCAAGATAAATGTCATGCAGCAAAAGCCAAAAAACTCCCACGTTACATGACATAAAATTATTAGAGATAACATGTAGTTATAAAATATATATGCTTATAGTTTTTTAATCTCTAAAACATTACAGAAATACAGCTTTACTCTCTCTCAGATAGCAATTTCTTTTTTATGTCTTAGTAAGGAGAGTTCAGAGTTCTAGATGGATTGGACCCAACCACCTGCACAAATTAAGCCACCTCATTTAAAGTGACATGAGATATTCCCATGAGATGGTGCAGATGTGGCATTATGCAGTATTGGTTAAGCATGCTTAACCAATATTAATTTTCATTTTGGCAAAGAAGAGGAATTAACAAATGAATGATCAAAAACTCCACGAAGTAAAACCTCAACAACACACATTGTGAGCACAGAAAGTAAATGGCCTAACACTGTATACACTTTTGAGTGGTTCACTGTTCTTTTTTCTTGTAGTTAACAGAGATTAATGAAGCCAGAACCCTCCATTATCAGGCCAAATTTTGTCAATGACAACTTCAAGAACAACCTGTACAGAAGAAAAGTTAACAGACAAAAGGCAGCTGAATCACCACCTATTTTAAAATGAAAACACTTGCCGGAAGAACAGCAGTGAAAGGTGATCCTGTGACAGTAGATCCTAGCTCTGTGTTCCTTGTCTTCAGAACCCCTCGTCTACGATGCTTACTTGCTGTGTCTAGTGACAAGAAGAAGTGACAAGTTATACTTATTCTGGTATATGCACAATAAACGCATTTATAAAATGTGCAACGATGTCACCACACTGTCTTAGTATCTGCTGGCTAACTTCTACTCAGGCTGGGGAAAACAAGACATGAAAGGAACATGAGAAAACCTGTGTGTCTACAGAAACCCTTAGAATCTGTTAGGGGTAAAAGATATCTTTTAATAGCATTTATCTGAAGATCAATTGCAAAGAATCCCTACTGACAACAGTAGAGGTTAAAACAAACAAACAAAAAGCAACAATTTAAGGTACTAGCATGAAGAAATCAGTTCTGGAAAAGTCACAGGTTGAAATATTACCACTTTTCATGCCTAATATTCTCATCCAGTTATTCCTCCTCTGTTACTTCTTTATCTAAATTCAGATTGTGAGTCACCTGCATCCGTGGCAAACTTACTACCTGCAAACTTGCTAACAACTTGTACATGTGAATATTTAAAGAATAAAGATTGATAATATTTGCAATAAAAATAAGATATATGTTATTAGTATAACCATATTCTGCTGATTTCTTAAGCCTCCTTAGGATCTTTTGAAGATCTTTAAGTTACTTAATCAAAAACTTAGCATATGCATTTGTTTTTCCTAAAAATTATTATTTTTATACTTAAAGTTGCTTTAGTAAGAAGTACGGGTATTAATGTTTTCTTGATACTAAGTTATCTGATACTAACTTATCTGCAGCCAGCCACCTTTTTTTTTTTTTTTTTTTCCTAGTTCTCTATTTTAAATTGTTTCTTCATAGTGTTTCTTCATAGTGAAGAAAAGGTAGACAATATCCACTGTGCTCAGTTCAGATAATAATAATATAATAGTTCAGATAATAATAATAATAGTTCAGATAATAATAATAAGCCAGTCATTTCACTGTAGGTTATCAGCATGGTTAGGCATGTCTTTCCCTTGGTGAATGCTGACTACACCCAAACACCTTCTTCTCCTTCAAGTGCCAGGATTTGCTTATCTCTTTCTCACATTTCGAGGTGAGGCTGACAGGCATGTATTTCCCTGAGTCCTCTTTCTTGCTGTTCTTGGAAACAGGAGTGGCATTTGTTTTCCTCCAGGCTTCAGGCACCTCTCCCAGGTGCCATGGCTGTTTAAAGGTAATTGAGAGTGGCCTCTCAAGGACATCAGCCAGCTCCCTCAGCACTTGTAGGTACATCCCATCAGGGCCTGTGGACTTAATACATCCAGTTTGCTTAAGTATTCCCTGACCTGGTGGAAGAGGGTGAGGTTACAGAGCACTCAAGCACTGGACATAGGTAGGATCATGGGCCCTGATGGGATGTACCCGCAAATGCTGAGGGGCTGGCTGGTAGCTTTGAGAGACCATGCTCAATAATCTTTGAACTAACTGTTTAATCTATTAACACTGTTAGTATTTTCCAGAAAAGAGATACCATATTATATGCCATACTATATACTGTACTATAGAGTAATATTAATTTTAATTCTGGAAAAATGGTTGTAATCACATTACTATGATTCAACACTAGGAAATGTGTTAAGGGATTTGAGCAGCACTATGCACGGCGCTGTAAATACATTTATAAACATATAAGTATGTATTTATTTAGATATAGGTATTTATTTATAAAGCTGAAAATTTCAGGTTGCAGCGCCTACACTGGCACATTCAGAACAGCGTGTTCCCACTCGGCATATGTGAACACCTGCTATACCTTTAAGCTCTCTACTTAATTAGTTTCTCACCTTGTTCTTCGATTTTTTTCCCCTAGAAAGTCACTGTGAAGTACTTACCATTATTTTCTCCCTTACCTTTTTTTATAGCAATGAGAGGCGGCGTGAGGTCGATGTCAGCTTTGGAAGAAAGTTGCATTCCTCCAAGTTGCTCCAACTCCTGCAGTGCCGAGCGATCGGGAGAGGACCTAGGCTGGGCTCTCCCCCCTAGCTCAGTCTCATCTCCCCCAGCCTCCTCCATGTCCACCACCACCCCAAAATTGACTTAAATCGACACAAAATGACCGCGCAGTGTGATGTTATCCCAACCACCCCCGCGGGCAGACTGTTTTAGCATCAGCGACAGATTAGCCAGGAAAACAAAACAAAGCAAAGCAAAAGAAAGCAAAACGAAGCAAAACAAGAAAGAATAATAATAAAAAAAAAAGACGGCCGAGGACCGCTCTCGATCCCAAGGGGGATTTCAGGCCCGCAGCCTCCCGGGCCCGGCGCTGCGGGCAGGTGCCATGGCAACCCCTACACAAACCCAGCGGAGGAGGCTCCTCGCTCGTCCCCGTCTCCCCCTGCAGCCGCCAGCAAGCTGCCGGTTTCCTAACTCATTTCTCTGCAGTTTACAGAAAATGCTTAGTTTTACTACAGTGATCACATAAAGCCCCAGGCAAGGAGCACGGCGCTGAGGGGTGACGACTGTTGGCGATGAAAAGTGGCTGGGGGCTTTCCCAAACAGTGCTTTTATTTATTTATTTATGTGTTTAGTGTTTGCGACAGATTTCAGTGACGGTTTATGATTCATTTACCGACAGCAGCCTCCAACCCGAGACGCTGCGTGGATAGGGGGCGACGATCCCCCCTCAGCACCCCCACCTCACGGGGCCGCGCATGCGCGCCTCCCGCTCCCGGCGACAGGTGGAGGCGGCGCAGCGCGCACGCGCCTCGCTCCCCTCGCCTCTTCACCCCCCGCCACGCCTGCGCGGCTGGCCTCGCGCACGCGCGCTGCGCGCCTGTCAGCGCGGCGCCCAGGGGCAGGGGCGGGGGCGAGGTGCGGAGGGGGCGGCTGGCAGAGGCCGGTAACGGCTGGGGGCGGCGGGTGGGGTCTGCGAGGGGTGTTTGGGGTCTGTGCGTGAGTTGTGCTTGGGGAGGTTCTTGGGGGGTGTTTAGGGTCTGTAGGGGTCTTGGGGTGTGTGTTTGGGGGGGCTCGGAGGAATGTTTGTGGTGTTCTGGGGTGGGCTTGGGAGTACTGAGGGGGTGTGTGGAGGTTGGTTGGGGCCTGTGCGTGGGGAGTGCTTAGGGAGTGTGTTTGGGGGGTGCTCGGGTGCTCTGAGGGATATTTGGTGTTTTGGGTAGGTTTGGGGGTATTTACAGGTGTTGGAAGGGTGCTTGGGGAATGCTTGTGGGTGTTTGGGGGTTGATTGATGGGTACTTGGAGGAATGTTTGGGGTGTGCCTGGTATTTTGGGGGGAGTTTGGGGGGATTGTGAGTGGGGGGGCTTGGAGTGTGCTTTTGGGGTGTTCGGGGGTCTACTGGCGGAGTGCTTGTGGGGGTGTGTAAGGGTTGCTCAGGTGTTTGGGGGAATGTTTGGGGGCATTGGGGGGGTTGGAGGTTGCTTGAGGTCTGTGCATGGGGGTGCTTGGAGGGGTGTTTATGAGCTGATTACGAGGTTCTTGGATGAATGTATGGGGTGTGCTCGGGGGACATTTAGGGGTGTGTTTTTGGGGGGCTGGAGGTGTGTTTGCTGCCGAAGCCTGTCCAAGACAGCGCTGGGCTCTCTTTTGCTCAGTCGCTGCAGCTCTTTGCTCTGAAAGCACGCCTGGTTTGGGGTAACCGCCCCTGCGCGAAGCTGGCGTGGTTCCTTGAAGTTTGCTCTTCCTGTGGGCACGGTTGGTGGCTGGGTGGCAGCCTGTCCGCCTCAGCGAGTTGCTGTGTAATCGTGGGGGATTTTGGGGTGCTGTAATTTTCTGCATGAGGGCTGCTTGGTGTGCCTGGGCAGTGGCTGTGTGTGTTAAACCTGTTGTAACTCTGTTCAGTGTATCCAGAGTTGTTAATAGTGGTGGTAATTCACCACGAAGCTGTCTACTGCAGTGTCATTTTCTGTAGCAGCTTTTTTAGTAAAGTTAAAGAGTAGTAACGTCTTTTAGATTAGCAGTCTTTTTAATTGTTGATAAAGTCATGATAGCATGGAAATAAATAGAGCTAAACAAAAATGGGGTATTAATTCTAAAGTGTGAGTGGTGGGAAGAAATCCTGTGCCTTGAGATGTAGAGTAGGAAGACAAACAGCATTTGAGGTAAACAGGCCATTGGTAGAGGAGTGATAGATGCGATTGCACAGCTGAGGAAATAAAGTAGGTCATGAATTCCCACTGCAGAAATAGTCCTGGAGTAAGTACACACTCATGCAATTGGTGAAGATATTAGAGATACAGGTGTGGATGGAGGATCTGTTGAGATGAAGTGATGTACTGGCTGCAGGCTACCTTGAAAGTTAGGTACTTTAAAGGAATAATGTGGACATGGTAAAGTACTCTGTATAGTCACAATTTCAGAACCTGGAAGTGTTCTGTTTGATTCCAAGACTCAAGACATAACATCTTTGTTCCGAAATGGAATCAGGAACTCTGGACACATTCCTTGGAGTTCTGTGGTTGCCATGTTTTTGCATCTTTGGTGATTGGGATCCTTTTTGCCTTGCATTAGTATCTTGAGTGAACAAGTCTAGTTTGATAGCCAGCAAATTTTACCTTTTCAGCTTTTAAAGTCTGCTAGTGGCTTGCATGCATGTCTTGACTCCACTAGAAATTCTACTGCAGGCATATGGGAAATACTTGTGTTATTTTTCTCTGCACCTCTGATGGACAGATACTGTGAGAAGAACTGAAAATAGTAGAAAACAGAGTAGCGAGGGGAAAAATCTTCCATCAGAAGTCTAAATGAAAGAGTTTCATAGTTAAGTCTTCAGGTTTAGAGCTTCCACAGCTAGGTTTCTCTCCACAATTGGTACTAAATCTGAGCCATTGCAGTGGGACTATAGTTTTCTAAGCTCCCCTAGAACTAGAACTCGGTGGAGTTAGGATTTTTGTTTGGACTTGCCAGAAGATTGCTTTATGCATGTCTTGGTCCCCTTTTAATAGGCACACCTAGTCTAGGTCAGACAGGATGTTTTATAAATGGAGATTTGCTGGTTTGGTTTTTTTCTCTCTTTTTGATATGTGCCTACGTAGAGCAAGGTCCATGTAAAAACGCTAAACAAAAAACTTCAGGTAATGAAACAGACTTAAGTGTGATCCTTGTATAATTCCAAGTACTACTGTTTATAAGGCTTTCTAATCACATTTCTATTGAGTTGCACTATTGCTGAAGCTTTTTCTCCAGTTTGAAATGATGCCTCAAATGAAAGCATACGTTCTAAAAATGTTACTTTTCTTTCCAGTGCTGTTAAATTATGAAGGCATTTTGAGGTCCTAATCAACAATGGAGGAAACGGATAGGGAAGCAGTTGCGACGGCTGTTCAGAGGGTAGCAGGAATGCTTCAGCGTCCTGATCAGCTGGACAAAGTGGAGCAGTATCGCAGGAGGGAAGCTCGTAAGAAGGCTTCAGTAGAAGCTCGACTCAAGGTATGAAGTTTGATAAAGCTGAGTGTCCACCGTGCAGAAAGAGCATTCCTTCTTTTTTTTTTTTCCCCCTTTACATTTTCATCCAGATAGTTTTAAATCATGGACTTCAATTTTTGCTCTGTGTACAAAACAAACCTTTTGCATCCTAAAACTGCTTGCATTAGCAAGCATTTCAAATGTTCTCATGACCTGAAACTTGTACAGGCTGTCCATAGACAAGTCACCTTCTGCTGTGTAGCCTGTCAGCCAATAAACCTTTGCTGAAACGATTGAATATTGAACTTGTAATAAAACCTAAGGATTGCCTTTGAAACAGTGCTGAAAATATGTTTAGTCTCTGACTTTTATTTGGGTTTATGGCAGATAGCTAAATCTTGTAGATAGTGTGTGGTAATGCGAATGAAGGAGAAAAGACTGAGTCCTTTCTGAAGGTCGGGGGGGAAAAAAAATCAGAACTTCTTGAATGTTTCTGCCTACAATGCAGTCCTGAAAATAGCCTGCATTCCTTCTTGGCATAGTAGCAATAACTACATTTACAGTAAAGAAAGAACAAACGTGAGGTTCAGTATAAGCAGTTAAATTCAGGGTGCCAGCAGGCTTTCTAGATGAAAAACAGCTTAAAAATAATTCTAATTTATTCAGCTAAGGACTAAAAAAAAAAACTCTTTGGAAGGAGCATGAGAAGATTTGAAGGCTTTCAGACTTCAAGCAAAGAGTGTATTCCAGTGAACAAGGGAGGGGGCAGGTAGATGGGACATTTTAAGAATTTAGTTTAAGTGAAAGTTTCTTGGTTCAATTTGTGTTAATGGGTCACTTAGGATATTCTTCTTCTTGTCTCTTGTGGAACTGGACCCTGTGACTTCTCCCTCACTTCACATGTGTACCTGTGAGCACAGATGTGCTCAGCAGTCACTTTTGATCACTGTATTCAATGATTGGAGTAGAGCCCAAAAAAAAGGTGTTTTAGGAATGTTTTTATTTTTTTAACCAGATCAAACTGGCTGGTGTATGTTACATCTAGTGTTATATTTTAGTATGAATTAGTGTATCTGAAAACTGTTTTGTTTCCTTCTTTGCGCAAGTCTACATGAAGTAGAAGAGAGACTGTTGCCTTTCACAAGGAAAAATCAGTTAGTAAATTACATGTGAATGTTTGTTTGGTTTTAGTATAGAAATATTCCTGATGGCTTGGATTTTTCAGATTTAAGGCAGGAGGCATACAATGGAGTCCATTAATAGTGGATCAATGGTTCAGTTACTGTGATCTATTTATAACACACAAGCACAGTCATCACAGTAGATGACTGCATATAACTTCAAGTTCTGTAAATGCCTCAATCCACTTTGTAGTCAGAAAGTTTCCTTGTAATTTCCCTCACATTGCTTTAATTTCAGTCACCTACAGATGGTCAAAAATGCCCATTCCAAGTCTATGGAGGAAGCACTTCTCAAACGGGTGATGGCTGTGATGCAATGGATAGTACAGCAGTTTTTCCCCATAAGAATTACTGTACTAGATGGAAACATGGGGAGGATATTAAAAATACTCTCATTCTGCATTATAACTTTGTGTATGTGTTCTGTGGAAGATGAAAAGGTTGGGTCATCAGGATCATTGTCTGGAGGAATTGCTGGCTTTTCGGGTTGGATTACTGTTGAAAAATCTAAGCTACTTCATCTGTGTGAATGAACACGTGGTAAATCTTTTAGTTAACACTAAACATGGTGGTTTAGTTAACACTGCTTAGCTAAACACTAACACTAAAATTTTAACACTAAAATTTTCTTCTTAATCATGAATAGCGATGATCAAGTTGATCCAGATGGAAGTGTAGAAAGCCAGGGTAATATCTGTGCCTCGCTTCTAGAGGTGAAGCAGCTGAGGTCTAGAATGGTGTTCAGCACAAAAAACCAGCATCTCCTCCAGTTGGTTATCCAACTCCTGTCTCTCCATCCTCTCCCAGTTATTTACTTGTTTGCATTTTTAGATCCTCTCTCTGCATTTCTTCTGGCTTTGAAATTTGTACGACTCACCTGCTTTGTGTGAGGCTGATGTTGATTAGTGAAGCAGTGTTTTTAAATATTGATAGCAGAACTCTGACATGACGGATGGCTGAGGACCAGCTAGCACTGAGGGCTGCTTCTTCTGTGCTCTGCAGTCCAAATGCAAGCAAAGAGCTGCCTGGCCTCTACTCCAGACCACTAGAGGTTAGGAGTGTTGACAGCCAACTTTGTTTTCACACTTGTTCAGTAAACAGGAAAGGTTAAGTTTTGGAGAGATCAAGTATTTCTCACCCTGAAGAAATACTGGATATGTGCGCTAGGAGAGTTCTTAAGTCATGAGTTTTCCAGAGTATAAACATGCTTTTTGGTTCCTAGCTGCTGTGCAGCTATGAATTTGAACCACAGACCTCTAAGGAGACCAGGCAGGCAGCCAGGGTACCAGTTCTGTAAAAAAGTGGACAGTCCAACAGAAAATGAATATGCATTCTAGGAAGCAAAGTCTGTATCCCTCACTCTCCATCACCCATCATCCCCAATATTGAGAGACAAAGTGGACATCTGGGTGGATGTCTGTTGTTAGAAATTACTTTGGCTGCTTGAGTTAGTGTCCAAGATCAGTGATGATTTTTGTTTAACATAATCAAATTTCTGCAGAAGTTAAATAAGTAAGAATTAGAACACTTGGAAGATTTGCCTCAGAATAAATTGAAAAGTTGAGTCAGAAGTACTGAATGTTTAATGGTCATGTATTTTTTAAGATATGGTCAGCCTCAGGAGATTGTCTTCCCTCATTGCCTGACTACCACATTGTATTTCACTAACCTAATTATCTCAGTTACTGTAGGGGAAATAATTGTTAATGCAGCTGTTCTCTAGACAGATAAAATAAAGATGCCTCACCACCGCTAAATTGTTCTAAGTTTGACAGAAAATACATTTTTTTTATCAGGAAAATTTGCATATTCTATTTTGAAATTGTGGCATAAGAATCACGGTGTTTTTCTGGGACTTTCTGAGTACATTTAAAACACAATAAATGTTGTTCATAGTTACCAGGATTTCCTCTTTGGCTTCTACTATCAGACAAAAAATCCCATGACTGCTCAGGCTTTTTGACCTTAGAAGTACGGCAAAAAATATGTCCAGAGCTTAGTTAAACTGTCCGTGCATTGTTTCTTTTACAAAGTTTCTTCAAGTTCTTGAGATCAGCAACTGAGCATTCACTAATGTCTGGCTTTTGGCTTGTCTTTAAAGTCTGTTATTTCCAGTTTCATTTTCTACTTGCCTAATCTAGTTTCAGTTGCATATTTCTGAAAATAAGATGTGCTCTGATTTGTTTTACACAGTTACGCTTTATAATGCACCTTCTGTAACATGTCAGCACTGCGAAAAGACGTTATGGACTAACAGCCCATTTGAAGAGTCGTTGTTTCAAGTGCTACCTGTCACAAGAGACACCTATGTCAAAAACCTCACTTTATGCCATAGTAATTGAGTAGTTGGCTTGTCAGTCTGTTTGTTTTCCATTGGTGAAGCTTTATGCAGCTTGGTAGGGGGCTTTAGTTTTTTGTTTTGGCTGAATTATTTCTGATTTTTCTGCAGTTCTGTCACCACAGGCAGGAAAGATTTTTTAGAATACTTTTTAGTGAAGAATATTTTTTTAAACTTTCTCAGTTGTAGGTCAAAAATCATAATTGCTTTAATAAAACGCTTTGTGAATCTGCATGCAAAACATCCTGGGGAAAACTGCATCAGCTTTCTTCTGATATCCACCTTTGAAATGAACTCATAAGGGAAACACAAAGAAATCTCATTCTCCCTTCCCATGTTTCTGATTTAAGATAGGTCATCATCTTTGTAAGTCTATCTCCCTAAGTTCCTAAGCTCCTGTAGCAGTTTTGTAGGTAAAGCAGTTGTATCTAGCTCCTTCAAAACCTTTTTTTTTTTTTTTTTTTTTAAAAAAAGAGCATGTGTGCAGCCTTTCACACAAAATTACAAGTTTCTAATAAGCTGTAATGTTACCTTTTAAGTTTTTTGGTTTGTTTGTTTGTTTTTCAGGAAATGTTAGGTACTGATATCTAGATAAAATTTCTGGGAAATGTTGAAAATACAGAACCTATATTATGTAGTGATTAATGTAAGAGTTCCTTTTTGGTCTTTTTGTTTACATTTAAGGCAGCAATCCAGTCGCAGTTAGATGGAGTCCGAACAGGTTTAAGTCAACTGCACAATGCACTGAATGATGTAAAGGACATTCAGCAGTCTTTAATAGATGTCAATAAAGACTGGAGACAGAGCATCAACACCATCGAAAACCTCAAGGATGTTAAGGATGCTGTAGTGCAACATAGCCAACTGGCAGCTGCTGTAGAGAATCTCAAAAACATCTTTTCAGGTAATCTAATGTTCTTTATATAATCTATCAGATGATGAAAGCGTTTCAAAGTGGTACTAACAGCTGTAGGGTCATCAAGTAATGTGGGAAACTTTAAACCTAATTGGGAATGAAGAATTAAGGGAGCATCACCTAGATATGTTCAAAAAAGTTACTTTTAACCATTTAATATATCAAGTCTAAATTGCTTTAAGAACTTCAAGTCTGGCCTCTCATTATCAAACAGAAGTCACAAAGAAGATTTCTTGCTAGCAATCAGTAGCAGAAATAACATTTATAAGGTTAAACTAAGCAAGCAGCACGTACAGAAAGAAATTTCAGAAAGATGTGAATTGTTGCCAGTGTTCTGGGTACCCACAGCAAGACTGTTGGGTAAAAATAGTCCCAAATGACTTTAGGAAGTGAATAATTTTGCAAGCAACTGCAGAATGTCAAGCAGCAAGATCTTCAGTCAGAATATTCCCTAGCAGTCTTGCTTACACAACAGTTCAGAACCTCAAGGATTCTCCATTAATGTTACAAACCTACGTATGAGCTACCTGAAGTACAGTTTCAACTGTGCTTCAGAATCAGGCAGTACAGTCACAGAAACCGTATAATGCATAAAGAAACTACGCATGGAAGGCAATTCTTAACGGCAACGCCGCACAACTAGTTTGCAAAATTGAATAAGGTTAATGTAATATAATGGATACTATAAATATAAATAAAGTGGGATTAGTTCTGTTGTTCCATGCAGCGTTTTTGGTGCACATTCTGTTACATCATGACTGGGGTGAATTTTTTGCCAGAACTTTCCTGCTTGTAAGTCGTTTCAAGAATATTACCACTGTAATGTGGGGCAAATCAATCATACCCCTTTGATTTTATAGAAGGGAAAAAAAAGTAATTTCTCTCCCTTTTGCCCCAGTAGCAATTTTTCAAAATACACCTGTAAAGAACTGTTGTTTCCCATTCATACCAGCATGGTTTGTTTAATCTCTGTACAAAGCTCATCTAACTGCTACACTACAAAACTGGGATACAGGGTGTAAATTAAAGAAAAAGGGTTTTATTTCTACTTACATGTAACATCTAGCAAAGAACAAATTTTTGTATGCTCCAATACTAATTTTTGAAGGCAGTATGGTTTTATTGTACACTGGAGTGCAACTGAGATAACAAGCCTTTTCTTTTCTTGTATCCTGAGAAGCTTTGAGTGTGAATCATTTCACTCTAGATTGTTACACAGTGTATTTGGTGATAACTTTGCCCTGAGTAAAACAGATGGATTCTATTTAAAATTATTTTTCACCATAATTAATGATTGTAACTGTTTTAGTGATTTTTTTTTTTATCAATTTTTAGCACTAGCCAACTTTCTTGTAGTGACAAGATTTCCTGCAGGGATTTTTTTTTCCGCAGAATCCTAACCCTCTTCTATATTATTCCTTAAATACTAAATATAGTAATAAGACTCTTATAAATAATTTAGTAGTTTAGGTAATTATCCCTATTTTTCCTTCATGCTTTAGGCAGGCAAAAGCTGTCCTTCAAGAAGGACATCAAAGTCGATATTGATTGTGTATATGCAGCCTCAGGTCCAACAGCGGAAGTGACTTAAATAAGTTAAAAGCTTTTTTCATAATGTATAAGAAAGCTAGTACCATAGAATCACAGAATGGTTTGGGTTGGAAGAGACCTTAAATAAAGCCCACCCAGTGCCATGGGCAGGGACGCCTCCCGCCAGCCCAGGTTGCCCAAGGCCCCATCCAGCCTGGCCTTGAGCACCTCCAGGAATGGGGCATCCACAGCTTCTCTGGGCAGCCTGTGCCAGTGCCTCACCACCATCACAGTGAAGAACTTCCTAGCAGTTTCTGAATACTTCAGTATGATTTATTTTAAATTATTCCTTACAAATTGGTACAGCTGTTTTCCAGTTTCCTAGTGCTTTTATTGCCTTGTGTTTATTTTTTCATTCTGATTGTTATACTCTTTTTACCTTCTTCTTTTGTATTTGTTTCAGTTCCAGAGATAGTGAGGGAGACCCAAGATCTGATTGAGCGAGGGGAACTTCTGCAAGCTCATCGAAAACTGATGGATTTGGAGTGTTCTCGTGATAACCTGATGTACGAGCAGTACCGCATGGACAGCAAAAACACGCATGACATGAACCTCATCCACACGTACTTTGGGGATATGCAGAAACTTTCCGAGGAGTTGGCCAAGCAACTGTGGATGGTAGTTCAGAGATCTCTTGTCACAGTGCGTCGAGATCCAACCTTGCTGGTTTCTGTTGTTAGGATAATTGAAAGGGAGGAGAAAATTGACAGACGTATGTTAGACCGGAAAAAACAAACTGGGTTTATACCTCCTGGCAGACCAAAGAAGTGGAAAGAAAAAATGTTCAACATTTTGGAAAGAACTGTGAGCACGCGAATTGAAGGCACGCAAGCGGATACTAGAGAATCTGACAAAATGTGGCTCGTGCGCCATCTAGAAATCATACGTAAATACGTCCTTGATGACCTGCTAGTGGCTAAAACCCTGCTGGATCAGTGTTTTCCCCCACATTATGACATTTTCAAAAGATTGCTAAACATGTACCATCAGGCTTTGTCTACCCGCATGCAAGAGCTTGCTGCAGAGGATCTGGAAGCAAATGAGATTGTTAGCCTTCTGACTTGGGTTTTAAATACTTACAAAAGGTAAGGTCCCATTTATCTTAACCCGTTAGGAAAAGCTGAGAGTAAGCATACAAAACACAGGCTGTGTACTAATAATTGTATGTCTATTAACGGAATAAAAGATAAAGAGGGTAAGAAGATAAAACCATTTAGAGAAAAAACAAACAAACAAAAAAAAAAAACAGAAAAAATAATAGTAAGGAACTTGATATGTTGATATTTATTAGTGCCTTTTGCTTTCTAGAAATCGCTCCTTCAAACTTCTTTGCATTTTCTAATACATGGTCTTGAGTTGTTGCATAAACTTGAGGTTTTAATGCAGTTACAGATGTGCTTGAATCTAGTGACAGCCTAAAAAAGTGTGTGCCATTTTGGTGAGGTATTGGGAAGAACAGAGGAGGCTAGGAGTTCACTAATATGAAGCAAAACATTTGTTGTTGGCCGCAGCCCCAGTAAAGTGGTGTGGTTTTTAACTTTCTATTGTTCTCCTTTGCAGAGGTTGGGACTGTTTAAGTGTTGCTTCATGACTGTTAAATGGAAAGAATGTAGTAACTTCCTCTGGGTTTTACCTTGGAACCATGTGCCAGTTTGCTAATTTAGAAGAGTTTCTGCCTGTAGGTAGTCTGCTGTGATGCTGTTAAACTCTTGTTTTGTTTTGAGTCCTGTGATTTATTGGGGTAACTTAAGCACTTGCTTTGTTTTATCATTTTCTAGGTAGAAACAGCTCAAATGGCAACTGTTTAATTTTTGCTGACACATAGTTACTAGGGCAACTGATTTATTTGGGAAAAAGTAACGCTAGCTTTTCTGTGCTTCATGACTGTAATCCTGTCCTTAATAGTTGGCATTGACCCAGAGTCTGCAGCATGTGTGTTTTTGCTGTCTTCAGTTGTTCCACCTCCCTATTTCAACAGATGGAACATCTGGTAGGTTTAGGGTGTGCCACCATATAGCAAATAAGTTGGAGATAATCCCGTTCCATACAATTTTTATAACCACCTTGAAGATGCTTTGTGTGTAGATCTTTGTGCTTTGCTCTGCACTGTGACGTTTTCCTGCTTATCTTCCCTGCAGGGACCACTCAGGAGCACACCTTAGTGCAGGCTTATATGCATGTGCAGGGTAAATGAGGGATGCAGATAGTGATAAGGATACAGCTACTGATAAGATAAAGGAGCTAAGTCCATTGGCCTCTTCTTCATACTTAATAGGAGGTCAGAGGAGTAACTCAACAATGAGTGAAAAATCAGAAATACAGGACTTCTCTGCCTATGGAGGCATGGCCTGGGCAGAAATCCTGCTCCCAGGTTCTTTACTTATGGCCTGGGCTGACTGGTTTTGGTCTCAAAGTTACCCTTCTGCCGTTTCCACAGAAAGTAGAGCAAATAGCTTTGAATTGTTTAACTCAATAGCAGTTAACTCCTGTGTCCTTTAGGAGGAAGGACAAAGAGGTGCAGTTATTTGCCAAGCTAATAAATCAAAAAGAGATAATTCCTGCAAAAGTGAGTGATGTGGTTCATAGCTCCTGATGGCAGAATTTGGGAAAGGAAGTGAAACAGAGGAGTAGGTATGGTACAGGGTATCTGAGGATGCCTTCTTACCTGTATATCTGTCTAACACGTGCAATGGCAGCTGAAGGAGAAGCCTCAGGAAAAAATCAAGGGTTTGAGTTTCACTCTTTTCTAATAGAAAAGCCCAAGAGGAGAGGGCAGCACAGTAATTGTGTTCCTATAGAGTACAAGGGATTATTATAAAGATGATAACAATTAGCTCTCTTGTATGTCTGTAGTGGGTGGTGGAATCAGCTCAGGCCTGTGAGTGGGAAAGCTGAAGCACTCAAGCAGGACAGTTGCAGAGCTTACCACTTCTCAGTTACTGGACGTCTCTTAACCATGTATGAACTCTTTTGAAGGATATGATTATAATAAACTGTGAAGGGGAATGGCCCATATGACTTCATGAAAACCTCTGTAACTTCTGTTTAACCCTCTTTTTCCCAGTATGACAAATAGAAAATCCCTGTTCCATTCCTTGTTTGCTTCTATGGAATGCTGTATGGGGGAAAAATAGTTTTGTTCTTTCTAATGTTTCTCTACTTCCAGTAAATGTAGTTGAACGCTAGAGGGGACATACAGACTGGTATGTTACAAACACATCTCAAAACCAGCTGAGAAAATATTGACCAATAAAGAGAAGCATTCAGGGTTTCTTCCATGTAATGAATTTGTAAGAAAACTATTCATAACTTCTGTTTACAATTTTTGCAAGGCAAGGATTTAAAATAATCACGTTCTACTTTACCAGAGCATGTCTCAGATGCTGTTTTTAGAACTATATTCTGTTCGTAGCTAAGAAATAGGTGATCCTACATGTGGAAAAATAACCACTAATATTTGAGTGGGATGCCGTTTTATTGTGGTAGATATATTTGTCTCATGGTTAAGTTAATGAGAGCTTTGGAAAAATACTCCAGTTACTAAATCTGCACTGGCTTGGCATCAGGACTCTATTTTGTGTTTTGGGAAAAATCTAAGTTGTGTAAGATCCTGATGCCCATATTCATAACATCTTATTAGGTGCTAATCAAGTGTTGATAAAACTGCTGAGAGTTCACCAGTATTGCTACAGACAGCGTCAGCAATTGTGCCCCCAGAAGAACAGAAGGAATGGTGCTATGTATCTGCACGGTGCCCCTGGGCTGAGCACAAGAGCAGGATTGGTGGCAAGCCTGGCATGAAAGGCAGAATAGAAGTTTTCTCAAGTGTTGGTTTCCTGATAATCCAATTCTGGTTGAAATTACAACTTAATTATAAACTTCTTGTTGATGGAGAATAACTCTTCCCTACAGTTAGAAGCCTCCTGACACTTCTAAGAGGGTGTCTGTCACTTCTTTCCCCCAGGTGCTTGGTTGTGACAATCAGGAAAGGAGTTTTGTATAGCAATAATTTTGGTCTTTGGGGGCTGGAGGTGTGAGTCTTTATTTTGGGGCTTCAGTTGATACACTTTGAGAAAAGCTTAATGTTCCTGTGGCCTTGTGAAGTAGGGATAATGATGGCGCAATGAGGTCGGAAACACTTTCTCATATTGCATAATGCCATAACCAGCTTCTCACTTTTCCCCCAAATGACTCTGGAGCGGGTTCTGCTATTCCTTGCGTTCCTTCTGTGAAGAGCAGCAGAATGGAATTGAGCTTTCTGAGCAGCTTGTTCCCCTTAATGCCTTCGGTCTCTTTTCCTGCAGCATCAGGACAGTACTACAAATATAAAGTGTGCAGTTGCATGAGCTTCTATGGTTTCAAAGACAAGGGTATTTTTTTTGTTCTGTTTTTAGTGGTTAGCTGTAGTAGAATTTTAGGACTTCAGTGTTCTTCGTGATGTGGAAGCACCACTGTGCTGACTCATTGCATATCCCCAGAGAACAATTTGAATTTGCAAACTAAACACTTCAGAGGGGAAAAAGCCTTTTTTTTTTTTTTTTTTTTTTTTTTGTATCACTGTTCTTTATAGTTGCCACTGCAAATGTAAACTTTCTGGCTTCCTTCTGAAAAGCACACCAGAAATGAAATGGGAAAAACGTCACTATTGAATATATTTGCACAAGTTGTTGGTAATACAGAGTATGGGTTTGTTTTTTATTAAGCTCAAAATATTGAGGCTTCTTGCTATTCTATGCTTTGGCATAACTTTGATTTTAGTTATGCAAGCAACTCATTAAACAATCTTACAATGTCCAGATAAAAAATACCACTGTATATTATTTTTATATAATCCTTGTTGAAATATTCCTGAGGGTTGCTCCAGTCTCTCTCTAATCCTATAAAATCAAGAATTTTCCTTTGCAAGTACAGCCAATAGTGCTGTTACGATACTGTACTAATGATGTGCACTTCTGATTTAGTTTGTAAGATGTTTCCTCCTCTTACATTAGGTTATATCCTCTACTGATGCAAGCAGCGTTGATAGATTTTATTTAAATTCATTTTAGCTTTGATACAGATGTAAGTAGCACAACAAAAAGCATTTTGGGAAACTCGGCTCAGAGTTTTTTATGCTTTGAACTGATCTTTCCCATTCCAAAATTAAGAATGTGTAAGTTGTCTGTCATCACCTCTGAAAATTCAGATGTCCACTGCTAGGAGCCCACAGACTGAACAAGTTGGCTTTCACACAGTCTGAAGCAATCACTTCTACATAAAAGTAAGTTGAAAATACATGAAAGGGTTGAATATTAAAAATTTCTATAACACTTTTTTTTTCCACCTCATATATGCTGAGCTGAAGCTTTTTTTATATCCTATTTTTCTCTTTTATATACTTTCATTTACATTCCTTGTAAATATACTTACTGGAGGTATTAAGAAATGTATAAATACTGGAAAATTGTCCCTCACAGTGATCACACCAAAACTGTGTAGTTTTTAATTTCATCTCACATTTCTTTACTAATCTGCAATGTTGTGGTGGTTTTGTGTTCTGTTTTTAATCTCAGTACAGAGATGATGGGAAATTCAGAACTATCTCCTGAAGTGGACGTAAATTCTCTGAATCTTTTGATTTCCCAAGATGTGGTAGATCAGCTTCTCAGCAAGTACATGTCAACACTTACTGTAAGTAATAATAATTCAAAGATGCCTTCATACAGATGGATGGCTGTGCCGAGTGCCTCTGTGCTTAATGAGCTGTCCTTGCATCAGAGAAAACTAGTGTGATAAATGTGAACTTGATATCATTACTTTTATAAGTTTCCATATACTGTGTACTATTTTGTTTGACTTTATGGATGTAGATCATGAAATTTCAAAGAACAATTATGCTTTACAAACCATGTTAACCACACTTAATTAGAAAGGAAGGAATTCCTGTGTTGATACTTAGACGTGAATTTACAGTGCCAGTAGTTAAGGTATGACTAGACTTAAAAGCTGCTGAATGCTGCTTGGTCGCTGTAGTAACTATGCCAACATTTGCCAGCGATGTGATCTTTTCAACGTAGTCAGGATTTTCATGGGGTATGTTTGGCAGCCTTTTTCCTTTCATGCCTGTCAACAGCACAATCAGAGTTTCCTTTTGTGGATGTCATTTAAAGTGCATCTTAAGCATACAGGCACAGCATGTTTCTTGGGACAGGTGACAATGCATGTTGCTTTACAAACAAGTCACTGAAAATCAGTTAAATACGTGGCAGAGGGATCAGTATGTGACTGTCAGGCTTTTAAATGTATATTTCTTTAATGATTCAGAGTCAGAGTTGATACTTCCTCTGAGGCTGGATATTGAGGTAGGTGAAACTTTGGACTGGCTGTTCTTGTATTATTCAATGGAATTCCTCCTAAGCCTAGGAGCTCTGCCAAGAAGAGGGAGGTTTGCAGCTCCTTGAATGTGGTAGCTACTAAAATACTTGCAGCAACAGCAGCTATTTGGACTTGATATCCATCACATCTTGTTACCTGCTGCTGTGCCCCTTTGTCGCTTTGGCTGCTATTCCAAATATTGTAGTGTTTTGTTTTGTTTTTATTGTTGTGCGAGATTAAAGAATCTTTGCTCTTTCTTGGTTGCTTTATTTAATGTAGTCTAACATCATTGGCTGGCTACGGAAAGCACTGGAGACAGATAAAAAAGACTGGGTAAAAGAAACAGAACCAGAAGCGGATCAAGATGGGTACTATCAGACTACGCTCCCAGCTATTGTTTTTCAGGTATAAGAGAACTTGGTTATTCTAGAAAAAAACTGCAGAAGTAGAACATGGATTTGGGGTGGAGGCAGGGAGCAGAAAGCCAAACTGTTTGGAATGCCATTGTTTTTAAGTCTATTGAAGTACTTTTTTTTCCTGTAGAGTTGTTAGGTGGAGGGCTTTTTCTTTTGAAGTGTTTGTCTTTTTCATTTAAATACTTAGAGACGTAGTTCTTTTTTAATCTAAATTAGGAACCTATTTTGCCCAGCCTAATTAGCTGATACTTGTATTTGGTTAACTGTTTCTATTTAGCTCCCTTCGTGCAAATTTGTAATAGAAATCTACCATATGAAATATTCCTAAGTTACTGGAATGTCACTTGTTAATATGGCATTGAGGTAGTTAAGCATGTGTTTGTTCCTATAAACTATTAGTTGTACAAACACCTTAATACTGAAATGATAAGTTCTGTTAAAGATTAAAAATGTTGCTGTTTAAACACTACTTCAGTTACTGTTAATGCCTGTCCAAATTGTTACTGGTCTTCAAAACGGAAAAGATAACACTAATTCTAAGACCTTAAAAACTCTCACAAAACAAAACTGCACCACTCTGGTGGGAATGTTCTTAAACTGATCTTTATCAGCCAGAAAAATATCAGCTGTTTATGCTCATTTCCTAGTTTCTATTTACAAATATTATATTAGTCACCTTCAATGAAATAAAGATGAGCTCTTCTTGCATTTGTTTCCCAAGGAATATGCTTCCTGTTTTTAGACCTGGATTTTTGCCACATTCTTTCACATTTATATTAGTACCAGTGTTGACATCATGTAATCGTTTTCAGAAAGTGTATGATGTCAAAGAAAACTGGTGGCTGATCAGTTCTGGTGTTACATACCTGTGCTGTCAAGGGGTGCAATGTTGAGATTTATTTAATAGTGAATCTTTCAAAATTATCTTAAGGCCAAACTGGACAGGGCATTGAGCAACCTGCTCTAGTGGGAGGTGTCTCTGCCTGTGGCAGGGGGGTCTGGAACTGGATGACCTTTATGGTCTCTTCCAACCCAAACCATTCTGTGATTTCAGCATAAAGGCAACTTGTGTTTCCACCTAGCTTTGTACCCGCCCTTCCAGTACCCTTGTCCCAAATGCAGAAATGCATTCAACCTGTATCTTATGCCTAGTTGTTTAGTAACCCTTAGGGGTCTCTTCTGCTTGCCTAATACAGACTTAGTAGTTTCATATATAGGGGAAAGTAATGGAGCTGTAGTTACAAGGTTATTTATTCCTAGCTGCAGGAGCTGACCCAAGAACTCTGATCCAGTATAAAACCAAATTCCTACTGAACTAGAAATATTAAGCACGTCCTTTTTTCTTTTCTGAAGAAAGAATGCATCTATTTTCAGTACCAGGACAAACTGTACCATACATTAACGTTTGTCAGGATTTTATTAATTACATTGACGGAAAGATACTGTTTTAGTCAGCAGCAGTAGTTGGGCTTGTTTTTTTATTTAAAAAATAAAAAAGCAAATGTAGAGTTGGTGATAGTGACTGTGCTGTCTTTTACTTACCACTGAGATAGGCCTGTGTTGACAACTAAACTTTTTTCTTTATGTGTAGATGTTTGAGCAGAATCTTCAGGTAGCCGCACAAATAAGCGAAGATTTGAAAACAAAGGTACTCCTTCTATGTCTTCAACAAATGAATTCATTTCTAACCAGGTAAAATTATTTTTAATATATAAATACTTTTATCTGCTTCTTTGCTCTTTGATTTATCTGTGGATATTTCTTCATTCCTTTCTCTTTTCATGCCAGCCAAGCTTTTCTTTCTCTTTCTTTTTTTTTGTTTTGCGTTCTTCCTTCTTTCCCCAAAGAACTTATTTTGTGCTGATGACTGAAATTTTCAGTTCCTCTTTGCAAATGGCTCTAATTTTTGAAGCCACTTCCTCTTTTTATATTTCAAATCTTCCTTTCTTGTAAGGAAGAGAGAAAATCCCTCCTTGGTTGTATTCCACCTGGAACAGAGACATCAAACATCACGTGAGCATCCTGTGCCAGGGCCTTGCCACCCTCATAGCAAATAATTTCGTCCTTTAAATGTAGTCTAAACCTACCCTCCTTTAGTTTGAAGCCATTACCCCTTGTGCTATCACTAAGTCCCTGACACAGAGTCCTTCTCCAGCTTTCCTACAAGCCCCCTTTAGGTACTGGAAGGCTGCTATAAGGTCTCCCAGGAGCCTTCTCTTCTCCAGGCTGAACAACCCCAACTCCCTCAGCCTGTCTTCACAGGAGAGGGCATCTTTGTGGCCCTCCTCTGGACTCGTTCTAATACCTCCATGTACTTTTTGTTCTTGGGGCCCCAGAGCTGAACACAGGACTCCAGGTGGGGTCTCAGGAGAGCAGAGCAGAGGAGGAGAATCACCTCCTTCTCCATGCTGGCCACGCTTCTTTTGATGCAGCCCAGGATACGGTTGGTTTCTGGGCTGCAAGCGCACATTGCCAGCTGATGTTGAGCTTCTCATCAATCAACCCCCCCAGGTCCTTCTCAGGGTTGCTCTCAATCCATTCTACACCCAGCCTGTATTTCTGCTTGGGATTGCTCCTACCCAGGTACAGAACCTTGCAGTTGGTCTTGTTGAACCTCATGAGGTTCGCACAGCCCCACCTCTCAAGCCTGTCCAGGTCCCTCTGGATGCCATCCCTTGCCTCCAGGGTGTTGACCACACCACACAGCTTGGTGCCATTGGCAAACTTGCTGAGGGTGCACTCAATCCCGCTGTCCTTGTCACTGAGAAAAATGTTAAATAGTGCTGGCCTCAGTACTGACCCCTGAGGAACACCAGTCATCACTGATCTCCACCTGGACACTGAGCCATTGACAGCAACTCTTGGAGTGTGACCATCCAGCCAATTCCTTACCCACTGAGTGGTCCATCTGTCAAATCCATGTCTCACCAATTTAGAGACGGGGATATCCTGGGGGACAGTGTCAAATGCTTTGCACAAGTCCAGGTAGATGACATCAGTTGCCCTTTCCCTACCCACCGATGCTGTAACCCCATCATAGAAGGCCACCAGATTTGTCAGGCCTGATCTGCCCTTAGTGAAGGCATGTCGGCTGTCACCAATCGCCCCCCTATAAAATACTTCTAAATACCTGTCAGGCCCTTATGGTCCTACAGTGTATGCTTAGTTGTTACAGATTTCTGTGTGTTTTATGACATTCCTTGTATACGTTGCAGGTACAAAGATGAAGCACAGTTATATAAAGAAGAACACCTTAAAAATCGTCAGTATCCACAATGCTATGTTCAATACATGATTGCAGTCATCAACAACTGTCAAACTTTTAAGTAAGTCTGCAAACTTTTAAGTAAGTTTCCTTGCTGTATTGTGGAAAAATAAATATTGATATTTAATTTGTAATGCTACATGTCCCCAGGACTTATTCTATAAAAAAGGGTTTCAGTTAAGATAGTTCAGCTGACTAAAAAAAACAATAGGTTTAAATGTGTTTTAGGAAGCAGATGCTGTATACTTCTGTTGGCAAGGCAAACTATTACCCCTCACCTGTGAAAATCTACTCAGCTTTCACAATTTCATAAAATAATTTCAATTTGTCTGGCACCTGCCATCTTACCTTACATTTATTCTCTCTCAATTCACCTTCAAGCAGTGTGATCAAAGTGGACTTAAATGGAGGAAGCTAAGGGTATAGTTTGCTTTATTCAGAATATTAAAACAGGAGAAAGAAATCCTCACTGCTCATGTTTCAAAACAAAAAAAAATCTTGTAGGTTTCAGATTTCAGCAATCCAGTCTCACGTCAGTCTTTCTCTGCTGCCATTCTGAAGTCGACTATCAGCAGTAGGGTTTTTAACCAACATACAAGAAGTTTAGTGTGATCACTAGAAAATCATACTGAAGCTGACTAAGGCTTCCAAAGCAAGCAGCAAACATTACTTTCCCTTGCAAAAATAAGACTAGTGTGTCTATTTCTGTGCATGTACTCAGAAAATTTAGTAGCAATGCGATTGTGCATCTTCTTCAGTGGATGATGAAAGGCCTTGTTATTTGTCACAGAGAATCTATTATCAGTCTGAAAAGGAAATACTTGAAAGTTGAACTGGAGGACACATTGTCAAGCAGTCATGCAAGCATGGATGCCATTTTAGACATCATTGCCAAAGAAGGATGCTCTAGCCTGCTAGATGAAGTCTTCATGGATTTAGAGGTTGGAACTTTTTCATCAAAAATTAATAAATCAACAACAAAACAAAAACAGTACCAACAACAAAGAACAGCACTTTAAATGAAAAATAATTCAGGAATGAACTAGTTTTGAAGCCTCTTGATTGCTGAACATATTTTATGTGGTTGGTGTGCTAGCAGAATGCCAAGAAGCTTTGGTAATACTTCTTTTTTTTTGATTTGAGTGTAGGAGACTGAAAGGTGTTTTAGTTACATTTCACAAGATGATTTCAGACAGGTGTTTAGTAATAGTGAATATTTTTAGTAGAGTGTACTTAGAGTAATACTTGTATAGCTGTGTTTTAAGAATTATTTGGGAAACTTCTGATAATTATCTTTGTATAGGTTCAATAAGGAAAAGAATTGAGATTGTTTAATTGACTGTAAAGGTTGGTGATTTCTGACAGTTAAATTTTACTGTTTGGGAATTCTGGTGTTTTTTTTTTTCCACAGGGGGGAAAAAAAAAAAAGCTTTTTAGAGTTACAAAAAGAAGTTGGGAGTATGGGGAGGAACCTTTATTTCATTTTTAACTATGTAAATTGATTATGAGGAGACGCTCTATTCCAACGACCATTCTTTGAAAGTATTTAACCTCAGTCTTCATGTCGCTATTAGCGTTTATACAGTGCATTAATACAAAAAGGATTTTTCCACTAGGGATAGCAAAGCAAGATAGGTATGTAGATGTTGAGAATGCTGGAATTATGTTTGTGCAGTTCTGGGAAAGGTTTAATGCATGTAGGCCACCAGGTTTGGTATAGACACAAGAAGTTTGTGACACCATCAGAGAGGAACAGCTGACTAGCCAGTGGTAGTT
Organism: Heteronetta atricapilla; assembly: GCA_011075105.1. Taxonomy (NCBI): domain Eukaryota; kingdom Metazoa; phylum Chordata; class Aves; order Anseriformes; family Anatidae; genus Heteronetta; species Heteronetta atricapilla. The sequence goes on from CM021732.1 coordinate 95,112,411, forward strand.
CAAGAGAACAAGCATGATGTTTCACTATTGCCACAATTTAAGGGTGCCTCACCTAAAATCAGAATTGTCAGCTCTTAAGCCAATTTTGTTCTTTCATCTTATTTTATTCAGCAGAGAAGTTTAAATAGTGAATATCCTAAAGGATTTTTGAAAAGTCCTGTGAAACATGCTGAGGTTAGCTCGCTTGGTTTCCATACTCAACTGGTGTTATGTTGGGGTAGCATACTCTGTGGCAGCTATCATTGTGACAACCTTATCGCATCATTTTTCTGCACTGTTTATTCCTGCTGAAGGAATAGTAATTCAAAAATACATAACACTTAAAATTGTCTCCTACATTTTTTTTAAAAATTGCACTGACGTGATTAAAAGTGTCAAAAATCTGTTCTCATCAATTATAACTGTTATTTTCTCAGGCCCATCTCAGTGAGTTGATGACAAAGAAGTGGTTGCTGGGGTCTAATGCTGTGGGGACAATTTGTGTCACTGTCGAGGATTATTTCAATGACTTCGCAAAAATAAAAAAGCCTTATAAAAAGGTAGGTGCAAAATATTCTATGGTACTTTGCTAGTATACTCTGAGTATCCCGTTGGTTTTTAATTTATGAACACTGTATGGAATATAGAATTGGAACAAATTGGAATTATGAATTGATTCATCACTGGAGAAAATAATGTTCATTATCATATTGCAGAAGTCTGAATCTAGCATTGCTCATCTATTTCATTCAGTCATATAATATTTTCAGAGAGAGAGATCAGAGTTATGGGATTTAGTCCAGAAATTTCATTGGTGTATAATTCATTGGTGTATTACTAGATTGTATTCTTACCAGCTTGTATTTTTCTAGCTCATATCAGATGTCTGCAGACAGATAAAATTGACTGTTCTGAAACTAGCTTTTCTGGCCTGTAATTATTTTTTATAACTGCACAGTCTGTAATTTCTATTTTTAATATGTGCAATAAGGCAGAGCTATATTAGCAACATAAATTTTAACAAACACATAACATGTTTAAAATGCTGTTACTGTAGCATAATGTCCTAGGTTAGTTTTTTAAACTTTTATTTTTTCCTGTGACTTGTCAAGGGATCTGTGCATTTTTCTACTATCCTTTAATCTTTTAGTGTTATTCTACTTAGTTATCTTCATTATTAAGTAAACTTGTGTACAGTTAAGATAGCATGTCTTAAATGATACCCAAAGATTTAGGAAGTATTTGAAGTCAGCAAGATCAGGATTTACATTAAGTCTTTGAAGAAACTCTTAGGAGTGCTTATAAGATACAGTCCCAAAATGGAACTATGGAACAGTTTTCTTTTCCAAGACTGTTTCGTTGCTGTGAGGTAATAGTGCTTGACATGGGTTTCTTCAGTCATTGATACCAATCTCAGAGATCATGTGTGTTTCATCACATAGCATTTATTGCCACCTTATGAGAAGAAAATGACAAACATCTTCTAGCATTTATCACGCCTGCTATTCCATTGTATCTCAGCACAAAGTTTCCCACACAAGACACCGTACATCCTAGCACAGGATGGGGCATGTTTGTATTCCCCTGGTATTGGGTAGCCTTTTCTTCTGGTTTAAAAATATTACTGGTTAATCATGTTCTGAAAATCCGATTTTTAAAAGCCATACAGAGCACCTGAGAAGAGAGTATGTCCAGTGGGTAACGGCCTTTTGTAACAGGGAAGATCTGGATTTTCCGTTCATTCTGCTCTGCTGTTCTCGTCATGTGAAAAGAGAATGCCCTATCACACTTCTTGAGTGTTGTGGTTTTTTGTTGTTGTTGTAGTAGAGCCGTTCCTCACTTTTTCAGCGGAATGGGGCATACATGGCAGTCTCCCACAGTATATTCTGTGGTGTTAATTTTCCTCTGTATAATTGGCATAATTTCCACAGATACAAGAGAATTAATTCCCGTACAACCAGTAAACTTGAGTAAAGTACATATTTGTGGTAATTCTGCATGGTTTTGAGTGTAGGACTTGAAATCACATTTTCTATGTCCGGGGTGAGGCCATGACTTTCAATACAAAGTAGTCTGTTGTTGATTTTTGTTTTTTCCGTTCTGAAACTCTTCTCCAAAATGTTGACTACAACTGGAAGCAGATAACATGCTTTAGATTCAATCATTATATACTAATAAAAATATGATGTAAAAAAATGTGACTACCTGCTGTGCGGGCTTCTTAATCATAAGTAACTTTTCCCAGTATGATCACTTTTTTTTTTAAGTGGGATTTAAGCACTCAAATTACAGCTGATGAAAAGCCGATAGTTTTGGCTTTTTTTTTTTTTTGGTTTATTTCCCAACCTTGGCATCAGCCATACGCCTATACCAGATGCTTTGCTTAGTCACCAGTGTAGCTATTTGCTATAAAAAGACAAGTTGAGAGCAGCAAAGCAATTAAAGGAAGATGTGAGAAAGTGATTGGTATGGCCTGTGGATTCTATGAGTCCACATTCTGCTGACTTCTTCCCAGACTTGACTCCAGAGCACAGGTAGCATAGGTCAGATAGGCACTGCTTATGCAGTGTATTTTAGTTGTCTAGCAAAAGCCTCTGTGATGGCAGCTCATTCCTTGCCAAAAAGCTATACTGTAAGGCCAAGCACAGATCTGGTTTATGACTGGTCATCCAGTCATTTCACATTTGTTCCTCTATCTCTGGATATGCCTACGCTCCTCTAAAATAATTCAGATACCTTGGTTTTATTTTTTTCTTTCTGTTAATTGGCACATCCTTCTCAATAAAGAAGGGCAGATTTTCACTTGTTAGCATTATGAAAATCTAAAGACATTCAGAGTGTATAGTGTTAGCAAAAAAGTGTATTCTGGTGAAAAAGTACAAATACATGTTTCAAAGCCTAATCATTTCTTAAAAACTAAAAAACCGGGTATGTTTGCAGGTATCACTTGCATAAAACACCACCCTTTTCTTTCAGACAATGACTCTTGAGGCCCATCGAAGAGTGGTGGTAGAATACATCAGAGCAATCATGTTAAAACGTATATCTTTCAAGAATGCAGAAGAGAGAAAAGAAGGTGCAGAAAAAATGATCAAAGAAGCAGAACAGTTCAGATTTCTGTTTAAGAAGCTTGCAGCTGTAAGTATTTGCTTTGAGTAGTGCTGTTAACCTGATGATTTAAAGCACAGGCATTTAGCGCTTGGGGAAAACAGCTAAAGTTAGATGTCTATGTGTCTTAACGTGGGTGACTAGTGAATACCAGGAGTGCCAGCTGAGGGCGTGGACAGAGTTTCTGAACAAACACGGGGCTGCTTCTAAAGTTCCTGAGCACTGGTTTCGTCTTTGGTGTGTTTAAACAGCTCTTGGCAGCTGCAATATCTGAATGGCCTCACAGAGGCAGGGACCCTGAATTCTGAGTAAGTGAAAGAATGAAGCGGTTGTCTGGTAAGAAAATAGAATTGGACCTTGTTTTTCCTGTCTGGAGGAAAGGCAGATACTATATCAAACAGATAATTAATACCTAAGAAGCATGCAGTGTGTTTTGTTTAGAATCAACAAGACAAGTATGTTGACCCCATCTAAAAGGCAGGAGAAATAGAAAAGGGCATAAAAGGGGACTGAGAATCAACTCACAAGATCTGCCTAAAATGAATACTGAATCTTAACTACAGAAGGAGTGGGAATCTGGCAGAAACCCCTTAGGGCCAATGGATGATCAAAATGCAGGAAGAGTGCAGAGAAAAATAAAGCCTAAAAAGCTAGGGGACTTTTTTAAAAAACTGATATTTTGAGGGTAGGGCTCTGGATGAGGAAGAACAGTGAAATAGAGACTAAATGTGATGATTTGTAAATATTTTGTTTTTCTTAATGCCTGAAAATTCAGTTGTTTAGAGAAATGAATATCACTGGCAGACAAAATAATAAGATTGTTTATAGATATTGAGGGGTTGCTTTTGTTTTAGTTATTTTGTTGTTACTTTTCATCTTGTAGGGATCTGGAGAGGACACTGAAGGACTTTGTGATATCATTGAAGCTATTGCAGAGGTTATCAAACTAACTGATCCTTCGCTGCTCTATTTGGAAGTTTCAACTTTAGTCAGTAAATACCCAGATATCAGGTAATTCTCTTTGCCTTCAAAATCAAATATAGATGGATAATATCATAGTTTCTTTGTAGCCTTGGGATAAGTTGAAAGCAATGTATAATATGTGTTATTCATATTTTAGAATATAGCCAATTTTTAAAATCAATTCTAGTAGAGAATGTACATGTCTGGGACTAGGAGGTATGTGTATTTAAGTACTCATTGAGACAGCAAAGGATTAATGATAATACTTCCATTCTGTGTGTTGTGAAGATAAAATGCATCTTAGAGCCCTAAGAGCAGCCAAAATACTGGTTTATTGAGCTGGAAAAGCTCGAAGTTGGTGACTAAAGACCTGGTCAAGTATTAGAAGTCTTCACTGAAACTGCTTGAAAGGATTGTGAATTGTGGTATTTGTGACAAAATATTACTTCTACGAAAACTAATGCCAGCTTTTATCTTTTTTCTTTGTCAGGGATGATCATATTGCAGCTTTGCTGACAGTGAGGGGAGATGCCAGCAGAGACATGAAGCAGACTATCATTGAGACTTTGGATCAAGGTCCAAGCCAACCCAATCCAAACTATGTGCCAATTTTTAAAGAAATTACAGTTCCTACTCTCACTGTGCCAAAACTTCTTAAGTAATTGACAACTCTGTTTAGGTGTCATTGCAGGTCTGTGATCAACGGGTTTGAAATATTTGAGGGCAAATTTGGTAGTGCTTTTTCAAGTATAGTTCAATTCATGCTGATACTTGCTGGGTACCTTTCTTTATAAAGACTTGGCTGTGGGGAGGTAGTCTTCTTCCAGAAATCTGATTATAAAGGTTATGTTACTGTTTGCAGAATGCAGCTTCTATTGACCAGAGGGTTCTTTACTGACTCTTTTGTTTCAGCTGTTTTTGTTGTCAGCAAATACATTTTTCTTGTGAAGTATGTTTGCAATGCCACGTAAAGATCCTGCGTTAGTGCTGGATATCCCAACACACCTTGCTTGCAGCACCTAAGGTTACTCTTGGAACTATCTTTATATGGCACTGCATTGGGTGTATATTAACTTCCTCACTTTCCTTTCATGTTATACTTTGTGTATGTACTTACTTTGGTGTAAAATAGTTTATTGCAGAAAGCTTAATTATGAAATCAGTTCCCTGGCAACAGGACTGAAGAGTTTGCTCATAGGGTGAATAAATAAATAGCTACAAAGGACACTTGAGGTACAAAAACTTTTATTGATTCACTAAAAATAGCACACAGAGCACCCTATTTCAATAAAATGTTGAACTATTGCTCCCTTCAGCTGTGTGTTCGTTACATCTGTGTAGAGGTATGGTGGATCTCAAGAGTCTCGGCTTTGCTTTGTCTGAGGTGTGAATAAACTTGGCAGGGACTAGATTTCTGGCAAGAGGAGATGCCGGGCTTTGTTCCCGCAGCACTGCGGGCTTAACGCGTCCCGTTAACTTCCAGGGTTTGCTGCTCCAGGTTTAAAGGGTGCCGGGGCCGCCGTAAGGGGAGGCGACGGCGGGGCCGGGCCCCTCAGGGCTGTCCCCTCAGGGGGGGCTCGCCCCCTTCTTGCCCCCTGGCGGCGGCGTCGCCCTGGCAACGGGCGGGCGCCTCGCGGCTCCTCCCGCCCTGCTGCGTGGGCGGGGCTTCAGCCGCCTCGCCCAATCCGGCGCCGCCCTGGGCCCTTCGAGCCCCGCCCCGGAAGCGCGCGCGGGTCAGTCGGCTGCCGGGCGGCGGCCATCATGGCGGCGGGGGATCCGCAGCGGGGCTACGGCGGGGGGGCGGCGATGCCTGAGGCCTCCTTCCTGTGGGGCGTCTTCCAGCGGTGAGGGGCGGCTGGGGAAAGGGGGAGGGCCGGGGGAAACGGCGCCGGGGTGCAGGGTTGAGGGGCGGCTGTGGGGATGGGGGGCTGGAGGGGGCCTGTCCGTGTGTGTCGGGGGCTGGCTTCAGGCGCTGCGGGTCTGGTGCCTGGGTCTGGCAGCAGGAGCGAGGCCTGGAAGGGCTCGGCGGGAGCACGTTACAGGGCTGGGTGGCTGGATCGTATCGCCACCTCAGGGCGGGGTCGTGATTGCCGTGTCGTGGTCAGACGGAGTCTAGGGTGGATACCAGATGGCCGTAAGGAGGATCCACCTGAAGTTCATATCATTCTGTGTAAAAAGTGGCTGTGCTCTGAGCTGACTGCTCAGGAGCAGCGTAAGCTGGTCGTAACTGGGTTGGGTTTACCTGGCAAGGGTTTGGTAACAGGAGGGCTGCAGGGTGGCCTCTGTGAGCAGAGCCCAGCAGCTGCCCCGTGTCAGAGCAGAGCCAGCTCCAGCCGGCTCCAAAGGGGACCTGCTGCTGGCCACAGCTGAGACAGTGACAGCTGTTGGTTGGGCCTCTGGGAGAGCAGATTTAAGGAAGGGGGAAAGAAAACTGCTGTGAAACAGCAGCTGGGAGAGAGGAGTGAGAACAGCCCTGCAGGCCCCAAGGTGAGTGCAGCAGGAGGTGCTCCAGGCAGGCAGCAGCAGTTCCCCTGCGGGCTGTGGAGAGGCCCCTGATGGAGCAGGCTGTCCCCCTGCAGCCCATGGGTCCCACACGGAGCAGATCTCCACGCTGCAGCCCGTGGAGGAGCACCCTGGGGAACAGAGGCAGGGAGTGACCATGAAGGAGCAGCGGAGACAAAGCGTCAGGGACTGACTGCAGCCCCCATTTCCCTGTGCCATTCGGCGGGGAGGAGGTAGAAGAGAGTGGATGGGGGGCAAGGTGTTTTTAGTTTGCTTTTAGTTCTCACTGCTTAATCTCCTTATGCGGAGTCCGCTTTGTCCATGACAGTAATAGGTGAGTGATCTCCCTCTCCTTATCTCACCCCACAAGCTCTTTTTCATCGCAGTTTCTCCCCCCGTTCTTTTGAGTAGGGGAATGAGAGAGCAGCGTGGTGGAGCTTAGGTGCCTGTCAGTGTGAAAGCAGCAAGCTGTCGTGTTTTCATGAAAATGTCAGCTTAGCTTTCAGTAGCAGCTCATTAAAGGTAAATCCAATGATAGAATACCTAGAAAAGAAATAGTGAATAAGGAAGGGAATGCCTTTAGTTATTACAGTCCGAGCAGTTTATGGCTGCACTGAGTACTGTATGTGGTTTGTGCCATTCTGGAGATGGGGAAGGAATTTAGTAGAAAGAACTGAAAAGCTGTAGAAGAAGTCAACGAGGACCAAGGCAACAGGAATAAAACAGCTGCTGCAGAGGGATCAGCCAGGCAGGACCGGGAACGGTCGAAACCGAGGGGAAATGAATTGTCACTGGTGAGGGAAAGGACGTCCTGTGGGATGGCGGCAGGCCACCACCTTCAGATACCCTTCTGCAGAAGGTGTGCCCATGCTTCACGTGGCCCAGCTTTTACTCATCCTGGGACAGAACTCCATTCTCTAAAGCAATAGATGTGAAGGCTCCGGGGAAGCTGGCACCTGTCTACGCTTTTTTGTACTTTGAACCCCAGAAAGGGGTCAGGGGTTTGCAGGAAATTCTTGCCAGTATTTTGAACGGGTTACGTCAGTGGCCAGCAGCTCACAGAGGATACCGGATGCCAAACTAGGGGCAAAGCCAACTTTCTTCTTTGGGTTGTGCCTGAACTGTTCTGCTCTCAAGGTGTGCTTTTGTGTCTCTCATCGCTCTTAAGTAGGTTTTGCAGTTTTCTTTGTACCTTGTCATGTTCCAGAATGGCTCATCAGTCTGCGCGACATATTTAGTTTGCAATAGCCGTGAATGGCTTACCAAATAAAACCAATCTTTTCCATAATGGTCACTAATTGCGTTTTATTTAGTGAGTATGAACCAGAATGTTGAGGTCTTCTGTATCCGAAATCTGTTTATTTCAGCCATTTAAAGTGTGCCACTCTCTTTTTTTTCCTGCCTCCAGGGTTGATAAAGACAGGAGTGGAATAATATCTGATAGCGAACTCCAGCAGGCGTTGTCCAATGGTGAGTCTGTGAACAAGCACTGAGGTAGTTCGCTGTAATCTTAATGCTAAATTCCATGTGAGACTGGCTACTTGATGCCAGAATTCTTTTTTTAATCGGGGGGGGAACGTTTTAACATTGATTAGTAGCGTTTAATCGACAGCAAAAGGCTGAAGGGGAGGAATAAGGAAATCGGGAACACTCCTGATTTTATTTTACTGATTGTTGCTGAGTATACTGTTCCTGCCTTTCAGATTTCAAGGGGAGTTTTCTGGGTTTGGTGCACGTTAATAATGCATTACAAACTCAATACCTGTTGTAAACATTACTGATTTGCATGCTGGGGATTAAAGGCATGCGCGTGCCTTTATTTTTTCCAGCTCTGTTTCCTAGAAAGCATAAATACACACGGTGGTTTTTATTCCTCGCTGATCGCTACTGAGCCTTTCCTCTTTCACCAGGATCAGTGTATGGAACCTGGGCAAAGACCAGATGTATGCAGCCTTGTTACCACACATAAAGTCTTGTCACTCAGTAAGGTGCAGGGAGTGAAGACAGTAACCTTTTTAAAATGAGACTTTTTTTATTTATTTCCTAACAAAATAGGAAGTTGCACTCCGAATCTGGCATTAAAACTTCTGTGCTGTCTGTCAGTTCTGTTCCGTAACGCTGGCATAGGAACTAGGGCGTGGCCAAATAACTCGGGGAAGCAAAATACAGACAGGATAATTTTTTCCGATAGTCTGCTTTTTTTTTTCCCTCTGATGACTCAGAGTGGTTGGGAGTTGCTTTGGGCTTTTTTCTCCCACTTAATAATCTGAAAAGAAGAGCATTTTGAAGCTGTGCACCTTTGAGTTCGTATCGAGTTCCGCCTCTCCTCAGGTTTAAACCCTTCATCCTCCTGGCACAGCGTGGCTGAGGAGGGCTTAGGGTGGTGCTGTGAACTGACTGCAGGGCCGCAGACTGGAAGGCTCCTTTTGTCAGGAATCACCTGACCAAAATAAACATGGATGGCCCGCTTTGGTAAAAAGACAGTCTTGTAACTGATTTAGATTTACCGGAATATTTCTGTTTGGTAATACACCTGATCAATTAAAAGCAGTATGTTGTAGCTGCTGCGCCTGATTCATAACTGAAGCGCTGTTTTGAACAAACACTTCAGCAGAAGCCGAGCGAACTGGGTTAAGCCGCCGTTTTCATTTGAAATTCCAGTGCTGTTCAAAATGCCTGGCCTCACCTGGCACTGTAAATGTTATATATTTTAAACATCTTCTCCTCTGATCCAATTTAAGGGCAATAGACAGCGATGGCTAACTGAACTCGCCCCTTGTTTGCGGCGTAGATGAGTGGTTTCGGTGCTTTGCAGTTTTGACAAATCCCCGCTGAATGAACTCGCTGTTAAATGAAACATTTATTGAACTCCTAGCTTCCTTCGCTCCAAGAGGCTTTACATCTTGTACACTCCAGTCACAAACAATTCACTGTAGTCTTTCCAAAATGTATCCTCTAGTGGATGGCTGTGTGTGGCCGTCCTGCAGTCTGCCACGGGCTAAAAGAACGGGAGGTGTTGCTGAACCATCAGAAAGGAGCGCACAGTTCTCACTGCACACTGAAGTTCCCCGTGCTCCACGCTCGGCTTTTCAAGGCATCAGGTTTATGCAAATGGCAGTACACGTATCAGGGAGGGACTGATGATCACTTCGTGTGGTTGCTTGCACAATGAAGTCCTGTGCTCCCTTGGCTGTTTATTTTTTTTCCTGTGCTGACTTGTTAATGATGGTGTCAGGGGAGTGGGAGGAAATGGTCTTTCACTACCTATTGGAACGAGCCAAACTCCGTACAGCTCTGCAGCACTGGAGTTGCTGGGGTTTCCCTGTCTGGAATCTGTGTTAGTCTCTTTGAAAAGTTCAGCATAAAATAAATTAACTTTCGAGCTGTGTTTTTACTTTCTCCTCTGTTCTATTCAGAATTAAATGCTGGCACCCTGTTAATAATTAGTAATTTTAGACTTACATCTCTCCTGACAAAAACCAAGGGAATCGTTCTCTAAAATACCGCTTGCTTGAGCATTTTCAGAGCCATTTTTAATCTCCTTCTGTGCTTCCCGTTCTGTTTATGTGGAAAGGGTCATATGGCCTGGCTGAGGAAGAGTTGTTCTTCCTGCTGCTGCCTCTGCAGATCTATGCTGATAGTTTCTCCTCCTGCAGGAGTTCAGGGCTGGTGTAAGCGCTTACTCCCCGGCCTCTTGCTCCAGCAAAGCAGCCAGATCTCTCCACACAACTGCACTCTATGGCCCTGTGATGTTAAGAACCTGTTTTTTTACAGAACTCGTCTGTAAAATAAGAAAATAAACACAACTACCTGACAGTGGCTCTGTTGTAATGTACTAGCTCCATGTCATTTAGCTCTGAATCCACTATTTATATTTCTTACTTTTTGCTTGTTTGCTTGTTGGTTGGTTGCATTTTTTGAGTGTTACTTCAGTCTTGAGGAACTAAGTGAATTCTTTCTGTTTCAGGCACGTGGACTCCATTTAACCCCGCCACAGTCAGGTCAATCCTTGGTGAGTGCGGCTGCGTGACGCCAAGCAGACGGGATGCTCTTGGGGTTGGGTCTGTGCAAACAAGCGAGAAAGCCGTCACTGTTGAGTTGTTTCAGGGGAATCGGTATCAGGGCAATACAAGTATCACAGGAGATGCTCTGTGTTTCTGCTATAATATTAAAAGCGTGTTTAAAGGCTTCTTGAACCGGTTTGGCTGTAGTGTTAAGAAGCTGGTCTTTGGTTGTAAGATGGTACGTAAATCGTCACCTCTTTTTTTGTCCCGACAGCCCAGTAGTTGTAAGATAAACTGAAGTACTGCCCCTTTTGAATAATAAATGAATGCCCTTTGTGTACACGTACACACACTTGTCAAAGTAGCCTGAGAAAATGTTACTCAGATGTTACTGAACTGTTACTGGGGAAAGTGTCAGCTGAAATATTTTAGAGAGGTGACACGGCTTTGTCTTTGTAACTTGTTTTTGCTGGTTCGCAATTTATTCCTGTGTTCTCCTCTGAAAAGCCCAAGCAGGCTTTACAACGTTTGAATTCTTTACAGTCCTAAACCAATTGCCAGAATTATGGAAGATGATGAAGGGGAGAAGGGAAAAATTCAGGCACAAAACCAATTTTCTGTCGTAGGGTTCATAAACCAAGGCGTAAGGTTTTTGCTCTGTTTTTAAAAGTTGCTCAGCAGCAGCCAGAAGCCCCTGGCTGTGCAAGGTGCTACTTGTATGAAGGTAACAGTATCGCTACGTTAAGTGCTGAGGGATATTCCAAGGCTTTGGGCAGTCAGCAGATGCTGTAGTTTTTTGTGAGTCCTTAGGAAGAGCAAAGCCCTCTCTCTTTTTGTCACTGGATTACAAATCAAGCCCTAAATACTTACAGACTGGAAAAGAAAAGCCAGGAAAAATACTCTGTGATTCGCTCTGATCCTCTTTTACCTTGCTTTATCCTTTTCTCCTTCAATGGACGACTCTTTGCTTTTTTTGGCAGAACTTTCCAAAATATCACTTGTATTTTAGCAATTCCTTACCTGTTTTCAGTACTTCCCAAAGCACTGGCACTTCCTTCTTAAAATACTAGTAGCTCTTACCGAGCGGTAGTCGAGCTAAGGTTTTACGTGGGTTTCTGCTTTCTGTTGCAGGCATGTTTGACAGAGAGAACAAAGGTGGCGTGAACTTCAATGAATTCACGGGAGTCTGGAAGTACATCACAGACTGGCAGAATGTCTTTCGAACGTATGATAGAGACAATTCTGGAATGATTGACAAAAATGAGCTAAAGCAAGCACTAACAGGTTTTGGTAATTCATTTGTAATTACTGTTTTTATGACCGGGTTATGTCATCAAACAAGCTTATTGTCAGGGCTGTACTGCTCTGACAAAGGTGACTAAAAATGAGACGGGTGAAATGCAGTAGACAAAGGTAACTTTTAAAGCTATTTGTGCCAGAAGCATTTTGTTTGGTTTAAAACATGTATTTCCTTTTTTAAAAAAATGAGATGCACATGTCAGTTCAAGTGTGAAGCGTTTGTTCTGTCAGCAAAGTGTTAAGACACTTCAGTCCACCACTCTGTTTACTGTGACTGTGTGTAATTGTTGTTGAACACGTTTTTAATTGCATGCATTTCAGCTGAACGCCTGTGTTGTGCAGCACAGATATTTAGATGCCCGCTGAACCAGCTGGCTGTTTTCCTAGAAAGGCCGTGGTGACTGAAGCATTCTAAAGGATTTCTCTTTTCCAAGGTTACCGCCTGTCTGATCAATTCTACGATATCCTTATTCGGAAGTTTGACAGACAAGGACGAGGCCAAGTTGCTTTCGATGACTTTATTCAGTGCTGTGTTGTTTTACAGGTAAGAAAGGAGATGTACTTTTGATGTCAACTGGAAAAAAACACACACCTTTTCTTAAACTTCTGTTTCCCTTTATTTTATTCAGTCTGGAACTTGCTTATAAATAACCATCCATCTGAAGTATACAAGAGGTGCTAAGAACACCTTAATTTACTGGCCTTCACTTGTTATCCGTTTGTATCACATATAAGTAACCCGAAACCATTTTTTGACCTCTTAAATGTTTTTATGGAGTGAAAAAATGTAAAATGGTCACAGTGCTTTTAAAAGGAAAACATTAAACGCAATTTTCATTAGCTTTAATATGCACACACTTTTTTGAGAATCTTGGGTGTGTTAAAACTGGCGTGTGTCATGTCCCATGTTGCCCTCTTCAGTGTACTCCAAAATAAAGTTCTCGGAGTCTGAATTGCAAGGACTTCTGCATCTCTGTTTAAGGCTCTGATTAAGAAGATTTTGACCTAACAGCTGAATTATCTGGTCTTTTGTCACTGCTGTTTCTGCAGGGGCAATGGTAGTAAAAGACAACAAAAATTCCAGTAATAGGAGCGTGTACGTGAATTTATAGGGAGAGAGAACTGCTGTTTTACAGGTACATCCTTCTGTCTAGAAATAAATCACTGAATTACTTCTCACCCTGAGAAATTACAAGCCCTTAAGCACTGTTGCTTACAGTTTCTCTAAGAATCTCTGACTTTTCTGAAATACATGAAAGACTTTGGGGAAAAGTTGGACAACTGTAGCAGTGGACAAGCTGAATTTTAGCAGGCTAGTTAGAGGGATTTTTTTTCTTCTTCTTTCCCTGGCTGTTGTTGCAACAGTATCCTAGCTAGCTTGCTATAAGCAACATGAAGAGAAAGGGAGTGCTCTGTAAGTAGGATCTTCATTATTTGCCCAAATTTTGTTCTTCTCCTTTCAGCTTTACATCTGTAGCCGTAAGTCAAACGCTGCTGCTGAAACCAACTGCTTTTATATTCATTTGTAATATGAGCAAACTGTACTTTGTTATAAACTTAAGCTCCACTAAAGAGGGCTTTGAAATTGAACATCATTTGGCTGGTGTTAGTGAAACCATGCTGGTGGTTGTTTTGGTCTGCTGCTGGCACTGCTTGTCATCTCGGGGGGTTCTCAGAAATAACTGAGATATTGATGATGCGTTGAATAGATTTGGCCAAAAAGATGAGAAATGGACACACGGTACTCTTTAGATTCTGTCTCCAGATTGTTCCCACCTCCCCAGGAGCCAGCTATAAAAAGCTGTCTGGTCTATAAAGAAGTGCCTGGATAGGTGTAGGTGTTATAAGATACATCATGAACTCAGATCTACTGCACAGCTTGAGCACAAGATGCAGCAAGGAGCTACCTCTAACGCGTGACACCGTACAGCGTCTTCAGAGGGCATGGACAGCAAGTGTTTGTACAGCTAGAGAAACCTCCAGGGCAAGCAGAATATCTGACAGTTTGATTCTTTGTGTACCCAAACGTGTGTTTTCTCCCCCCTTTTTAGAGGCTGACTGATGTATTCCGACGTTACGATACTGATCAGGACGGCTGGATCCAGGTGTCATATGAGCAGTACCTGTCTATGGTCTTCAGCATCGTATGACGTTGACAACTCGGAATCCCACCCTGGCATTGTACAGGCTGGAGTTGCCAAATCATCATGTACTGGATAAGATTATGGATGTATTATAATGGATATAATTTCACATTCTTAAATTTTGTACGTTCGTCGTCACCTTCAGCATCTGTACTTGAGTTGGTTTTTGTTTTGTATGACCGTAAGATCCGACCACCTCATGCTTACTGCAGTACAGAAAGCACAGAGCCTAGATTTAACTGGTGCAATGTCAAACCTAACTTTCTTCCACATATCCTGCATGGGGAAAAAATGACTCTTTAGAAATGCCAAATTAAAATAATGCTTGTTAGTTTGTCAGAGAGTTGAAGCTCCGAAGTTGCACAACATGTTTTGCATGTGCCTTACTTTTCTAAGAAGTTAATGTATTAATTTTTAATACAGAATTTAAAGTTAAGTAAAAATGTTAGACCAACCTACACAGCCTACTCTATTTTTGTACAATTTTTTAAGGGGATGGTGCGGGTTGTGTTTCTGTATCCCAGTTTTCCGTGGCTCAGGGGTCCCTGCCACTTAACAGGGCTGGCCTTTTTGCTTTGCTTTGTATTTTTGCTTTCTAGCTGCCCCTTTCTTTCCGGGTATCCTTGCGACATCTTCAAACAGAACTGCTTCTCATCTTTGTCCTGCACTGCATCTTCCTCAGTGAATTCCCTACAAAAATAAACCTCTAGTTCCTCTGGATATAGTTCCCTCTGCTTACTGTGCTCGTTTACCACAAATAATCCTCCTTTTTGTGGTGAAGCACTCGTTTTGAAGTGGCCTTGAGCTGAGAGTCAAGCATCCTCAAAACTTCACCCTCGGTCTCACCATTTGAAGATGGAAAACAAGCAAAAAAAAAAGTAATGAGGTTCCTGTCACGCGCCAGCTCCCGCAGTAACTTTGAAGAAGCAGCGTGGAGGAAGCAAAGCCAAGTCACTAAGCTCTCGGAGTACTCTAAGACAATCTTACACCTACGCTACCCAAAGCAATTCAACCTTACCTGTGGCTGTTACTCTCAGGACACGGTTACAAAGGTTAACAGCAGCCCCTGGGGACAGGTCGGTAACGTTTCCTAAACACCTTTGTGTTGTGAAATCTGTGGGGAGTGACAGGTGGTCACGGCAAAGTGCTCGGGGTGCCCAGAAGGAGCGTTCAGCCTCCAAGGGCAAAGGATTGCCTCTGGGAGGTGTTGGGTGAGGTAGGGGACAGGAATGATGGCAAAGCTATCGGCAACCGCTTCAACAGCCTAGGATAAATGGCAGCAGCTAACTTACCTTTAAGGAGACAAGGGAGAAAGCTTTCCAAGAGATACTGCCTGAACCTTACCTCCCCAGAATGTATGTACTGCATGTATTCCTGAAGGGAATAAGAAAGAAATGAGACTACAAAATCCTGAGGGAATAAGAAAGAAAGAAAGAAATGAGGCCCCTATTTCTGGGTTCAAAAAAGCTTTCCTATGAAGAGGCTGCACTGAAAGGAGCTTCCTTGCTCCTTTCCCACTAAGGAACACGTCCCTTTGGATCATACGTCTGACCATATGAAATCCAGTAAATCTGGGATCAAGAACAGGTCCAAGCTAACAAAACTAGAACTAAAGCTGGTAGCAGAGAAATCACACAGGTTGTGGCCTGTGAAGAAAGCAGCTTTTTTTCAGCCAATGTCATCACACATCACTGCTGTTTCTGTAGAACCACTGGAGCTGCCAGCACTTCCTGAGGGAGCCGTGCTGCTGTGGAGAATTACCAGTGACTGGACTGGGATGGCTCTCGTCTCAGTGGGAAACAGATGCTTCTGAAGGTGCGAAAGCAACTACACCATGGACCAAGCAACCGGCTGAAAATAGACCAGAGAGCCCTCAAAGCCTGTTCTATCTTTTTTTTTTAATCAATGGCTTTTTAAGGAAAAGCAAAAATCAGTTCAAAGGGCTCTGGTGTAGCCTCAAAAACCTCACCTCTGTGCCACAGCCTGGGGTATGCTGTGTGAATGCTGCACTGAAGGATGGCGAGCGCTCAACGCGACGGTGCTCTGCAGACCATCGGTGCCTACCTTGTGAAGATGGTTTCCGAAGCCCTGAAGGACCAGAGCCTGGAACAGGAACAGGCAGAGGACTCATTCCGCTCCAGTCCCGTACTACATGGGAGCAAGAGAAGGCAGAGAGGTTTCTCGGGCGTGAGTAGCCAGAAGATGACTCAAGGAAATTGGCAGGAAAAAGTGAAACAGCGGGTGGGCTCGGCTTAGGCAATCCTGTTGTGGTAACTGGTAGGACAGCAGAACTTTCAAGGCACTTTCGTGTTTGTTTTTTTTTTCCCCTCCATGAAATCTTCTTACCTGGTGCCTCTGTGGACACTGCTGGTCACATGCCAAAAAGGTCATAAGCCTGGATTTATGCTTTCCTTTTCCTGCTCTCAGCTGAATCCTCCTTTAAAAATGGCAGGATTGAACTACGTGAAAACAAGACAGCCAGAACCCAAAGTCACGATCTGTCCGAAGACACATTTGTAGGACGAGATGCTGACTAGACAGAAAGAAGTGAAACAGGCACATTCCCAGGATGGATGCCTCCATTGGCAATGACTGAAAGAAAGACCCTGTAAAAGAAAACACTTCGAGCTGTAAATACCTGGCCCCACAGAGGGAGGGAGATGTCACAGAAACGAGGCAATGATGCCCAGCACTGCAGTTCTGCACAGCCCTGAAAAAGCAAACCAACCTTCACTACTCCTGTCACAAGGGCAAACGATCCCTTTGCAGATTTGCATCCTGAAGATGCTTCTGTCTGTTCTTCTTGCACTTCACCTGACTACTAGGAAATTGAACTCCACAGAAGAATGTGTTCCTGCGCTAACAAAGATACCGTTTCTTTGACTCAGGTCAGCTACACCTGTTTGCTGGTATAGGATGCGGGGGAAAAAAGCCTCTCAAATCAATTGCGGAGTCAACAAAATTGGAAGTGCCAAGTGGCAGAGCCCAGGCCAGTATCGGTACAGATACTGTACACTGAAACTCGTAATTTTCAAAGCTAGGAAGTCTTTGGAAAGAAGAAAGATAAAATGAAAATTAAGGAGAAAGCAGCGATGAAGCTGAAACTGGCTTAGTTTCAGCCAGTTTCATTGACTGAAAGAAACTGTAAAGAATAAACTGCTGGAAGCACTGGGAGCAGTTGCACATAAGGGGTAAGACAGGCTTGGAGTGCAAACTACCAACTAAAAAAAATCCCTAGATGCCAGTGCTTGTGTAATAGAACCAACAGAGACACGTACCAAGAAGTCCATTGATTTTGGTAAAAATTGAGGACTGAAACAGTGAAGAAAGGAGCATTTATAAGACTAAAGTACCTTATCTACAGTTCAGGAAGCCTTTAGGAACTGAAAGGCACTTCTTAGCTTGCTTACTATTCCAAATTCACTTCAAAATGCAGGAACTGTTTCCCCAGAGCAGGACCCTGTGTAATGAGCAGGAACAGGAACTGTTCCCCAAAACAAAAAATGAGGGAATGTGGAGGAGGAAAGAGCATCTAAGCTGGGAAGAGCTCATCCAGCTACTGTATGCATTGGAATACCCCAAAGGGAGTCAGAAAATTACCTCTCTACAAAGACCCCAGCTGAAAAGGTCATAGCGTTAATTTGCAGTTTTTCTACAGATATTTAGTTGCACTACACCTTCTGGAGGAAAGGAAGCAGTGTACAGACATGAAGAATCAAAGTGGATCTTTTCTGATGCACAAGCAAAACAATTGGAGGAGAAGAATTTTAGAGAATCAAATTCATATGCTCTATAATCAACTGCTTTGTTGCCTTTGAGTTCAAATTTACATGACAAGATCCAAAGGTTTTTTTTTGTGAACCCAAAAATATGACAGCTCGTAAGACTAACCCTACATCAGCACAAGTATTTAATGTTGCAGGGACAAAGAATATTCCAGGTAGAGATGAGAAGAAAAATCATAGTCCATAACACAGCAGTGAAAAGGAAAACAGAAGCTGGGGAGAAAGATGTCTCACTCTAGTCCCTCTCTTTAGCCCCATGTACCCTCTATTTGATTATATAAAGCAGACATCTAGGCTGGGAGATCATGAACTTACAGCTCAGAGGTGCAGGGAGAAGAAAGCCAAAGTCTGGCCCACTGATAAACATCATGAACTGGTGATTACTTCTCAGATATAAATTTTGATTAATTTTTAATTTTCCCTATTATTTTAACTAATTGCCTTATAGGTTCTACTATTTCTTAATATGCTTTTGTCAATAGGAAGAATGAAGAATTTTCTCTTTTAGTACGGATCAATTCAACAAATGAGTTTCTAAGTGGATTTGCAAGAGTTTCATTCTGAGCAGGATAAAAGTCTGCCTATATCGCATGTCCCTTTCCATTCCGCGAAAACAAAGGCAGGTAAAATGCCCGTTACATAACAATCCCCTAGAACTGATGACATTTTTCTCATACAGCATGACATTAAGCCAGAGAATACCTTTGCTGTGACTCTCACCTTTCGTTATCCTAAATAGAAATGTAGTGTATCTATTTCTAAAATACCCGAATTATAAAGCCTTCAATTAACCTTAAATTTGTTTGAAGGAAAGTACACCTGTATTTTCATGCAACAGACCTGTATTTTCAGTGAGCATTCTTCCTAAAAAGTTAACATAAAAGCAAACCTTTCTTTTTTTTCTGAGTGGGGAAGGATGTTAAAAGGGTGATCAGCTTTTTCCTGACAGAATAACATTAACATATTTTCAAAAAATAACAAAAGATTTTTCTGCAATATACTAAGATATAACAAATACTTTAAAAAAGCCTAAACAAAATAGTGTTCACTTCCATTATGTGCAAGTTTGTGTTCCGGCTATATTTACCACATTAAAATGTTGAACTCTACCTCCCTTTCCCCTTCCAAAACCAGTCACACAATCAAACGCAGTCTCTTTCCTGAAAGCCAAGAGATGAAGATGCTTGGATCTGATCATGTTTCCAGTTCAGCTGTCGTCGCTCCTTAATCTTTTCCTCTAGTTTCTACTAGCACATTGGCTAATGTCTGAATATTTATTTCTAGAAAGGGGAGATAAAAGAATGTGAAGTTACTTCTTTTTCGTGTTATTTCACATTAGAGGACACAGAGAATGTTAAAATGAAAATGTTGCTATTCACTAACGTTCCCAGCTGTAGTACCATGAGCATAGTTCACATCTGTTCAAACTCAGCCCCACTGACAGCTATCTATCCAACTGCCTTTATATGTTCTATAATCTATTTCCAAAGCAGAATCCTCTACTTTGAACAATATATCACATTTTCATGTAACATAGCTACATTTTCATGTAACAAACCGGCTCTTTGATACCATTTCTGGCTTGCTGTTCCAAGGTATTTGATCCATTTTGAATACTCCCATCTACTACAATGCCACCCTGCACGCACCCCAATACTTTTTTCTTTATGCCAATACATTCCCTCCCCGCAGTCGCCACCCCAGCAGTACAAATTCCCACCATGATGTAAGTTGCTAGCTAGCAAGATGGCCCAGAGCAAACATTTCAGTTCAGGAATGTTTTGTGCTATTGAATTTTGCCTCTGACTGACAGCCCTATTTAAATGCCAAGTGGCAAGGCCTCCCCAGAGAGGCAATTACTGCTATTCCTCATTCCATACAGGCGCTGATCAGAACGGACTCTACTCCTCTGAACTAAGCATAATATCTCTGCAGCACACAATCTCACATCTATTTTAAGCGAGTATGTTGACGTAACTCATTTTACAAGAACTAATTACAATCTTACTTTGAAGGGCTGGGTAATACGGAGCCAACTGCTTGAGCATCCTGGTCATTGCAGGTATATCCTTTCCTTCTAGTCTGTTCAAAGCATTAGGAGCAAGACCAACAGCGTCTTCATCGAACGTTGTATCTGAGCCTCTGAACTGTTGGTTATCTCTGAACGAACCACTGCCAGAGAAGGGACGTGAACCCCACTCACTTCTGTAGCCTGACTTCTGATGCCTATATTCTTGACACCTAGTTTCCTGGTTCCAGCTAGAATTCTGGTTCCAGCTAGAATCCCGGTTCCACCTCGTGTCCCGGTTCCACCTGGAGTCCTGGTTCCACCTGGTGTCCTGGTTCCACCTCGTGTCCCGGTTCCACCTGGAGTCCTGGTTCCACCTGGTGTCCTGGTTCCACCTGGAGTCCTGGTTCCACCTGGAGTCCTGGTTCCACCTGGAGTCCTGGTTCCACCTGGAGTCCTGGTTCCACTTGGAGTCCTGGTTCCACTTGGAGTCCTCGTTCCACTTGGAGTCCTCGTTCCACCTGGAGTCCTGGTTCCACTTGGAGTCCTGGTTCCACTTGGAGTCCTCGTTCCACCTGGAGTTCTGGTTCCACCTGGAGTCCTGGTTCCACCTGGAGTCCTGATTCCACTTGGATTCCTGGTTCCACCTAGAGTCCTGGTTCCACCTGGAGTCCTGATTCCACTTGGATTCCTGGTTCCACCTAGAGTCCTGGTTCCACCTGGAGCCACCTCTTCCCGAAGAAGCAGAATGTGCAGAAAATGTACAAGAGTTCGCAGACCCATCACTCCTGTAAGAGGAATAGCTTTGCGACGGATAGTTTGTTGAGTGTCTTCCAGATGAAGGATATGAAGGATTAGGATAGGGTAATCCTTGATCACTTATGCTCCTTGCTTTTGTACATGTTTGTTGGTTCCTCCAATTTGTACCTTCCTCGCCGTACGTCAGTCTGTTAGCAGGGAGCTTACTTCCTTGCGTATCTTTGGACATATATTCTGCTGAGTACTCGCTCACCGAATTTGCCTCATACGAAGAGGCCTCACGGGCTGAATTACTGCCAGAAGCAGATCGGCTGAACTGTCTCAGCCATTCACTGAGCCCACTGGCAGGGCGTCCAGTCTGAAGAGTGAAAGAGTCCCTGAGTGCAGACATCATCGCAAAGTCACTAGGTCTTAGTCCGTGGGAAGATGATCCGTCGTCACTTTGGTAACTGTGTGAGTTATCAGGAGCAAAAGAATCATCTGCAGAACACTGGTCATACTGAGATGAAGAACCTTGATTCCAGTCAGGATTTCCTAAATAAATTAATTAATAAATACATAATTTTAAAAGGGCACTAGAAGTTAGTCAAATATGACAACACCAACTGAAAACACAACTACTCGGAGGTTTTCTGAAGGGTTCTTCTCCTATTTCTTGCCTTTATGTCTTACCTGAGTCCTTACATCTTTTCACCGCAAATCCTCGTGTTAAATAGGTTAGACAAGGTTTTCACTGGCATGCTCTTCTGAATGATTTTCCCATCAACCCACGTGGCATGAGACTGAATGTACTCAGAAAAGTTTAGGTACCTCTTTTTTTAATTATTTTTCTTCTAGTTCATTAAATACAAGTGGGACAATTGTTTGCAAAAGAAACTTAATTCATGATAAACCCCTTTTGGTCTGACTATTTACTGGATTAGCAAACATCAGCATTTTTTTGACTGTGTTTGCAAGGCTGAATAAAGAAAAATAGAACGGGAACAACTGACTCAATCCAATTAATCACTTTAACTAATACATCATCTGAATTGAACTATACTTTGCTTTACTGTCAAAGCATCTTAAAAATCAACCACTGGAATTATCATTTAAAGACCTCTCAGGTAAGATGTACCTAGAAGAGCTCACAGAGACCAGGATACACTAACTGTGTATAAGAACAATTATAAATATTGAAGTTAGCATGTGTCGAGGAGTTAACACTTCTGATGGCAGTATGTGTGCACTGTGGATATGAAATAAAATGGGTTAGCTAAAATCACATTAATTCCTTTCAGTGCTCGTTTTCTTATTAAATCTATCCGTTCTGCAGTTTAGAGGAAAAACAAATAGAAAAGATTTACAAAAGTTAAAGCCTGTAAATCCTCTAGAGATACAGTCAACCAACAATTTGCCAAAGCTCTACTTTAGTAGCTCACCCTCATCTCCTTTTTTATTGAGTTTCTTTTCACCCAAGATTTGTGGGAAACAGAGAGAGGCAACTTCTTAGCAGGCCAGCAGCCTAAAGAAACAAGCTAAAAATCTCTTTCACTGCTTCCCTGGCAGAGGTATTCACTCGATGTAATTTAAGAATGGCACTCTTTGAAGATGCCTTGACACACCAACCTTCACGCTGAGGGCAGGCAGATGTTAGTGCTTGGATTTCCAGTAACCTCTGTTTCTGTAATACTATGCAGTGAGTCAAGGTTCAAGTCATGAAGGCTTTAGAAAAAGATACCCTGAATGGACTCGGAGGAAAAGACACATGCTACTCTAGTAAAGAAGTGCTATGGCTGGCCATAAAAGCAAATTTTTGCAGTTTACACAGAGTTAAGAACAGACTTAAGGTAGTCGACCAACGTGCCTATATTACCTTTGGATTTTCCATATGGCTTATACTGTTTTGGGATGCTCTTTCTTGCTGGAAATTCATCTTGAGATATTGACATCAGTGGCCTCAGGCTGTTAGTATAATTAACCTAGATAAAGCACAAGGTCAGAATGTCTGTTTTTAAACTAAAATCTTGAGTATTCAAGCAAACAAAAAGAGGCAATTTCCCCATAGAAAGCTAGCAGAGTACTATTTTAGGTGACAGCAAACTCCATACAAAGGATGTTTTGCTCTGTTCACTATTAACACACTGAATTACAATTAAAAACAATATTTTTTGAAAGTGGTGTGTCTCTGGAGAACAGAATGAAGTGTCTGAGGACAACAACAATATCACCTGGTTCAAATTTTTATACTGCCCCACAACCTTCAACATCACCTGGCTAAAATATAAAATTGGTGTATATGCAACTGCTGTCTCTAGCTGGGGAATGCAGAATGGAAGGCTCAGCTACTGCCTGAGATTAAACGACAACAATTTTTAGCTACCTCATGAGACCTGCAGTTTATTAACATGTCAGAATGTGGCATAAATAGGAAATAAGAGAACCAAAATATTGCAAAGCCCACATCAGCTACTGTTAATTCAGCTTGCTTTCAGCCAGCAGCCAGCCTGTTCCTTTCCGTTAATCTTTTTCAAGGCCCTCTCCTATCTTCAGTCCCAGCATAATTTCTTAAGCTTTAAATGATTTCAAGAGAATCCAGAGTGGGCAACTGCATGTTTCCTCTATGGTTTTCAAAAGAGTTCAGTCTGATTTTAAATGAGAAAGATCTATAAACTTGTCCAGAAGCATTCTGTATTTTTCAGCAAATACCATGATATGAACAGCAAAAAGAAAAGTATTTTTACTATAGAAGAATCACCTTCACACTACTAATTCCCTAGCAGGAAGTCAGAAAAGTTACGCTTCAAGCTGATGTCATCTAACAAGTCAGCTGACTCTTAATCTTTTTGAGACATATGCCAGTATATATGACTACACTGTTAATGCCTAAGAAACCATTCTGAAAATATTTTTCAGAAAAACACATTCTGAATTTTATGAACCAGTAGCAACCAGATTCTGGTCCGTCTTCAGACCCTCTTTTTCTACAGGTATTCAGTTTTTATGCAAAGAAGCTGTGAAGGCTTTCAAGGGCCAACAGAAACAGCAGGAACATCTTGCCTATCTTAACCTTAAGAGATTAAAGCTCTCAAATGGGACAAGAGCTGCAGCTCACCAATAAAAAAGTTATCCAGGTGCCCACAGAAGACAGAAGTGACACTATCTATCTATCTATCTATCTACCTATCTACCTATCTATCTATGTATCTATCTATCTATCTATCTATCACTTTTGGGTAATAGATAAAAGCCTGATTAACCTTAGTAGAAAAGCCATGAAGTGAGGGACCAAATGCAAAGGAAGGATGACAGACATCATAAAGCAAAATGGAGCCCAAATCAGAGGTGGAAACACGTGCAAAACAGATGGAAGGCTATGAAGAACTAACAGAAATGTGCAAAGCAATTCATGTATTTGGTACTTCAGAACCGTAGAAATATTTTAAGCACATAATAATTTAAGTAAATCTATTTTTAAGAGGTTTTGGCCTATGTCTGAACTGTTCCACTTTAACAGGCTGTTAACATAATTAGTTCAACCACTTCTTTCCTCCCAGCGGCAAAGTCACTACAGGTCTGGTCAAGATGAATTTACTTACTGCTGCTTTCTTTTCACAAAATGACTTTAAAGCTTCTGTAAGTTCCTGTGTAATGTGAACAACGAGCGTTGCTTCTGAGTCTGAGGTGATGTGAAAAGTCTCCTGTTGAAAAACATGGTAAGAATTGCTAGCTCATTAGGATGCCAAAGGGTCATCTACACAAACAGACCAGCAATACCTTGATTTTGGTGTAACCAAGGTTATACTATTGGTTTATATATAACACATAGACATATAAATCCATACACACACACATGAAAAAATAACATTGTGAACATCATTATGGCCTTATAAGAGGTAAGACACCATCCTTGATTCTGTGGCAATCCCATACTGTCAATCATGAACATTCTGTGGCAGATGGAGAAGGGCACAAATCCTAAATTTATGCTGTGTAGAAATTTGAGTAAAAAGTAAACTTCAGCAGCTTCATCAAATGCCTTTGATTCCCTCATTTTAGTAACAGTAAGATGAAAGTTTTTACTATAATTTTCGTGTGTATAATTTTGGGAACCAGAGATATCAAAATACATTGATATATCTATATAAACACAGAACAGCTGTGTTTACCTGTGTTTTTAATGTCCAATCAGAAGGATTAGTAAGTATATGAGGTTGTAAATTTTGATAACTGATTACAGAATGTTACAAGAATATAGGCAGTCTTATGCCACAAGGAATAGATGTGATACCTCTTCATTAGATATAAGCCAGCAACTGTCTATTGAGCATTTTTGGTAGTTTACTGATTATCCCTAGATTGTTTTTTCTATACCTCTTCCTAAAGTCTTAAGTAACCACAGACTAAGAGATAAAACAAAAAGACTGAAAGAGAGAAAACATTCTTCAGACAGTAATGAAGCGCACATTTCGCAACAGCCTACTTGTGATTTCAGAGTAGAAACAAGCAATTCAGACTCGACATGAAATGCTGTAATTGCCTTAGGTACAGTATTCAAGAGAACAAGACTTTGATGGAATAAAATGGCACAGATACATGGTCAGATATTTCCACAACATAAACCTAAAAGGCAAAGCAAGGTTTATTATGCCACTGACAACAGCAACAGAACAGATTAAACTTCTCCACTACAACAGCAACAACTGTGCTCTAGTATCAGCCAGTTTCACTTGGCTGTCCAGTTCTGCAGCAGCAGCACTAGCCACAGCACCACAGGCAGCAAGAACCAGCTGGCTCGGGTCCTTCAGCCCATCACCAACCCTAGGAGGTAGATATGGGTAGCCAACAGCACCTAAGCAACATCAGTACTGCTAATGCTGCTTGTCAGAAAAGGGAAGAATGATCCAGGGAACAAAGGGAGCTCAGATTTAATCCAGCATGCTGTTCTGAGCCATTGTTAAGCTACAGCTGCATTAGCTTTTCAAAGAGCAAAGTCCACAAAAATGTACCTTAGAAATTAATGCTGTGGTCAGATGAGTTTGAGCAGTAATCAATGGCTCCTTCACAATATTCACTGCTTCACATGAGTGAAACTCCACAACTGTTCAGACTTACCAAATTCTTATTCTACATACTCACCAAGAACTCTAAAGCTTTCTGCTTCCGAACAGGATCATTCTGTGGGATTGGCGAAGAAAAAAATTACAAGATTGAACTCTACAGTATTTGTTGCACTATCTTGTACAAAACAAGATGCTTAACAACAAAAGTCAAACCAATGAAAGATAGTGTTTTTAGGTCACAGCTTCAAACATGTTAACATCTGGCCTCAAAAGCCCTGTGCTGCTCAAGACATTTAGGGTTTAACCTCTGAATTAGAAAAAAAAAAAAAAGGATGATGAATCTTAGATGTAAGATTTAAACCAAACCTTCAGTATGAAACACCTCTGATCTGAAGAGGGGCAAGGCAGTGGAGACTGCAGCATAGCTTGAGAAATTTGGCTTACAGACACTGGGCTTCAGACTCAGTAATTTTAAACAGTAATTATGTGAGCTAAGGTGGGTAAGCATCCTGGTGTATGGTATTAACTTCCCTTGTGATGTGATGAACACAAAACTCCGGTCGTTAGGTCAGTTATTTTGCTTCTGGGCTAATATTAATAAAATAGCAAATGAAGCCAAAGAGTAAAAGCTTTTCAGAAAAAAAAAAAAAGCAAGTATAAGGAAACTGCTAAAATACATGGCACTTGCAGAATTACTACCTCTACATACCTCATGCTTATGATCATCTTCCCACCTTACAAAGAAAGAAAGAAAAATATTAAGATGCATTCTAAAGATTGGAATGATTAATGATTAGATTGATAGATTAATGATTAGAATGATAAAGATTTTAAAGTTTCTAAAAAGTTAAGCTCCCTTTTTGTATCTAGGATCAAAATATTTAAATTTCCAAATTTATCTAACTTACCAATACAGGGTATGTTTTTCTACAGCATATCTAAAGTATTGTATTTCTTAAAGGTTTTTACTCTGTATCTCAGAAAACCACAGTAGTACTGACGAACTTTACACATCAGCTGAAGGAGATGACTGAGGTAATAATGGTGGTGGGTTTTTTCCTTCCTTTATGAACAGGGATGCTTTTTCTACAATTTAGGCAGTAGCACCCCAGAGAAAGTGATAACACACTGACTTTTGAATTTCAATGTCTTTGTGCATGAGTACATCAGACTGTTATTGAACTGCATAACCAGTACAATATTTCAAAAGTCATAGCTGCTTCTACACTGAATATAAAAATTTATTTTGGGTTACTTCCTCATAGACAGAAAGCAACACTTTACACAAGATGAAGAACTACAGTGGAAGAACAATACATTTTCCCCCTATGTGAAAAAGTTTGTTAGAGATCCAGCTAGTAAGTAAAGTGATTGCATTAGAAAAATGCCTTTTGGTTCCCCTGTGGAGGTTGTATTCTCACCTTGCTTTCTTCTTTGATGGGGCTAGAAAATTAAAAAGAATCATTAGCACCATCATAGGGTTTCCATCATATTACTGCAATAAAAGCATTACACAAACCAAACTGTTACTGTCCCTAAAGTGGCTGCAGTGTTTTAAAGGATAATAATCTTTCTTGCCTGCACAGTCATTAAGGATGTGGAAGGAGGGAAAGTTCAGTAAAACAAGGTAGTCTGTTTAAGGCAGTAGCTGTGCCTCAGAGTCAGCTACTGCGTCGTACATAATTTTGCATTTCTTATGGTGTTCCAGGATAAGCAACAGGACAAGTTGTAATTCTCAAGACAAATGACATATTTGCCTCTACAATACGTAGCTGAAAGACTCATGTTACTGTCTTTTGACCACCTGTTGTTGAACAAATGCTGATGAGTTACAACAACAAGTTGCACTGTACGTGCAAAGCTTTCTGAACTTCAGGAGTGAAAAAGACTTGGCCACCATGTCACAGCAGACATCCAGTGAAGCAAGAATCATGGAATCATAGCATGGAAAGGACCTCTGCAGCTCAAACCACAGATTCATAAAAAAAAGTTTACGTGGGAAAGGATCTCTGGAGATTTTCTAGTCCAGCTTCACTGGAAAGTACCAAGAAAGTACCAAGATGCAGTAAGTAGAATGCCCCCCAAAAAACAATTAACTGTAAGATGAGGATGCTGAAGATTAGAATCATTTTCCTCGACATATGCAATTTGTGCTATCTTTTCAGTAAGCCTACAAACGACTCCCTATTTGAAAAGAAGACAGCTGGAGACAAGGAATGCTAATCAGAGGCTGGAAACTTTGCCCTGCTCAAGCAGAACTGAAGTTCTGCTAACTTTGACAAATATTTGCCTCAAGATTAGATCAGGGTGCAAAGGCCCAAGTCCAGTTGAATTTTGTAAATCTACAAGAACAGCAATTTCCCAATTTTTCAGGCAGGCAGTCTCACTGCTTGACCACTCACTGTACAGAACTTTCCATACATTCAATCAGCATTGCCTTCATTGCAACTTGTGAATGTTGCCACTTGTTCTTTCCCTGTGTGCCTTCAAGTCTGGCTTCTTCTCTGTAGCTGTATTTTTAGTAGCAGAGGACAGTAATTAGATCCCATCCTTAGCTGCTGTCTTCTCCAAGTTAATCAAACCAGTTCCCTGAAGCTGTTCTCCACATTATATGAACCAGTCCTCGCATGATCGTTGTAGGTGGTGAGTCCTCTGCTGTTTCATCACAAATTCACCAAAGTTTCTCATGTCTATAGGACACTGTTCCAGAAGCAGCTTAATGAGTTCTGAGAAGGGAATAAACACTTCTCTCAGCCTGCTGCCTACACTCTTGCTAATGCAGTCCAGCATGCTGTTAGCCTTCATTACATCACGAGTGCATTGCTGATCTGTGTTCATATTGTCGTACATCAAGCCCTGCAGGTTCTTAAGATCTGCTCCCTAGCTCAACAGCATCCAGTTTGTATCCAGCAGGTTGTTGCTCCATCCATCCCCAATGCAAGACTTCACATGTAATTCTGTCAAACTTCAGGAGGTTTCTGACAGCCCATTTCACCAGGTTGTTGTGATCCCTCTGAACAGCAGCTTTGCTCTACCACATACCAGGCATTCCCCTCAGTTTGATGTCACCTACAAATCTGACAATGGTGTTTTCTATCCCATTATCCAGGTTGTTAATGATGTTAATGAACATGTTAAACATTGCTGGCACCAGATCAGCCACTGAGGAGCGCCACTAGTAAGCAACCAGCACACTTAAAATCACTGACAGCTGCTTTTTGAATCCAACCATTCAGCCCCCTTTTATCTACGGTGTAGACTTACTGTATCTCCTCAGTTTGGCTACAAGAACACCAAGTGAGACTATTTTGAGAGCTATGCTGAAGTTAAAGTGACATCCATCCCTCCTTCCATGTCCACAGAGCCAGCCCATGCCACTGCAAAAGGCAATCGTCAAGCCCAGTTTCTCCTTGGTAAATCCACACTGGGTGTTCCCAGTCACCTTCTCGACCTTCTTCACACACCAGTAAATGATGTCTGTAAGGACCTGCCCCGTTATTTTTATAAGGTCTGGGTCAGCCTGTGGCCACATACTTTACTTTTGAAGCTAAGCACATTTGGTTTTTTTTCAGGTCAGCAAAGAACTCCTCTGATCACCATGACCTCAGAGACTTTGGAGAGCAGCTCCCTCAACACCAGAAGTATCCCATTTTGTCCCGTGGACTTGCACATGCTCAATTTGCCATTCCCTTAGGTGACCCTCCTCTACAGTGGGTAATGCCATGCTCCCCTAGGCTTTACAGCTATGCACAAAGCCCTCAGAGCAGACTTTGTAAGTAAAAGACCTAGGCAAGGACAGCAATAAACAACTCAGCCTTTTCCATGTTCTTTATCGCTAGGTTACTTGCTCTGTTCACAGCGAGCCACGTCTTTTGCTGCTGTCAGACCTGCAGAAGCCTTCCTTTTGACCTCCAGATTCCTCTCACCTCCAAACAAGCCTTGACTTCTTAATTCCACCCCAAACTCATCTGGAATGCCTATACAGTTCTTTGTGTCAGGCTGCCTCTGATTCTGTGTGCTTCCTCTTAGCACTTAAGATGAGTTAGGAATTCTCTGTTCAACCACACCAGCCACCTGTTTTGCCTCTTTATAGTCTCACGCTGCAGAATGGATCATCTCTTTTCCTTAAGAAGGTTCTCCTTGAAGACCGATTATCGCTTTTGGATGTCTTTTCCTTGCAAGGCAAACTCTCAAGGGATCCTGGATCAGTTTTCTGAAGAAGGTGAAGCCTATTCTCCTGAAGCCCATGGTCATTAATCTGGTACTTGGCTTCCTCATTCCCCTGAGGATTTTAAACTGTGTCACGTCATGATCTGCCTATGGATAATCTGTTCCAGAGCTGTACTGCCCTCTAGGAAACAAGTTTTTCCCAAAGCCTCTCAAAATGCCACTTGTGGCTGCAATCTTGTTACATTGCCTGCAGTTACCAACCACTTTGCCATCTTTGTAGCAGTCTACACATACTTGAAGGGCAGTTACCCCACCACCTCTTACTCTCCTCTTTCCCATCTAAACAAGCCTCTAATCCTTGTCCTAGGTACATGCTCTGACCCCCGAGTATCTCCACAGCATTCCTCTCCAATTTCTCCATCTTCCCCTTGAAGGAGAAGGAACAAAACTAGATGCAGCATTCTCAGTTTGGCCTTAACCATTATCAAATAGTGGGGAATAAGAATGTTCACCAGTCTTCTGCCTGTGCCCACCTGCAGTGTCACACTATGAGCTTTGCCTTATGTGAAATGAGAGCAGTCTGTGGGGCTCATATTCAGCTTGGCATCCAACACAGCCACCAACACCTTTTTAGCTGACTGTAGTCTGTCATTTCCTATCCTGTACTGACGCATGGAGTTATCACTTCCCCACTAAAGACACAGACAAGCTTCTCCAGTTATCTGCTCTAATTTCAAGTAAGCAATAACTCAGTAAATCTGTGGACTTCTTTCCAGTTTCCAGCTCTATTCTGTAGTAGCGTTAACAATTTTTAGAAAGAAAAAAAATTCATGCAGGCAGAATTCAGAGATTAAATTAGATCAGAAATTCATGAAATTCATGGCTATAGTACCACACTGTGCTTAAGCAAACCCTCATACTTCGTAAAAGAATGTTATAAGGGTTTCAGGCTCATCAACTCTCTACTTTGAGTAACTGATTACTGGAATTACCTTAATATTATATTACTGGAATTACTTAATATGATATAATTTTTAATTTGAAGCTCAAGACAAAATAATCTTTCTTTAGAAAATAAAGAATATTTTCATTGAATAAAAGCAACAAACCAATCCCTCCAAAGCATCTCATATATATATATAAGGATACATAACCGTATCTTGGTTTTGCATCTGATCTCTGCAGCTGCCAAAATTTGGTGTTAATGTCTGTTTTGTCACTGACAAAGTAGTACGTGCCACCAGATGGCGTCTCCTAATTACATCCTCAAACTCACTCTGCTGGTAAAAGGAAGCTTTGAAGCTAGAAGTTATTCTTTGACAATACAATCTACTCTAAACACACAGAGCTGCTAAACCAGTAAGCATGATTCCCTTCTAAATAAGTAGAGTGGTTTTATTTTGGAGTGAATTTGATGTTGTCTTTACCAATCTACAGTAACCCAAACATACTGTATGGAGTGAGGATGCTGTTTTTATGTTGGGGGGTTTGGTTCCCATTGCTCATTTCAATGAACTTGCTAAAGAACTGTAACTTCCACCTTTAGCAGTGATTCAAGAGTGATTTTTATGTCTTTTGATGACTGGAATGAGGTGGAGAAGGCTTTACCAGCTTATTCAGAGATACCCATCAAACACCGTGTTTCCATACTTTTTCATTCCTTCATTAGCAAATTATTGCAGTTATCTCAAATACCTCCAGAAGCAAGCAGTTAAAAAAACGTTTAAGAAACATTGCAAGTCTGACAATTCCTTCCTTTCCTCATTTCATATTCACAAAAACTGGAAAATCTCTAAAAAAAAAAAAATTTTGTACAATAACATACAAGTTTAATATTTTAAATCAGTCAAACCCTTCGAGTTCAACTTCTCATTCAAATTAGGCCAGTCTAGGGTGACAAATATATTATATTCAAGTAATTCATAAACTTACGTGAGGTACTTGGTCTTATGTAACCTTCAATCTAGGAAACAGACATAGATTTGTATTAGATTTCTGATTAAAATTTTATAGTCCCTACTGCACCTGCCTCTAGAGGCAGAACAAGTACTTTTATTTGTCTTAGCATAGTATAGCCCCTAATTTTATAGATTACATATAATTTTAACAATATAACTGAAATTTGAGAAAAATTTGCATACATTTGAGAAAATGCAAGTTGCATAAATTAAAAGTCATTAAAGTAAAGCACTAAAGTCTCTGAAACATTTAATTCTGCCAGGACATTTTCTATCTTAAAATAAATAAATAAATAACACTTTTTAAAAATAAACAACTTTTTTTTTAACAGGAATTTCAATTCAACTATTATTTTCTCCAGATATTTTAGGGTGCCTTTAACTTTAGTCTTAGTTCTATTTAACACTACATTTCCAAGATGCACACAAGAATTTAGCAATATTTGTCAGCAGTACTTTTAACTTGCTAGGTAAAACGTAAATGCACTGATAAAATATACATTATTGGATGCTTTACATTTACTTCCATCTACCTTATACATTTTTAATCCTTCAGTCTTCTCTAGCTCTCCTGCTATTCTTCTGAGAAATGAGACTTTGCATTCTTTTACATCTGTTGTCTTTCTCTTCATTTTATCTGGAAATTCTTTAGACTGTTGACAAAAACAGCTTTAGATGAGCAACACCAAAATTAATTTAATATTAAAAAGATGTCACATTCCACTTTTTGAACAAGCTTTCAAAAGACTAGCAAACATTGTTTTGAACATTAGGAAGTAGTTTTATTTCTGTAGCACCACTAGTTAAAGGTTAATGTTAAAATCGTATAAATTCAGATACTATGTGAAGTTCACTATTGAAAGGTAAGATCCTCTGTGCAATATCCAACAATACCATGGGCATAATGAGGAATGAGAGAGAACCAATGCCCAAGAACCTGATCTTGGATGACATTAAAATACTTAGGAAAAGACTTTGAGCAGATACCGACTTGCACCCCTGGATTGCGTTTCCTCAGTAGCTCACAGCTTTATAGATATTCACGTTGATCAGACTCATGAAGAGTCAATCATGCAATTATTAAGTGACATCATATGGGGGTTTAAACTTCAAACTTGATGTAGGTATTCATATAAAAATAAAGGATAGCATCTTAGAGAAATTGTGATCAAAATGTAACATGGATATATTACTCACTATGTATGCCCTTCTGTGTTTATACCCGCTGAGATGTTCTATCATGGGTGCCATCTCTGTATTAAACCCACACAGCTTGCATTCATAATGCGGCTCTTTTCTTCCTTCAAATCTGATTTCAACCACATGTTCTAAACCTGTAAAACAAGAGTTACAAACATCTATAATAGTTAAAATAGACTACTATAAACAAAAGTATTCTCTTCAAGATTGCTCACTAAAAGCCAAAAATAACAAAGATATAATTCCATTTTCAGAATTTCAACACTTCTTCAGGTTCACAAAAATCAGATTTACCATCAACAACAGTTAAACTTCTATCTTTACAATGCTTTATTCTGAAGGGGAAAAATCATCTAGAGCAGATTTGCAAGCTCAATAAAACAAAATCCTTCACTCATCTACTTTTTCATGCAGAATATTTTTAAGAAACCAAAAAAGAACATTCCATTCAATACTGTCATGTAGGACAATGGAGAAGTGTCAGTCAAAAAGAGAATGAGGATAGGAAATGCCACACAAACATCTGTATTAAAAAACTCCATACTTAGTCAAACTCCTACTTAGTCAAATGTAATTTGAACAGCATTTGAGTAGAGCAAAGTGCATGCAGAAAGAACAATAATCTCTTCACAAAATTGGGTCCTTCATTATCCAAAATATTCCATAAACTTTTAAGGATTAACAGGAAATAGAACAGATTTTCTTAATTTCTTTCCTAGAAATGACTGAAAGACTATGGCTTAGAAGTATTCAGAAATCTAAGTTTGATGATTATACCTAGCATGAAAAGTTTTAGTCTGAACAGCTTAAATGTACCAAGCAGCTTAAAACTAATAGGCAAAACCTGCAGCTGTCCCCCCTTATCCTCAGTTCCAATACTCTATGTCTGTAAGGAGCTGACCTCAGCCAAGCACCACACAACTATTTGCCCACTTCCCCCCCATCTCAGCAGGGTGGAGGATGAAATAGGAAGAGCAGAAGCAAGAAACCTTGTGGGTCAAGATAAAGACAGTTATATAGGTGAAAGAAAGGGGGGGTGAGAAGAAGCAAGGAAAAAAAGTCAAGCAAAGCCAGTCACTTAATGCTTTCCTACAAGCAAGCCAATGCCCAGCCAATCCTTGAACAATGACCACCTTAGAAGCCAAAAAAAAAAAAACAGTTCACCTTCCTCCTCTACCCTATTTATTATAATTGAACATGGCACTAAATGATACAGAATATCCCCTTGTCCCGTTTGAGTCTGCAGTCCTGCCTGTGTCCCCTCCCAGTCTCTTGTTCATCTCCTGCCTACTCAAGGGGTGGCAGACAGGGACCCAGGCTGGGAAGAAGAAGCAGCCTTCATCCTGTGCACTGCTCAGCAACAGCCAAAACACCGGTGTGTTATCAACACCATTTTAGTCACAAATCCAAAACAGCACTGTACAGGATGCTATGAAGAAAGTTAACTTTATCTCAGACCCACTACTGCATTATACTGTTAAATATTAACTCCAAAAATAACTTAGCAACATTTCCTACTTAGCTCTTCATCAGGGAATATATTCCTTCAGGCCACCATCACATACAAACAACACTAAGGCCACCAACAATCAGCATTGTTTATCCTCTCCTAAAGGCTGCCTAATCTAGCCATTAGAAAGCAAACTTTAAAATTAATCTTGTTACTTTTAGTAATTCCAAAGACTGTGAGGAAAAACAACCCACCGGACAGAGACTTTGGTATAGCCCATGAAATGGAAAACCACAAAGAATCACCACATGGCAAGTCAAGAGCAGCACAAAGCCTAGTTGGAGGCCAGTAACTAGAAATGTACTGCCTAGTGACCGCAGGGTTCAATACCGGTCCAATCCCATTTAATATCTTCATAAAGGACCTGGATGATGGTGCAGAGGGCACTCTCAGCAAGTCTACAGACACTAAACCGAGAGCAGTGGCTGATAAACCAGATGGCTGTGCTGCCTCCCAGAGACCTCAAAAGGCTGGAGACACGGGCTCACAGGTACTTCCTGTACTTCAACAACGTGACACACTGAGACCTACACCTGGGGAGGAACAACCCCAGGCACCAGGATGGGTTGAAGTAGCTTTGCAGAAAAGGGCCCAAGGGGACACCAAGTTGAATGTGAACCAGCCTTGTGACAAAGAGGACAAACAGCACCCTGCGCCGCCTGAGGAGCGTCACCAGCAGGAGGGGTCCATCCTCTCCACTCAGCACTAGTAATGCCACACATGGAGTACTGTGTCTAGTTCTGGGCTCCCCGCTACAAAAGAGAGATGGGCATACTGGAGAGAATGCAGCAAAGTGGCACATGGATGATGAAGGAACATGAGCACCTCTCATAGGAGGAAAGGCTGAGAGAGCTGGGACTGTTCAGCCTGGAAAAGAGAAGGCCCAGGCGTCAACCTCAGTGTGTATAAATACATGTGAAGGGACGGTGCAAAGAAGACAGAGCCAGGCTCTTTTCAGCAGCGCCCAGTGACAGGACAAGAGGCAATGGGCACAAACTGAAACATGGGAGGTGACATCTGAACAAAAGGACACATTTTCACTATGAGCATGACTGAGCACTGGAACACATTCTCTGTGTCTCCATCCCCGGAGCAATTCCAAAGCCACCTGGATACAGTCTTAGGCAACCTGTTCGGTGATCCTGCTTGAGCAGGGGGGGTTGGACAGCACGACCTCCAGAGGTTCCTTCCAACCCCAACCATTCTGTGATCTGTGAAAACCATCTTTATTGAGGTGGTTCCTTCAGGACTGAACGTGTCACTGTCACACAATCACACTTATGATTAAGGTGTACAGAAGAGGTGGCCTTTACAGTGGTCACATAACAAGCTAAATTTTAAAAGGTGTAAGATAAATTCCAGTAATTATCCAACATCAGTTAAAAAAAATGAAACAATATTTAAAATATCACTTTTTATTTCAAAACAAAGGAAAGCTATTTGGTCACAAATGCAAAGATATACCATTTAGAAAACAAACAAAAAAACATACCAACTAGAGGTTCTTCTCTTTTGGGATCATTCATAAAATCCTTCAGACAGGTTATGTCCTTTGTGAGTCCTCTCTTCACTAAGGTAAAAAGTACACACATAAAGACATATTACACTAAAATGACCAAATATATTGGACAGTTTGCACATAATTTCTATGATGTTAAAGGAGTTTCTAGTGGGATTTAAGGAGGACAAAATTAACATGCACTCTGAAATATGTAAGCGAAATGACTAGGACCTCAATCACTCACAAGAAGATGCCAATATTACATTTTCCATAATGTTTTTACACACAAGGAATTAACACCTTCAAGAGAACCACAAAGGTACAAGAGAACTTCTAACAGATTCCAATTTACTGATGAAACATCCCCAAGTTCACATTCATACCATGCCCCATATCACATCAATTATCAAAAAAAGATGAAAACAAACAAACAAACCCGCCATCCTCTGTTCCCCTAAAACTATTTTGGGCTCATATTGCACATTCAGACAGCTTGTTTGGAAACAAAGTTCAAGAATCATGTTGTTTTAAATCTAACAAAGAAGATATCAGCTTCACTAATATGGCATACTCAAACTCTTCTTCTTTCTTGGGCAGACCAGAAGCTGCACAACCACAGTGATTATGCTCCTGAGCCTGAACCAGCAGTGTTTCAACCCAGAGTGTAGCTCACTCCTCAATGGGTTTTATTAGCCTAGTTTTTACACCGTCTTTAAACTCTTTTAAAAGAGTCAGCTCAGAGCACCAGCTACATTTATCTGCAAAATCAGAGACATTAAATGTATTTAAGTGTTAGCCATTGTAAAAGAACATGCTAAAGTGTTAAAATACATGTTTTTAATTTGAGAAAAAAAGTGTGGAAATATAACTCATCTTCCTAACTCCATACACCTGTATTTTAGCCTACTAGTGAATTTCCTGAGAAGTCATAAACACTGCTAGTTTTTTAAAACCTGAGCAAACAGAAGTGGAAATACAGCAGGCACTGAAAAATACAGTATTGACTTCTGTCCTAGAATACCAGGTTATGGTTTAAAAAGGAAGGGAAAAAAAAAAAAAAAAGCACTTCGTGTGGACTTTGAATTTATGCCATTCTGGTAGGAACAAGTTTTTACTGCAATTAAGTCAAATGCTAGAGCTGCACACACAAAAATAATACTTCACATAGTGCCAGCACTTCATTTATATGGAATATCTGCCATAACTTAACTGTGGTAGAAAGCACCTGACAGGACACCTGCTGGCACAGGATAAGCATGGCCCAAACCCACCAAAATTTTACAAGTCCTATTAAAGTTTTGTTCTTGTGGGGTTTTTTTTGCCTGATGTGATATGCAGCAACTGCATAATGTGACAAAGTTGCCATGTAACAAGTTGGTGCCATGTAGTGGGTTTACATGGACAGATTTTTAATAAGCCTTCAATGCATTAGAGTTAAAATATAACCCTATGGCTCTATAGTATCTCTCAGTGATTGCCATGTGATCTTTTGGGCTAAATGTGGAAAGAGAGAGGTTGAAAAAAGCTAAAGGCCTTTAAAAGGTAGCATCTGTTTTCTTCTTGCTTCCCGATATGCAATTAGATATTGTCTTAGTATTATCTTGGTAAGAGACAACCCATACTGTTCTTGTTTTACATGCTTTTGTTCAGTAAACTTTCACTATATTGTATGTGTACACATGCACGCTACAAAATTTTCAGCTAAAAACTTCATGAGCTAAAAAACATTAAATAGATTGGTGTCAGATGATCAGGAAGAAACATTGTTGTCTC
Organism: Heteronetta atricapilla; assembly: GCA_011075105.1. Taxonomy (NCBI): domain Eukaryota; kingdom Metazoa; phylum Chordata; class Aves; order Anseriformes; family Anatidae; genus Heteronetta; species Heteronetta atricapilla. Next base: position 95,150,116 of record CM021732.1, read on the forward strand.
AAGTTTGAAAGTCTTGCAATGAAAATATCTGTAACTTCATATTCTCCTAAGAACTTTCCTTAAATAAATTAACCCTCACAAAAAAGAAAAGCAATGGTTCAGGTGTTTGGTTAAATTATATTGCTTCTTAGTAAACCATCATCAACAAAAAGCTTTGATCATCACTAAAATAAAACTATTAATTTCAAAGGTGCATTTTAAAAGGAGGTTAGCTTATTTATATTCAGCTACCTGGTCTTTGTGTTTCATACTTCATCGGAGTTCGGACTGGAGCTGGAGGACCTAAGATGACAGTTTGACAGTCAGATCACTTCTTCTCACATACCTTTGTACATATTAAGCACACAATACATCATCCATTTTATTAAGTACAGAGCAGATCATCCAACCACATTAAAGAACTGAACAGTTATCTTCATTGTGCACGTTTAATATATGCTCAGTGGTAACAGTATTTCATCTTGGTACACTTCCCTTCTTTATCTTTATTCCTCTAAGCAAGAAAAAACCTTCATTTCCATTCACCTTCCCCACTAAGACAATGTACCAAGCACACAGGTATCACAGAAGGATAGCGCAGTCAATTTTTATTTGATTTTTAATTGCTTTTCATACTGTTTAGTTATTTTCTTTATTTTAGCTATTTGTTATTGTCTGTGACAGCAGATCCAGTAGCATTGATGCCTGACAGACAAATTCTTATCTAAAGGTTTAGAGCTTTGGCACAGCCCTAGGTCATTAAATTGCATGTAGAATAGTAGTTTCTTTTACATAGGTTTCTGTATATATTCTTAACCACTCAGTTTCAGGGTGAATGAACATGCTTCTGTAAACATGATTCTACCCCCTTCATTTGTAACTTCTTTCCCTTGGCCCTCTCTCCCTTAAATCCATGCACAGACAGATCCCAGGTGAGCTTTAGCGATGCTCTCAGCATTTTGTAAATTGTGACATCCAAGGCAAAGACAAACTGATACACCAGTATATGTTTATTGGAAAATCTGAGAGTTATGTTAAGCTTAAAAAACATGAAAAACAGACTACATATTTGCTCATGCAATTCCTATTTTTGAAGTAAAAAGATTTTCCATACTTAAAGTAAATACATGTTGTACACAGCACTGGTTTCTTCCTCCTTCTGCATAACATTAGCAGTGAAGAGATGCATATCAAAACTGTATCAGATCAAAGCTGCAAATATTCTGCAAACAGCTGAAGCTTATTAATATAAGCAAGGGGTATAAGTAAACGTGGCCTCTGATTTCTCATAAGTTATCTACTTATAACTTTAAAATCTTCAGGGATCTTGGTAGCATAAATAAAAGTATCTGCAGATACTTTACGACTATGAAAATTACTTGTTTCCAGAGTTGTTTAGTTAACACAGCCTGAGTTAGATTCCAGGTCCAGCATCTGCAAGCTGACAACGTGGCCAAACACCATACAACACAAATGGGCACCTGTGAAGTATGATTTCATCATGCTTTAATTTGTTTACTTCTAGGAACATACTGTGTTTGCAGAGAATTGTGCCAGAAGCTACTCACAGTGCAGCTTGCCATAACGTGGCTGAGGCTTACACATACAGTCAAGTTAAAAATCAACAGTTGTAGCTCCTACTATCACCAAAGATAACAGCATGTATTTTTTCTTTCCTTGTTTTCAAACATTTGCAGGCAGTTAGAATAATGTCTGCTAACAGTTTCACAAAAGCAGTTATAATCCTGAAGATGCTCTCCCATGTGGTGACGCTAGTTTTGGATGCTAGCATTTAAGTTTGATGTGTATGAGCTCCATGGCTTTGTAATTCTAGTAGCAATGAGTTATTTCTTAAGTATCTCAAAACCATACTAACACAACAGTACTTTCCCTTAAAGTATATCAGGCTGACGAGCTGAAAAATCAACTGGACTGCCAGGATCAAAGGACAATGAGCAACAGCCCAGCCTCTTCTTGCTGTCCCGTAAGCTGCAGTGTAGCCCAGGGACCAACTCCAGGGCTCACAACAATTAACCTCTTCATCAGTAACCTAGCCAAAGATGCACAGAAAACCCTCAGCAAGTTCGCAGACAAGATGAATTCAGAGAGTACAACTGATTTCAAGGATTTGGTTAAGCAGGACCATTGGTACATTGAGCCTTAAAGGAACTTTAATGTAAGAAGTGTACAGTTCTACAGCTGAAGCAACCCCATTCACAAGCACAGGCAGAGAAATTGAGAAGAACCTGACACTTATGATGGATGTTAAGCTGGATAGTGGCTCAAAGCAAGCCTGTTATAAACAAGGCAAGCCTCCTCCTGAAAGCCTGTGCAAGCAGCAAACATCTAGGTAACTTATCCTCCTGCATTTGGTACTTGTGAGGATGTCTTGTTTCATGTCTCTCCCATTTATAACGCAACGTGGAAACTAAAACAGAGAGGCTCGAGTGGAAGGGCAGCAGACCTAAAGGTTAGATTCATCTTTATAACTGATGTTCAGGTATTCTTGGGGGAGGTGGCAAAAGCATCCTAAGCAGCTATTTATTATGCTGAAATTTATTTTGTTAGGATAAAATTCTTCTTTAAAGGAAGGCTGCAAATACAGACTGATTAAACAGAGATAGAGGGCTCTGTCCTTAGAGATGTTCAAAGCTTCAATAAGCAAGTGATGATTCTCCAGCACTGGCAGTAGTCCTACTTCAGTCAGGAAGTTTGATTCAATAGCCTCAGGAAATCCCTTCCAAATAGGAATTTTTAAATAGAGTATTTTCCAGATACTAGTAATCTATATGAACAAAACCAGAACACTTACGTTTCCCTATTTAATCAGTACTTAATGACATGACCATGAACGCTTTTCTTTGAACTCCACCTTTTGCATCTATTCCTGCATTTGTAATGCACACACATTCATTTTAACTGCCAGAAATAGAAGTGCTATGCCTCAAAACTTACAGTTTCAGATACTGCCAATACAATTACTCACCAACAACCATGTAGCAGACTCAGCACAGACTCACTTTTGAGAACAGCAGGTGAAGTGCACAGAATCTATACTCCATTGTACAAGGGGAAACTCCAAGAGGTGACAAAGCTGGACTAGCATTCAACCTTAGCACTTCTATTATTCTGACAACTTCTGAAGCATTTTCTATTCTAGTCTGAACTCAGAAAAGAACTTCCAAGTTCCCTTCCTTTGAAAATTTAGTGGTTTTACACTGTAAGACCTTACATATCCTAATTAATGCTTGATAGCGAGTATGGAAAGGCATATTTAAGAAGATGAAGTTTAAGAAAATGAAGCTGAAATACTGATTGGGATCAGTTTTCCACTGCTGAACTCAAGGCAGAATATGATATTTGTGTTTTCACTCACTGGAGGAATGACTCAGCAGTGCTGTTAAAGGGCAGCTAATCTTCAGGTTCAGTTCTTCCCCTCGGCCCCATGCTTTACAGAATGATTATAATGAAGTTTTCTTACTCACAACATGACTTAACAGCTCAAAGTTGAAGAACGTAGAGGCAGACTGCTAGATCCAACAGCTAAACACCTACAACATTCCTTATTACACTTTTCAGAACCTTCCTTCTATGAGAAGTCTTTGAGGAAGCACTGTGAACTAGCTCTGCACTTTCCTGTAATGCAAGAAAAATTCCAAAAGGTGTACAAAAATTCCATTAATCCACTCTTCTATGTGGAAAATTGTGGAAAACTGCTTTCACCAATGTAGACAGGGAGCCCAGAAGTGGCTTTAAAAGGGCTCATCCTCTATACTCCCCCTACCTTGTTCTAGTAGTAAACTACTGGATTTCACTATTGCCTGGGAAGTACTGCCAAACAAGTATAATTTCATTCCCCCACTGTGTAGTGCCTCTTGCTCAAAGCAAGAACAGTTTTCCAAACTTCTGCCTCCTCTGGCCAAAAAGAGGTAGGAAAGAAATGTTTAATTTCCTTCCTGATGCTTGAACATACAAGTGCAACTGCCTCAGCTAGTCTTCCATCTGTTCAATTACTGCTGTGTGAAGTCACAACTGAACTTCATGTACTTCCTAATCTTTGATTTAACTTAGTGAAGTCTTAAAACTTCAGTATCTTCCCTTCCCACATCATCGGTTGAGATTGTCTTCTAAGCTTTTTGAGAGCAGGCAGAAAAAACAACCAGAAACCAAGTTCTTGTCACCGCAAAAATAATTTGTTGATAACTTTACCATATGGAAACTTGAATCATATCCAGATGTCTTTCTTACAAGAAAGTGGTACTTCTCCAAGCACAAGCATCTGTAAACAGATTTCCTGACTTCACTGACTTTAAAGGCAAGAAGACTGTACAGTTAAACAGTCAGGTTAGTCACGCTCCCCACGGCTGGAAATACTCAGCATCCAAATAATTGTGGGTTTTCTGTTTTTGTAATTTTGGTTTGTGAATGATACCAGCATTGGTCTTGCTCTCCCTGATGAGAGAGGAAATGATTTTTTCTTAAATTCCACAGCAAGGAAGAAATTGCTTATGTTAGTGTGGTATGTTTTAAGTATGCCAAACTTCATCTTCTGAAGTTCCTACTCTTCTTTGGACAGGGCACGTTTCAGATACCTGTCAGATTTTGTCCCAGGTGATTTCCAAGAAAACTCATCCTTTACTTTGACAATATCCATACATTTTTGCTCCTGGTCCTCCAGACTCCACCATGAACATGCTGCCACATTTCACTTTCACTGGAGTGTTTGTTAACACAAACATTAGAATAGCACCAAGGACCCAACAGCAATAAGAACAACCCATGAGTTTATGTCCGGAAGTGACACAGGACTCATATTTTACATATGACATGTAAATTAAGAATATCCATGTTTATTAAAAATACTTCACTATGTAATTCCATAAACAAACTGAACAAATGTATACATGCTTACTACATGTCTATGAAGTTATTTAAAATGAAAAACAAAAGCCAAGCATATTCCAAGTTTATTCTTATATCTCCTTGACAGAACACCAATGGATTTCCTGGATCTAGTGACTCAGAAGAGAGAATTGTGTCACTAGTGGTACATACAGAACTTCTCAAACTCCCCCACAGACATATTTTAAATTATTGTGCACTGTTGTCCCCAGCATCAAAACTAGATTGCCATCTTTGAAAAGTTCCTGAAGTCGAAAGGTTTTCTACCTTAAACAAAAACCCCGACCTCCCCATCCCATTCCCGATATACAAGACGACAAACAGAACTACATACACCCCTGAAACATACAGATAAACTTCACAAAGCTACTTTTTGGCCTTCTTTGGACACTTAAACCATGACGATGGCTTACACATTGGCTTCCCATGTCTGGATCTTCAGTGAATTAGGATTCAAGATGGATAAAGCAGAATAGAGACAAATGAGTATTCATACTATTTATTTCACATTAAAAGTAAGAAGATGTCAATAGCTTCAACATGACCACTGAGATTCAGAACCTTCAGGATGAAATAAAACAACTTACAAGGCTTCTGCCATGCAGTATCCTGTGATGCTGGGACCCCTCCAAAAGTTAAGTCTAGCTTGTTTACCATCAAGATTCTCCTCTTTAATAATCAGGAACTTGAACCTCTCTTCCCGTTCCATAAGACAGTCACAAGATTTTGACCCGTGACATTTCTGGGAATGCAGTGGTTGTAGTGACCGTATGTTCTTACCCTGAAACTTCCCTGGAATGCTGAGCTTGCAGTACATGAAGCAGTATCATTTTCTAAAGGCGTAGGTCTTTGCAACAGATTCTTGTATTCCACAGCTCTTTCTAGTGTCTTGCTGCCACTCCTTCTGTCCTCATTTTCAAATCTCAATTTCTGTCCCATTCACTCTTTGCACCACTCCTCCAGAACAAGATGTTTTGATCTTGACGCAGGAACCTCTTCAAGAATCAAGTCTGCAAGATTGCAAGCTTGCAAGAAAAATGTAAATTCATCATTGGTACTACTTTTAATGACCATTTCCAATCAGGAATACCAAAAGAGGTGTAGGAACCCATTTTTGACTAGAAACATTAGCCTGTGGCCAAACAGATCTGTTGTTGCTGAGGTATAAATACAATTCTAGACTGCTCATATCCACCAGACACTGAAGAGACCTCTGTGCTTTCAGAACTTTCGCAGTTCTGAAAAGGAGCTGCATTACCAGTATTTCTAAAAGCTGAAGATCTGCAGACAGTGCTCAAGTCTGCTGGGGCAGAATGTTTCAATGATGTCTCAAACACTGTAATGATGTCTTGCACTGATGTCCTGTTTTCAGTACAAAGCCACCAGAGCACCTAGTGAAGCCCAGTATCATAGAAAATCGACTCTGACAAGTGTTTTTTCTGTGCTGTTCTCTTGTTGATTCTTCAGGGTGCAGGTGGTGAGCTCAGCCTGCAACACTTCCCTCAGTAGAAGACTGACATCACTCTTCTCTGTGCAGACATGCATTTTGAGGAACCCTTGATTAACCTGGTTCAAAAGATACTGGGGAGCAAACAAAGCCAGAATGTGTTTCTTAGGAGTACAAGCTGAAAACACAAACTAGGAATGAGATGCTTATTTCTTGTGATGACTGACAGTAAGTCCCTCTTGCTTCATAATCTTCAGATATTCTTTTTTTAAGCCAGTACTCCCATGTATGCCAGTTTTCTCTTGCTTGCAGTTCTTTCAAAATTTTGTACAGTGTTTTTACATCATTCCATGTCCACTGTGAGCAAGTTATATCCCAAGTTTCCAGTCTTTTACCATTACTCTTATTTCCCATTGGCACATGACAGTCTGGATGCATGTTCTCAGCTTATGGGGATGAGATACCCCAACAACTCAGTTTACATTGAATAGGTCTTTGCTACTCCAAGTCCACACTACAATAAAGAAAGGCATAACATTCCTGTGATGCAGCTAGGCAAATTCAGCACAGGTAGAGCAGCAGCTGCGATGGTGCTATGTTAGCCTACCCGTGTAGGTGCTTAGTATACTGCCTGAAGCTTAGCAGTGAGTACATAAAGCTGACAAACAAGTGGAAGACAGTTTAGCCTGGGAAGGTAAGAAACAAATACTGACTATCCACCCCTCTGCTAAACATATATACAAATATTTAGATGTGGAAAGGCATAATTAAAGCTTCATGCTCTAAAATATTTCTTTATTCAACTGTTCATTAGACAAATATGTCAGGAGATTGTTCAGCATATAAAGAGAAACACAGCTACAGACGACACAGAGATCTGGCAAATGCAAATAACTGAACTACTGGAGAAGCAACACATTAAAACCCCCAAGCAATATCCATACTAAGAGGCTGGAAAGAATAAAGTGTTATACTTACAATAGACAGTCTTGGGTCTCAGGGCTTTTTCTTTCTTTAATTATGAAGATGCAAGTCATCCCAAAATAAAATAAGAAAAAGAAATTAATGCGCTGCACGATTTGAAGGAAAAACCCCTGTACTTCCTGAATGAAGCCTTTGCAGACAAATTGCAATACAGGCCAGAAGTTTCCATTATCAGATAGGAAAAATTTGAGCCTTTATGATTTTCTGCAAAAGCTGGAAGTACAGCCAAAAGTATACTTACAGTTAAGGTTAATTTCAAGAAAGCCTTGGTATTAAGTTCTAAGAGATGATTATGGCTTGAAACATATCAAGGATGCCAGATAAAACCCTGATTTTTGCATGGCTGCAGCTTGTAAAGTTCCTAAAGTTCCAAAAACTGTAGTTCCAGCAACCAAGAAAAAATGGAAAAATAAGCTAAGAAAGAGCAGCTCCACCACCATATAGGGTGGATTTGGATAAACCTCCAGACAAGCCAAGTTTCCTGGGAGTTTATTCATATCATGAAGAACAGTAAAAGCAGCTTTCATCAGCTGAATTCAGAACAGATCACTTTTGGAAGCATCTCAGAAAAAGAACTTAGTTTTCCATTTCAAAAACCTGCCTAAAACCAATAGTGACACATTTGGAGACCGTTCTGGCAAATAAACACAAACTTCCCATTTAAAAGAATGAAAAGTAGTATCATCCTTCTACCAGAAGGACAGTTGTTTGCTTAGGAGCACTCCATGGATTTGAGTGCTATATTTCAGCATTCAGTGCTGTGGAAGAGAAGTTGAGAGTCAGTGTAACAGTTCAGTAATAGGTTAAGACTGACACAATAGGTGTTTGTTCAGGAAGACAAATAGTTGTTCTTCCAGTGCAGTTGTAAAAATGGAAGTCACCTAAGTGCCAGTATCACAGGTAAGTGCGTGGTGGGGTATGAACTTAGCGGGATTTTGTAAGCTCGAAATACAGACAGTCTGCCTGGTAATCATCCTGCCAGGAGTGTTTCTACAGTGTAGAAAACCACCTGACATTCTACTCCAGTTTTACAGGAAACAGCTGGTCATACCTAACATTTCAGAGACATGGAGAACACATCAGAAACTGTAAGCTGCCACTAAAAGATTCTCCTGGCCATTTTTAGCCAATTCAGATTGCACTTGGATTACTGCTTCAACATTCAAAATGTTGTTCCACAGCTGAGACTAATAGGTCCACTTGTGATGTTTTCTTGAGACTACTTAAGAGAAAGATAAGCAGAAAACAAAACAAAAAAAAAGGCAGAACTACTTCTGGAATAAAGATTCTTACACAATTGGTAAGAAACTTATTCTCTGCCCTGGGCCACATGTCACAAGCAAGTTACAACAGCTGTTTTTGAGCTAAGACCATAAAAAGTTAGCATAACTTTTAACAAAGTGTCTAACTTTGAGAAGCCTCAACTCAAAAACTGCCATCTCTCAAGGTTCAAGCCTTGCATATGCAATTCTCAAAGAGCTATGTAAGTAACCTGAGACCTTGAAATGTGTGAAAAGTAATCTAACAAAACACTGTTTCACAGCTGTATAAACATGATTTACTTCTTCCTAAGTATATACATCTCTGAAATCACAAACTAGGTATTAGCAACCTATACACTGCTATACACTGAAATTATTTATTCTAACTCTTAAAGTGTGAGGTTGACACAAATGTAAAGAGCTCTACATTTTGAGCTAGTTTGGAACATGAGGTTAAGCTGCAGAACGTAAGAGCATACTAAACACTTCTTGAGGCTGAACATAATCAATATAATGGCACAGCAAGTTTCCAGTATCTGAAACCTATGTTAGCACTTCAGGTATCAAAACAGGTGTCCAACTGAAATGTTCTTCCAAGCACAGCTGAAAGTCATATCAAAGGACACATCAAAGGACAGGTAAGTTGTTTGTACTTCAGATTTTCCATGACTATTTCTGATATACAACAGTGTTTTCTGACCAGCTTACCATAATCACCAAAAGTAACATTCAGCTGTTCTCAAAGTATATAATAACAAGCCAGTTCCCAATTCCAATTTTCAAAGAGCTAGTAACTACATGAAAAATGCATGAATGCTATTGTTTATGGCAATCCCCCAATACCCATTCAACAACAGGCACCATGAAGCCCATCTGTATGCAAGTATGCAAAGGTCACAAGGCACTCAACACAAGATTTACACAGCCTTGCACCGTGACCATCCCAGTCTGTGTTTTTACGTCAGTACTTCTTACAGGATTTAGGCCTCATAAATTATCAGCACTAGAAAAATTGGATGTGTACTCCGCTTACTACTCTAAAACTCCAGCTCAAGGACAAGCTGTCACCTTCATCAACACTTATATCAGGGAGAAATGCAAACCCTTGGCAAAACAACAAAAAACACTCAAGGATAGAAACTGAGTGAACTCTACAGAGAAGTAGACCATATGGAATTAAATTTAACATTTTGTAAATTAAGCAAAGACATGAGAACTTCCATGTTTAAGCTTCATGTATCATTGAAATCAAACAGAACTAACTTGATCTTTCCCATTAGATCACTGATCTATTATTCAACTAAAGCAACTACTCAGACCTGTTAGGAAAAAGCTTCTAGATTTTCACAAAGTACAAGTGAGCTTCAAATAAGAAAGCCCCAATCTAATAAACTAAAGTCATTACAAAGACTAAACATTTACTCAAAAGACCTGAAAGTTTTTTTTTTTTTGATGTCATTCATTTCACTCCTACCCCTTCAAATCCATTGCATATCATTCCAGTAGGTTATAGAGCATCCGGCCTGTGGAGACTAAAGACAAGTGAAAATTCACCTCTCAGTCTTGTAAGAGCACAGACTTGGTTTCACATACTAAGTTATTTCTTCCCAATACAGTTAATGGAATTCCACCAGGCTTTAGGTACAGGCTTACTCTATTTCAGTTTTGGATGCAACAAAATGCTCTGGATGAAAGTAAGAGGAAAATTTCTGTCCAACTGTTTACAAAACTGGTTAGGATGCCTATACTGACACAAAAGGACTGATGTTTTCCTGTGTGCTTCTTACATTTTCCCATCCTACAGCATTCCTTTTAATAGGAGCATTTACACACTGTCAGTTCAAACACTGAGGCTGAGAACCAGTATGGAATCTTCCTAAGAAGGTCCAAAATATCAAAAGCAACATTCCTGGAGTCTTATTAAATGACAAGTGTAGCGCAGAAATTAGATTTCAAAGTAAGTCTTTATTCTTTGCTTATACAATGCTTACTAATAAAAAAAAATCTCCTTAGCTTTATACAAGCAGTGCATTCAATACTAATCACCTAAGAGGCATGCTGAGATTTAGAAAAAGGCTGCTGATTGAAGAGAGCATACAGTTCATTTGGATTCAGCAGTACTGGCATACAGATGAGCAAACCAGCCAACATACAGAGGTAAAACATGGAAGTATGGAGAAGTAACCTAGATAAATGTCTCATGTATCTATCCAAGCCCCAGAACAACTAAATACCACGGCTAACAAAATAAAAGATAACCATGTTCAGAGTCAACTGAAGTATCCCCAAAGATCTTTAGGAGTTAAGCTTCACCAGTGCAGCTGCTCAAAGTAATGTACTTTACTTGGAATAGCTACAGCAAATGCAGGCCAATGAGATTCAGCTCACACGTGGCAAAGTATTTCAATTTGTTTCTTGGATTTTTTCCCCACAGTGACTGTCTTCCTAGTGAGGCATTGTGTCATGTGTTCTTTAAAGTTTCTCTAGCAGTTGACAAAGTACCTTCACCACAGCCATTTAAATATGAATGTTTATCTGAAAGTTATCTGACAATTTAAAAAATAGCTGGATTAGGTGAAGAACTACCTCTTCATTTGCTGTGTTGTCAGGACATCCTGTGGTTTTACTCTGAACAATTTTGAGTAATTACTCTGCTAAGAAACACAGCACTGTTCTCTACCAATGCAGAGCCCGTATCTTAAAATGAACAGAAGCCCAGGACTTGTATAGTAACTTCAAATTTGTTGATACAAAAACTTCTTTGGGAATCTCAAGGGATTCTGACCTTCTGCCATCAAAATATACAGACAGTCTCTTAAGCTGAAGGAAGGAATTAAGAGTGGTTGAAAACAATGATGGGATCTTGGAGACTTATTCCTACAGAGATGCTGTCACATGATTTACCAGGACCTCACACCAGCACTAACCCCAAGTAGCTTTACCCCCACTAACCCCAAATAACTTTAACCCCAAATAGCAGCCCAGTTTTCAACTTGCCTGATGCTTGCTCACTATCAGTTCACAACGTATCATGAGCTCAATAAAGCTCAAAAACATAGCCCAGCACACACTGATTTCCAGGAACAGTACAGAAGGCAAGCAACATGCAAATTTGCTGGGAAGTTATCACTAGTTTTTCCACTTTAGAGGGCAAAAATGAACAGTAATTCAATTGCTATGAGGGTTATCTAGGAAATAAAAAGAAGCAACCACAAAACCAGAAGATCTTCTGGCATCAGCAAGAGCATTTGGCAGGACATGAAAGATACTCAGTACTGTACAGTTCTACTGGATCAAAGAACTCTACAAATGAATCCTGGGAAAAGCATCAGCAGTATTAAAGCAAGCAGGTATGGACATAGTATTAATCAGTCTTGAAAACCAGTCAGTGGGGAGATGCCCTTCATCTACAAGGGCAAGGAAAGAGGCATCCAAATACTTTACAAAAAAAATCAGTTAGGCTTTATAGTGTTCCAGGAAGAATAAAATTAATGAAGTGCCATTAGGAAAAAGAGCAGACATTTAAGTACCATACCACCACCATCTGATGACAGCAATCATAAGTAACAGGAAAGAACAGACAAATGAGTATGCCTCAACTTTTTGACTAAGTGTGGAGTTTTATAGAGACGGCTGTCAGCCAAACAACAGTCAAAAGTTAGGTCAAACAGCATTTGTAAAAGCCCTTTTTCTCAATACATCCTCCCAAAACACTCCAGTAATTTAAGCAAAATTAAGCAAAACACAAGGACAGGCAGTAAACCAGAAAGCTGCTATTGAGAAGCTCTAAACAAGTGAAACCATGACTTGGTACTTAAGGTTACACAACTCCTGTAAAAAGTGTTAGTATGTAGTAATAGCTGTTCTAGGAGTACAAGCTCCAGGCAAGCCAATTTTCTTCAAAGACAAACAAATTATGTAGACTTGAAAAATCAAGCAGTACTTTCATCAACTATCCCCCAAATGGAAGTTTGAGTTGTTTAAGCATCTGTGACTTCTGTGTAATTTGAACAAATCAACTTCACAATTACAGAAGTTTACCTTCACAGTTACTACTAACATTGCAAATTACATGCTGAACAAAACAGAGTTGACATGTCCACCACAAGATTTTTTCTTGGGAATTTTTAAGGAAACAGCTATTACAGATCCACTAAGCAAGTTAGAGAAGCACTTGAATACACATGAAAACAGTTACTGAACTTTGCAAGAATCCCAGATTTAAAGATTAAATTTGCACATAGGCATAACATGAAAAAGATTACCTTTCTATGCTTTGCACCACGATAGTGTGACTGAAGGCTTATAGAACTCATACACGGAACTTTACAAACCTAAAGAGAGAAATTGAAAGCACATCATCAGTTATGCTGTGGATATTTTGTAGCCAGCAAGTTGTATGAATTGGAAATAAACCCACTTCTACAGCAAGATTCAAGATCTTCAACTTGAACAGTACAGTTTGCTCAACACTAGCAGCATAGCACTGAAGTGACCAGAAACAGTGTGCAAGCTTGTTCAAATGAGACTTGAATGCATACTGAAACATAGCAGGTGGCATAAGAGCCTACCCTTCCCCTCCTACCTTCACTTGCTGGAGTCTTTTTAGCTGTCTGAGCTCCTCCAGCCAATAAAAAGGGATGATCACACATGACTAGAAAGGAGTAGAAGCACAACTATGTCCCAGAGTAACTGCAACTCCATTCACTGTTACACCACCAGGATCAGAAAAAGCACAGGAAGTCATCTGCATTTCATAAGGATGCAGAGACCATGACAATAATTTAAGAGGATGCAGATCTACAGTTTTTACCATCTTTAATTATCAAAAGGCAATGACTAATATAGGCTAGCATTGTCAGTGTCCTTGACACACTGTCCCACAAGTTTACTGTGCCAGAAGAGAAATCACTACTACAACAACACATGATATACAGAAACTTAAGTTCTGGCACAGAGAAGCATCCTTTAAAGATTAAAGGGCCTTTAAGACATACCATAAGAAATACTTAACGGAGATTTAAAAGACAGCAGTTAAGAACCACTAAACTACACCTGCAACTACTCAAAACCAAACTGAATTCACAACACCAGACAAGCAGCTCTTCCAGAGACTGGCCAACTTACTCTCTAGCATTAACAGCTTCTCTTACAAGCTTGACACGCTACAGCTGGCTTAGATTTGCCCAGCCTCTGCAGAGCATGACTTTTAATGCCTTAAGCCTGCGTTTCAGTATGCATTCCAAAAAGCCACCAAGAAAAGCACTCACTTCACAATAATATATCTTTTTTTCAGGTTCCGGCTTGGCATCTTCTGGGTTAACATCTTCAGTCACGGCGCTCATCCTGCAAAACTGGTTCAGCACACACAATAAAAAAACAGCTACGATAAATATAATTGTTGTTTGTAAGCCACGCTTCAGCGAACAATCAGGGCTGGGAGCCGTGCCGTGGTCGGATGAATCCGGTAAAGGAGAGGGTTTTTTTTTATTATTCCTTTCCCTCCCTCCCTGCGTTTAGGGGAAATAAATAACGCCGTGCCCCACTGGGCCACCCTCACAGCCTGCAGCCGCCCGCGGGGGCACCCTCCCCGGGCGTCCTCCTCGAACCGTTCCACGTAGAAAAATAAAATAATATTTTTTTAAAAATAGAAAAATTAAGGAAGGAGAGGGCAAGGCGTGGCCCCCCGGGCTCCCTCCCGCCCTCCGAAGAGGAGGCGGCGGTACCTCAGCAGCAGGACCCCGGCCCCGCTGCCGAGCCGCGTCCCCGCAGCGGGCCGGTCCCGGCCGGTAACGACCCCCAGCGGCCGCCGGCACAGCGTCACTTCCGCTTCCTGCCCGCGCACCGAGGAGAGGCACGGGCACGAGCGCAGCCGGCGCGCGCCGCAGCCGTTTAACGGCCGAGCCGCTCGCCTCAGCCAATCAGAGCGCAGGGCGGCTGCGCGCGCGGCCCCGTTGCTCCTCCCTTCCCCCCACCCAACCCGTTCCTCTCAGCCCTCCCCGCCCGGCCCGTGAGGGGGGTGCAGGGGCACAAACACTGCTTAGAGCTTCGCGTTAAATGCAAATCTTTAGTCGTTTCTTTATTTATTTCCAACAGATTTAACTTTACACTTCCGGCTGGTAATAAATGTAAAATATAATTTAAGAAATACACGGGAAAGGTCCCTCTAAAAGCGGACTGAGAAAACAGTACAAAACAAAACAAATCAAAACAAAACAAAAAAAAAAATAGAACCAAAAATAATAATAAAAAAAAAACACACAGAAAAGTGCACCTGTTTTAACAAAATTCCAAAATATAAAACCCACGTTTTTACTGCCAGCCTTTACTTAGCCCGCTACGGATGGGTCTGGGAGCCTGTGATCCCTGTATACAAAGCAGCACGGTTGGTACGGGTCCCACTACGGGTTATCCAAAGTGTTTCCCTTCCTGGCTGTGATTCCTCAGGAGCCGTCCAGTTTGCTTCCCCGAAGCGAGCGGTTAGGGTGTTGTGTGCCGAAATTTTTGCCAGCCTTAAAACTAAGCGGCGAGCCTGCCCGAAGTGTGTGCAACCCACACGCCACGTGCACACATCGGTAGGTTTTCGTGCACAGGTGCATCCTTCCCTTAATCTTTGGGATCGAGCAATACCCATTTTTCAGGTAAAAAAATAAAAAATAAAAAATAAAGCAGGTAGGCCAAAAATGCTGGCAGGTCTCCGTGCACTTTTTATTTAATCTTATTTAAAAAGTCCTCCAGTGTTTTGGTTTAGGAGGAGCCAAGAACGGCATTTTTAATAGCAGGTTTTGATACCAGGTTGTGCCCCCCCTTTTTTTGAGACAAAGCGTATTATTTGTACTGATGATTTTCATGGGCATTTCTGTAACAGTCAGAAGCCTTGATACAAAGTCACATTAAACCCCTTGCTAATTCTTTGCAGTTCTGACCTCAGAACCGAAAAGGGACTCACTGGGAACGCTGCACTGTGCGTTTTCAACAATGCTTCCAGACTCTTCTTTTAAAAAATTACATATTAAAAGTGCGACTGCACAGTAAAAGAATAAATGCACACAGGAAAATAAAAAATATGAGAGAAGCAAAAAGGGAGAAAGCAGGCTCCTTCTTCTTTGAAAAGAGACCAGGTCTGAACACAAAAGGAATTGGCGGCATATGCTTACAGACTTAAACTGCTGGTGGTAGCTCACAGCTTCCTGGCAATAGAGCTGCCTGAATAGAGTATGATTCTCCAGCAAAGGGACTTTTTTTTTTCTGTTTTATGAGATGTAATTACATTAAGACTTCTGCCAGTACCTTTGTCTTATTCAAAGGGAGCAGGGGAAGAAACAGGGCATTGCACTTCTGCATAACATTGTTCTTTTGGCAAAACTTTTACAGTATGCCTGAGTAAAAATAAAGCTATAGAGGCAGAAAGCAGAACGGGTGGAGGCTGCAAAGTACCTTCCTATAAAGTCACAAAGGTAGAAAAGCTAGAGGAAGAAAAAGGAGAAGCTTTTGGATAGACACAGCTACCTTTAAGGACGAAAGTGTTCTTTGGCTTCATTAGGAACCTGGGAAGAGGTGAAGGAGTGTGAGGAAGAGCCCTTTCAGAAGAGGAAAGGAAGGCTGTTGGCCACATAGAGGAAGAATCATCCAAACTACGATGAGAGTAGCAAGAAGACTTGATACGTTGCTGAGAACTGAGATAACTTGCACCTTTTTGAAATTATTTCTTAGAAAAACCAAAGTCAAAACAAAGCACAATGTTGCTGCTTGCCTCTTCTTATCTGAGATGTTAAATGAAGCCAGGGAGGACGCAGTGCGAAAGTTAAAAAGGAATGAATTTGGTTCAGATGGGGTAAGAAAGGGCAAGACCAAGGTGTGCCCTACAAAGAGGCAGAACTGTGGTGTAATTCCTGTGACATGCTCCTGTGCAAAATGGAGACTGCTAGACCAGAACTTTGCCTGATTTTTGTTTTGAGACTAGCTTTTTAATTAATTAAATGGAATTACCAGGATTAGCAAAGCAGCTGATGCTCTTTACATCGCCTTATGCAGTGTTTCCTTACATTTTCCTTACACTCATTGGAATACTGCAATCCTAGCAATACAAGTGTAAAAGTGGAAGTTTTGATTGTTGTAGAGCTGTCACTGGAGCCCTGCCACAACAAGAAATCCCCTGAAACTTCAGGCTGCACAGTCAGAGCACCCAGTGGATGACTGAGCTGCAATGACCACCTGCAACAGCGGTACTGCAGATCCTAAATTTGTCAAGTTTCAAAGAGTAGAGGGGGCTTTATGCCTCTTAGAGTGATGTTTTCAGTCTGACTGAGAGACGCATGCTAGCACTGAATTACCTCAACCACTGTTTCCAAGAAACTATTTTCAGGTTGAAGAGTAACAAATTCAGTTCTGAAAAAAAAAAACAAAAAAAAAAAAACAAAAAAAAAAAAAAAAAAAAAAAAAACATGATTTTCAAGTACAGAATTATTGATAGTGGGTAGAGAGTTAATGCTGTAGTCACAGAATACCTTGACAGTATGACATTACTTAGTGTGATCTTTTTTCTCCCCCAAATTTCTCTTAATATTGTTTTACTCTCCACCCAAACACTCACCCAAAGGAAGTCGTTGCTTAAGACAAGTGTTTGAATATGCAAGTGGGAAAAGAAAAAGGAAAGGAAAGGAAATTATAATTGCATTACAGGAGAATGTGTGTTTATAATGGCAGGAATATGTGCCATGCGTGTTAAAGGTCTACTTGTCAGGATGGTAGGGTCTATGGCCATAAACTCCTGGTAGCTCTCTTCCACAAGTTTTGTTCAGCTAAATAAAAACCTTGTGAATACAGCCTGAGCGTGGCCACCTGCAGAACTCTTTTTCTCACTGCGCATGTTACAGAAATCTGCTTTGATCACGACAAGTGTTTTAAAAGAGGATTTTGCAAGGCTTAAGAGGGGGAGAAACTCCAGGGGAAGAAACTTCTTTTCTAGTGAGAGAACAGAATGAAAAGACAAGAAATAAAGAGCAAAGGCTCTATATACCTCCGTCATTCTGAGTTTGGGTTTCTTAGCTACATGACACTGCAATGAAAGAAAATGAATTAGGTGGGTTTTTTGACTACCTGAGCAACATATTTATTCATAGGCAGGAGAAATTATGTCATTTTACCATTTCAATTAAAATATCATACTTTGTTAAGACAAATTAGTGGCTTTTGTGAAATAGCTACCCTGGGTCAAGTTGTCCAACGTAAGTTCCCATATGGCTTCAACAGGAGTTAAACAAGGCTTCCAGGCAGCAGAAGGTGATTTTATCCCACAGACTATTCCTTGCCTCAGGCTTGATGCCTTCCACTGAAGTATTTTAAGCATTAGGAATTTCCAGAATTGCACATGCCCTGTCAATCTTAATACTGTGCTGAGGATCATCAGCAAAAGTCTTTCTGACACACAAATGTCAGACCTCCCTATGCCATCCAGATGAGATTCAGTTCAAAGGATTTTAAGAATACATCACTATGTTCTAATGAAGGGCAATTAAAACATTCTGATATTACAGTCAAGTGGTAGGAAGTCCATCAGGCCTACAAAGAGTTTAGTTTCTCTTCAGATTCTCAAAACAAGGCTCTGTTTGGGCATCCCAATCTCAAGTGAATATAAATTATTGATAGTGTTATCTACAGTGGAAGTCTGCCCCAGTTTCAGCCACTGGTGTTAACAGCATCAGAAGAAGCAGGAAAATCCACTCCATTTACCTCACAACTTCACCCCTCGCTCAAATTAGGTTGGTTTTCAGGTAAAGACAGTGGTTTCAAGTGGTGTTTTAATTGGACCAGCACTGGTGCTGTGCAGCTGTCCACTGAGAGCAAAATGAGGCCAAGTTCTCAGTAAATATAAGAACTTCAGCAGCAGCTTCAGCACTGATAATAATCTCTGCTGCCTGTGGGCTGAGTAACATCTCTGAGGCAGACACATTCTCAGAGCTTTTTTTAAAAAAAAAAAAAAAAATACCAGAATTAAGAAGTTTGTTCTATCACAAGCTCTGGAGAGTGTACAGCTCAAGTCTGAATGCTATCATCAGTCAGGTGCTAGAAAGCATCAGGCACACGCTGGGAAAAGAAAGGCATTTCTCTCCACCTGAAAGCTCCAACTTTGTGTCAAGCAAGCATTTGTAAGGGCATTTGTTCTAGAAGAATTTTGTGATGTCACAATAAATGCACTGGGAGGCGCCTAAAACAGGCCCTAGGGCTGTGCTTGGGGGTACAAGTACCACTCATTGAGGATAGAAGCTGAATGCCGCTGGATGAAAACATCCTGAACCCTACTTCTCAGTCTTTTTCATGTTAGATCGGGAGTAACAAGTCAGCCACAACATAAGTGAGACAAAATCAAACGTGATGCGTGGCATAAGTGTAAGTTACCTTGTATTTTTCATGGATTCAGACTTTATGGAAGGGTAAGAAAGGAAACCTGACCACATTTGCACAGGGAGCAGTTAGGAGGTGACATCTCATTTTAAGTGACACATTGATTCATCCTCCTAGAAGAAGGCCATTACACCTCGTGTATCAGATTAACTTCTCTTAGATGCAGAACCGTCATCTACCTTTACAATGTGAATTAAAATTAGTAAAATGTGACTGGATTTGTTGGGAGCCTGAGACAAGTAATCCCGCCAAATAGACCAGAAGAGCCTGAGAGTAGATGAAGTTACGTCAACAAAATATCCATTATTCTGCAACAGAAAGATCTTTAAGAAAACTTATGTTATTAGCACAAGCTACTTCTGCACTAGAGAGAGAAATCGGGCTGGTGTAGTTCTCCCTTTGTAGTTATGCACAAATAACTACTTCGGAAATATTTCCAAGCACAGACAAGGCATTCAGAGGCAAAGTCCTCTACAAAGTTGCAGCCGGTGTGACCGTTTCTATCTGTGCAAAATGGCATCAGCACTTCCAGATGAGGATAGTAGTGTTTTACAGTCAAGTTGCTTCAATCCAAATGATGAGAGAAGGCGCAAGGTAGCGATAAACCCAGGTACCCTCATTCAGAGGGGTGTCATGGTGAGTCCAAGAGTGGGGTTAAATGAACAGCTTTTTGGCAGTCATTCTGGCATGTCCTCCACTAGCCCCACAGTGCCCTCTCTCCGCACCACCCCACTTCTGCTCTCAATTTGTAGATAATGACTCAACAAGGCAGACGTTGTGCACCTCTGCTGATTTGTCACAGTCTCACTCAACTTGAGCACCCAGAACGATTTGTGTGATTGGGCTTAACACTATGTGAAGGGAATGATGATTCACCGGATTGCAGTGTATATTCCACCCTTACAGCCTCATCTCTGAAAGGGGTCTGATGTTGCGTTGTACCCACCGGTGAAAGTACTAAGGCAAGGATATCACGACAGTCTCAAGTAAGAGGCAGCACGTAGCCAACAGGGAGCTGATGTACCTCAGAGATAAGTAGAGATGTTCTCCTGGCTTGAGTATGGTCAGCTGGATTACGGCAGATTTAACTTGAGCTGCAGCAGGACATTATTGCCCCTCTATCGTCCACTCTTCCCTTTCTGCAGTGAATACTGCCATATGCAGGACAGTCATCAAAAGTTTAGTAAGTGTCTCCATCATTTCTGTGTAAAGTGCAGCATCTCAGATCAAACCATTGTTCATAAGCACGTAAGTGGCATGCAGAGAATGCATGTATTTACTGCTGCCAACTCTAACGTTCAGGCAGCGACTTCTATCAGACTCGGAGAGCGGACTCCCAGGCGCCACTCCCTGTGCAGAACCATCCCCTTACCTGAAAACTACACTTATCCCTCTCATTAGGGAGAAATTTATGCCACTTCACCGGCATGTAAAGCCATGCCCTTAGTGGCTAGTAGGGGTAAAGACAATATAATTATAACATTTTGAAAAAGAAAACATTCATTATAGGGCTTCTTTCAAAAAGCACATATACATCTAAGTTTTTTTTATAATGATGATTTTTTTATATAATTGAAGGCGATATAAAGTTGAAATAGTGCAATTTTAAAACAAAAATTAGTGCAGGAGTCAAACTACAACAACAACAATAACCAAAACAGAGTTGTAAATTTGTTTTTAAAGTGGAAATAAATGACTATCTGGGTTCAAAGGAAAGCATATGGATCTGTTTTCAAAAGCACTTTGGTGCGTAAATCCAGTTGTCTCTCAGTGAGATTAAGATTTTCTTTTGGGGATGAAATGAGATTGCTTTTGGAAATAACATTTCTAATCTTAGTGTGGGATTTGATTTTTGATGTCAGGTGATGATGACTAACAAGCTCTCATCAGTCAAAGAGATACCATCAAATTTAAAAGTGCATTTCCTTTGTTAATGTTACAAGTGAGAGAAAGGAAAATAATTGGAGAAATATTTTCTTCTGGTACATTTAAAAGCCCTTTGTAGCTCATTTATGGAAGTGGATAACATCCCGTTGTTCAGTCTTTCAAACAGCAACATGAAAGCCTGAAGGCTTTAAAATGGAAAAATATGTGTACTAAAACAGTCTTGTCAAGGAAACATAGGGAAAACCTCAGTTTGAAGTGAAATAACTTCTAATGCGTTTTATGAATGCTATTTTCTCTAAATTAATGCCATCCTTTTAAGTTAAGAAGTCGGGTTTGGGAAGCCCTTGCCAGTTGTCCTTAATTTAATGTTGAAATAAAGGAATAGCTGATGCTTCTTATCAGAGTGGCTAAAAATAAAAACAAACAAACAAAAAAAAACTCCAGAGGTAAACTTCTGGCCACACTGAAGACCATAAACATTTTGTCTTTCCACAAAGGCATCACTTCAGCTTGAGAGGGAAAAAAAAAAAAAAAAAAAAAAAAGGAACAAAGGCAAGAAACAGAAATAGCTAGAACTTGTTACAGAACTGCAAACAAGAAAGGAAAGACGATGAAGACAAATTAGCAAGTACACCTGTGCAATAATAACTGATTATTTTTCTGTATCTGAGGTTTTATCTTTCTTTCTTTCCAGAGATCAGTAAGAGAATGGCTGTGTGTAAAGGTGTGAGGGGGGTATGCATCTGTGTCAGGTTTTTTCCACACACAGAAGCACACGTGCACACACACACACTTAAAATCTTTCCACTGGCTTTAAATTTTGGTAACTCATTTAACCCAACTGGAAGAGAATGTACAATTTCTTCTTGCCTGTAACATTATAAATATTCCCAATGCTATAAAATCTACTGTAAGTATGTACATTCAGTGGTTTTATGAGGCACAGGACCTGCTAATATGTTTTCAGGGAAGCTCACATGTGCTCTGTTCTGTCCACTGCTGGACAACGGTGGGGAATCCAGGGGCTCACGCTTGATTGCTTGAACCAAGCAGGGGTTTTTATATTCACATGGCATTTTAAAAACCTCATTACTTTGCTCTTTCTCCTCCCCTGGACCGGGGCTGTAGAACTGGCCGTAGCACTCGGAGTGCGGCAGGTCAGGCAGGCTTTCCAAGCAGGTGGAGGAGTTCTGGGGGCAAAACGGGGCCACCTCTCTGTTACGCAAACCCTTGCAAGATCTGTTCAGATTGAGATTGCTGGGATGATTTGCTACGATGCATTGCCAGTTATGCGGCGTGTAAAGGCAGTGCCTAGGCTTCTGGCAAGGTGAAGCTTGCTGACAGAGGTCCGGTTCTGTTTTAAGGTGCACCCTGTTGGGATAACTGAACAGCTGCTTCCTCACTGCGCTGTTGTCGTCCATCCAGGCTCGGTTTTGCGACGTCAGGTAGTTGTCAGCGATGTTTTCCGAATCAGAATCGTATTCTGTTTTGATAGGCATATCCAAGGGAAACGCTGCATCATAGAGAGACTCTGAGGATATTAACGATCTCTGCAGTTTCAGGTGGTCTGTAGCGTAGCTCTCCACGGCACGCTGCTGTAAGCCTGAGTAAGACTGACAATTTTCTGCACTCCCCCAGTGGGAAGGACAAGTTGATGCTAAATTTAAGAAACTTTGGTCTCTATTGTAGAATGATCCAGCTCTTCTGTTTGAACACGCATTCATTCGCTGGTTCATAGAACAAGAGCTTGAGTTTCTTAAAGTCCAGCTGTTGTTTGTGGTGCAGTTGTTTTGAACGCCTAAAACTGATACATTAGAGCTGAGAGATTCCTCTTGCATGAAACACTCACCGTTTGTATGAGGCTCAAACTTCACTTTTATATTGTCTTGTTCATTTTTTACTGCTGTCCAGTTAAGATGCTTTAACTGGCCCAGGGTTTCAATGGCACTGTTATAGGAAAATCCGTCCAGGTTTCCTTTCAAACTGGCAAAACTGCTTGGTATCTTCAGTTGTTCATCTTCTTCCCTTTCAATAACAGTAGGAAAAAAAAAAAAAAAAGAGTCAGTCAGGGGTTTCTAAACTGATCTTTTCTGCGATACAAATGGAGTGGTTTGACATGTATTATGAGCAATATTTTAATTTAACATCTCATACTCTTGTCCATATAAACTTTGCATTTGTTCAAGATAGAAAAAAAAAGTGCTTACATGCATCTGGGCATCACTGTGTGCAAAACTACCTTTCTGTGGCACTGTTTCATTTAAATTATGACACGCATCTACTCAGGCACACAGTTCACAAAGACCTCAAATACTGTGGAACATTATGTACAGAATACAGTAACTACCTTACACGGTCGTTCTCCTGTTAAAATATATGTATACAATTGTTCCTGTGGAAAGTAAATAAATAAAGTCTAGAGATAGAAGGCAAATAGCATGTTAGATGAGATGTACTTTCTAAGCTAGGAATTATTACAACAGACGAGAACTTTCTGATCAAAGCAATTTGAGCAGGAACCATGGTGGTCCTATATTTGAGAATGAATAATTGTCATTAGATGGAATGAAATGCCCAAGTGAGTGTCCAGAATACTCACAGATGTTTATATTTGGCGTAGGTTTGTTTTACATGTCTAACTTAATTCATATTGCCTTTCATTTTCTAAGATGAACAGTGAATTCATTTTCAGTGACCTACAGCTGAAATACTCAACATTATTGGAGAGTCCTCTCCTGGTATTTCTGCACTTGATACAACCTTCTCTGAACTCCAGGGTTGAGAATTTGCCTGGAATTCACAGATGTGCTAATTCCCAAACACGTAGAGTCCATGTTATGAATCTGCATTGTCAGAAGTGGACATCGCAGTAAGGAACTGAGTCTAAAAAAATTGATTGCTTTTCAGAAGGCTTTTTTCTTATCTTGCTATAAAAACTTTTTCCTCGAGTATGGACTCAATGTGCAAGTATAGGAATTTCCAGTAGAGGGAGTCCATGTTATTATAAAGAGAGAATGTCCCACTGTAGTAAACATACACAGAGAACAGAGGGTATATTCTTTCTTTTTCTTCTTAAGTATTTTCAGCCCTCTGCTAAATATTATTACTGAGAGCCTGGAGACGCAAGTGGTAGGATGCAAGTTTGCTGCAGAACTAGCTCTCAGAAATAGTGTAATTGGGAAAATAGATTGGGCAATATGCACGTAGTAACAAAAACTTAGATTACAAAATCAAGAATTTTGCAGTGGATTAGAGAAACTTCTCAGAAGGATGTATGTTTCCAGGAAGACAGCAAGCAATTTAAGAAAAAGTAGTAGTAAGGATGAAAAGAACAGGTAGCATCTACTGCAGATGAGCAGGAGGACAGAACTGAGTATCATCTGCAAGGCCAGCTTTTGTAACTCTTCAACCCATAGGAACTATTAAGCAAAAATGAAGGTTTTTGACCACTAAATGTAGCATGTAACCAAATCAACATCAAAGAGCTTGCTTAGTTACACGGAAAACAATTTAGAAGTAGAGACCTGAATACAAGAAACAGGCACTTTTAATCTGCTCCTTAATAGAAGTTCATTCCCTTCTACAGCAATTATCCCATCCCAGTAAAAGTAGAGTTCCTTCAGATGGCAGGTCCTCTGCTATTCACCTAGATCCTGGGAGGAATGCTGCCTGCAAGGGATATCTACGGTAGAAGTCCAAAGACTTTTTAAATTTTCTTCTACCTGCAAGGCATCCAAAAGAGAAAGACAAATGTGACCACAAGGCCAGATGGTGGCTATGTAAACCTCCTGGCCCCTGCTCATTCAGTCCACCTGCTTATCTCTTCCCTCAGACTAGCTTGAAGAGATACCTCAACAAGGCCTACAGGAACTGGAACAGACAGTCCCATGGGGGAAGGAGGAAAATCCATTGTGGGAGGAAAGGGGAAAACCCAGTGAAGTCCTCTTTGAATGCGTGTCTGTGCATATAGCTTCCATTCCAACGCTGAGCCTACAGCCAGCTACGTGTATCTATCTACAAACATGCAATGAATATGAGCACCCCTGTTTAGATTATGTTGAACATGCACAACTGAAAACATGAACTCAACTGTCATCCACAAAGGGGAAAAAAAAAAAAAAATAAGTTTAACATTATCATATGCTAGGAAAAGGGAAAAGTCAGGACACCAAATCAAAAAAGATATTCAGTTGTAAAGTAAAACAAAACCCCAAAATACATTTTTGTGCAATAAAGCCAAGGCATATTAGTAATAAAAGTTTCCTTTTGAAGTATTCTGTTTTAAAATGTATGTATACTCAATTTCAGAAGGAAAAAAGACTGAAGAATGAAAACATATTGCTTAGAATTGTAACAGCCATTTCATATAATACCAGACAAAAATGGATTTTACCTCTTTTCTTAGGACACTACAGTTTTGTGGTTTTTTTTTTTTTTTTTTTTTTTTGGTTGGTTGGCTGGTTGGTTTTGTTTTAAATCTCACCTATAAAGAATACATTCATTTTTCTAAAATATGTTTTTTGTATTTTTGTATTTATTTTTTTTTAGTACTGGAAAATATACTTACTTTAACATTTGCTGCTGGGCAAGGACATATTCTGAACAACCACTTCGATACAGAAGTTGAGTGTTAGCTTGAACCCAGACCCAGTGATCTTCATTTGTTTGTACTTTGACTAGAGAAATGCCATTTTCTCCATTATTCTTTGCTATACAATTTAAAAGAAAGTATATTTTAACACAAACAGTTTCTAACATTTTTTCTTACTCTTTTTTATTTGATTTGACTTTTTAACTGATGAATGCTCACAGGTTTGTTTGCTTCCCTGGAATCATCAGCAGAGGAGAATACATGCTAAAATATGTCACAGAACTAGGCAAACCACACAAAGGATGAAATCTGAAAAACTGAATGTGGCAATTAGAAGCTCATAAACTGTAACCAAAGATTTTTCAGTGTTTTTACTTCATTGTCATTTTTCCCTCTCAGCAGTATTACTATAACAATAAGAAAATCTTAATGAAAAATGGGGCTAAGACAGAGGAATAGTTTTAAGGAAGTTTTCCAGCAGGTACAAAGACTGAGTACAACTCTGCTCAAGAAGAATCTGCCCCTTGGAGAAGACTCACCATCAGAATTCTATCCATTGCAAAAATCCAAAATACAGCATAGACTCTCTTGGAATTGTCACAGTCAAACACTGGAAAATTATGAGTCAAAGCCGCAAATAAATTGTGAATTTTATAGACAATATATTTTAATTTTCCTTCTGATTTCTGATCTTTGAGGGAAGTAGCATTTGTAATACGTTTTTCAGTTTTCCTCAAATAAGGATTGATACAATCATTATTAAAATTTTCATATAATATTGTTAATTTCAATGCTGCTGTTTTTAGTAAAATGGACTTTGAATATTCTTGTTTACTATTCTTATTGTTAATATATGTGTAATATTCACAGTATCATAGTATTTATGCCCAATGAAATAGCAGACTAATTCAATACTGACTTTCGTGGTGGCTAATTATTCGTGTTTTTTTTTTTTTTTTTTTTTTTACAGAAGGGGTATGTGAGAGAAAAGGAAAATAAATAAATAAATAAATAGGTACTGGGACCAAAACCTGGAAAACCTAACAGATGAAAGAAAAAGCAAGGCTCTTTCTCCACAAACTGTATATAATCCAGAATTACTTAGCAGACATACCTTTGAGTTGGTTTTCAGCAATCTGTAAAACATTATTGAAGGGTGCACCTTCAAGATGACTATTTCTTCCATATAATTCTGCTGCTTCACACAGACCTGAATTACCTTTAGAACTGGAGCTGTAGAGAACAGAAAATGTGGAAAATTCCTCATCAGTGAATGACAAAAAAAGCAAAATCACAAACTATGAAAGATGTGATCTTCAAGCTGTTGGCCATTCGCAAAGACTGATGGTTTAAACGTATAATAACCAACACAAAATAATTATCTATGTCTTCTGCATCATATGGTTGCTCAAACTGGAATATGACTGGAATTCTGCATTCAGTTAAAAGGAATAGTTATGTTTAGGAATATTCTGCTCACAATTTACTGTATCTGGAATAATAAATTTCATCTTGAATTGAGACAAATGCATTGTATATTTTGCTCTGCCTGTCATTCAAGGTACTTGCATCTCACTCACCAGCAATGCACTTAAGAGTTACCATGACTTCAATTTCAATAATCATCACATGATTTTAATGGATTTCTTCCAATCTTAACTTCAAAATGCATATCACAGTTTGTAAAGGCTACAAATCCTATAACACTTTCCAAATTTTTCCCTTCATTAAGACTATGAGACTACAATATATATTTGCCCACCATCCTTGGCCATCATGTTTAAGGACCAAACTAAATAAAACACTGAAGTTTCCGTTTTGTTGTTGTTGTTGTTGTTTTACATAAATTAAATCATAATGTAGATAAAATGAAATAGTAAATACATGAAGCACACTTCATTCTTGTCAAATCCTTGGCCACTGCCCGGTCAGTTAGTAAAATTCAATTAAAGTGCCTCTCTCCTAGGAGCTGAATTTTGGTCTTCAATTAATTTCACCTGGACCGCTGAAAACCCAACGAATGGAAATGACTTTAAAACTCTGATCCAAAGCCTACACATTCCGTTATATTGGCTTTCCAGTAATTTAATTCTCATCAAAAGGATGTACGTGCTAGAACCACATTACACATCTGGATAGTAAATCCACACATACATAAGGATATTCTAACTAAAAGCCAAATTATGATACTCTGAGTCACAATGATGAGCATTTTACTTCACAGTGATGGACCTCATTGTTATAAGGTCATATTTAACCAAATAAAGGAAAACATAATCCTAGCCCCAAACATCAACTAAAATTCTATCAGAGAAGAAAAATAAGTGTTAGGCAGGAAATGAGTCTGAACACAATCTGTCCTGATCTTCTTTGATAGCTACCATGTGATCAGCCCTAGGCCATTTAGTGCAATTGTAGACTTATGTATTCATAAGCCTTCTGTTATAAGATAAATACATAAACCAAATACATCTCATTTGACTCTCTTTGAACCCCCTCTACAAGCACACATTCCGTTTTCTAACATTTTCTTTTTCCTTTGTTGGTTACCAAAAATGGCCAAGTCCAAATAATTGTACTTGGAAGATATGGAAAATTGAGAATTCTCAGTACAAATATGCTAGCTTTTCTACTTCTACAACTAGTCGATTTTTTTTTTCTTTGGTAACTTCTGAAGATTAGGAAGGAGAATCCAGATATATTATTTAATTTCTAAGAAAGGGTTTTAAAATGAAGAGTTATTTAGCATCATTTTTACTTGCTCAATAAACATAAAGCCCATAGCATACTTTACTATGTGATAAAAGATTAATTTGAAAATACTTTGTATTCACTGCTGTTGCATCATCAGCTTTGTGTTTTGCTTTCACAAGCAGGCTTTTCATCTTCATCTCTGTCACAGAAGGGAGAAGAAGTGGTACCACTATGCAGAATAAGGACAGCTGAGGTGGTAATACTGTTCCTGATGAGGACTTCTTCCTTTGTCCAAAAAGAAACTTTAGTTTGCCTTGAAACTGCATTGTCTGTTATAAAATAAAAATTTAAAAAAAATAGTTGTCTTAAGCATTCCATGTATAAACATTTAAAATGCTACTACATGCTATGCCCCCTGTTGTTTAAGTAACACCAAACCCAGTTTTGAAACAGGAAGAAAAAAAACAGAAATTTTATTATCTTTGTACAGTTAAAATCATGCAATTTCAGAGGCATGCTGAGTGACAGTACCATCAACAGTAAAATGAGACATTTGAAGCTGATTTTTTTTTTTCCAGCATGCTTAAAGCAAAGTTCTGCATTATATTCTGTTTGCCAAGACTGGCAGCTTATGATGGTGCAAACAGCTATTTCCTGCATGCCTCACACTGAAGCTGGAACTGTATTTTTTCCAGGCTCTGTTCAGACCCATAATCTTCCTGCAAATGAGCATCTGAGACAGAGATCACATTTTTCTATCTCTTGATATTCCTCTCATTTTCTTTGCACATCTGTCTTTGCCATAAGAAGAAACAAGATTGGTCTTTAGTAAGTAAATGGGGAAGTCATTTCTAGAAATGAGCCACTGCTGGTGAGAATTTTAAGGAGCATTTAAAAGACTTTCTAGTTATTATTGTTGTTGTTATTATTATTATAGAACCTTTTACAAAAGTGAAAAAGCGATTATTACTATTCTTGTTCCTTAAAGTGAATGCTTTGTGCATAAATGCTAATTACATAGAATCACAGAATGGTTGAGGTTGGAAGGGACCTCTGGAGATCATCCAGTCCAACCTCCCTGCTCATCCATCAGGGTCCCCCAGGACTGTGTCCAGACAATTTTTGAATAGTGCCAGAGGAGGAGTCTCCACAGTCTCTCTGGGGAACCTGTTCCTGTGCTCAGTCAACCTCACAGCAAGACATTTTTCCTTATGTTCAGACAGGTCTTCCCGCATTGCAGTTTGTGCTCATTGATGCTTGTTCTGTCACTAGGCACCGCAGAGAAGAGCCCGGCCCCATCCTCCTAACACCCTCCCTTCAGAAACTTACAGACATTCATCAGATCCCCCCGATCCTTCTCTTCCCTTCTCCAGACTGAACAGGCTCAGCTCCCTCAGCCTTTCCTCATAAGAGAGATGCTCCAGTTCTTTCATCATTTTAGTAGCCCTTCACTGGACTTGCTCCAGGAGCCCCGTGTCCCTCTTGTACCAGGAAGCCCAGAACTGGGCACAGCCCTCCAGGTGAGGCCTCACCAGGGCTGAGTAGAGGGGGAGGATCACCTCCCTAACCTGACAGCAATGTTCTCCCAAAGGTGTCCCGGGATACCACTGGCCTTCTTGGCCATAAGAGCACACAGCTGGCTCATGGTTAATTTGTTGTCCACCAGGACCCCCAGGTCCTTCTCCGCGAAGCTACTTTCCAGTATGTCAGCCCCCAGCTTCCACTGCTCCATGGGGTTATTCCTCTCCAGGTGCACTTGCCTTTGCAGAAGACCCTGCACTTGCCTTTGCAGAATTTCAAGAGCTTCCTGTCTGCTCATCTCTCCAGCCTGTTGAGATCCTTCTGAATGGCAGCACAGCCCTCTGGGGCATCAGCTACCCCTTCAAAATTTGTATCATCAGCAAACTTGGTGCACTCTACCTCTTCATCCAAGTGTCTGATGGGTAAGTTAAATGATACTAGGGAACCAGTATTGACCTCTGAGGGACACTACAGGTCTCCAACTAGACTGTGCCACTGATCACAACCCTCTAAGACCTGCCATTCAGCCAGTTCTCAAGGCACCTCACCATCCACTCATCCAGCTTGCACTTTTTTAGCCTGCCCAGGAGGATATTACTCACGTTTGACAGTGTCAAAAGCCTTGCTGAAGCCCAGGTAGACAACATCCACTGCTCTCTCCTCATCTATCCAGCCAGTTGTCTCATTGTAGAAGGCAATAAGGTTGGTTAAGCCTGAGTTCCCTTTGGTGGATCCATGTCAACTCCTTCTGATAGTCAACTTCTTTTCTTCCATGTGCTCAGAAATACCCTCCAGGAGGAGCTGTTCTACCTCCTTTCCAGGGGTTGGGGTGAGGCTGACTGGCCTGTAGTTGCCTGGGACCTCCTTCTTTCACTTTTTGAAGACCGGGGTGACAGTTGCTTTCTTCCAGCCTCAGGCACCTCTCCTGATTGCCATGATCTTTCAAAGCTGATCAAAAGTGGCCTATCTATGATGTCTGTGAGCTCCCTCAGCACTCGACGGTGCATTCATCAGGGCCCATGAACTTGTGGATATCAGGTTTGCCTAAATGATCTCCAACCTAATCCTCCTCAAGCAAGGGAAAGTCTTCCTTTCTCCAGACTTTCTCCCTGGTCTCCTCGGTCCAAGATTCTTGAAGGCTAGTCTTGGCAGTGAAGACTGAAGCAAAGTAGGTCTTCAGTATCTCTGCCTTCTTGGTCACCAGGGTCCCTGCCCCATTCACTAGTGGGTTCATATTTTCCCTGTTTTCCTTTCGTTATTTGATGTATTTGAAGAAGCCATTCTTGACATCCCTAGTTAGGCTTAATACCAAATGGGCCTTGGCCTTCCTTATCACATTTCTGCGTACCCTGAAAATGTCCCTACATACATTCCAAAGGGCCTGTCCCTTATTCACCTCCTGTACACCTCCTGCTTTTGTTTGAGTTGAAATGGTTGAATGGTTGAATGGTCGAATGGTTGAATGGTTGAATGGTTGAAACTTAGGCTTGCCGTCCTTCTTCTAGGGCCAGTGCAAATGGAGACAGATATTTTCCGAAAGAACTTAAAACCAAAGTTTATTAATTCTTTCAACTTGAAATATTACAGCCTCCTTTTCTTCCATCATTCTTTATAAATATTAATAAATGTTTTTAGGTATTTCTTCTTTGAGTACAACAAATGAAAAGTGTATCCTATCCATGGCTGTCTGTAATAAATCTATTAATGTCCCAACATTTTTCTTATGAAGTAATATAATCTAGTACTCATGACTGCAGTTGTCTAAGTTAAATTATACTTACAAGGAAGCCAGAAGTACTGTCCAACAAGCAGCGAACTCGACAGATGAAACAACGAGTTAAGAAGGAAGAATAATCTGTTGTCGTGCTGTCATTCTCTTGTGCTTTAAACAATTTACTGAGAATATATTCTTCTCCTGTAAACAACAGTGGAGGCAATATATATCAGATCACACTAAGAAATATGATGTTCTGTACCTACTTGAAGAAACTGTTATGGAAGTTGCTAAATATTGTTTTATGGAATAGCGAATATTTAACTGCCATGAATAGACACATCTGCACATGCTCTGCCAAAAGAAAAAAAAAAAAGGTTCTACAATGGGATTCAGGTGAGTTTCTTCAGAAGCTTTGAATTTTGTATTTCATGAGTTTTTGTGGGTTTTTAAGGATGCAAAGTAGAGTAACAGATGCTACTGTTTTTGAGATCAGAGATTGGAGATAGTACATTAGAAAAAGGAATGAAATCAGGAAAATGCTAATGCAAGAAAAAGAATGAGCAGTGGCTAATTAGCTAATGTTCAGCTGTTGCCTCTTCAGTTTTTAATGAAGTATTTGCCAGTTTCGGACTACAGGTGCACAGCTTTTGAAACACTTATTTCCCAAAAGAGACACACAAGTATTTGTACAGAAGTGTGAACTCAGGAACTGAAATTCTTCACTGTATATACTTAGGACAAAAATCCAAATGTTTATAACTGTTTATAGCTTGAAATGTTCATGCACATTGTTTCATTTGTTTTCTGCATAATTTCTATAACATTCTGCGAAGTTCTTGTGATGTCCATAAGACTCATGCAAAGCAAGCATTCTACCAAACTTTGGATTTCTACCAAAGTGACATGACTCTGTTCCTAACAACTTCATAAAGGCTGCTGAAGGACTTCTTGCAAGTGTCTCCCCACTTCCCACCTGCCATCTACCGCCCCTCTTGAAAACAGATTATTTCTTTTTCTGCTCATAAAATGCACACATTTTGCTGGGATCAATTCTGTATAAAGTTAACAATTTCAACCCCATTGTATTTTTTGTAGTCATAATTTCAGCTTTAGCTGAAATCCTTGTGTAGGAGACACCTTGAGCATAAAAGCCCACTTGCCATCCTAAGGAAATACAGCCTCAGAGGAAAAAATGTATTTCTAAACCTACATGTTCTTTTGAAGACTCCTATCCATATTACTTTACATGGGAAAACAAATGGCAGAAAATTATGTCACCACTGTGGTACTGCACAGAAAATTTTTGCATTTTTTTCCTCATTAATGAGATAAAATACTAATGTCTTTATCAGTGTGAAGAAAAGATTAGTAAAGATTGGTAGGATGAACACTGAGGTTGTTCATTCTGCATGGATAAGAATATCCATAAGTACATTAATTAGTCAGAGAAAAATAAAGGAAACATCAATATTCTAGCCTCACTAGCATACACTACCTTATAAACATCCCAGATCTGGAAGAAACATCATCTATGAGACATTAATATTATAAATGGCCAGTATGAAGCTTTCCAGTGAAGAATCTGACTTGAACAAACATGGTTGTAGGTGGAGGGCTGTTCAAATTCTGCAGTGATGCCTACCTTTCCAATCAACACTATATAATCCTACCTGTTTCTGTCTGTGTTTGCTGTCCAGACAACATCTGAGGAGGATTCATGGCCCAGTGCAGTTGTCTACAGAAATCCTGTCGATCATCCACATGAATGTAATCGTATATGTTTTGGTGCATTACATCGGTCTGAAAAAATGGCAACAAACAATGTTTAATCTGTACTCTTAGCAAGGCAGGCTCTTATCTTTAGAATCATAGAATCACAGGATGGGTTGGGCTGGAAGGGACCTTAAGACCACCCAGTTCCAACCCCCTGCCACAGGCAGGGACATCTCCCACTAGACCAGGTTGCCCAAAGCCCCATCCAACCTGGTCTTGAACACCTCTAGGGATGGGGCACCCACATAATCTCTGGGCAACCTGTCCCAGTGCTTCACCACCCTCTGAGTAAAGAATTTAGGACGACACTTTCCTTAAAATAATGACTGGAGTAGGATACCTTCAGAGCACAGACTGATTGAGGCAAGTCCCTGTTTCTCAAACCAGCTTTTTGACTTAATATCCTAAGTGATTATTTTTGTTTTTAATTCTTTTTAGCACATTGCAAATGTGAGCCATAAAAGTCCAACTGGCAGACAATTACTGGTACCATCCCTCAGGGACTGATCTTGGGCCCAGCATTGTGTAATTTCTTGACAAATGGATGATGGGGTAGAGTGCACTCTCAAAAGGTGTGCTGACGAGAGAGTTGTACTGCTATTTAGAGAGACCTTGACAAGCTGTAAAAAGGGCTGATGAGAACCTCAGGAAGTTCAACAGAGGCAAAATCCTCTCTAATTTGGGCTCTCCAGGAAAAGAAAGATAACAACATACTAAAGTGAATCCAGGAGAGCGGTACCAAGGGCTGGAGCACATGACATTATCAGATGAGAAGAATGAGTTTTGTTCAGCCTTAAGAAGAGAAAGCTTCAGAAAGAGCTTACTGCTGTCTGTATCTATCAAATAAGAGGGTGTAGAAGAGAGAAAGCTAGACTCCTTTCAATGTGGAAGGACAAGAAGCAGCAGGCACAAGTTGTAAACTGGAAAACTGGGGCTTGATACAACTGAAAAAAAAATACAGTTAAGGTGGTAAAACACTGGAACAGCCCTCCCAGAGGAGTTGTAGAATCACAAAACTTAACTAGATGAATGTATGAGCAACTTGCTCTGAGCAGGAGGTTGGACTGTATGACCTCCAGAGGTCCTTTCCATAGTTATGTTATTCTGTGACTTTATAATATCTTTACTCTGCACAGGACACCGGTCTAGAATAGCAGCACCTTACACTACAATTGAAAACAAACATTTGGACATATCCTTATTTTATAGTAGATCATGTTTCTGTTAAAAAAGTATCTCTCTTGCAACAATACAAAGAATTCATCTTCATCCATCATATAACAGTAAATAAATAGTCTAAAATGGCATAGTAAAATAACTTAATTTCAGTAATAATGCATGTCTAATCAGCAGTAGAAGAATAGGATAAAACAACATGCTGTTCTGCATTTTAGAAAGCCATTTAGCAGGAATGACTGCAAGGAAGTCATTAGAAAGTCAGTGTAATAGTAAGCAGTCTAAATATTTACTAATATATTTACCTGATGAAACCCTAGGTAGTCCACAATTGTTGATGATGCATAAAATATCATTCCATCTGCACTCACCACCAATGCAAAACCATTCAGTGACTAAAGAAGGGGAAATAAAGTAATTAAAATGATCATCAAAAAGTGAAGAGCAAAATGGGTATGAAATATCAATTTAAAAATGTTTAAGTCTGGTCTCCTC
The DNA here is from genome assembly GCA_011075105.1 of Heteronetta atricapilla. Taxonomy (NCBI): domain Eukaryota; kingdom Metazoa; phylum Chordata; class Aves; order Anseriformes; family Anatidae; genus Heteronetta; species Heteronetta atricapilla. The sequence goes on from CM021732.1 coordinate 95,184,948, forward strand.
TAGATTTCAAATATGAGTTTACGGTCTTTGGGGTTATGAATATTACCTTTTAATTACCTATAGAATATTACCTTTTAAATGCCAAAGAGAAAGAACAAATAAATACAGCATAAGTATAGCCTTTTTGTTTTGTTTGTTTGTTTTTTGAATTCCAAGTAACATTTCTGTGATTTAGTTGGTAGAAATGTTTTCAACTTAATGTGTTTTGTCTGAAATGCATGGCCAGACCAGACTGTGCCAAAGGTCCAGCCATTCCCAGCATCCTGTCTCCAGTAGCGAATCTCCAGGGAAGAGTGCACGAACAAGACAAGCGTATGCTGTTATTTTCCTAGAAAAGTCTTCCTGCCACCCACAACTCAAGTGCTTCCCTTGTCTTCAATAACTTTTTTAATAACCCTTTTAATATCCCCTTCATAGCCCTAACTATTTTAATAAACCTTGACAACTTTGTCCAAATGCATTTTGAAACCATATGAAAGTTTTAATATCCCCAAGCTGTTACACCAGAGGTGCACAGCTTAGTTTCACGTGGAATAACTTGAAAGTGAAGAACTACTTTATTTTGTTTCTTTGAACCTGCTACTTATGACTGTTGTTTGACACCATCTAGCTGTCTTACAGGAAGGGACAATGAAAAATTCTTTCCCTTTCACCTTTTCTGTGTAGAGTAGATATGAAAAAATCACCCTGCAAAGACGTTGGACACCACGTTTTTCTGGAGGCTGATACAGATTTTGCGTGCATTTAGTAAAATCAGGAACTTTGATCACAAGTTTAACAGTTATGTGCTGTATGTTGATTCACGTTTTCAAGATTTTATCATGTGTGGTATCAGTTTTCAGTGTTCTACCTGAATTGCTGTTCAATTAAATAGAATCCAGCTTGGGACCTTTAGGATTATAAATATTATCTTTTAAATACAAAAGAAAAAGAACAAATAAATACAGAATAAATATAGCATTCTTGTTTGTAATTCATAGTAAAATTACTGGGATTTAGATAGTAGAATTGTTTTGAATTTCATGTGTTTTGCCTGAAACATCATCTCTTTTTAGAAGTCTCATTACATGACAAACATTGTTCTGATCCAGTGTGTCTTGTACTACAATTGTAACTTACTGCCTAATAAGATACTTACCAAATATATTTCTATTCCTAATATGAACATATGGAAGTATCAAAATGTTTGGTTCCTTACAAACATTCTTGTAGTTTCCATACCATTACAGAAAGACTCTTTTTCCTAACATGTAATAATGAATAACAATCTGGAACATGCTTACTAAAAAAGTTAGGGTAGCTAATTACAAGATAACTGCAATATTACGTTATGATATCATTATCTATTTTAAATTTAAATTGGCTTTAATTCACATAATTAAAATTTAATAACAACTGTCTACTACTTTTTTGCTGCTTTTAATTTAAAACTTTCCATTCCAGGACAATTGCTTTGAATTTCTGTGCATTGAAACATACAGATAATATAATAATGTCCAACAAGAAAATGAAATACATGTGCTGTTGTAGTTATGGCTTTAAAATTGGATGTGTGTTTTGAAGTATAGTAGTTTTCTTAAGCTTCTATAAAAACACATACACAGAAAAATTGCATAAATACCATTAATGTAAAAATTAGTCAATAAATATTTCATTGATAAAGACCAATGTTTAGTCTAGAAAAAAGCTGAATTCATTCTCATAGACTCAGTGACGCAAGGAAAGCAACCAGAAAAATCTAAAATTAAGGGTAAGGATTAAATCCGATACGTGACACGAACATCACACTGCACGCAGCCTGACTAATTTTGCCTCTCCTCCCTTGATAAAGATTCAATGACATGTCTTGACTCCATCAGGCTCGCATTCCAAGGTGGTTTAGACGATCCTTTCACAGGATGGTTTTGAGGTCTTTGGAGATTATAGTTCAAACAGATGCTGAAGAAGCACTGCTCTACCATAATTATCCTTACTTCACCTTTCTCTTAATTTACAGTTGCCGCGACGTGTATATTAATCCTGAAGCACAATGGGGGCAGATTTTCTATTGCTCAGTAACCAGATACATTGACAAGTTTTTTGAGAGCTTGGTTCTCTTTTTGGTTCCTAAATAAGGACCAGATTTCCAAGACTGCTTAAAGCCTGTTCCCACTGTGACAATGGTGGGCAGAATTTCAAGAGTTCAGCATACAATAGGCCGACCTCCTCAGAAGATTTGGCCCCAGTCATAAATGTGGAGCACCTTTGGAAACTTAGTCCAGTGGGGCCACATGTGGCCAGGAGCTCTGGGTCTTGACGAAGCTGTGAAACGGTGACTGCAAAAAATCCAGCAGTGAGACTGCAAAGGCTTACCTACACTTGGAAAGAGCAGTAACCGCAACTGTTTTGAGCAAATCAATGCCGACCATGAGTCAGCTGTAAGAACAGCCAAGAGCAAACCATGCTTATCTCCGGATCAGCTCCATCAATACTGATCCTTTTCAGGATAAGTGTTATCCCTGGCTAGGTTGGATTAGTGTTGTTTACAAGTTATCCGTGTCTACTATTGAACCACAAGCTCTTGCCAGGTTGGCGCTATTTTCTGCTATAAAAAAAAAAAAAAAAAAAAAAAAAAAAAAAAAAAAAGCCCAAATTCATTTCAGTACCTCACCAAACAGAAGACAATGTGCCAGGATTTCTACATCTTCACATCTGTGCCTTTCACTGCACTGAGAGGAGCCTCCGAAGACAGTATCTGTCATATCCATTTCCAATATCAAGTGGAGACAAGAAAGCATTTTTGGCATCTTGTCTCTTTGGGCTCATCTTCACAGCAGTGAAACCATCAGTGATGTGATGTTAGGAATTTTATTACAATTTGAACATCTGGCAGGCCTTTTAATTTGGGCAGACTAAAAAAATTCCACAAGATAACCATAGGACATTCGAGGGAGCTCCTTTGTGTGGATGCTTGTGGCTGTTACCGTGCACTTTCTAAAAGATCTCCAGTTCAATCCATAGAGCCAGGGCAGCTAGCAATTACGAACATGTAGAACATATGGACACATAGCCTAAGAGATCAGTCTCTTCTTTAAAAAGTAGAACTTGATACTCCCCGCTGGGACAAAGGTTCTTCTTTGCGTAAGTTTTCCTTTCACAGAGCCCAAGCTGGGCTGGACCAGGTGCAGTGGTTTGTAAAAATGGGAAGGAGAATTGGGATCATGTTTATTTCTCAGGGTTCAGAACAGCGGACTGGCAACTACATCTCTGAGATTGGAAGAGGTACGAAGGAAGGGTGGGAAGAAGCAGAAGTAAAGAAGTGGAAGAAAAGTTCAAGGAGCCATGTGTTGAAGCTAAGCCACAAATAAGTATGGATTTGAGGAAGGTATGTAAATGAAGAGAATTATAAAGTTTCCCCTCTTTGTTTTTGTTTTGTTCTCAAAATGCTGATGTCCTTTTCTGAGTTAAGATCTCTTAACTACGCATCGCCTGGTTTTCATGACCCCAAACACAGACATCAGATGCTCTGCCTCGCAGGCAGGAAAAGCAAAACCCACTGTGGTGCAACAACAACTTTTATGGAGCCACATGAAGCCATTGAGGATTAACACAAATTCCATGTGTCTAAACCTCATTTTAGCTGAGAAACCTGCTGCTTCAACCACGCTAAAAAAGAGACAAGCTGGACATGGAGTAGAACTTCTTATCCACTGCTTCTTACCCGTGACTGCATTTTTTTCTGTTTTCTCAGGATTACCTTGAAGTGCTGTTCAGTGTGAAATCTGACATCTGTAGCACAGACAAATTGGAACAGAACCAAGAGTTGGGCTGAGATTTATACTTTTCTTACCTAGTGACCACAGCTGGGGAAAAGGTGGAGGGCATTTGCTAGCACAGGTCCGGTACCCCAGACGTGGGTAGTAATGATTGCAAATTAGTAGGAAAAGACCTCTTCTGACCTCTCAAATAAATATCTCAGGTGTCATACAAAACCTCATGTTCAAGCCCTTTAAAGGAACACCACATGATAATTTTGCATTATTCTGGCCAGAATGATGATAATTTGTAACACCAAATGGAAGAGACAGGCAGCTTCAATCCATGGCAATGAACAAAAGCTATTCACAGCTTTATGGGTATAAATTATAAGGTCTCATATTTAGAGGGACAAGAACACATACGGCTCCATTTATGATTTTTTACATTTTCAGTTTCTGAACTAAAAATTCCAGGCCTCAGCGACAGCTTTCTCTCATTCCTAGTGCATGGGAGACTGCACTGGGGTGCTGTGTCAGAAGCACAGCAAGAATCTGCATGAATTATCAACAACCTGGAAGGAGGAAAAAGGTAAGAAAGAGGACATGGACCAGCCTCACACCTGTGCAGCTCACTCTGCCTATTGCATGACAACCTGGCCAGGTAGCCAGAAGCCTCCTAAAGCTCGGCCAAGGGCATGTGCCTGCCCAAAACACAGGCAAGTCAAGAACAGCTTTCATCTTCTCTTCTCAGTTCATTCCTTTGAGCAGAAATAATGGAAAGCGTAAAGTAGGGCTCGTGGATTTAGGGGAGGAAATAACCTAACTCCGTAGCTCAACATCAACATTTTTTCCATTGTGTGCAACTGGTGTGTTTTAATCAATAAAGTCCACTCGCATCATACCGCAGTTTTTAGCCATTTGCATTTACTTCCATGCACACACGTGCGCACAGGGATGCAACCCACGCACACAAACACAGGCAAACAAAGACATTAGCGTGGACACTGGAACTTCTGCAACAGAAACCAACTAACTTCTAATCTGCAAAAATACATGGTTGTAAATTGCCATTTGGTAAACCATATGGATTCAATGACAGATGGAATTTCTAATCCAGGATAATAGCTGAAAGATGTGAGACAGACTTAAATATGTATTGTGAACATTTGTTTGTTTGTATTTGGCTTTTTAAAAAACACTTACATGAGTTTTTTACATTGTACTTAAAAAATGAAATCACTCTTTTTTTTTTCCACATGGAAAAAAAAAAAAAAAAAAAAAAAAAAAGAGCTTGGCACCAGACAGGGGCCTGTGTTCTTTTGAAAAACATGTACATCCAATTATGTACTCACGAAAAGCTGCACCTGCTACTGAAACAAAAAAACAATTAATCTGTCAGTTCAAAGAAAGTACAACATTATTCTGGTGCCCTCAGTAGCTGCGAGATGAAAGTTATCAGTTCCTTCCATTAAAAAGTTTTAGAAACATTATTAGAAAAGAGGTTCTCTTTGGGAACGAAGGCAAATATTTTGAGGAAGATAGGACTTCCTTTGGCAACAGCCTTTATATATCCTGATTTTTTTTTCTGGTCCCATAGCAGAAAATCAGCCAGTAAATACTTCAAAGATATTTTGGTCAAGGTCATGGCATAGTAAAAATAAGAAAAGAAAAAAAAGAAAAAAAAAAAAAAAAAAAAGAAGAAGTTCCAAGCCACATTTCTCTTATTACCCTTCCTTGAAATAAAGGAAAATTCACTAGCATTAGGTCTCCAGAGACCGTGTCGCCATGGTTACTAAAGTACAACAGTCAAGGCCTGCAGCCATGCCTTGCTTTGAACAGATTTTCGAGTCACGCAACTTGGGTACTAAATTTCCAGGGTCAGTTGGCTCACAGTTTATCTGGAACCGTTTCATTTAATAGTGCATTGCTGGGTTTTGCGTCCTCTGTAGGATGGGGCCGTTTTCTGGTGATCTAAATAAGTAGCTATTTGAAAACTCTGGAAATGATATCCTCGCTCTTGTCTACCGCGCTGAAGTCTTGTGAGTATTGGGAGGAAAATGCGGACGGTTAATGCGCCTTCTGTCTTTAACCGTAATGTTTAATGAATCAGTATTTCCTTCCACTGGTGTTTTTAGGATTCACAATTACCCTTCTCAAAAATCACCCCGGCATCCCTGAGCTTCCCTTTATAAACCCAAAAGAAAAGAAACTGTTACAGAACCCTGCAATAAAACCCAGCATAAAAGACTATTCAGAAATACTGTATCTAGTGACATCAGAAGATGGCCTTTGCTCGGCGAGTACAGTATCTCTTAGCCCTCCGGACTCTTCTGTGTTTCTTTGGTATCTACAAAGCAACTTCAAAAGGAATATTTGGGTGACTAAGCACTCGTCAATGCAAAGGGGGAGTGGCAGAATTGTTTTTAGCATTCAGTTCTGATCAAAGACTTGCATGTCCTGGTTAGTTTTCAGGCTAAAGAAGCAAAACAGAATATAAATTTCCATCATTGGAGCCAAGGGAGGAAATAGATCCTACGGGCTGAAGCCTACAGCCCTGGTTTACATGGGATGCTTTCAGAGGGGGTGTTCGGTCTGACTGGTTTTCGGCGGCAGCTGCATGCATGGCAGTGGAACCAAGGGAAAATATTCAAGGGTGAACCCGCAGCAGAAATGTTTCTTCTCAAATACAAAGAAATGCACACATATGATCATTATGCTCCTTTCATTCTTCTGGTCTTCCCACATAAAACCACATTCACATTCCTTCCTATCTCCTTGAGCCTGGATATCATTTCAGGCTCCTTAAAGACGGTATGGAAATTCAGCCTCCAGCACTGCACCGCTCAGAGCAGGGCCCGGCACATTTCTCAAAGATCGTCCACGTTGCTGGAAGCACTTGAGTCCTGCACCTCACATTTGCTGTTGGAAGGACCAGCTCCGCCATCTGAAAGGCACGGGCGATTCTGAATGATTCGCTTCGTGAAAGCGCCCGTTACTCCATTTTTCCCTACCATATCACTTCCACCGAGGAAATAGATCGGCTTTGGAGATACTTGTTTACATATGTGCCTTCAGTCTAACGGAGGAGCTGGAATGCTGTGGCTCGTCAAGAGGCAGCAGACAAAAACTGGCCTCCTGGAAATCGGTTAGGAAAATGTAAGTCATTGGGCTCTGGTAAATGTAAGCTATAAACTTTCAAAAAAACATAGTAGCTCCCTGGAGGGTGAGACTGTAATGTGTGCACACATGTAAATGCATTTTAAACCATGGTGATATTGTTTTTGATATGCTTGATATGTAATAAATATTGGACACAATAACCAAGAACAACCTCGCTTTTAAAGTTATTTTGATTGCATGATGCAGAACTGCAATTGCAGTTTTTCTTTCTTTTAATTTCCTTCCAAGTTAATCTCTTGCAACAAAGCTCGCTAAGTCTGTGTCAAGTCCTTGGGGTAGGGCCTCTCCTCTTTCCTATAGGCATAAAATGCTGGCCTCTGATGAGCCTGGGGCCTCAAAATCAACCACTCTGCCAAAGATGGTATTGAGAAACAAGAGCTGTATGCAGACCGATCTGAAGCATCATTTGATTTTGTATTTGCAAAAGTTGATACCGTGCACTCTGGAAAGTGATACATGCCAACTGAATCCAGTTGTTCTCACGAGAGCGAAGCACTGGAAATTAGAATGTAGATCGTGCTGCAGGCTTCCAGAGCTGAGCAATACTAAAACTAATAGCTTAAAGACAGGTTACGGAAAGTTTTTTTCTGCAAAAGTTAATTAACAGGGGACACTAAGTACCTCGGTACAGACTTGTCATGTGGCGTGTTTGTTTAGGGGGAAAAAAATAGTACCAACAATGCTTACTACTGATGACAAGATTTGGTAGATTTTTCATGTCTAATTGATAGAAACAACAGCAACAACAAAAACACAATTATTTTCTTTGCATTAAAAATGGGGATTTCATATAGGAAGTGAATATATGAATACCACCTGAGATTAACAGACATTATAAAAGTCGTGGGGACTGTTTGTAGGAGCCTAAAGAAGCAGAATATTCAAAGTATGAATTCTAGAACTGTCAGAAGAAGAAAAAAAAACACCATATTTTGTTTACTAATACATAGATATAGGTACCGTGATTACTGGATATGCTAACAAGTACCTGTGTGAGTAACATGTCATTTACCTAAACAATTATCACAAAAGGATAGTGAAGTTTTACATAGTCTTTGTATCTTTTTCTTTAGCCTCCTCATTAATCATGGATGTTGAATTTAAAATTTTGCTCTACCAGTAATGGAACCCTACTGTCAATGCTCTTTCACAAACACTGTGCCCTGGACTACACTTGGAAATAGAAACAGACTTTACAGTGATTTATGCAGTTTCTCATTCCATTTTCTGAAAACCAGATGTTCCATTCACAGATGGAAGTAAAGATGGGGCAATATCGTATCTTCAGCGCAAGTTCAGCCCATCATTCTTTCTGAGTCCTGCAGCTGCTCTGGGTTTTTCAGTCTTCTCTTCAACAATTTCAATATAGAAAATGCCAGCATGATTAATTCCATTTGAGAAGACTCAAAATGAAGCATTGATTGCTTACTACTCTGCACTTCTAATAACAAATTTAGTTAGGTAGTCTTTGCAGTAACAAATGTAGTAAGATTACCCATTATCTTCCACAGAAATAACTTACTGAAAAGAGTCTTGAGTAATATTTATCCAACATGTTGGACAATTAGACATATGTAAGGACAAAATATCTGGATTTTTTTTCAGCGTTATTTATACGTAAGTGTATCAAGTCGTGAAGAGAAGAAGCCATCATAATATCCCATCCACAGCTGACTTTTATTCATACTCGCAAGCTGTTAACTAGCTTGAAGGGCAGACATCTCATTGCAGGGAATGAAAACCTAAAAGAGACAACGTTGAGTCCTATACACTGCAAACTGAATGTAATGTCCCAGTTTCAGAGCACTACTTTTCTATGCGTTTAGCACTAGATATTGCATTTTCTAGTACAGAAATGTTTTTGGAGGGGGGAAAAAAAAGGCAAAATAATCTGCACTTCACATTCTGTTCAGTAATAGAAGGGCAAATGGCTTTTTTAAACACCATTTTAGGTCAGTAGAGTTTTTTAAGGGAGAGTGGTGTTCCAGAATTTGGCTTTGGGAACTGTCTTACTGTGCTAGTTATCATCTTATTCATGTTTTTGTAACCTGCAAAAAACCTTTTATGAAACATACATTGCCCCACACTGGTAGCAGGCATTGATTATGCTATTAATGTGCTACAAGTGGCAAGCAATGCCTTCTGTAACTGAGGTATCAGGTGAATGACAGTGGATCATCTGGAAAGAAGGTAGGGATGGAAAGTTAGAAGAGACAGTTCGTCTAAGCAATAGCAACAGTTGCAAATCTTAGGCTGAGTTTTAGGATAGGTGAAGCCCTCCCCTAAACCCTTCTGAGGGTTTAGTCTGAGCAGACACTGGTTTTCTTATTAAAAAAGTCCAGTTAGAGAACTCTGGGGGTTTTACAGTACTGGGAGGAGGGGGAAGGATATGAAATGTGTTGGAGAAAATGCCTGTTTTTTTGGCCACCATCAGCTTTTGCATCTAGGAATTCCTGGAAGAATTCACATTAAAACAGGGTATAGAAGCTATCTATTTTTTTCTTCTCTCTACTCATAAAATTTCAAAGACATTTAAAATTAGAATGATGGTAATTTCTGTTGAAGTTCCTGGAACACAAACAGAACTATCTGAAGGGTCCTTGTTTCTCCTCCTTTCTCCAAATCAATACTATACCTTTGACAATAGAAAACAGTACATTTAATGGTCAACGTCATGCTTTTTAATAGCAGTTTTCATTTCAGTTCAGACCTGTCAAAAGCATATTCACGTTGTATTAAATGAGTAGCCAAAAAACAAGAAAGGTACTTTCTGTAATACTTTTAGAAGTATTTTAATTCAGTAATTACCAGAAAATATTTACATACTTTTAAAGTATGTCTTTTTTTTCTTTTGAAATCTTCATAACCATAAAAAAAAAAAAAAATTGCAAATTTGAAAAAAATCTTAAGACAACATACAGTCCTGACTGGACCTGCTTTCATGATTGTCACTTCACCTTATTGGGAAGGTAGCTACATCATTAACTTTTAAGACTTAAGAATGAAGAATTTACTGGAAGCAAGTGTCAGCTGTAAATACTCATTAGGCTATTAATTTATAATTTCACCAGTTGCAGACAAGCTAACAATGTAAGATTTCAAAAATGTGAATTATCTATGAATGCAGGCAGTATTTAAAGTGTCTCTATTTTAAAAAAAATATGATGATGATTACAATACATGACTTTGTCATCTTCAAAAAATGGACACTTCCCCAAAACCAAACATTCATCAAGAAACTTGTATGGAAAGAACAGCCCTAGCCACTCTGACGCAAGTCATCCAGTTCTAGTAACAGACTAAATCCCTGCGCATCGATACGATGCGGTGCGCACGTACAGACATTGAACCTATTGATGGATGAGAACAGTTGCCAAGGATTAGTTCCCAAGTCAGGGAGGGGCAAAAACTAATTGAGTCGAAACTGGAGAATATGTTTTGTTGCGGAGGAAGTCACGTGGCCACTGGACTGTCTCCAGAGGCACCGAAATAGCCTGAGCAGAAACAGAAGAAGTGGTTGTGAAAAGTGAGCTCAGGTGGAGTTTGCTGTGATGAGCAGCCTGGAGACAGAAGTAGAGGATCTTAAATTTGGATTCACATTTGGACTATGTCCAAAGCTGATGGACAGCTTCTCCACTCACCAGTACACCTACAGTTTCTCAGCTAGGCCTCCTCTTCTCACATCTGCAGCACTGCAGCACATTTGCCTATGCTCTGACAGATGGAAGCTGACTTCTCTGATACCAATACCAAACCAACGCGATGCTGCCTCTCCTCTCCGCACACCTGCACTGGCTACTGCCTCCCCCTTCTCGGTCACCTTCAACATAAGCTACTTATCCTGATTTTCAGAGCTGCTCACAGCTTGCTCTCAATCATAATCTCCCATTCCATGTTGGAGAAGCTAAGTACTAGGTCTCATCAGTCCGACATGCTTCTCTCTCACACTTGGGCAATATTTGAAAACAAGTGTTTAGTGATGTCTCCCATGTTGCTAAAAGTCTTCACAGAAGAATCTGCAAAGGTACCTGATTTTTTTCCTTCAAATTATTCCTTAAAACTCTTGCAAAAGTCAGGACTTCTGCAGCCCAAGTTGCTCGTAGCCGATGACTCCCGGCTATTAAGGTTACAATTTTGCTGCATTATTTCCATGTGCCCTTGTTGTCCATTGGAACGCATCTGTCATCTCTTGTCTCACAACAAGATTGTAAATCTGAAGAGAAGAGATCACATCTTTTTCTGTTGTTCGGCACGCTGTCAAGCTGAACTACGCTGCAGCCTGTATTTGAGGATCCCAGGCACTGTGGCAGCACTGTAATTGCTGCACTAGTAACAGCAGCACCAAGGACTGGAGTAGAAGTAGAAATCTATTGCTATTTAGAAGTCACAGGCTTTTCAGACCAGATTTGTTCAAAAAGGAGAAACAAAAAAAGAAGTAAGTGAGAACATTAGTTATTTGTTTAAAGGGCAGCAGAAGGGATATTTTTTGTACCACATTGTTCCCATGCCAAATTTGAAGTCTGGATTTTAGAAATATGTCTATTTGCAAAGAAAAAAAAAAAAAAAGGACCAAGACCTCTGAAATGTTCCTTTGTGTTTCGCCTGTGCCTGCCAAGAAGAAAGTGAATGTACGCATGTGATAAAGATGGCAAGTTACTCCTGACCCCATTTATGGCTCTTTACTTCATGGACATATTCTCTGTTAATCATCTCAAGAGACTAATGTCAGCTTAAATCATGTCATCTGAATTACTGGGAGAATGCTCATGTCTGAAAAAAGAGGAAAGCAAAAGGGTTATTTGGGTAACTTTTGGAAGTTATTAAATGAAAAAGAAAATGCACTGAGACCATGAGCTGTTTATGAGAATTTCCTATTTTGGTAGCTATATTTTAAATCCATAGATTAAAAGGTGAAGCACTGTACCATAATCTAACAGCTTTAGTTTAGAAGTATTGCGGTAAGAGAGAGAGCACTGTTGAAAGCTGAAAAGGAATTCAACACCAGAATAAATCAAAAGTCTCTCTCTACCAGCTTCCGACTTCTGAAATCCGTGCCTTGGTCATAGCCCTGGATAACAACCGTGCACTTTTGTCTGACTCCCAATCTTCCTTTTCAAGTTTAAATTAAAAAATAACAGGAAGAGTAAAATCTCTTGCCCTCAGACTGAAATTCAAACTGGAGTACCTTTTTCAAGAGCACAGTTTTATCAAGTACTGATTACATAAATCAGTTTGGAAGGAGGAAGTGGAATTACACTAACAAGTTTAAAAAAATTACAGGAAACCAAGTGGGAAAAGGTTTCCTATGTTATTTCCTTACGCAGGGTGAAGAACAGCACCAATAGGATGTTTTCTAATGTATCATTTTCCAACTCCCTTGGAATGAAACTTGAACTCTAGTTCAAACTGTTAGTAGAGGCCACCTGGAAATACCTTTCGGTGCCAAAATGTGCACATACACCTCTCTGTTCAAAGTAATGACCAGAATCGTACTATTCACAGCCACTTTCAGAGTAACTACATGTTGATAAATAATATGCCTCAAGCTTGCATTGCATTAAGCCCTGAGTCCTTTACTTAGATAAAAACTGCAACTGACCTTCATTGGTTTTGATCAAAGCTCAATCTCTATCTCAAGTTAAAGCTAATAATAAAACAAACACCTCATTCGTTGGGAAGTACCCAGAAAGAATGAAAATTTCCTATTCATATTAGTGCCCAAACCTGTGATATAAATAAATTTTAAAAATATATAACAGACTTCTCAGGTGTGAAAAAACTGCCTACACCTGACTATGCTTTCTGCTTTGCACCAACTGTCAGTTCCTAGCACAAATACTGCCAGTTATGTAGCTAGATACTTCATTTGCCTCACTAGTCATGTTAATTGCAACTCAAGTCAGCAATGTTCATCTGCCAAATGCTGGAAAAAAAGCATGGCTGCAAAACACAGAAACTCGGTATGAAAAATCTGGCTTTCAATGATTAAGTAGACAAAATAATGGAGCTGAGGTTATTGATACTGGTGGAGAATTCTAAAGGTGACACCACCAAAAATAGTTTTCACTGTTTTTCTCCACTTCTGAAGACAGACGTGATTTTAAAATAATTTTTAAGATGCCAGGCATCTTGACAGTCCTTGCCTAAAAATTTAAGTAAGTAACAATCATACAATAGTTTAGGAAGGATGGAGAATGAGACTTTTGCCATAGAGACTTTGCTAGTCGATATGCAAAATGTTAACAATTTGTTATTTCTGCCACCAGTGGAAACTGAGAAGCCTGTCCTGTGTTCAGCCAAATCAAATGAAGTTTCTTTCATTGGCACAATGGGATCCCAAAGCATGCAGCAGCCTGCCGCTAAGCACACCCATTGAACATGCAGGTCTCCTCGGCTCGCTCTCCTGACAGGCTAAAATGAAAAAAATATCAGAGTAGTTACCTCCAGCTGCTCTGGAAGAGCGGAGAGGGCTGCAGGAAGGTGAAGATGTTCCAGCTGAAAGAACAGGTGATTTCAAAGAGCAAGGAGGCTTTCGTAAGGGAGTCTGTTATCACTGAACTACGTAGAGAAAATTAGGCTATGAGTTCTCTCCTCTCCGTGCACAGACAGGTTGAGCCTGTGAATTTCAACCCCTTCTGGCTTGAAATTCAAATTACACCTGAAAGGCCCTTGTATTTCTTTCTCCCACGCTTGGGTGTTATAGCAAAATAGCAACCAAATCCGCTACCTTGATATTTTGTTATTTGATTATTTGTTTTTAGCAGGAACAAGGTAGCTCAGGCATGCATCACTAGCTATCTTCACTCAGGAAGTGTAAATGTATGATATCATTGAATAATAAATACCAGGACAGTATGACAACTGGTCTCTTCAACACAGTCATAAACAAAAACATGAGACAAAACCACTGAAATTTGATTCTTGTACCTATCCTTAGCAGTAGAGGATTCGTGGTGGAAATCTGTTTATGAACTGGGTAAAAAAGAGGCTTGGAACATCCTGAAATCAAAATGGACATCCCGTAAAAGTGCGTGAGTTGCCAATGAACATGGAAATGACTACACAGGCCAGGTCTGGCCTTTATCAGTGTTCATCAGTGAGATAGGGGATGACAGAACCAGGCAGCCTTATTCCATCAGCATCTGTTTGGTAGCTGCATAGATCATCCAGATTTCATTTGAATGTTTGCAATGTTTTCAATGTAAACCACTATTTTCACACCTGAAAATAATTACATCTAGTATATCTGGAGACAGAGGTACCATAAATCCTATGCTGCAGCCTACAATGATGGCGTAGGAGGCCAGGAGACAAAAAGAATGAAACACCATGGAGATAGCTTCTTCAGCAGCAAAGACAGAGAAATTTGAACATCAGTGATGCTTCCATGAGCAGGAAAACTGCAGAAGTGGTTTTGAGGTGGTCAGTGAAGTCAAAGTAACAATTTCAACTGGGTTCTGTACGGTAGATGGGTAATGATTGTGCAACAAGCCGTGTGAGTGATGATGAAGCTGCCCGACTGCTTGTCATGGAGAGAACAAGTCCAGAGAAGGCCTGGCTCTCAACAGGGGGCATTTAGTTCCTCAGATAGGATAGTACATAACGTGGAAATTACAAAATCGGGATGAGATATTACCTGCACAACAGCCTAGACTCTGAGTCTGGACTTGAGATTGTAAGTGCAGCATAGCTGGGGGAAAGAGTAGGAGGTGGCTAACAGCCATGAGATGAGTATTGCAATCAAGGCTATTGCCTAGATAACTACCAGTGATTCATTTTTATTTTTCCAAGTCATCATTTTATTGTGTTTCTCCACCCCACCACCACACCATATAAATTCTATCTGGATTTATTGACTGTCAATACAAGTTATACTCCCACTTTTCTGGTTAAGGGTTTGGCCCAGTGTTCCTAAAGTATACAGCAACGGGCTTCAGAAATTGAGTACGGCCCTTTTTTGACAGGCAGGCATGTGGCACAAGGGCTGCTGCACCACCTGTCTTGGAAAATATTATGAAAGTGCAAAGTTAAAAATCATCACTGCAGTCAAACAGTTGGAGTCTGAAGTCTCCAAGGAGAGCAAAGATTGCAAGAATGGAGCATACTGAAAAAAGATCATTAATAAAATTGGACTTTGGTTATTAGAGGTTTTTTTTTCTTCTCTCCAAAGAAAAACAAAAAGATGGCAAAAAAGACTCTCTTATCCAGAAGAAGTGATCCTTAAACTTAAAACAGTGGAAGAAATTATTTATTTAGATACCTGCTGTGCTCCACTAGAAAGTCTTTGATAAACTGCTATCATTGTTTATTCTATTATTGCTGATGAAAGCTATTTGATTATAGCTGTAAAAATATCTCTATAAAATCTTAAATAAAAACACATGTTGTGGCAGAGGCCTTTAGAAATAAAAAGCATTTTGAACATACTTTGAAGACAGACTAATTCCATTGTTTTCTTTTAAGCTGAAAGGGGAAGTACTACATTGTTCCAAGGCTGGAGAGGCACAGATAAATTATTTACCAGTAATTAGGATTCTTGCTATTCCATACTTCTACCTGTACATAGAGCAGAGTCACCCTACCCACTAGAAAGAAAAACACAATTGTCCCCAGTTCTCCATGAATATCTCAGTCATGGACAGTATTATTCACACATATTTTGGTGAGTCAGATTATTCTGGTTTGTATTAAGTAAAGAATCTAGGAGAGGTCGCATAGTGCAAGGTGGTGCCATGAAAAGGAAAGCAGCTTTTGACAGCTGCAAAACATCTTCTGAGAGCCAATAAAGTGGCTAGATTCACAAGTCAATGCACAAAGCATAGCAACCACCAGCAAGGCTGTTTGCTTCTCCTCAGAAGGAATCACAAATGTGGCTGTTTAGTTAAAAGCACGCAGTCCCTAATAACTAACATGGTGAATTTGGTCAAGCAACAAAAACCCACTTTTCATCACATTCCATGGCCACTGAATGAGCACCCGAGCCAAGCTTAGTCCCCAGAGAACATTCCCAGCAAGGCCTTATGAAAATTCACCCTTTTATTCTAGGTTAGACATGCCCATAAACGGAGCCTGGCGCATTCAATCCTATTAACATGCACTTAATCATCGCGTTAGTAATCCATATTAAGTATGATCCAGGATAAAATATCTCCCACGTATTCAAAAGGAATGTGACTCATATACCCTATAGAAAGCAGACCATTAGCATAGTCAGTAAAATTTGGCACCTTGTAACCTACCTGAAACTATATACCAGTGTTCTCTCCATGTGCCTGTAAGCAGTAGGGCTACTGCTTGAGGATCCATGAGGATTATAACTTGTGGGCACGTAATATATACCAACCAAAGCACAGACTAAAGATACGAGACCATTATTAAAAAATTAGATGCTCACTGTATTTATCATTCATTGCAAGCCCCGTGCTGCCTGCTCAATGAGAATGGAAATTGTTACAAATAATACCTGACAGCCAAATATCTCATTTTGGCACTTGTATTAACTAATCAAATGCATCTGTGTTACTAGCTTTGAAATGTAAAATTAAAATCTCCTAAAGTATAAAGAGGAAGGAAAGCAGCATGCCAGTTCTCATTCCATAGACTTGTACAAGTTATGATATTGGCTCCCATGATAAAACGCCTTTCTTTTTTCCTCTAATAGTATGCAGCGTTTGTTTGCTGCAGGTTACTATTTAATTTACATTTACATCTACCTCAGGGCTGTCATTAAAACATGATTTTTGAAGCATAAATATTACCCTATCCGAAACAACTGCACATATGTACTCTTAATCAAATAGGAATTTCCAAGGATCCTCAGCGTACAAAAGGCACAATTGCATCATGTGGTTGAAATGCAGATGTATCTGCAATGATCTGCTGTGCTCTAGCTGGTCCAGTAGTTCACAGCAGTATTAATCCTTCATCCAGATTAATGGATCCAATTCTCAGTAATGGTATGGCCCCTTTACGCTGGCCTGCCAACACAAAGTCATCCTAAAGAGGATAAAAATACATAGAAAGAAAAGCTTCTTCACACATAGCTTCCCTCAGAGCACAGAGCTGAGGAAGTAGGATAAATTAAGATGTCCCAGAATAATCTTAGCTCAGATCAGAAACCCGGCAAGCTCCTGTTGGTACCCTCAAAATGCGTGCCAAGTAAAACACATCTCAGCTATCACACCAAGTGACAAAGAACTGCAAACAAGCCCATGGGACGGCACTGATCTCTTACAGGACGTAAGGCTGCGAGTGCTCCGGCAGAGACTGGACAGGACTACCACGACTGCCAGTTTTGCTCTTGCAAGAGCTCACAAGTGTGATTCTTGAGTGACTCACACCAAGACGGATGGTTTGTTCCAAGTTGCCACAAAGAATTAATTGGTATAGATCATCAAACAGCATAAATTACTTAGAGCCCGGAAAGACAGCGTTTTTCACTCACTTCTAGTAGAAGTCCACCTTCTTGTACAGCGGTCTTGTTGCATACATTGTCTTCTTTTATCGTTTGGCCGACTTGCTTCTTAAAGTGCTTTTCTTGAATGGCTGTTGGAAAGAGTTATTATCAGTTTAGAAATCATATGGATTAGGGCCACTGGACTAAAATTCTTACTTAGGCGCTTAACATCCACTGGTTTAATTAGGAATTACTGTCTGGATCTCAGTTACTGACAACTTTATTTTGTTGTGAGGGAGATAGATACGTACATATCTGGAAGTCCAGATGTTTTTTATATGAAATATCTATCACGCTTTTTATTATACATATTTTTTCCATTACTGTATTCTACATAAAGCAACAACAAAAACCCACAGGAAAGAAGTAAAAGATAGTTAGCAAGTTGTTTTGTTTATAAAAATATGTATTATGAAAATATAAAGAAATGCTTATATAGCTCAGAAGTCAAGAGACTAAAATACGTTTCTTATTTTCAGTGCTGACCTTCTTGGCATGGGATTATTTTCAGTCTCACTGCACTCTATTCAGTCCTAGGAGTCCGAGACTGATTGCAATATTCACGGGAATGTGCAAAAACTGTTTCGTTTTTAAACAGAAGTTTAAAATTTGGTTTCAGTAGGTCATTAATTACACGAAATTCATGAAAATTTCTCACGATATATTTTGCATAAATTTTTCCTAATGATAATGAAAATCTTCATGGGAATTGAAATGCCTGGCAACTGCTTTTCCTGTGCATGGGTAATCATTGCTTGATCTGAAATGTCTTTGAATGCTCAGATTGAAGTCTTCAAACTGATACATCCCGCATAAAAGTCCCTGAAATACAGTCTCATTTCTGGGGATAATGAAAGCATTTTTGAGAACATTGATGCCACTTGTTTGACTGGGGTTTTCATCGTCTAGGACATGTGGAGTATTTATAATTAAAAAAATAAAAATAATTTAAAAAAAGGAATCAGCTTGACGTGTACTTCCCCATCCCAGTGCCTAACTGCAATGGGTCACACAAATGTCCAGGCAGCGAGCAGCAGATTCAGTTTTCAGTGTGTTTTCCTTCTCACGTAGAGAATGAGAGCATACCAGTGAGATTATCTGGGACATTTGATGCACATTGTCCACGCCGGCTAGAAGAGAGCTGAAGCAGCCACAGCCAGAGGTGGTTAATAATCCCCCAAAAAGGCTGAGACGAACAGAAACTGTTTATAGCAAATCAGAGTAAGAAAGGGAGACAGCCGGCAAGGCTCTACTGCTCTTGAGCTGTTGGTTAAGAGTCATAACAACAGGTTTTAAATTTTTAGAAGGATATCAAATTTTAAAAAATAGAAGTCTACATTTTTAATGGCTTGAATAACATTTCTTGCAAGTGACCGAGGATGTGACCTAAATGGAGTCACTTCCTCTGCAAAGGGCTGTACCAAAGCCCCTTTTCGAGGTAGCAGCCTGGTGAGGGGCAGTTGCAGGATACCTCAGCATTTTACAACAGATGATGGCAACACAGAACCATGCTGGCTGAATACTCAAGACGATTTTTAACTTGCATTGTAAGTATTTGCTGCCAGTGATAATGCCGGTCATTACCCCAAGCAAACGTCTCAGATATATAATTAGAGGCAATATATCCCTCCCCTGGGCATGTGAAAATATATCAGGAAAACCCAAAGCTGCCGAAAACAGCTCCCTGCGCATGTTTTCCAGCCAAAACAATTCTGCGACTTCAGACTTGTAAGCTGGGCTTCTATGAATGCGATACGAGGATTCTTGGAATTACACTTTCATTTCGGTTCACCATTTGAACTAATCGGAAAAGGACACTTTCTTTTTCCTGGTCAGCCAAGCCTTCTGCTACATCTGTCCCAAAGCGCAGAGGCACGGCTATCGGGGCACAGCGTCAGACACTTGTGACAGCAATTTTTAAAAGCGCAGCCCCGACTCCGATGGCCTCTTCCAGAATTTTCCCCCTCAGAAAAGATGTTTTTGTAGCTACTTCCGCAGTTGCTTGCCATCTTTGTGCAGGTTAAAGGACAGACAGGGAGGGGTGGGAGGAAACGAAGGTTTATTTTTTTGATCCGTTCTTTTGGCTTTGTGAAAATTCCACCAGTTCTAACTTCATCGTTGGTGGAAACTATTATTGTACCCGACCGAGCGGGCCAGAGCTCCCTGCCTGTTTGTTAGCCTTCAGGCTCACACAAACAGCAGCAGAAGCACAAGCGATGTTTGTTCCACAGCTTGTCTGGCTAGTATAAATTCCATCTCCGAATGGAAAGTATTTTAATGTTATTTCGCCGGCTAGAGTTACCCGTATGTTAGGCCACACACATCCGTTTCATAACATACTCTGCTCGCTGGCCTGAACTCTAAAGAGACCTATTGCACCATCAGAGACGACTGACGCCCTTGGCACCACGAAGCGAGAGCCCCTCCGAGGCAGGCACGTTTGCTCCTTGCACCTGAGGCAGCAGAGCCTCGCTCGCTGGTCACTCTCCTTCTGCCTCTTTGTGCTGGAAATGCTCCATTAACCCACCCGTCAGGGCAGCAGGGCTTGGCTCCTACGGCAGCGATCACTCAGAAGAGAGCGCGGCTGCCGGTAGCACGACGCCTGGAGAGGGCAAAGCAGGAAAGGCAGAACACCACGCAGATCCCCACGGTGAAGGAGGCGGAGGAAAGGCAAGACATGGCAGAGAGGGAAGGAAAAACTGCAAGATGTTGTCTTAACAGGCAGAAAAACAGGCAAATGGAAGCAGAGCAGCCAGGTGTCATCCCTGGCAGCACCAAGTACCAAGTGGGAGAACTGAACGGGTGTACTGGCCATGACTGGTGGCTCAACAAGACAACTGCGACCAGGCTGAAGTGCGACATAAAATGGGGGCCCTCTGCAGCAAAGATTAAGCCTACAATGATGAAAGCAAAGGAAGGACTGGAGAGCGCAGGAGCGCTGTATCTAGTAGGCAGGGAGGAGCAAGTTCTGGAAAGTTAAAAAATAACAAACAGCTAATGATGACTCAGTGACCTGAGGGGAAAACTTCTGGCTTGTGGAGTTCCATATATCAAGAATGGGGCAAGAAAAAACTGATATTGCAGGCAGTCTGATGAACGCTGCTGGCTGTAAAAAAAATAAAAATAAAAATAAATAAAAACAGGGAGTTCTAGCTTTACAAAGTCTTGGATTGTTTTCTGTGGCAGAAGCAACTTTTTCAGCTAGATTGCCAGCAATTCAATGTAGAACACTCACCTACTAGGTTCAAAACTGGCAAAGTGAATGGATAGGAAGCAGGAACAAGGCAGACCTTTTTTTCTGAGCAGAAATTATCTAGCTTGCATTTCCAGAACACAAAATAAAACAGAAGATGGAGCTGTTCTGCCAAAGAAGATGAATGAGTGTATTGATACCATAGGGTGATAAATACAAGACACACAAGGAACCAGGGCTGACAGTTTTGCAAGTTCATGTGACCTAGTGAGTGTGGTGCCATCACAGACAACATTAAAAAGCCACAAGTGGAAATGCTGGGTCCTATAGAAGGACAACACCATGGAAATATACAGGGCAGGGTGAGAGGGGGGAGGCTAGGAAGGGAAAAAAAAAAAAAAAAAAAAAAAAGGAAGAGAAATGATGAATATGATTTCCTGAAGGAAAGGTCAAATATCTGAGGACATTATTTCATTTTCTGATCTGAGAGTGATGAAGGGAGTGGCCACTGAAAAATAATGTTGAGTTAGAATTGACAGCTAATTAATGGGGGGAAAAAAGTCTACAAAAAGGACGCTAAATTTGGATGCATGGAGTACTGGACTGTCTGACACAGTGCTGCTGAGCCTTTCACTGCTGCACTATGTCCCACTGTAAAAACCTGAGATCTTCTTTGAGCCTGACAGGAGCATTGCAATCTGCATTTACAAACCAGTTGGCTGGAGTATTGGAATATATAAAGAACAGAAAAGCTGCCTGACACTTTAAAGTCTAAGGACGCATCGTGAAACCAGCCACCCCCTTTCGCCCAGAAATAACAGCACATGTACTCGTTGTGGAGCACACATTCGTTCGGAGGGATGGAAATTCCAGGACTCTCATAAAACTGCACTTTTTAAACCAACAGGGTTACATTCTCCAAAGTATTTCTGTATCCCTTCCTGCACAAGCACGACCTTCTTTCTTCAGAAAATAATCAGAACTACCTTCCAAGCTAAGCTCAGCAACAACCTCACGTGTGGTCAGGCTGCACCCCAGCCATCCCATGGCCCAAGCGAGGGGCACGCATCGCCTTCAGCTGCTGAGGCTCCCTGTGTCACACAGCAGCGTAGGACCAAAATGGGCTGCAAAGGGAGGCTGTTTCTGACCTGGACACATTGTCTGGGTTCTTTTGAGGTGGAAGAAGGGGACATGACTATTTTCTTCAGGCTCAGAAGGATGCAGGTGTATCAGTGTCAAGCCCATCTATGAGGAGTACCTGTGAGGCCAGCGATACCCCTGGGAAAAGTTATTTCTTTAAATGGGCAGATTAAAATGTCTGAATCCAGCCTGCAGTTTCAGAGATACTGCTTTACAAATACACGTCTCACTTTTGGTAACTGTTACTCGAAAGGAAGTGAAAATCGGGTCTTTCTTCCTGGATCGCCGAGATGCAGGAAGAATTAGCTATGCATGCTGCCCTGAACGCTAACAAAACAAAACAACACGACTAGGAAACACTCGGTCTGAGAAACCCTGCTAAACAAACCTACAGCCACGAACCCAAACGGTCTGTTTCCTCTTGACGTGTTACAGGGGACACTGAGTGACAGTAAGGACAGCAGAGTTTGGCTCCACACCAAAATTAAATAATATGCAACACAGAGAACATTTACGATGCGTGGCCGAGCTATACGAACGGGGCGCCTGCAGCCTGAAGTGCCGCAACAGGCAGGCTGCGCCGACGTGCCGGGAGGGGAAGCGGCAGCGAAATCCACCCTCTGAACGCAAGATGTGTGGTGCTCCGTCCCGGTGCGGAGGCTACCAGAGCGCCAGATGCAATTGTGCTAGCAGCAGCGCAAAGTTTCTCTCCCCAACTCAGTGGTTTTCTCAGTCTGCTTCTTCTTAAGAGATGCTTTGAAATCCGACTGCCCTTTGAAGTCTCTCAAGTACAGCATGACATTTATTTAAGGTACAACCCGAACTGTTTTCTTTCCAGATCCCATCCCCTCCCTCCCTCTCTCTCTCGAAACGTGTTTTCTCGATTTTCGGCCAGCCCCGCACGTCTCCCACGCGCGAGGGGCACCAAGATGGTGCCCCCCCCCCCCCGGCCCCCAGGGCTCGCCCCGTCACTCTCTCCCCGACCACGGCCTTGCGTGACGGGAGCTGGCGGCACGTGGGCGGCTGCCGGGCATGCCGCCACCTCGGCGGGCTGACACCCCAGCCCGGCCAGAGGATCCCGTTTGATGGGGAGGCAGCGGGGGGAGAAGGCCCTCGTGCGGAGGCCGGCTGCTGACTAACCCAGGCCGCGCTCTCACGCAACCCCGCCGCCTGTCAATCTCCCCTCGCCTCTGACAGGGGCCTGGCGCCCGTTCAAACCCTTGCGTGCAAGCAGGCGGGCCGCCTTACCCTGTGAAGTATTTCATAATAACAACAGCTGTTAAATATTGATGACTCCTGGCAAGCTCTGAATGCTTTTCATGAAGGTTAAGCCTTCGTGTAATGGAACCTAATTCCTCATTATGCACTGTATCAGATATCTGGAAGTTGCCTAAAAAAAGCAAGGGGGCTTAAAGTACAGAATCAGAAAATAACTCTCCCGCTTCAGGGAGGGGGGCGAAAACCAGCAACGTGAAAGGCAAGGAGTGTTTCTGTGAAGCAAGAGCCTTTCACAAACAGAAAAAAAAAAAAAACCTACAGGAGTACAGGAGTGACGATCGAAGCAGTGGGTTTAGCTATATTCCCCCGGGTCATTTTGTGTTTTTATAAATACCTGCAGATGAGGTAAATTTCGTAAGGCAGCAATCTGACTGTCACTGCTGTCTACGTGCACATGGTAATTATTTTTTTCAGAAGAAAAAAAAGAAAGAAAAAAGAAAAGAGGGAGAAAGCTGGCTTCCCCACAGCTTCTCTTAGAGCATCAGTCTGGAGAGGCCTGGAAGATGGGGCTGCTTCATGGCGATCGAGTGAGACATTGCGGTGGTGACGGTGCGCGTCCTGGGCTGCTCTCCTCCAGCCCCCAGAGGAATCCCCCCTGTGCCTCTCTCCGCCCTCTAAAGCTGCCCCCGTGGGCCCAATCCCTTCAGCAAGGATGCCCCGTCAGAGAGGGCATGGGTTCAGGCCAGGAGCTCGCGATGGACAAACCAAGCCTATGGGATGGAGCTGGGGCGATGCCAGAGCAGGTAGTACCAGAGCACCAGCTAGAAGGCAGTATCAGAGCCTGGCTGGAGGTGAAACAGAAGAAAGATACACCAAGGACTTCCTGGGGAGCAGATAAAGTCAGATATTTTTTACTTGTTTTTCTCGCATTGCCTTTGGGGATAACCACTTTGACAAGGAAACCTGAGGAGCTGAAAACAATTGTCCACATATTTTCAGCTGTGATGCAGTGCCAGGAGCTCTGTGAAGTTTCAGAACAATATTTTACCTGTGGGACACCAGACCTATTTAGTCAGTTGGGGTAGGGTATCACAAAAACATAGTAAGATTTAAGATGGAAAAGAGCTCTGAAGGTTATCTGGTCTATTCCACCCTAACCAAAATAGAGCTAACTAGAGAGACAGGTTGCTCAGGGTTTTTTTTGACTATCTCGAGTAATGGACATTTCACATTCTTTCCAGGAAAACTTTCATTGCTTGATTGCAAACAGAATTCATTTTGTAAGAGAGGTTCATGGCTGTAGATGAACATTTGAATAAATTCTGTATGTTATGCTTGCCATTTCTACAAATCCTGGTCTGTAAAATGTGCAGATCACTTTAAGAAATGCTGAGAATGGTTAAGGGGTGGTCAGGAAAAGTGTGTGTATATGGAGAGTGTGTGAATTAAGTTATTAGCTTTTTTTTTTTGGGGGGGGGGGGCAAGGGGGTTTATTCTATCTGTATCTCACCAAACTAGCTCACAATAACTTGGGTTTTATGTTTTTATGTAGTCTGTGACTGTAACATCTCCCTTATCCCAGAACTTCTGAGCAGTCACAGAACCAGAGAAAAACTGTGCCTTCATGCAAAACCTAATTGTGTGATGCAAACAACATACTCAAAACAACTTGTCCAGAAAGCACATCTCTCTGCGGCTTACTGTTGCAACCTTTCTCTCTTCGTATGACTCGACGGATGATCTCCCCAACAGAAAACCCCACGTTTGCATTGACAAAGATGTTTTAGAAATCTGTTTGCATCACCCTGAGTAAATATTTGATTCATCATTTGGTCTGGTAGAATATATTGGCTATAAGACTGCCAAAGACATACACTCCCTCCTGTATTATCCCAAGATATAAGACTTATTCCAAGTAATTGTGTTCCATTTCATTTTCATAATTCCATTTGATTACCTACTGCTTTAAATGTGATGGGAACCTGCTGATTTATAGATTCGATCCTGAGGCCTTAAAGTTATTCCTGTATTATTCCATTCTGAGTTTAATTAAGCTGTAATACAGTTGCTTGCCTGAGTGTGTATTTGCTTGCACACCCTTTTGAATAAATACATACAATATAATTCTAAAGGGTTATTCTGTCAAACTACAAAACGGATTGCAAGCCTGACTTCTAGGCAATCTCAAGTAAGAAATCTGCAATCCACTTAGTCAACTTTCACATCAGTATCCACAACCTTCATAAAAATTAAGATGATTTTAATATTTTGTTTGCCGCTGAAGGCTTGTGCTTGTAAATTGTATGTTCATTAATCAGAACTGAGTTGCAAAGCATAAGTTTAGTATAGAAAAAAAAAAATAAGAGAATTCTTATGTATTTGGAGAAGATGCTTAACAATGGTTAGTTCCAGTGTTAAGGACCTCAGAATGTGCAAACAACGTAATTGTATCTTTCTTTTGCTTTAGTTTCAATTTCTCTCTGTTCTGCACTCTGAAATGCTGCACATTAAGCCAATGTAGAGGTATTCAGACTTCACCAGCTAATCAACGTTAGACTTAAATATACTGCAGTGTGTTCTGACCTGCCACATCTTAATTGCTTGAGCAGAATCCAGCAAATCCCTCTGATCATGATATACTTACATATTAACACGTATAGCGATTCAGGACAGGGTACTTCTAGTATCTATAGAGCAGATAGCCTAGCAAAAGGACTTGCAAAGTTTTCCAACTCTTTCAAGTGTCCTTCATGATAGTTGTTGTTTGAATAGCTGTTCATCTTTTCCCTTGTCCACATATTAAAAAAAAAAAAAAACCCACGTACAGGGGAAAGAAAAGGTTCTCTATATCCTCGGAATTCTTGGCATTTTCTCTCTTTAAAATCAAATAATGTAGTCCTCTTTTGGTATGGATCATATTATTTCATTGTCCCAAGGCCATTTTTCTACTAGTTTGATTTTTTTAATGACAATAATAAAATTATGGGCACTGGGGTCTATATCAGAGGCAGCTCCCTTTGAGGACAGACTGAAATGTCTACAACTGTTTATTGAGCAAGACTAATCATTGCCTAAAAAAGAAAAATAAACTTTCCTCCTTTTGTGGTAAACAACCTGCTGAAATAAATTTAAATCTGAAGTATTTTTCAGAAGCATAAGTCATGAGACAAGAATCCATTTTTTTCTTGAAATGACAGCTAAGAAAAAGGTTACATGTGGTCAGAAATATGCTACTACAGCTTACTAGAATCTTCCCCACTTAAAAAAAAAAAAAAAAGTGACTCTAAGAGTGCATCTTATGAAAGAAATGCAATAAAATAAAGTCCTATTTTGAGAATATCAGAACATTTTTAGTCTTTATCAGATGCAGAAGATGTGCACCAGTTTACCCTCCTCAACTTAGATCTACTGTTTAGAACATTTAGTAAATCAGTCCCTGAAGAATGAAATCAAATCAAAGGCCAAGCATGAAAATAACGCAACTAGGAAAGTGTATGAGAAAGCGTCTCTCACCCTTCCTGATTAAATCAATCTGACAATGACTGACTTATGTGAAATTTACATTATCTTTGCTTTCCTTTTTGGATTTGATAACCTGTTTCCAGCCCTATGTTTCAAACAGGCTATCTCCTGAGCTTCCACTCCTCAATTTATCCTGCTTTTGTAACATTCTTGTCCCTTTATAATTTCATTTGCACCACTCTGCATGGAAAGGCACTGCCTAAATTCATACCTCTGAGAGGGAATTTAAGTCAGCATCTCTTAGAAGAGAGTTGAAAGAGCATATGTCAGTAGGCCAGTATATCACCCAAGAGACTGTTTAAAAATAGCCAAAGCACAAGATCTGGAGAGGATAAAGGAAACCTTTAAGATGAAATAAACAGTGCATCTAAAATATTCACACTGAGACCTTAGTGCACAGGATGTGCATATGTTACCCAGAAAACCAAATCTGGCTTCATCAGATTCAGAGTCAGAAGTATCATAAGAGCAATTCCTTAATATCTGCCTTATAGAGGAGCCATACTGTATCCAGTATTAGAGGCAAAGGCACAGGCACATTTGCTTTCCAGTGCGCTTTAAATGTGCAAACACACTTGACAGAAGAAATGCAAGAATCTCCACCTTTCAGTCAGATGGAGACTGCAGCACACTGCTGTGCAGCCACCGATAGATAAATACACACTGCAGAGCAGGGCTCTCTCTTTCTGAGGCAGAGCTGAATTGCTTTGGGCTTTGCTGCTATCTGTTGAGACTGCCATGAGACTGACTGTGTGAAGAGTTGCCCTCAGAGGTTCGATGGACCTAACAAGTGCAAAAAATATGCCTGAGAGGAGCTCCCTAGTTTTGTTTTTTCTCCCTCAAGAGGTAAAAAAGGTGTTGAGACACAGTTAGGGCAAATGAATACCAAGAAAATGAGTATCTTAATAAATAAATTAAAAAAAAATCGGAATTATTTTTCCAGATAATTTTAAAATACTGAAATATTTCCCAGAAGTTTTTAGAATATTGAAAAAAAAAATAGTAACATGAAAAGCTTACCTAAAAGTAACAAGCCAACAACCGAAGTCAAAAACTGAAGTAGTACCAGAACACTAAATTGGTAATGTTACAGTTCCTGGATATGTTTATTGTGTTTTTATGCACACTAATACTTTAATGCACGCATTTAAAATCTAGTCCTGTAAAGCTATCCAAACAGATGGACCTTGCTCCCAACTGGAATCACTTGTAAGTCAGAGGGACTGCAGGGAGGACATTATGGTTTGTCCAAAAATAAATTGTTTTGCAGAACAGGAACCTTCGCACATGATGTGTTCAATTACTACAAGAACCTTCATTTTTCACTTCCTCACCACCGTTTTGCTTTGTCTCTTTTCACAGGCAGGTTCCTTGCTCAGAAAGAAGATCCTCAGCAGATCCTGAAGACCAGTAGTGGGCTTACATATTCTCTCCCTGTTAACACTAGAAAAAATAAATTTTAAAAAATGCCACAGTCCCTGCATCAATGGCCAGAATTGGGACCTTCAAAATTTCTCAGCATAATGAAAAATACCATCTTTAAAAGAAACAGTTTTGAAAGCACTAGAAATGTAAATTTTGGCCCTGCTTTGATTTTCTTTCCCATTTTTAAACAGAAAATTCTTAGATATGGAGATAAAATTAAAAGGCCGTCACAGAGTTCTTATCAGACTTGTCCCATGAGAAGACAAGGAACAGCCAAACAATGTTCTGTTTTTCAGAAACAAAGTTCTAGCTAATAAAATATCACCCTTTCTCCAGTGTCAACTCTTCTGCATGTTTGTCATTAGCTTAAACAGGCAAGTCTGACTCCTGTGAAGGTGTCTTGACTCACGGCAAGCCACCGAAGAAATAACAAGTATTCCTTACGGGGGTAAGGACAGGAAACCTGTCTCCTTCTCATGAAGTATATGGGATTGTGGCCTCAACTTTCAAGAAAATTGTATTTAAATACAACTTCCACCAAGCGACCAATAATAGGTGAATTTTATATGTAAAGAGAATGATGATCCATGTATTGCTTCTAGTGCTCATTCTTCTTATTCTGTCAAGGCCTTCTGAATGAAACTGGTGATTTCCTAACTATTGACTCATCAGAGATGTTCTACACTCATTAGCTAACATAAACATCGCTTTATACTGTTTTTTCTTCAGTTCTAATATGATTTCCATTGGACGTACATTGAGACTTGCTGCCAGAATGGGTCTAATAAACCTTGAGACACAACTTATCAGCACTAGGCTAAGGAAAATACAAATTGGCTTAAGGCAGAAAACGAACGCTGCAAGTTGCAGAGAGCAAAAGCAAAAATGCATTCACGCATATTCTTTAAAACTGTGAAAATTAAATGAAGAAAATCTGTACTCTAGACCCTAATTTGTGTTTAAACCACGTAGCTTTAAGAAGAGTCATCAAAGACTCAGTTTATGAATGCTGCATCCCAAAGAGGCTTTCTCAGTGGCGAGCGAGCATTTTTCCTCCTGTCGGGGCAGAGTTGCAGGGAGGAGGCTCATTTGTGCATTGCTGGTCTCGCAGGCAGCAGAGCCCTATTCCTCTGATCAAGAGATCACTTTCATAACCACTTTTCTGAGGTCACAAATGAGTCTGCTGCAGTCACGCAATCCCTTGCCTACCAGAGTTTACTATAACAATACAGGTTCACGAAAACCTTTTAAAGAGGCAGCACATCCTTTCCACCAACACAGGCGTACAGCGCACACACGTTACCATGCAGGCTTAACCGAAACGTGTCGTGGGGCTGTTGTGTTTCAGTTCCGAGTAGGGAAATAAAGGTATGGCTTGGGGTATTATCTGGGTGGAATAACGTTCCCTGAGTAAAATTAAATAAAAGATGACGATAGATAGCGCCAGAATTGTTTTAAAGGATACAGGCACCTTTTTCAAATATTTATTCAGCCCGTTCCTTTTTATTATCTTAAGGGTCCGTGTCTGCCAACCATGTGCTACTGTGAATTATGCTAATTAAGATATTTGAAAGCCATGGTAAACAGTGAAACAAACATTAGATTAAATAAACAGCAGATAATGATTGCCCTGAATTAAACATTTGCTGCCGCAGAGTTAGAAGCACCAATGATACAGAAACGTACAACCAGGAAACGGGTTTACTATCAAAAAATGTATTCAGAAGTAATACTAGGAAAATAAAACGGGTACTAGTGTGAGCATGTTTCTAGGATAGAAAAGCCTATTTCATATTTTGGCTGAGAGTATCCCTCAGATGACCAGCCTACTAACCTGTTTTCATGGAAGAGGAGTGCAGGTAGTAGCTGGACCGGCCTCTGGTGGTGGGGGCAGGGGAGAATTTAAATTAAAAAATATATATATGAAACTATTTTTCTTGTTATGGTAAGTTAACTCTACCCAAAGAATGGGGGTTGGCCCATTTTCACAACCAGTTAGCACGAGGAAAACAACCGTTGTTCCTCCATCACGAGTTATTTGCATTATTGTACTTCATTTACCTGAAGTAAAGTTTTCAAAAGCTTCTAAATTACTCTGGAGCCTGCAATGTCAGAAATGAAGTTGGACGTATCGCTCGTTGACTTTTGGGGAGGATTAGTACCCAGACACATTTCATTTACAGGTAGCACAAACAGGCTTGCCCAAACCAGCTTTGTAATCCAGCTTAAATAAGTAACAACAGCAACGAGGGCACAGCGTTAAGCCCATCGAGGGCTCACGTATGGGCTCGGATGACTCGTTTGCACGCTGCCTTGTGAGTTCGTTGCTATTATTAGCCACGCCAGCCAGATTAAAGCTAGATCGGGTACACCCACACGTGCTACACAGCCAGCTTCGGGGACTCTGGAGATGTACCCACAGGTTGTGCAGGGCCCTTGCTTCATCCAGAGATATTCAGGCTTGACCTGATGGGTATCTCCATCCGGCTCGAGCACCGAAGTCCCCTCCCATCTGCACTAGAGCTGGCAGTTTACACAGAAGACAGTCTCAAGGTGTAGCATTGACATGAAATTCATGCCTCCTCAAAATCAGCCTTGTCTCCGCTCCTGGCCCTGCCTATACTGATGGATGGGAATTGGGCTGGAAACGGGGCAAGGCTGCTGCTTATGGACCGTGCTGTCAGAGGCTGCGGCGCTCACTGCATGAAAGGGAAGCTGGGGCAGGCTCAGATGCCAAGTATAATCGGGAGGTAGTGAGATAGGCTGTGATCTATAAATGGGGGGTGTTGACAGCCTCTGGAGTGACTTCGAGGGTAGCAGTATCAGTGCAGACAAGGCTGGAGGCACTTTTGAAAACAGGCCGTAGCTTCCAAAATTCCTGACACTTATCAAAGAGGTTCCCCCCGGTCTTATGTTACTGGTTTGTTCCAATTCCCTAACACAACTTCCCATGGAAAGGAAAACTGTACTAGGTCAACTTCTGCCTAAACAAAGAGATGTGACTTTGCCCCTCTTTATAAAATTTGCCTAAACCACAAGTTAATCTAAAATGAAATAGTCCTGGATAATAATGCAAGTATTTAATTAACATGGCAATTTTTCCTTTGTAGTTATGGAAAGATACATGAGAATACTGTTATGTTACTTTACCTTTACAAACAAATTATCCTGTTCTTCTGGAGGCAGTTGGCAAAAAAATCATTGGTAACAGCAGGAATGAATATACATATGGGCATTTCAGGGTAAACAGCTGCTAGAATATTTGCTGCTCAGCACTGCTCTGTACGGCAGTCGGGCTGCAGAGACAGTACCTAAAATGCCTTGTGTTACTGACTGTCCTTGTTCAATTCTTCGCTATATGAATATATATATATATATATTTTCCCAAGAATATGACTTCTTTTGTTCAAAAACAGTGTGGACAATTGCTTTAATTTTCAGGGAGATGTAAGAAGGTGTCTAATGAACGTCCCCGAGTGCCTTTGGACCTGCAATTCTAGAGAAAGAATTGTCAATAATTGAGTGCACTGAAATCAGCATAAACATTGACCTTCGTTATGCCAATTTCCAGACAATTCCTGCATTTCCTCATGCCCTACACAGCTCTGAAAAGTTGC
Source organism: Heteronetta atricapilla (assembly GCA_011075105.1). Taxonomy (NCBI): domain Eukaryota; kingdom Metazoa; phylum Chordata; class Aves; order Anseriformes; family Anatidae; genus Heteronetta; species Heteronetta atricapilla. Next base: position 95,216,436 of record CM021732.1, read on the forward strand.
CTCTGACAGCCAATGATCTGTACACCACCAATATACCTGAGAGAACACGGAGGCTGTGGTTTGGATTAGCTGCAAATCTGCCTTTAAATTCCTTTTTTTTTGCAGTCCTTTTGCAAAATTTATTTCATTTGAAAATTATCCAGAGAAATGTAATCCAACTCACTTACACTCCCGCTAATAATCCAAAATCAAACGATTTCAGATTAGTGTAATACAAATCGTTATTTAATACATAAATTGACTTTAAATAGCTACTAAGAGATATTCCTTCATTAGAAATAAGTTTAAGTACTGTGAGAAATTACAGTAATTATAATCAAGCTTTAAGGATTTCTGAGTAACTCAGTTACAAAAATTACATCAAGCATGCTCAGGAGAGAGCTGCCACCCTCTTCCCCTTCCTGCTGCCCCAAGATGCCATCCATACGTGGTGCTCAGCTGCCTTTTTCTACCACAACCCAGTGCTTTCCAGCTTTTTTATTTTATTTTATTTTATTTTATTTTTTCTGGCAGCGGAGTAAAAAAGTGTTATTCTAGAGCAACGTAAATGACGTTCTAGCTTAGACAGGACTGCTGAAAGATATCCTCAGTATCCAAGTAGCAGGTAGATTAAAGAAGACAGCAAACAGTGCAGCTGCAGGAAGAAGTTTAAGGCGAGTTAGGGCTGCGGCTGAGCCTTCCGCACGTGGCTGTGCATACGGCGTGCCCCAGCACTGCTCTGCCTTTGCTCGGCGTACAAAACGAGAGCAGGAACTGGAGTGCCTAACCCAAGTGCTCTGCGGCGGTCAAGGCAGCACAGCTGGGAGTCAGCAGAGTCAAGGCAGGACCGGGGGCAGGCTGGGAAGCGGGCAGCCGGAGCATTCTTATGCCTAATGCATTTTCCACTGCCCAGATGTTCCACAGTCGCCACCAGTTGTGAGACGCTGGATGCGCCAGTCCCCGAGGGTGTTCTGACCCCTGGGAAGCGCTAAAGAGGCCCAGGCCTGGCCAGCATCGAGGAGGCACAAAGGTATTTTGAAGCGCTGATCCTCTCTTCTCCCACTCAGTCCCTGTGCCAAGTTTAGCTGTGGTGCAGGAATTCAGCTGTGGTGCAAGATTCATTTTGTACTTTAACCCAATGAGCTAAAATACCATCTGAGACCAACATGTAGTTAATTGCTGTGAGAACAAAACTTTGAATTTCCTGACCTATTCAAAGTTTGAATTTCCCATTAACTCCATGCTCCCATACTACCAGATGGTATACAGGACGTAGTTTCCAAAACTCCCTGCATCGGAGCGTATGCGGAGAGAGCAAGATGAGCTGAACCTCAAACCCCTGGAAACCTGCTCTTTGTGCACGGAATGGCAAGCTCCTAAACAAAACGACGAGCGTGCCCATGCAACCCCCCCCTTTCACGCCGATAATCCTTCTGATGGAAAGTCTTGCACCAAAGCTATCGCTGCATGGGGAGCTGGAAAAGCACTGGTTAGCACAGCTGACTCATCCGCTGACTAGCCCACAACATCAGCCACAAAGGACCAAGAATGCTGGTGGTGGCATGAAGCGTGTGGGTGGGAGCAAGGAATAAGCAATCATCTGGCAGCCTAATGCAGGAGGGAGGGTTGACAACAATCATTATTTATTCCCCCCTCCCGCCCTAAGGCTCCATCCCTCTGCTGCAGTGATTCTCATCATCTTGACGCTGTGGTAGGGCTCTATGCAGGGGAGGGAATGAAAGGTACATCCCCTCCCTGTGGCCCATGCAATGAAAGCATCAGCTGGCTATCGGAGCTCGCCGCACCCAGACCACATAGGGCAAAAGGCCCTCGTGGAGGAGAATGGAAAAGAGGTTTGCCGGGTCTTTCTTTCACCCAACAGGAGACGAGGACAATGTATTACTAGCAAAAAAATAAAATAAAAAAAAAAAAAGAGCATTGCTTTCCCACCAAAGTCAGTCAAGAAAATAGATGGAGACCTAGTGCTGGAACGGCAGAGGGCAGATGTAAGAAAAAGCTCTGAGAGAAGAAGTGAAGAATACAAGGAAGAGGGAGGACATTGTAGCTAAGACAGGAAAAGGGGGAAAGAAAACTGTGGAGAAAACAGGAAAATCTACAGGTGAGGAAAATACAAATAAGAAAAGCATCTATGAAGAGGCATTGTGTAGCTCTAGAAAAGGTGTTACAGTTAAATAGGTGGAAAATAATTCTCAAAGATTTCAGAAGAAAACAGATTAACAAACTGCACTCAATGAAACAGGGAAGGAAAGGAACAGAGGTAAACAGTAAAAGCAAATGCAGGAAAAAAAATTAAAATTGACAGATTTAATTAAAAGCTTGACATGGAAGTACACTGATAAAATCCCCAAAATTGATTGCCTGTATCCCATTACCTCTGCGTTAATCTGAGTTCACTTTTCAGCGCTCTTTCCCTCCAGCAGCCTGCTAATCTGGCAGCAATATGGCTAGCTGGTGCCCAATTTGCCCAGCACGAAACCCTCTCCAGTCAAGTCACTGCAGTAGTGAAGGTGTGAGCTCACCCCTCCAGTGTTTCACCATTTCCAATGGCATTTGTCTTTAATTTGTAAAAATGTGTTTAAATTCAGGCAAAGGCATTTTCAAAACACTGGACTAGATTCTGAAGGCCTGACTTGTGTTACTCTACTAATGCCACAGTCAGAATAAAACATAACAAGGAATTAAGGGCTTGACCAGTTGTCTTTGTTTCTTCCCCAAGCAAACCTGTTGTTTTCTTAGAACAGGCTTTTTGCCCAAATTTTGTCTACAGCTAGAACATTTCAAGTAAGCACGCTGACCCCTGTGTGGAGGCTGTGACTTGATTTGACTAGATAGAGGTGATAAAGAAACAATGAAGCAACTCCTCCTTTCCAGTGACCACCTGAAATTTAGTGCCACTGCAGTTCTGACCTCTCTTCTGGCCTCATCCTGTCAGCGATGACTATCTAAGTCATGCTAGTGGTTTTAAAGACATTATCAATTACCGCCACGACACTTAAAAGGTGTGTTTGCAAACCAAACCTTCAAACTGACATTGTCTCTGCTTTCCTAGCCAAAAGTCTTTAGGAGCAAGTACAGGATCGCTGTCCCCAAACAACAGGGCACTTAATACTAAATTTATTTGATATTTCTAAAGTACTGGTTAGCATCAATAAGAATGAAGACTGAATATTGCACTGTGTAACATCTTCAAATTCTCTGCCATGTCACCAACTGCATATCTGGCTCACAAGGAAGATCTCATCCCTTAAACAGAGCCATATTGCTAGCATCTCATTATTACATAATTCTGGTGGTTCTGAAGACTTGTTGAAAACAGCCAGTTCCTGCTGAACATAGTAATATGAAAGCACTCGGCACCTTGCGTGACTGAGCCTTTGATAGCAATGAACGTAATTCCTGTAATTTTTAACATCCCTAATATCCTCCCACAAACATTACTTGTTTTGAGTAAAACTTGCTTTTTATACAGCCTCTTCCTACCTGCAGCAATGTATATTAAGACATGAAAAAAAAAGAAATGAAATGCAGGTTCAGTTTTTCTCCACTTTTTGTCTTAGCCATCATCATAACATATTGGCATATTTTTCACACTAATCCTTACATTCATCAGTTCAAGATGTATTATCTGTCAGATTACTTGTTCCCCGAATAAATGTTTTTGTAAATTATTATTTTTGGGGAACCTACAAGGCTTATAGGGGTTATTTGATGGCACAATATTATTTTAATAAATTACTTTGAATAAAATACAGAGCTTTTGTGATAAGTTTTCAGTAACACTGATATGCAATATAATGCTAACATGAGGAAGATAAGCGTTTTCGGTACAGATGTTGAAATACTCAGGGGAATATTTAAGATTAATATAAGGCCTGTATATGTTTTGCAGTTACACAATGAGAAAAGTAGAGTAGCTATTAAGTTGCTAATGGATTAGAAAAAGAAAACTTAATATATGTTGGGTTTTGATTTAGATTTGATCTTTCCTTGCTTTCAATCCTCTTCAATCAGCTTCTTTCAGCTGTTTCCAATATGTAAGTAGCCAATTCATTGAAGGTTCAAAGGTAAGCGGGAATAGCGGAAACTTTATTTATTATAATAAAAACTACAGGCAGAGATTTACTTCCTATACATACCTTCAACTTGATATATTCCATACAGATATAAAAAGGGAATGCATTAAGGGGATTTCAGTGGAATTTTAGGGACACAGTAAATCCATATGATGCATTTTTGGCAAGACTTTTATAAAGCATCTTTCGTGAAAGAAATTATGAGCTTCTCTGAAGGAAGTTTTAAAGTTTATTTGTAACTTCTCTTAGTAAGCATTTAATTTAGTTTACTGATATGCATTCTGCTTCTAATTCCAGTACAGATGTCAAGATTTTAGAAAATTTATCACTTGTGTTATCTACATGAGTGTACCAAAAATTGTAATCAAATAAATACTGGATTTATAAATGGAAGTCTGCTCTGACTAATCTAAAAAAAATGTTTCACTTAATGGTTGTGAATGTTAGAGCACTGACTAATATGTTACTGCTACATTAAATAGAAAAGCATCTGTGTTAGTCAGGATTTTCTTTCCAAAAAAAAAAAAAAAAAGGCTAGACCAAATATAAAACAAATGAAAATGAAAACAAGTACTTTGTAGTAATCCAATAAGCCAACCTGTAGGCCCAATCATATAGCAAAACGAGGTAAGTGTTTCAGAAATGGAGATTAATTCTTAGTCCAAACCATGTTCCGTCTCATCTAAATAAGATCTAGTCACAGGTTTAGAAAGATAGGTGTCTTGCACAGAATCAGCCATACAAGCCTTGTAATAAATCATCAACTTTGGGGTTTAACTAAACCATTAATTTTTTATTTACTTCCATACTTCTATAGATCTAACAGCCACCTGTAACTTGTCTATAACAAGACTGCTCTGCTGGAGGAAATGGTGAGTAACCCAAGCATGATTTCAGGAAGGGTACTTCATCAATAAAGGGCGATGTGAAGAAGACGAAGAATGGCTGTAGGGGAAAGAGTCAAAGCCACAAAAAGAGGGGAGAGGGTTGATAAGGAAAAATATGTAATAGGCAAGGATTATTACAATTACATGGCCTTGATGGGAGAAAGCCAGACATAGAGATAGATGCCCACAGAGGTGGCAAAGCATGTTGCTCATCAGAGAAATGGGCAAGAAAAAGATATTAGCTATGATTTCTGTGGAACAACAGTCATGTCAGGAAAGCCTGTCATACAGAGTTTACGAAATGAGCAGAATACAAGATTTGGACAATGGTCTTTTTGTTATGTTCAGAAAGGAAGTTATAGTCCAGAAATGGTGGAGGGGCACAAGATGTCTGCAAGGCACGGAGTCAAGATGAAGAGAGGGAAAAGTGTGGGTGCTGCAAAGGTCCTGAGAGTGTCCCTGGAGGCTGGGCTTGGCTCTAGCCCTCACCACCTCACAGTCATGCCTGGGCCCAGCCAGGATCCTGGCCTTGGCCCATCCCCACGGAGGTGCCTGGTGCTGGTGTCTGGAGCTGCCCTGGTGCCCCCAGCTGCCCTGCTCCTGGCTGGGGTGGTGGGACATGGCCTGGCGCCAGGCCCTGCCCTGACTGGTCTCATGGAGACGTCCATCCCTTTGGTAGCAGCCAGCCCTCCCAGCACCCTAGCAGGGGTTTCTGAGAGCAGATGCCAAAGCAGTAGTGATGCTGGCCACGATATGTACAGGGGATTAGGAGAAAAGAAAGGAAGCGCCAGTCTTGTGCATGGCATGCACAGACAATTTTGTGCAAAGACATGCCAGACAATTTTGGAAATTATGCAATGAGGAAGACTGAAAGACCTGAACTGAAGAGACTTCAGTCTTCAAGACTGTGAGGACAGGTAAGAATGCATAAAAGCAATTACTAAAAAAATTCCTCATGCTGCTACATCACCACTGAGCACTTCATGACATAAGAGTTCCTGGTCATTTATACACATTTGCTGAAGCAGTAATTGGGTTAACTGGGGGTACCTACCTGAATTCTGGCAAGGTGTTTTGCTTATTGTTAGCATTAAATTTCATTTCATTTGCTAATTTTAAACTCTGAAAACAAAATGAAAATAAAAGCATATGCCCTAATTACATTCAAAAAAGTCAATGAAATGCTATCAATAAACAAAATTTAGATTTAATTTATCAGAGATTAAATAAAATCTTGAAAAGACATAATTTATTAAAAAATAAACTAAGGCCCCTTAGCCTTGTCCTCTTCCATGACTTGGTATCCTCTTGTCTTTGGGTTTAGTCCTTCTGGTGGATTTTTAGGGCTCTTAGATGGAAACACATTTGTCACCACAGAATAAAAAGCTGGTGACTCACTGACAAAGCATACACATACCTAGTATAAGACAAGAAAAAACAGACACAGACAACACAGAGAGAACAATAAAATAAAAATAAAAATAAAAATAAAAATAAAAATAAAAATAAAAAATAAAAACCACCAAAGAGGCTATATTGATGCATGTGACAGGCAATGGTCTCAGACCCAACAATTAGCAGGACCTTGGGGAGCAGAACAAGAAAGAAGTTTTTTTGTGTGTGTGTGTTTTTTTTTTGTTTTTTTTTTTTTTAATAAAACTCTTGAAAGTAGATAATAAAGTGCATCTGTGAGTGGTTAAGGGGGAGAAGCAACACAGCATTTGCTTGAAAATCTAATAAGTACATGATGGAAGCCAGTTCAGGAACTGACTATTAAACTTTATCCTCTTTCCTCTTGTCTAGCACACCTTTGCAACCTCCACATTTCCCCAGTCCCTATGCCTGGCCTTCTTACTGAGATTGCATCTCATCAAATTCTCAGGGTCTCAGCAGCCAGCATGAATTGCTAGCGAGGCATGTAAGACAGCATTTCAGAACTTCATGAACTGACTCTATTACAAAGTCAAAAAGCTGAATGACAGCCTTGTAATTCGAATTATTTTTAAGAAGTCTCAGAAAGGAAGTGGTGTTTTATATTTACATCTGAATGGCAGGCTCTGAATTCAAGATATTAATGGGTTTGCCTTCCCAGAAGTTTCATTAGAAATAATTTCTGACTATACTTGCACTGGTTTTGAAGAACGGTCTTCAAAGCAGTTATAACAATACTATGATATGGTTCTCACCCACCTCCATCCACAACACTATCTAGCAAATGGTCTTAGGACAGCTTACTGAGTTTTGGTAATGTGATAAATGGCACGGGAATGCTAAAGCAGAAAGGACCTATTTGCAGTGTTCTAGCTTGGTCTGAGCCTACACTCACAGCTCTTTGTCTCCACGGATTACACACGTCAACTTGATGTCTGCCTTGGTACAGCCAATATATTTGTACAGACACAAAAGAATGAAGTTACCTGATTTGGCAGGCACCAGAGAAGTTTGTCAGCACCAGACAATCATGGAGTGAAGCACAAAGATCTCTGAGCTAGCTTTAAGGGTGTCGGTGTAGGCTCAGAGTGTCTCAAGCTGCTACACGGTGGTAACAGGAGCTTGGAAAAGGTCTAGCTATATATCCCCAAGATGACATAGCCACTCTGCTTCTAGCTGCAGGACCAGCTCAGACATCTGCATTATTTCAGAGTTCTCTGCAGAGAGCTTCGTCATGTACTATAAGCCAAAAGTTAGGCAGTAGCAGAGCAAGAAAAGAAACCAGGAAGGTAGTCTCCCATACTGTTCTCTAGCCTAAAATTATTTGTCCTATTCGTCTTCAAAGCCTTTTGCAATTATATTATGCCAAGCTAAATTCCTTGTTCTGTTGGATAAAAGGTATTGTCTTTCCTTTAAGACATATCTGTGTTTATAATTAGAAACAAAGTAAATCATTTTCTTGAGAGCAAAGAAACACACTTCCTCTCAGAGACAGTAATCAGTCATGAAACTGAGAACAAGTGTAAACCAAGCCAAAGTTCATGCCTGAGGGAATGCTTTCCTACCTCCAATCCACTGCAGCACAGACTAGGGTAAAATTATTGTTATTACCCTCTACAATCACTGCAATTTTTAGCAACTTCTGGAGTGAAAAAACAATACTTCCTATGGTGAAAATCAATCTTCTTTCCATATGCAAGGATCACTTGGGCTGCAGTAGAACTAAACCTATCCTAAGTTCTTTCTCAGTCTCCAACATCCAAATGCAATTTAACTCAAGAAAATGAGGCCATAGAAAGTCCATTCATTACAGCGCAGGATAATAGAATTTGATCCACAGGGGGTTAGGATGGTATTTCAACAGCTGGTAACAGCCTGGGCCAAGGAAGATCCTTGCTGCAAAGGAAGGATTGAGCAAGCAGAGTGCTCAAGCAAGATCACATCTGTGAATACAAAAGAGCATGTATATCAGCCTACTAGCTTACATGGGGCCATTTATTTCCTTTTCATATGCCTACATTTATTTATATCAATGATATATGAGATGCATACTGTGAGCTATCCAAATGGAACCAAGCATAAAAGCCTACCAAATCAGAATGGTTAAAAATGACTAATCAAGCTGGAGAAAGATAAAGACCTCTGCTTAACGACTCAAACTATCTGGAGAATTTCCCCTCACATTGGACCAATATAGCAGCCATGGTTTGTGGGAACATCTATAAAAGCAGCCCTTACATGTTTCTGTGACCATGTTGTCTGGTTCTGAGTGTATTTCTATTGCTAGAAACAACAGAACTATTCCAGTGCCAAATGACATTAGGAGACATCAAATAGTCAAAGGTTCTTCTGTCACTTGTCATTTTCAGGTCCCCGGTTTTATAATCGGACTTGCCAGTATCAAGAGAAACATTGAGGCCTACAGGAATATTCAGTTGAATGGCATTCAGCAATAGAAAAATGGTATAAGACACAGATCCAGAACTGCAAAAGGAAGTTCTACAAGACTTGTAACCATGGTGTTTCCCCAAAGACAGCATGAAGTCAATAGAGTCCAACCCTCTTTGCAAAAAGCCTGACACAGCTCTGAGCTTATGAGGTCTGACAATATAATCAACCCACAGCACGACACCAGAAGCAGTACCAAAGGAGTACCAGAAAAAAACTGACAATTATTTATAACTAACATCCTTTATTTGATATTATTCCAAAAAGATAGGTATGGAATTTAAAGCCAGCCTGACAATGTGATACCTAACATATCATTGCAGCAACAGGTTCCCTTGATCTTCAGAAATGACAGGAAATCAATAAATTTTATAGTCCTCTTGTTCTTCCTGAATGTAGGCTTATTCTGAATCCTGCTTGAACAATCTGCTCTGATTCTCTTACAAAACATATCTTGTTTGCAAGAAGCTAAGAAGAAAGCCAATGAGCAGGAAGAGGTAATAAAACTTTCAATACTCTTTCAACAAGGCACAAAGGTGAGACAAGGTCCTCTTTCAAGAGTCAGCAAAAGTCTCCAAAGGGTCAGAGAGATCTTCTTCAGGTTATCCATGAGGACAAGCAACCTCCAGTATTTGTTATATACAATGAATGGTTTCCATAGGAAATAAGGGGAAAAGAAAAAGTGAAGCATTGATTTAAGTGCTGTGTTAATGTGATGCAATACAAAAATATCAAAAGGCCTAGTCAAAATAATCCAGTTTGAAAAAGGGTTACATGGAAGAAAGTATATGTGCAGCTGCTTCTCCAGAATTGAGTCCTGCTAGGTATCATCAGTAATGAATAAATGCAGCTAGCCATCTTAATGCCTTGACACTTCTACTAAAATTTCACTGATGTAGCATTTTAGCTCTTGATTAGATAATGACTTGGAGAAGTAGGTCTTCCTTCAAAGATTTACTTATATATCACTTCTACATCAAAATGTTCTTTCATTTTCTCAGTTGCTATATCATTAAGAAAATGGTAAAATTATAGAGCAGAAGAGGGGGAAAAACGTGTTTCTTTCACAAGAAGTCCCTTTTTGGCTGAAACATTCTAAATGTATTGGTTAATTGAATATGATGATTGAGTACAGCCACTGGAATAGCCTTACCTGTTACCTACTCTGACCAGGAAGGTTCTTTTATTGTGCAAAAAGTTAAATATGCTGCTTAAAAACACCTAAACAACCTAAATTCTTATAAACAATCTAATAAGTTATGGCTATGGACTACAGCAACAGATATCCTAAAGATATTTTGTATGTGTTTTTTTAAAAAAGTATTTATTTCCTTTGCAATAAAGAAATTATTCAGGCATTCTGTTTCAGAGGACAGCACTGTGAGTGCACTAAATCAGTAGAATATGTCTTTAATAAACAAACTTGTAAACATTAAACTATACAAATTTGTTGGGCACTTCTTGATTCAAGATATCAGCTTCAACCTTAGCTTAGCAGACTGAAACTGAAATCCTGGATTTGTAACTCAAAGTATAGGTTTCATCAAAAACTAGAGGCTTAAGGATAATCTGAAAGCCTCTCATCATTTCCATAACTGAAATCAATTTATAAATCATAGTAAGAAAGGATTAGTGGGAGTGAAGAGATGGAGTCAAGGAGATATAATTCCATGACTGCTGATCTAGGCATTTTATCCTGTTCTCAACATAGTGTCTCTTATAATACTTACTTACATTCCAGATCTTTCCTTCTTTTACTTTTCTATGTCTGATCTAAACATGTCCAGTATAAAAGACATGGAGAGTCCACCAAAGGTCCACAAAGATGATGAAGATACTTGAGCATCTCTTGTGCAAGGAAAGGTTGAGAGAGCTAGGACTCATTTGTCTAGAGAAATGAAGGCTCAAGGAGGATCTCAGTATGTATAAATACCTGAAGTGAGGGTGCAAAGAGGACAGACCAGGCTCTTTTCAGTGGTGCCCAGTAACAGACAAGAGGCAATGGACACAAATTGAAACACAAGAAGGTCTCTCTACGCATCAGGAAATGCTTTTTTTCTGTGTGAGTGAGCAAGCACTAGCACAGGTTGCACAGAAAGGTTGTATAGACTCCCTTCTTGGAGACATTCAGAAGCCTCCTGGACATGGTCCTGAGCAAGCATCTCTAGGTGGCCCTGCTTGAGCGGGGTGCTGGACCAGACGACCTCCAGAGGTCCTTTCCAACCTCAGCCATTCTGTGATCCTGTGATTCACTAAGACTACAGTTTAACATTTAAGGGAGAGCTTCAGGCTACTGGAACCAGCTAACAAATGAAATAAGAAAATTCCCCCCCAAAATGTATTCAGTATAGGCCATAATTGTAACAATAAACTCAAACTTCAGTTTCAAAACCTTTTAAAATTTGTTGTGGAAAAATCTTCCTTGTTAATGTAAAATGAAATCTAAAAAACATGTTTATACCAAAAGAGCAAAAATTGGCAATCCAAGGAAAAAAAAATAGCTGTGAGATTTTGAAAAAAAAAAACAAAACAAAACAAAAAAAAAAAGCTTGGAAAGAAAACAGAAATGTTAGGGAAGGCAATGGGAAGAAACTGGAAGCCTGAGAACCCCTCTGCTTGAACTACAGTGGAATCCCAGACTGCCAGAAGAGGAGCTTTGGTTCAGCTAACAGCACTCATAAAGAAATGTTGAATAGTGTTACAGTGTGGATGATGCACTGAAAGTAAGGCCATTCTTTGCTCCCCTACCCTTCTCAAGTTTTAATTTTGTAACTTTCTGGATTGACATACCTCTCACCAGAAACACATCTACCAGCTATGGGGTGTGGACTGTTGCACTAAGTGTTCAAATTCTACAGTAAGGTACAGTCTCATGGTCTGTTCTTAGGGCATCCTAATGTAAAAAAATTAATGAGCCTAAGGAATCTGAATAAAATTAGTAAGAAATCCATACATGTTATTGAGCTAGAAGATCAACAGCCATGGATACAGGAGAAGGAGATGGAAGCTGGAACAGATTGCAAGTAATTGTGGACACTCAAACTCAGGCCAGCTGGGAGGAATCCTTTGTTTCTTTCTTCTTAAAAGGGATAAATCCAATTTCCATTTAAGATAAACATCAGTGGGAATTGGATCACACCAAACACATAACTGAGTAAGAGGAAATGACCTGCTAATATGATGTTAAATCAGAAGAAAGACAGAAACCAAACAGTGTGTGCTATTCTGCCAGAACCGGAAAAATAAATAAATATCTAGAAGAGTTTGAATCACAGAATCATCTAGGTTGGAAGAGACCTCCAAGATCACCGAGTCCAACCTCTGATGTAGCACTAACAAGTCCTCCACTAAACCATATCGCTAAGCTCTACATCTAAACGTGTTTTAAAGACATCCAGGGATGGTGACTCCACCACTTCCCTGGGCAGCCTATTCCAGTGACTAACAACCCTTTCAGTAAAGAAGATCTTCCTAACATCCAACCTAAACCTCCCTTGGTGTAACTTTAGCCCATTCCCCCTCGTCTTGTCACCAGGCATGTGGGAGAACAGACCAACCCTCACCTCTCTACAGCCTCCTTTAAGGTACCTGTGGAGTGAATCGAAAGGGAGAAACTGGTGAGAAGGTTGGGACGGTGACTTGGTGAAAGTGACTGGGAAATCCTGGACCTGATGGCTCTTACAGCAGCGGGAATCCAAACAACAGCATAATGAAGACACTAGATCTCAAGTAGGAAGACTCCAGTACACCTGGAGAACTGGAAGACAAAATCTCATAGGACAGATATCTAAGGGAAGTAGAAGTTCTTTCAACAAACCAGCCTGTAGGGAATAAGTGTAAAGTATCTCAATAGCAATGAAGAGTAGGAAAGATAGCGAAAGAACATCTTAAGAAAATCCTGAGTTCTTGTAACTGGAAGCTCACAGAATACATATATATATATATATAATGAAATAAAGGACAATTGTGTGAGAAGAAAACCAGAAAAGCCAATGCATAAAATAAAATGTATAAAGAACGGAGAGGTTATTAAAAGCATGCTGGAAGTCCTTTAACCATATAAAAAGACTGGGAAAATAGGTTTCTGCTAGTCAAAAATAGATATTGAGATGCTACTCAACTACAAATACTACACAAAAAGTTTCAAGTGTTTATTGCCTTTTTGCTTTCATCAGCTAGGATCAGACAGATACTCCTGGGAAGTGCTAGCAACAAGGTTAGCACCTCCAGTGCTTGCATAAGTTTGGTGTTTGCAAGTTGTTTGCATCTGGCAAAATCCATTGCAGCATGTTCTGAGAATGAGACGAAGCATTCTCAGAGCTGTTAGCTATTAATCCATGAGAAATTGTGATGAGGGGAGATTTTGGAAGAGTAGAAGAGGGCAAACAGGGAGCTTATTTTTAGAAAGCACGGGAAGAGGAAATCAAAGAATAGTAGGACCACTGAGCTGGGCTTTAATCCCTAGAAAAGCACTGGGAAAAGATATCAATCTATTTGTAAAAACTTAATAACAAAGATGTAGGAATCAACAGATCTGCCACAGATATGTTGCTGTGTCACACCAAATTAATTACCCTCTATAAAAGGACATGTGAATGGGAAGAAAGAACAACAATAGATATTACGTGTCTTCATAACTTAGAAAAGCCTCACAATATCTTCGTAAGTAAGCTAAAGAAACTTCTTGTAGAGAGGGCCAAGCTTAATTACGAAACCATAGTGTGAGAAAAGTTGAGAAGACTATTCTCTGTAAAATTGAAGGATGCATTGCATGGTGCCCTGAACTTATGTTGAAAAAAGACAAAAGCAGAGCAATAAGAATGACTAAGGAAAATACAGCTCTGGAGGGGAAATAAAAAAAAAAAAATAAAAAATAAAAAAATCAGGATCAGGGCAAGGCTGTTTTGTGTAAAGAAGAAAAGACTGGGGGAAACATGAGACACCTCCAAGGCTGTAAAAACAGAGGTGTCATGAGAAAAGAGAATAAGTAGTTCTAAGAAGAAGGAAGGCTTAACCTGCAGTAGGAGAGATACGAACCGGATGTTGAGGATTGCCAAGGAAGGTGTGGAATCACTGACATTGCACATTCATAAAAACATTACACAAACATCCCTCAGGTTTAGGAACAGTTGATTATTCACTGAGAAAGTCCCTTACAGGCCTATTTCCTAACATCTGAAATTCTGCATGGAAGCAGACGAACTAAAATTTATAGACAAATGTTTCATAGTCTGTTGCAATTCAGTTTAAAATCCACACATAACTTCAACATAAGGCAGGTCAAACAAAATGCCTCCACACTCGACTGTCACTAATTTTTGAATTACAAACTGGATTGCAATTTTAATGTAAAATTTACAGGAACTTTGAAGATATTTATTCTCAGAGTTAATCCAGGACTCGGTGCATTCCTTACTTAGTCACCAATAAATCAATCACATTTTCAGCTTTCAAGATGAAATGAAGTCTGGAAGTAAGTAAATACAGAGAAGGCACTGAATTCTGGTACTAAATAAACACCAAAGTCAAAATAATAGCACGAGGGAGATTTTTGTTGAGATGCCACTGTTTTTACCTGTGCATGCATGTTCATCTGTTTGCATGCAAACATGTATGTGTGTATAAACAGGAAAAATACACATTTATCCATGCATTATATGTCTGGATGGGCAGCATAACACAGATTATTGGATTAAATTACTTTTTATCTGAATTATGCAGTGAAGGAATTAAAATGCCCTCCATTCTTGAATAACGAAAGAATCACCCATATTAAAGTCTCTACTTTTGACATCTAAGACTGCACTTGGCAATATTAGCTATCATTAATTAGGAATGCTTATGGTTAAAAGCATTAACATTAATGACTGGCATTTTGAAGGAAAATTTGAGTGGCCTATCAGTATAAAATTAGTTACACTAAGAACTAAAAAAATTAGGAAATTTAATTTCTAGTTCTAACTGTATTCTTACTTCGTTTATTGGTCTATCTAAGCTATCACAACTAATCTCCTTAGAGGTACTGGGAAGCTTGAGTTAACTGCCTCTCAGAACAAATCTGAGATGCTAAAGGAACAGGGTGCTACTCTTTTTACATTGGTCTGCAGAAGTAAAAGCTATACAAGACGGGGATGATTTAAATGATCAACAAAAGGGAGTCACGTTTGAAGAGGAACAAGACCACCATTTTTCCACCACTGGAAAAAAAAACTAAGAAATAAGAGGTACTGAAGGATATATTGTCAAGAGTGGTAAAGGAAGACAGAATACAATTAACCAGGATGGAATACGGCCAAGACAGAGGTCCAGGGAGCTCAAGTGGTCACAGCCATTAAGTACCACTCCACACCCACAGCAGTCCCACCCAAGGCAAATTTTTGTGAGGGCCAGATGACCAGCACAGCTTCCTGTAGCAGTTGATGTCTCTCAGCCTCAGTACCCATTCTGATCTGTGCTGCCTTGTATAAGAGATCTGGTGAGATTGTAAGGTTACCGCTGCAAGCCATTTTGAAGGGCTTATCAGGAAAATGCAAAATGACTAAATGCATATAGCCTGGGGGAGTGGGACTATTAATAGAGCCGCTGCCAGCCGATAACAGAGATTGAAGGCTGTAAACCCAGTAGGCAGAGGAATTGTTCCGAAGCCAAAGGAAAAGGTTTCTAAGAATGAGAGAGGAAATCCACCAGAGTGACTGTTAAACTGATAACTAGTATAATCTGCCTTAACAACCAGATCTAAATTTTGGAAAAGAGCCAGAACTTTTGCTTAAATAATTAACTAAGATGAACGGGCCATATGCTTCAAGGTATTAACCTGTAATGGTCACCAAGAAGGGAATACGTGACTAATGAGTACTTGCTATCCCCTAATACCTAATTCCTTGCAAAGTTATTTCCACACCTGAAATCAACATGGTGAGGTCACTCTATGCCCTCTAATTAGTTATTGATGTCTATAAATACAACATTTATGCTGCACACCGAGGATTCCAGAGTAGCTACTGAAAGGACACCTAGTGGCAAGTCAACGAGTATGTCTGGAAGCCGCTGGAACTGTTGAAGGTGTGTAATTATAATTTGTCACAGGAATTGACGAACTGCTATAGGTTGAATGGCAATGTCATACGTTAACTTATGTGTAAAACAGCACTTTGAAGCTTTAAGAAAAATTGCGAAAAGCATTCTTGCAAACACTTTTTTTAAAAAAAAACATGGGATTTAAGCTTAACTTCCTTAAAATTCAAAAGAACAGCATTTTAAAAGGAGGATGAACACGTCTGTGTGTCCAATTATGCCTACAATTTTGAATGTCCTGAATCTCCACTGCATCAGTTTTAGGACTATTGGATAGCTGAACAGAACTCGTTACAGATAGGATTTGCTTGATATTCAAGCCAAATTTCAGCATTGCTTCTTAGGTCCTTCATTGTGCTCCTCTAAAATGTCCTTAGCAATTCCTTCCTGTCTCACAGGCCATCCTTCTCCCCCATGAAGAAGAACAGCCGTAGGACATAAATTGTACGTGTTTGTGCTAATTTTACTCTTTTTTTTTTTTTTTTTTTTTTTTTTGGCCATCCAGCCCTACAGTCACTTCTTGCCTGTGTTTATTCCAAACGCCTTTATATGTACTAATGCCCTTGTGACCAGGAGATGCCCACAACAGAAAGCTGTATTCCAGATGGAGTCATGCTGGTCTCATGCAGAGAGGGATTATAACCTTCCTGTTTAGTGACATGCTGCCTCTGGGCAAACAGACCAAAATCCACACTTGGCTTTCTTGTTTATGTCAACATATCGTATTACAAGCACAGAACAATTTGCTGACCACTGTCCCTCTTCGATTATTGTTTTTGTGTTCTATTTTCCAGGTTTCTCTCTTCTACTGAACACCAGTTCTTTTGAATTAATCGTCCCCAAGTGAATTAGTATGGATATTCTAGGTCAGATTTTCCAGATACATTTTTGTATTCAATTTTATAATATCTCTGCATACCATCGGTCTGTTCTCTATCTTTAGTTTTTCTAACAACTCCTAACATAGTACCATCCTTTGATTTTAAAAGCCACAGAGAAGCCGTTTTTGCTCTTCTATGCTCTTTCATCACAACAAAGATCCAAACATTGGGGATAATCTTTGTTTATTTGTTTTTTAGGTGACTTCCTACCAAATCTTCAGTTAAAAAACCCAACTCTGCCTCATTTCTCCACAACACAACTACAAGGAAGTAGACGATGGTGTGACGTGAAGCCAAGGCTGCAGCTCCTGCTCTTACCAGACACTAGCACCCATTCCTTGTCCGGATCTGTTTCAAGGGTTCACCTCTCCTTCACTCCACCCTCCTGAACCTCCAGCCTGCTCTCTGTCTTAAAATGGCATGTAGTTTCCTTCCTTTACTATAAACAATGCTTTCTGTAACCTTAGTTTCATGATGTAAACATTTAAAAATAAGAATGAAGGGAACACAAACTATGTGTTCAATTAGGTAATTTGGGGATTAAATTAAATGAAGTCTCTTCAAACATGGAACATTTCAGAGTAATGAAGTCTGGCTTTACTTGTTTTACTTTTATCCTTTAAAAAAAGGACGATCATATTAGAAACTCAGGCAGAAGAGTAGTAAAGGCAGCTGAAGACAGCTTATTCCTTGTGAATCCAAGGGAAACGAAAGCACAGCTCAGGGGAAGGGGCAATAACACTCAGGTATGTGTACAGAGGGGAAGAGAGGCACTCTAAATTGCCGGATGATAGAGGCTAGGCAGCCAGCTGCCACCGTTGATAGGGGAGGCTCCTGTTATCAGTAATGTCACCACCTGTAATGTGATGTCAGCTTGTAGCATGTCGTGCAGCCTGCCAAAGCCTCTTCAAAATCTGGCATTATTTTTATACTAAATTAAAAAAAAAAAAAAAAAAAAAAAAAAAAAAAAAAAAAA
>CM021732.1:95234305-95618100 GCA_011075105.1 Heteronetta atricapilla
AAAAAAAAAAAAAAAAAAACAAAAAAAAAAAACTAGAGGTCAACCAACAAATATTCTTCAGTCAAAAAAAAAGGTATCCCTTGTACACACTGTACATAATAAAGGATAGTAACAGAAAGGAGTAGTAAAGAGTAGTAAAGGAAAATAACATCCATAAATAATTCTGCTGTTCATCTCTGCAGTCCACCTATAAGTTTTAGTTAGTTATACTCCTTCAAAATAGGTTTTTATTTCTCGTTTTCTTATAAAACAACCTTTGTGATGATTTTCCTTGTTGAATCCTTAATCCAGATTTTGCAGATTTTGTGAATACTGCAGTAATGGAAGAAATGAAAATTGTCTTCAAACTTGGAATAATTCTTGTTACGTACATCTGAACACACACATTTGGCTTTCATTGTATGGTGTGCCAGACAGATAGAAAAACCAAGGGTAGCCTATTACAGCTTTAGTCAACACTCTAAATTTCAGATCTTGCTTATACCAAAATAAAGTGATCTTCCTGGCCATTTAAGCAAGGCTATTTCCCGTTGGGCATACAGTAAATACAGGTAATACGGTAGTTTCTTTACTTTAACGTCTTTACTTTAACAGACATTGTAAACATGAAGGATAATAGCTTCAAAAAAGTAGCACAAAGTAGCTACAGGTATTACATCTGTCCCAGGCCTCTTTGCTAGTTTAAGTATTCTACAGTCATGTTTTCCTGTTTCCTAAAGTATGTTGAGGAAGGGTGGGGTTAATCCCATTATTTGGTAAAAAACACACAAACAGCATAGGAGGAAATGCACAACATTTCCAAAGCAACATCTCATACGCAAGATAAGTACATTCAATAATAGAGATTAGATCTTTCTTTTTTCACTTTACCAATATAATGCTACATTTTAATTTTACTCACGGTTAGTAAAAAGCAGCAATAAGCAAGAGGGAGACTTTTAATGGCATACCGATATCTGAAAGAGACCTACCTTGAAAGAAACTTTTGACTCGCAGATAGCTAACGCTAAGGCGCAACACGGACAGTTTGTCCAGCTTGGATATTATGTCGGGTGGGAAAGGCAGGAGGCTGGCCAGGTGGTCAAGTTCTGCATTCAGACGGTCCCTGTGCCTCTTTGAAGGATTTGATTTTTCATTCCCAGCTGCAGGCCTTCTGTGGTGGAGAAGAGAATCACATTTTCGATTACCTGTTTTACCTCCAGGTAGTACAACCAGAGACTGAGATGTTGTCTGCAGTTGGTTGATAACAGGTGTAGTTAATCTAGCTTCTATGCAAATCTGCTAAATTTCTATCCCCTGCTGAAAAGGTATTCTAAAATGTAACGTCCTGCATTTGCTGTTGAGCAACACAGACATTGGCCTCTCATTTCACATCCACCCAGTGGAAAACGTTTGAAGAAATGGTATCTCTTACTCAGGACCCTCTGATCTTAGGGGAATGGGCGCTATCTTTGCGTCTCAGTGAACACACACAGTGAAGAAAAATGATTTATCATCAATGTTGTACAAATTAGTATCTGAACAGCAGAATAAAATTACCATGACTAATGGATGAACCTATTCAGCACCCACTGTATTCCTTTAAAGCATCTTAGTGCCCTCCATTTAATGACTCAGAATTAACCTGTAGCTCAGGAGATAATTAAGAAAGCAGCCTGTCTTTGGACATGATAAAAGGAGTATGGAAAGTATGGGAAGCAACATGAAGAGACATTCTTATACCCAACTCAATAATCCCATGAACATTCTCTGTTTTATCTTTTGTATGTCAGTAGTAACAAAGGCAAGGATTTGGTTTCTCTCTTGAGAAATTCATATTCCTCCCAAAACATTAAGATTAACGCTATTCAGATTTCAAAACCAAACACTCCTACCCCAGCCCCATGGTGTGTCCCTGTCATGCAGTGAACAGGACCAGATATCTGAGAAGAGTTGTTGTGAAAACGCGCAAGATGAAATACATCACCAGCGAGGAAGGAGGAGGATTAAAGTTGCACAGGCAAAATGGTGAATTTTAAACTACTCAGTTTCGGGGTGTCCAGTGAGGGGTGATCAATTTGGGGATGTCCAGCATGACAGTGAGGGTGGATCAGTGGCAAAGCACAGACTTGTCACGTAAGCACCAAGACATTTGTGGTAAGGCCGAGAAGACTGTTATCTCCAGCAGACAGCCATTGCTGGACAACGCAGTAGTCACATGCTTTCTCCAAAAATAAGCCACAGGCCACTGGAGCTGCAAACTGCATGAATACACTGTCGCCAAGGGCTTACAGCAACCCAGGGCTGCAGCTGAGCTAGCATCACCCCGGGCACTTGGTGTTGTGTCTGGTGGTCTCCACCACACTCTCACATCGCCCTTTTTCTCTTTGGTGTTATGGCACGTTGCCACATTTCTCCTGAGGCCCTTTCTTCACAAGAGACATTTAGAGAAAGATTGTGAGAGGGAAAGAGTGGAAAAACACTGCAAGAATGAGAAATGGTGGACAAGGAAAAGATGGGTGTGCTAACAGCTACCACTTCGACCTAAGCAAAGGCAAGAAGCATGAGCTTATGCAGCTTAGCTAGTGCTCCAGTGGAGAAACAGAGTGCATCTAGTTACTTGTAGCACATTTCTGCTGCAGTTTGACATGCCACACATTGATCCCATTTTTCAATGACAATTTTAATTTTGAGCATTAGTATTTCACAAGGTGGTCAAGGGCTGAAGTACAACATACCTTGAGTGTTGTCTTCTTATGCAATCTTAATTCAGTTATTTAAGTAGTTAGAAAAAAAATGTTATGTTTAGGAATTATTAAAAAAGATCAATGTTTCATACATGGGATTGCTGACTTTGCTACAAAGTGAAAACCTTTTAAATTGAACCAGAATTGAAAAAAATCACTGCTATCTTTGCAAGTGTTCAGTTCAATTTGACAGGATAGCAGCAACAGACAGAGAGGCAGAATGAAAAAATGTTCAAGATAGGTTGTTCAATGTTCAATGAAAACACTGAAAATTCCTGATTTTTCATTTAAAATTGCCTAAAATATTATGTGGTCCTTCAATAATGCAATGAGCTGCTTTCAGAGGCATGGGGGTTTTATGGATTGGGGGTTTCCTCTATGAGAGAGAGAAAATATCCAACAACTAATGCAATCCACAAAGAAGGACTACTCTTTGTATATAGTGGGTACTAGCTTTTTTGGAGTCAACCCTGAAGCTCAGCCATTCTCAATTTTGACACCAAAATATACCTGACCAGTGGAGAGCAACAATTTTGTAGGGATACAGCCCATAGTTCAGTATAAGCTAAAGAACATAGATTTTTACTCATTGCCCTTTACACACGACAAACAAACTGAAGTAAGGAAGCAACTTAGTACAGAAAAAAATAATTCCAATAAGGAAAATCAGGCTAATGAGTTAAAAAGATAAAAAATTTCAATAGTAATATGGAATAGAAATTGTTCAAGCCTGTTTACCATATAAACTACCAACTGCTCTAAGCCAAAGAGGTAAGGACTGCATTTGTACTAAGAGATCAGTTTTCTGGAAATTACAGGGAATGGTGTAAAAAGACTGCAAGAGAAATTTCAGGATGGAGTCTTCCTGAAAACTCAAGGAAATGATTCAGTCCATGAGTAAATCCAAACAAATGGAAGTTTGATGCAAATGGTAATTAGGTGCCAAGTGGATGAGATTGAAAACAATGCAAGTTCCATGGAAAGGCTAATGTAGCTGTCCTACAAAAGAAAACAGCAAGCAGGAAAATTCTTCAATGAGTTGTTTTGAGGTGAATAGAAATCCTAGCCCTTATTTTATGCTGAAACTAGCCACTCTTGTCATGTTTGGGTTAAAACTGACTCCCAAACTGCATAAATCGGGTCCTAAGGAACACAGCATTCATTCTATAATGCCTCTTTTACTCTGCTTTTCATATGATAGTACTACAACAAAGTGGCACCTGTACTTAACACAGTAAAGCTGACATTTCCTCTTTGTGTTCTTAAGTCATCCAAATTTTGCTCTGCAGTAACAAGTACATGTTCCTGCACAGGATCCATGCCACCAGTCCCTGTTCGGTAGGAAATGAGTGTGGGAGCTGATGCAGAGAACATTTTCAGTTTTATTGGTATGCAAGGCATTGAGCCATTTGTGCTTCAATGATTCAATGTGCCCAGGACCCAGGGACTGCCACTTCTGTAAACCAGTTCGGTGAGCTTGCAGAGGAATTTCCTGCAGCTACAGCTCTTGTCTGCAGAGCATGGTATCTGCTCCTCCACTACCTGCTGCCCGCTGAGGGAGTTCTGCCCCTTGAACAGAAAGTTCACTCTGAAGAAGTTTTCAAACTATGCTGAAGTCTTAAACCCATGGAGGAGTATCTAAACGGAGAAAATCTAATCATCTAATAGGATGGGAAGCTTTCAGTAAGAAGGGAAAGGGCAGAGAGAGACCATGAGATGCAATAGATAGACTAGGCACAAAGTAACAGCAAGATGATTATCACGAACAAACAGACCAGCACCCACAGCTGCTGAGCTGTGCTTGGGCACTGCATCGATAGCCTGGCACAGCTGAACTCCAGTTGCAACTGGCCACGTGCTCACCGTCCCCTGTGAGTGAAAAGGACTAAATGAGAGAAAGCTGGCTGAAGGAAAGGTGACCCTTTTCCACTGCCCACCTCTTCTGAGTCTTCACAGCAAGAAAAGGAGAAAGCAGAAGTAATGGTCACAAAGACATCACCCTGGCAGAGCAGATGAGAGGTTGGATAGTGTGACACCAAGTAAGAGGAAGGGCTATGCCACAGAGGGCCTTAAAATGAGAACTAAGAAACAGGAGAGAGCTGCACCTCCTGAGGTCTCTGTTTACCCTGGCACTGATACAGTTCTGGCTCAACTGGGCAGTTTGGAGCAATTGTAGATACACTCAGAGCTAAGGCAGCTGAGCTTGCCTTTAAAGAGCTTTAAAACATTACAAGAAATGTTTTGCAGGGAGGGAGAGTTTTACAAGTTGCCAGGGTTTGAGACGAAAAGTGGATGAATCTCAAATGGTAACTGTCCTGACGCATCGCTCTAGCATCTTTAATATGAGTATAAATTTCAATGCAGTGACTTTAGTTTGAGGTTAAAAACAAGATCTCTCTAGTTTTCACATGCTTGAGTTCCTAGTAAAATGTTGGGTTTCCACAGGAAGCAAACACTTAAGCAGAAAATATTTCCTTCACTCAAAATACTCCATTTTTTTCTGGATGAAAAGCATATCTGATGGAAAATATTCAACCAGCCTGAGCTCCAGGTGTTTGAACTGATTCCATAAATGCCAAAATCCTTTAGTGTAGACCACATTTAATGGGGCTTGTTTGAAAGCTGTCTGTGACCAAAGGAGAACAGCTAGCATTTTAAAATTATTTGTATATATGAAGGTCAAACTTAAACCTGATGTATTGTCTAAAGAATGGCAACCTAGTGAAGACAGCCTCTCCTAGTAGAGAAGAAAACTGAAACATATTAGCTCTTACAAATACAAATTTTCTACGTTTTTTTCATTGTCATATGGTTCTCTGCATTCTCCCATGGAGCTTCTTCATACATTTTCCTCCTTATTCTGTAAAGCTACCTCAGAATACAATTGCTGATGTCCAGTCCACAAATCCCTAAGAAATCTACATGTCCTGCTGAGACTAGCACCCATGAATCCCTACAAAGAAGTAGAAAAAGGCCATAGAGGAAAATGTGCAAATGTGCTATGCTATTGAACAAGACAAATAGACAAATTCTAAAACAAACAAACAAACAACAACAACAACAAAATAAAAGCACAACATGGATCAAAAATCATGGTTGAACATGCTGTTCAATAAACAGGGTATGTCTATCCTTCTGAATTCAAGATAAATTATTTGAGTCTGGTAAGGAGACCTCATAGTCCTGAAATGTCAGTAAGATCCATAGGAATGAAGGGCATAGACTGTGAAAGGTGCTCTGGAATCTGTAAGTCAGTCATGGACATTCAGAGCCTCGTTAGAGCATGGTTAGGAAGTCCCTGAATGAGGGAATGAGCACAGAAAAGGCTTGCCAGACACCAAGACCACAAAGAGATAAGGTTTGAGGAAGAGACTAGTGTTGCTAGGAAGTGAGAAATCATCCTCAGCAAGTGATAAGTAACTATTCACAGAAAATAGAGGGCAGCCTCTAAATCAGGAGCTGTGTTATAATAACTCTAAGCATATGATCACCCTTATTTTAACCAAAACCAAGTTTTTTCATCAAAATTGTATATATCCTGGGTGGATAGGCTCATGTTCAGGTACCAGCCTTGCTATCTCGTAGCACAGATATTTTCAAAGTAGCACTCCCTGCAACGGCTAAAAAGGTAAAAACCTTGGTTCCATCAAATTCCGTGAGAATCTGCCTTTGATTTTGTTAAAGCCAGAATTTCCTAGATGGTTCTTGAAGATACTAACATCCTTTGATAATGGGTAGCTTCTTAGCCATTGCTTTTACCTAGAACTCATATCAGAGATAAGTTCTAGCTAACACTCACACTCCAAACATGAAGCTTAATGTTTCTCAAAGCAACTGCAACACTCCCTCCCTTCCCACAAAAGTTATGATTCATAAACAGTTCTGCGCAGAGGCAATCTCATGTACTGGAGAAGTTCCACACCTCATGCACGTATAAAGTATCCAGATGCATACTGGAACAGTAGTGCAAAAATATTACATGCAGTTTGTATCTAACGCTCAGGTGTTGCAGAAAGAACACTGTTCTTCATTCATCATCTTTGTCTTGAAATCTTTGTCTATTGAAATCTTCACCTGTGATGTATTTTACACTAAAAAAAATAAAAATCTTTTTTTAAGTGGCAACAAGTGGTTCATGTGCAAATACTCTCCAAAATCCAAACAAAATCAACAGCCTTCATCCAAACTTTCAGAGAAACTCCCCTTTGATTTTAGACAAATATATACAATTTTAAGCCAAGTGGGTTATTTTAGGAGCTCTGCTTTAATTACCTTCTCATCCTTAAATTGCCTGCAAAGACCACCAGTGCTAGTTCACAATTTTAACATGCTACAAATGTGTTTCATAATCAAGTATAACTCAGAAGATGTAGAATGATTATATCAGAAGGCTTAATCTCACAGAGTGGTTTATGGCAAACTCATTTTACATTTGAGTTATAACAACCTTTTTTCCTGCAATTTCAAGCATCTTTTTAAGACCCATTGCATTTTTTTCTCTGCTTTGCCTTCACACATACAGCTTCTCTCACATTTTTCTTCTGATGAAAGCAATTCCATAGTAAATAGTAGCTTGAATATGATGTGTTCTTTATGCAAAAAGTGAGTCACCAGTCTGCTTTTTCAGTTGGCTGAACTGACCCACTTTCCAGACTCACATGTGTTGAACTTAGTGATGCCACAAGCAAGGCTAAGCCAAGGAAGGGGAAAGGGGGCCATGCCAGCACACTGGTGCCACTCAACACACAGCTTCTTCCTGGCTGACAATTAGTCCACCAGTATATTCTACCTAGGAAAAAACACTGAGGTGCACATCTCAACAACCACCAGCCACCTCCTGGGACAGCCAGTGATGGGTAAGGATGCTCTAAACCACGCTCTGCATCCTTTCTGGAGCCACTGGAAACCATGAAGAGACAGCCTCCAGACCAGGGGTTTCTCACTGCAGTGGAAGATGTTGGGTCTCCCCTGGGTCAGCAGACTATGGGAGGGTGGGATTCCTCCTGCTGCCTCATTTCTACCACATGCATTTGCAGGTGCCTCCTGATGAATATGATACTTAACTGTTTCTGAATGGGTTTCCTCCTTTTCCTCCCAGCATAGAGGCACTCCCCCGGAGGAATCATTGTTTTGATGCTGAAAAACAAAAGGAATAGGTGTCTTAGTTCAGAGGTTTCTGTGTTTCATACCACTGTACAAAATGACAGCACCAGGGAAGTTCATGTGAGGAAAATGTTTGTTCCTTGAGTGTGGCATTCAACAGCACTAAAAAGCACAGTGGCATTAGTTAAGATAGAAGCTTAAGGCTTATTCCAATTTCCTACCTTAATGCTATTACAATATTGATGTTTATATTCAATTTTCATTTTTTCAAATTACGCATACTATACATGGTATAAAAATGGGTATAAAATACATCCTGTTTACTCAATATGCAAATATATATATATATATTTTTCCTCCTAGGTTAATTTTTAAATTCAGCTAAGCAAATAAGAATGAATAATACTACCCATCATCTCTTGCAGGGAGGATTTCACAGCTTTTTTAATACACGAGAATATTGCCTTCCATTACTGAAACTGTGATAAGTAGGATGCCATTATTCAAATCAGCATTTGTCCAGGTCCTCACACCCTCATTTTTAAAGACGGAAAGTAGAGCTGTTGGCAGCTCAAGAAGTGGCACACAGCGCTGCGGTTAGCACTTAGGAGCAGATCCCAGTGTAACGCTGATGGAGGTGACAATTTTCAGACAAACTATTGCACTGTTTGGGCATGTTAGACGTTGCAAGGTCTAAAAGAAGCCTTTGTGTTCAGTCTGTTCAAATCTTCCGGAGATTAGCCAAATAGCGAAGTCTCTTGATTTTCTGTCTGAAAGAGTATTTTAGTCTCACTGTATGCTCACAACAATGGGTGTAGATTGCCTGAGAGGTTACTGTATCTCAAGAGTATTTGCTGCTTTGTGCAAGACGTGAAATTAAGGGGACCTTCTATGTCACTGAATCAAATCCCATGCTATTGAAGACAGCTCTGTCATATAAAGCAAATCATAAGCTTAATGAACTTCATTTAAAAAACTATTTAGAGGAGTTTTGCTTTTCATCGAAAGACAGCTTTCTGATAACCAAAAACCTTACGCTTTCCAGCTTAAATTTGTTCATGGTCATTTTATGCCCATTTGTTCTTCTGCCAACATTGTCTTTTAGTTTAAATAGCTCTTCCTCCTCCATTGTGTTTACTCATTGGCGTATTTTTAAATATCAGTCATATCTTCAGCCAGCCTTCATTTTTTCTATTCTAGGACAACCCAGACTGCCTCAATCCCCTCTCATGTTACAAACTCCTTATTCTTCACATCATCTTAGGAGCCTTTCTCTTTATTTTACGTTTTCAATTAATCTGTCTAAAACATGGATAGACAGAATCACGAACAGGATGTTAATTAAAGTCTAACTGCATTTCATACATGTGTATATATATATGCATTAACTAACCATTAGTTCTTTATGGGAACTACTACCTCACTTGATATTAGTGTGACTGCATTTTCCTTTTTCATAGCCGTTATATAATTCATGGAACACAGTCACCCTGTGGTTACCTAATATGCACATTTCTCTGTCTTCATGCATACCTTTCAACAAATAAATTCACAGTTTATGAAGGAAGTCTAACTTCCAGTGTCCACATGGCTGGCCACCTCATTCATACAATTCATACAATCTACAATTGATTTTTATTATGTGATAATTTTATCCACTTGCACCATTAATGGTGCAATCAACTAAGTTTATTAGTACATTCCTGGTATTACGTGGAATTTCTTAGTAAAAATAAGATTGTCTCCAAACTGATAGGTGAGGAACAATGCTTGTAGTTTCCCTCCTGCTCAGTCATTTTCCTTCCAGCACATGTTGTTGATCCAGTTCCTTCCTCCAACCCTTTCAACTCTTGTACTACTCCTCAGCAGCACAGTATCCTTCACTAAATTCAGATAGGTCTGCTATATTTCTTTCATCTGGAAAATCAGTTATTTTATTATCAGAAAGCTATTAAGTTACCTTGGCAAGATTATCTAACTCTACATTTCATTTTTATTCCATTACACAAATAACCACAGTCATTAATTGTTCCTTCCTCTAGAATTTGTTCTGAAATGTTTCATACTATAGAGATCAGACTAACAGGTCAGCAGTTGCCTCCTCTTAATTACAGCTGATGGTGATAGTCACTCTCCACCAGTCACTCTCCACTTGGTGCAGTATCAGGCATAGAATTCAACCCAAAACACACAAATAAGTTTGGTTTTCACTGTTACTGGGATGATTTCATGTGAAATCAAGTGTGTGAACTGCCTGGCCAGAGTCTACAAGGGATTGAATGCAGTGCAATAAATACTGCTCCAGGTTAAGAAAGCTTGTTTATCCAGCAGGCTTTGCTTAGGTAAAGCCTTCTTGTACCTTCGAAGACCTAGTTAGGTTAGACTAGTCTAGAATCCCATTTTCTGCAACAGTCCGCCAGTTTGAATGAGTTCATCTGTCTTGCTGGGTTTTCTACTCCAGGGGGAAGCTAGAATGGTGTGAAGAGCTAAAAGAATTGCTGTAGCTTCATGGGAGACATTACATTAAAAGACATTTTCTTTATATTGTAATATTTTTGTGTTCTGAGTCCTTCCCGTTCATAATATGAATCTGTGACTCATAGTTCATGTTTCAAAACAGTGTCACATGCTAGACTTCCCTTCTCTTGCTTTTAAGAGTAAAATTAAAAGGAAGAAAATGACTTGGACAGTGTAATTCAACTGAAAACTGAAAGTTAAGACTATATGATTTCCCAAAAGGACAGTTTTTTAAAACCCACTCTGCTTCAGTTGATGAATATGGGACAGCAACTAGAAGCAGATTAAAAAGACCTCAGTATACAGACAACTGAAAGGCAGGAAATAAATAGCAAACAATATAAGCTAGAATTTGTGACATGTAAAAAGTTGGTTAAGAAAGATAAAAGCCCAGAGGAAAATTCACAAATTGAAAGGCTAAAGAGGAAGGATAGCTTGCTTTTTTAGATGAATATTATGGGAAAAAAAAAAAAAAAAAGCCTAAAAAATGTGTACAGAGAAAAGGTAGATTTATTCAACAGATTTATTTCCAGTCTTTTTTGAAAAGAAGGAGAATCAAGTAAGAACAAACCATGCACTCTTCAGGCTTTCTGTAGGAACTTTCCACAGAATTAGGACAAAGGGTTACCACAGCAACATAGTATGGAGCACTGCCTCGGCAACTGAACACCAATGTCCTAGATATGTATACAGGCAAGAGTTGCTTCTGCTACCACTGCTAACGCCAATAGTGGTACACAGATAAGATGAGTTTGAGAATGAATGTACTTGAATAAAGACCAACTCAGAGGGCTCATGGCTAAGAGTCCTAAAAATCACAGAACCATAGAATTATGTTCTATGGCTGATTCTGTGGCTCAGTATGTCCGAAAACAGTGCTTGAAGTTGCTGAGCTGCACAGAATCACAGACGTAGACAATGCTTCTTTTCAAAACTGAGGAAGAGTGCATATTCATAGTTCCACCTGGACCATGCCCTTGTCTGATGGTCTGGGAGCTCTTCTCTCCACCACTGGGGCGGCACAACCCATCTGCACGGCTCCTTCCCTAGAAGCCCACCAGCCTCACACGTGAGAAACAGGAAAAGGCTGGGGGGACAACACTCAGCTGCTCAGCACAGTTGTGCCCTTTCCTTTCTCTTTCCTTTCCCTTTCTCTCCTCGCAACACATGAGAGTCCTCACGTGCTCTCCCCTTGTTTGAGCGAGGAAGAAGACGAAGCCACAGCAGCAACCTTCTGCTCTCCAGCAGCAGGAGATGGGGGCTTGCAAGCTTGAGGAGCTTCAGGAGGAGGAGAGCTAGGAGTGAAAGGAAAAAAAAATAGCTGGGTTGGGGAAAAAGCAGATGTGGGCCATGATCATTCACTTTCTTGTGTCAGATGCTTTTAATCAGTGATGCCATTAAGTTGTAATGAATCTCTGAACACTGAGGAATCCAAAGGTCTGAAAGACAGCTGCTATATGACAATATTCAGAGAAGGGAAACATAATGATCCAGCTAACCACCGGATGGTGACATTAACATCCGTCCCAAGCAAAATATCAGAAAAGCTGATAAGAAAGATGAATAACATCACTTAATAGAGTTCTACGGAATATCATGCTCTTTGGAGGGAAACTTACTCACTGAGAACTTATCAGATCTAGCTGATGAAGGAATTTACTCACACTAATAAATTATTTAACTTAGTAGCACAACATTCTGATTTTAAAAAGCCACAATGAAATATTATAGAGCACAGTTTAAGTAGATAAATAATTAATGAAGTGACAGATCCAAAAAGGAGCAATCACTGAGAAATCATTGCTAAGCAAAAAAAAAAAAAAAAAAAAAAAAAAAAAAAAAAAAAAGTTTGTATAAAGACCTTGCAGGCATCAAGGTTCAATAGAAAACCAGCAATGAATGATAAAATTTGCAAATATTATAAAAATGTAGAAGAGTGGTCTTAAGCATTATTTAATTTTCTCTGTTATGAAATTGAGAAAGATGGAGTGCCTGGTAGTCTGTTTCTGTTTATCCCCAATGCATTTTAACACAGGCAAACACAAACACATCTCAGAACAGGGAATGCAAGTCATTGCTACTGAGGGCAGACTGCATCCTGAAACAGCAGTGATTTTTGAGAGAAATTAGGGATCAAGGTAAAAAATGAATAAAATCTATACACTGAGCTCCAAGGGAAGAGCTGCTGCAAAGGCAGTTAATGCAGCGGCTGAGCAGAGTGAAGAGATTTTACCTCTGTTTACAGATACGATGAGACTGGTATTGGAACAGTGTGCACAGTACCCGCGTGATTTTCAAATACTGTTAAAAACGGGAAAGGGCAAGGAAAGAAAAACACAAAGATACTTGCAGGCTGAAGAAACTGCCTTGCATAGAATGAGTTCAGCCTACTTCCAAATCAAAAAGAATTTGGTGACTTGAATAAAGTACTATCATGGGGAAGACATGGGTGCTGAATTATTTTAATCTGAAACACAGCCATCACTTATAAATAGAAGCTGAAGCCAGATACATCCAAATAAGAAAAAAAGGCACTAATCTGTAACATTGTGAGTATTTAAACACTGGGGCCAGTTACAAATGATTTAGTGGATTCTCCATCCCCTGCTGCCTTGAAATCACTGTTAGATGTCTTCCTATATACAGTTTGTCCTAACAGAAGTTATGCCTAAGTGAAATACAAGCAGTTGGGCTGAATGCGGGCATTCTCAGAAATAAAATTTGGTAGCCTTGGCAGCTATAAGAGGTCAAATCACATTATCCAATGGCCTCTCCTTTCATTAAACGTTATGAATCATTTCCTACTCTGAATGCGATCACATACCACGCAATCAATGTACGAGCTGCATGAAAGGGCTGCGCAGACCACAAGTCAGAAGCCCAGGTTTGGAAGCGACAGCCTGGGAACAGGGAAGTTGCGCTCTCAGCCCTGCTCTCGCCACAGAACCGCGGCGCAGCTTGGAGAGCCGCGAGGGAGCGGAGCGCAGCGTGCAGGGCCCCTGTGCTACCCGGGAGGCAGCGGCCGCCCCAAAGGGCCTCCTCTCACCATGGCTCGTCAACAGCACAAGCTGTCGTGGCCGCTACAGACCACGGTGTTCTCCGATATATGACCAGGAGGCTACCGAATGTGGGGGTTGTGTTTTGGATTGGCTAGGAAACTGGATTTCTTTGCTTCGTTATTGTTTGCTTAAGAATCAAAAAGAGTTGGTGTTGGAATGCTTTTTGGCAAAAGGAAACACCACGCAGTGAAGGGCTGGGAACCTCAACCTGGGGCCTTCTGGGCAGAGCTGTCCCAAAGCAGCAGACACAGCATGGCTGAGGCTGGCAGGGCCCTCTGGAGGCCGCCTGGTCCCAGCCCTGCTCCAGCAGGGACACCCAGAGCAGGCCGCCCAGGGCCACGTCCAGGGGGCTTCTGGAGATCTCCAAGGAGGAGACCCCACAGCCTCTCTGGGCCTGTGACAGTGATCCGTCACCCACACAGCACAGAAGGGCTGCCTGGTGTTCAGACAGCACCTCTGCACATGCAGAAAGTCTGAAGTTACCTGAAACAGTCCTTCGGGTGCACTGGTACGAATCCCAGTAGAAGAGCAGGCAAAAAATTAAGTGATAAAAGCCTGCCTGGGGGGCAGGTTTTGAAACCTGCATGTCAGGTAAACTAGAACTCTACCTGCTTTCTGTCGCTAAATTACTTGTGATTGGCGTGTGTCTGACAAATGTGTTGTTTCTGACAAAGTGTTGTGTTACAATGCCTTTAGTTATATTATCCTTGCAAACAGCATGCAACGCCGTGTCCAGCTGCAGGAGCCACACTTCAAGACAAACTGGAGAGAAGTCACAGAAATGCCTAAAGGCTGAGAAAATGAACCCCAGAGCCAGAGTCCGGGAGCAAAAACTGTTGGGTTGACGTGAAGAACAGCAACAGAGAACTTCCTCACAGTAAGTAAATACATTATGTAAGAAACAAACATTTCGTGACAGAGATCAAGCTAATTCTACCAAGATCCAATTTTCAGAATTTGAGGGTAATTAAATTCAAATTATATATAAATGAGGATAACTATTAAAATAATTTACCCAGGACTGCACAGAACTCTCCATCACTTAGCGTTTCTTTAATCTTTTTTTTTTTTTTTTTTTTTTTTTCT
This sequence comes from Heteronetta atricapilla, assembly GCA_011075105.1. Classification (NCBI taxonomy): domain Eukaryota; kingdom Metazoa; phylum Chordata; class Aves; order Anseriformes; family Anatidae; genus Heteronetta; species Heteronetta atricapilla. The sequence continues at coordinate 95,248,797 of CM021732.1, forward strand.
TAAGAAAACTGTTCAACCTTTGTGATGAAGAATTTTGTTTAAGGATGTCCGATGGTCTATGTTATACATGAGATTGAACCAGTTGATCATTGTGGCTCTTTCTGGCCTAAAATCTACTCTTCTACCTCAATCTCCTCTCTAGTGAAAAAAAGGAAGAAAGTGAATCCACGAACCCAAAGAGTTGTTAAAAATGTTAATAATAAATACTAAAAAATAATAAAAGTAACTAATAAAAAGCTATATAATGCTTGACTTACAGAGGGTGTTCTGCAAATATTGGGGATCATATGTTGTGCTTACAGCACAGCAAAGGTTTGTCTGACATAGCATATATAAAATCTCTTTTTAATTTCCTTCAGAGAAAATATGGACACATTTGGCTACGAGCTTCTGAAGAAAAACAGTTCTTGTGCACTCAGGAGATGTGTTGTAGTCTGACAGTTATCTATAGTTTCTGTCTGAGCCCAGCACACACCATCCCCTCCGTTCCTCCTACATGCATCTGCACCACACATATGCATCCCCATGCTCTTTACATGCCTTCCCTCGGCAGAGCCAGAATTTTCCCCCCCTTCCCAGTGTGCTCTCAGCCACTGCAGCCCAGTGACAAGTGCCGGAAAATATTGGAAACACACACGAACGAGGCCATTATGTGTGTGCAGAGCAGACCCTTGCCCCATGCAGCACGGACAGGGAGAGCTTGGAGAGGCAACCAAGGCCATGCACGGGCTGTAGGATCCGTCCAATGCTAGGCACATGACTAAACCCAATTATGTCAGAGGTGTCAACCCTCATTTTCTGGGAGCCTTGGTCTGATTTCTAAAAGCGATGAGCATTCAGCACTGCAGCTGAAGGCACTGCGGACTGTGTTCTGAACAAACGCACATAAAAGATTGTGTTTTCTGAAAAATCAGGTCCTAAACGCCTGGAATTGAGTAAATAAATATACATCTTTCAGAATTATCTTTGCTAATAAGACCATATGTCTTGGCGTTATTATAAAAATCAATTCAGTGGTTTTGACGTACTTAGCTATTTTAGTCACAATTATCACAGGAAAGGCTGTGACAAAATTAATAGCACTCTGTTCAGAACAGGATTTAAACAGTGTGTAGTATGGAGCCAGAACCACGAGGTGGATGAGGATAATAAAGGAAGACATTGAACTTCTACCTCACCAAGTAATGTTCATCATAGACGTAGCTGTTGTGCAAAAAAAAAAAAGGTAGAGATTATGAGGGAGCTTGAGATTAGTTTAGTGCACGTCCACATGGGTGAGGCATTCACATCATCTTTAATTCTTGTGTTTCCTAACTTACTTTTTTTTTCTTGAGATTTGAAGATGTAAATAATTGACTTAAAAAAAAAAAAAAAAAAGCTTAGATGCAAATTTTTAAAAGTGGCTTTAAATATTAAGCTGTTTTTAGAAATTCTAACATGCACTGTGCCACTTCAGGAAGGATATGGACCATAGCACACTTAAAAACACACAACAAAATTAGATTGGACATATGTCTGGTACAACCCTGTACGGTTAGTGGAGTGGCATCTCTTTGTACCAGGCTTGACTTTGAGTCCTGCATTTGTCTTTGCCACAGATCATTAGAGGAGAATATTGGGTTGCCACAGGAGCTGGACTACCCTTTGCATAATAAGGTATGAGCAGTGATGAAAAAATTTGCTGCAGCTGGTGGGGCACTTAGGATATTGTCTGTTCCATACGGATTATTTCATGATTAACAACACACTCAATCTCGCATTGCAGTCTTGCCCTCAGGAGGGATATTAATGTACCATGTTTCACCTTTAAAGTCTCAGGAATGTAATATCTTTGAGATCTCTGTCCCTCTGTTCCAGTTGGTGGAACCAGACTAGCAGGTCATAAAAGGCAACTTTTGGAGATGGAAAAAAGGATGCTGTGTAAGCATAACTATCATTTCCACAGCAAATTTGACCAAAAATAGTAAGACAGGTCAACGAAATAGTGCTGCAATGAATGTGTAGCATAGCAGGGCCTCAGTTCAGCTGTCTTTAAACCATGTCTAGAACAAGTTCTGAGGGTAGCTTTAGACTGGCAGCACAGATCTCCATACAAGCTAACAAGTAGATATATCAAGTGTATTCTTATCTTTTCAGATAGGTTCTGGCCAGACTTAGCTCTTTGCTTTTATGATGACGCTGCTAGAGATAGATAGATCATTAAGTTTGTCTAGCTCATTAATTTGTCTACACTAGTTCACAATTGCTACTGGGGGATAAATGTCTTTAGATAAGAAGAACAGTGTAACTTTGAATGGGGTGTATCATTGTTTGCACAACAAACACACGTAGCCCTGCCTTGGCTGCTTCTTGTGCTGTTTTATCCTCGTGCCCAACTCCCCTCTTCCACCATAAGGCGATGCATGCTCCAGCACCCGTATGCCACTGCAATGAGGTGCATTAGACACGTCACTTTGAGCTGCTGAACCAGCCACAAGTTGCAAGCACAACTATGAACTGTGAAGCTGTGCTGGTCCTCCGAACCCTCCTGTAAATTCACCAGCATTCCTGGCGTTCCTTTCTCAGCCACCTTAATCTTTTGTTCATCATTTCATCACACTCTGATAGTCCACATTTGGGGTTCTCTTAGAAACAGGTGAAAAATGATCTTTGATAGGACTGTTTATCATTGCGCAGCCACCAGGCCGAACTTGCAGCATGGTGCAAGTTTGGGGCAAATGCTCCATCCAGCACGATCAGAAACCCTGTAGCCTTCAAAGGATGGCTACAGATAGGCTACAGGACTGACCAGGTGAGACAAAGAGAAATGCTGGGAACAATTTTAGGAGTTTTCTACTGTAAAGACAAAATGGCACTAATTTAAATGGAATTTTAATCAGGAAAGGATTGCTTATCAAAATCAGGGAGACTCTTCACAGCAGCCAATATGCTGGTGATCCCCTGCTGCCAGTGGGCCAAGATCCATTTCCAAGTCCTTTAAAGAAGACTGCCATACGCTGTAACAATAGCCATACGCTGTAACAATATTCTCATTTCTCTGACTTCTCTCTTCTTTTCCACAAAGGGCTTCTTAAAAGGTTTTAGTGGCGCTCCAGCACAGAATAGGAGTCAAAATATACGCCAGCTCTAAACCTGGACATCTGCGAATATCACTGTAGACAGAGAGACTGTGTGGAAAGAGAAAGAAGTGAGTGTCTCTGACTCAGAAAAGAGCACTGCCCGAATTCGTAGGAATTTCTGTGACACAAGAAGAACGTAGCACAGCGAAAGTTCCCCAAGAAGAGAAGCAAAAGAGGACTGGATTTGGGACTTAATCCTCCAAAAGAAGACTAAGGATGACAAAATGGAGACTGACATCTTTATTATTATAGAAGTTATTATGAAATGCATGTGTGCGTGTGTGTAGGAGTGGGAGAGCAGGGAGAAAGATGACTTATTAACTTATATGTAACATCAGCATGTTGAGAAGATGCAATCCCATTCTTCTCCTGGATTTGCTACTCTTTGTTCCTCCTTCTCAGTCATTCAGCCTAACAAAAGGAGAAGCAGAGGATGAAATGCCAAACACCATGTAATAGAGGTTCAAAAGAGCTTAGATACAGGAACATCCATGGGAAAAAGAAAAAAAAAAAAAGCCATAAACTAAGGAAAAAAAAAAGTTTTTTTCAAACCCCCGTTGCAGAAAATGGGAATACGGAGAAAAAATGAAATGAAACGTGAAGTATTTTCACCTAGAACTGAGTGAATTGTATTAGCTTGATGCTTAAACTGGCATCATTATTATTGTTATGGCTGCAATTCAGTCTTTTAAAATGTTTTTGCTAACAGTGTAAGAATGCTAACAGTGAAAGAAGCAGGTCAAAGTTTAGACATACACACCGAGAGCCAGGCTGGCATGTGAATCGTCAAGATTTTGCTCAGTTCTTGCAAGTCTTCAATGTAATGAAGTACATGAAAACCAGAATAAAGACTCACAAATTCCACTTCTTTCACATACAGATCCTGGTAACAAAAGTCAAAATAAAAATGGATGTAGCAATTATTTTTTGAGATTATAAAAGTAGCTAAACAAGTTATACTTGTTGAAAGGCTTGATAGCTTTATCTGCTACAGCGACAGAGCGGTGAGCACCTTGGTTTGGATACATACTCAGATTTACTGCAGGTCCTTAACTATGGATGTGTAAGTGTACGATTTCCTCCTCAGGAACAGGAGCTTCTCCTTTGTCAGCAGTTAAATCTATTCCTATTCTGTTTCACAGATCAGTGGGCATAGCTACCTTTGTTGACAATTTGTGCCACTTTCCATTTTAAATGCTTTTCCTGGTTTAGACATATGTCTTCACGGGAAAAAATATGTTGAAAGATATTTTGAACTTGTCTGCAGTGCAACTTCATCCTCTAATACTATTTATATGTTCCTACTCTAAAGTAATCGATATATATAAATTTATTCTCATTAATATCTCCAGCAGTAGTATTTTCTTTGTGCTCATTAAATTTCTTGTAATATAATTTTGGATATTTTTAAAGTTGCAAATTTAATTTTGTCAAACAAGTAATGACTGCAACTATTTCACTTGATATTATGAGGAAAAGAGGTGGTGGAAAAATTTGACCTCTTGCCTTCAAAACTCCCAGAATTTTTTCAGTTTCTAGCATAAAAATGAGAACATTGTGGATACACACTGCCACAGTATAACCTGTCATAAAGCACCTGCTATGATCCCAAATCACCTGACACTAACAAAACAGCTGGTTTAACTTTTAGTGATTCTCATCCACTCTTGAAAAGTAATAAATGGGAATTTTTCACTGAGTCAAAATTTTAGGGAATCTCCCAGATTGCACGGTAGGAAAGAGCTCTTGTATTTGCTTTTAGAGCACACGTTCCCTCCCCAGTTCCTGAACACCGGTCTACTCCAAGACAGAAATATTTTGTTAATCATTACATCTGTGCAAATGGGCCTGAAAGGACCTCAAGAGATCCTGTAGAGCAATCTTCCCCGCTTTGTACTGAATCAGCTGTACCAAAGCCATTTGGAAGTTTCAGATCTGAAAAAAGATTTCATGAGTATGAAAACCCTGTCTGCTTTTTTCTAGCTAGACCAATTGATATAGCACAAAAAGTATTAACATATTTCTATGTTCTTTTCTGTTCTTACAACACAACAGATAAACTCCTCCAAGAGCTGTCAGTACTTTAGAAGTATAGCCTCTATGGGCACCCCAGAAATTTTATTCCAGCATCTAACTATTAGTAAACCCACTAATTAGTAAATTAGTAAAATTAGTAAAAAATAAAAATAAAAAAAATCTGATGCATATTAACCTAAATTTCCCTCACTACAACATGAGACTAATTTCTAGCCCTAGTGACATGAACTTAGCAGTTTAAGCTCACCTGACTTTGCAACTAACTCTACCTCTCTAAAGATCTTTAACTTTTTCTCTTTATTCTTCCCATCTGTAAACTAAACAATTCTTCAGGTTTCTTCAGTTCTCTAGTTAACTGATCATTCCTGCAAGTACCATGCACCCAAATTAACGTAACACTCCATTGAAAGTCCTACCTGGGCCAAGATTTTTCGTGTATCTTACAAACAACGCTCCTGCTCTCACATCCCATTGTTCCATCCAGCATTTTCACCGCAGTGTGATGCTACTGACTCATGCTTAGCTAGTGATCCACCAATTTTCCACGTTCTTTTCTCCTTAGCATGTGTTGCCTAGTCAGCCATTCTCTATGCTGTATTTGAGTAAAAGATTATTCCTGATTTCACAGCCCTGCAACCTGCTTGGTTTTCTGAAGGTTGTTACTCAGTCAAAATCACTCCACATCTCACCCTTGTCTTTCAAGGCGCCCAAAACCTGTTTCAGTTTGGTGACATCTGCAGGCTGAGTGTCCTCATGCTCTGGCCCATCATTTGAGCCACCACTGAGACAGGGAAGAGCTTTGAGCTTCAAGCAAATCCCTGTGGAATACCAAACTCGGTGATTTGCTTCTCGGTCCCTTTGCTCTCACCCTAAATCACCAGGACCTCTTCAACCACAGAACAAAATACATGGGCTGAAACAAGATGAAAATATCATGTTTGTGAAAATATTTCTCATCTGAGGATGACAGAGAGATGAGGACTCGTACTAACAAGTGCACTAGGAATTCTCAGACATCACAAAAACACATGTTGGAGGAAAAAATCCCTGTGAAAGACAATGAAGCCAAGAATAGCCCACTTTCCAAACAGTGCTGCCATGGCTATGGGGTGAGAGCATAATATTTGGAGTTTCAGCAAAGGAAACAGTTTGAGAGACTCCTTGGGATCATGACTCCTAGGGATCTGTATACTACAAAACTCAGCAAACTGCTCCCGAGAATGCCAGACAATGACCCCAAAACTGCCACGTAGTCAACTTTACTCCATCTCAGATCCAGAGTTACGAAAGAGGAAGAACTCTGCTAGCAGTGGGTTTTACAGTCCTAATGAGTGGCAAAATTTGATTTTAAGCTAGCACACATTTTCAGCAAGTTAAACCTACTGAAATGACCACCATTCAGTATCAATACAAATAAAGTTGAAAGAATAAATATTCTAATGCATGCACAGATATTTTTCTGTTGAAGGCAGAGCAGTACCTCTGGTGCACCTGGCTCCACTGCGGTCACAGGACAGGACAACACATGACTGCGAATAATGTGTTTTGCAGCCTCAGCTGTAATAGCCTGCATCATACACATGACTTATTTGTTGCCTGCAAATGCAGCCTTGATTCAAAACTGTAGACAGTCTGGTCCAGCCCAAAGCAATCTCATCATCCAAAAAGTACTTGCTTCATGTTAAATGCTTCGCTCTTATACGAAGTCAAGATGTTCTGCTGCCTACACGCTGCTAAGTGCCGCCGCCAGGCAGAATTTTGCACCACCAACCTGCACTTGCCCTGCTGCTGCCTACCAGGAGGCACCTACCAGAGAGGAAGGATAAGGTCCAGAATAAGGTTTTAAAAATAAAACTAGAAGAGGTACCCTGGGTTTCTTGCTATTGTCGCTGCAGGGCTCTGTACCAGAGGATCGCACTTGAGTCAAGAGGCCCTGTGTTGCCTACGCTGAGATGGTTATATGGGCACTGGCACCAGGGACCTCGGGGGTTCGTGAGTGTTTGTGGTGTGTTTAGTTGGCATCAGGTTGGCAGCACGTTTTGTCCATCCCACCTGCACAACCCTGAAAGTCCGTCCTCTCAGATTCTGCAGCTACTCATGTAATATTTCTTACACTGATAACAGCAGAACGCAGCATCAACTGCTGTAGTCGCCTCAACGATCAGGACTATGAAGACAAGTTGAACAAAATCCAAAGGGGCTGTCAACAGCTTGGGGGGGCTTCTGGAGCAACGGAGCAACGCAAACAGGCTTCTAAAGCATGCCTGGCTCGGGATGGTCAGCTGGTCCCTAACTCCGTCATACTCTTTGCAAAACACCTTGAACTTTGAATTCTTCATGCAGACAGCGGCGTCTGAATCAGGGTTATCTTCTTCTAGAAGAGCATCCACTCGGTACACACAAGTCTGAATAAGTGCTCTCGCGTCCATCTTTTCTGCACTGACCTCAAGAAGTTTGCAGAAATCCTTGCCTGCCTTTCCTGGAAGCGATTTGCATAAAGAACCAACAAAGAAACAATTTCTCCAAAAGCAGCAGCTCTTGCTTCTGCTAGCCAAGTAGGGCTGGATTTATTCCCGTATACATATCGGCATATACCTCTGACATACAGCTGACCTTTTCAAACCACCGTACCAGCTGATAGCTGACAGGAAATGAATTTCTGGGGCGAGGACAATTTTTGCTTTTTGTGTCTGCCTGCAGAGCTGCCCCATCCTGAGCGTCAGCGAGCGCTGCAGATTCTTCCTTTGTTGCTTGCCGTAGCCGTGTCATGGGGATGGTGGAGACCATCGGCGAGCTGTCACAAACACAGCAGTGACACAGTGATTGTGTGGGAACTTTAAAAGAGATGAACATCCAGTCGCTGACCTCCTGGCCAGCACACCAGACCAACAAGATCTCCTCTCTGAACCTCAGAGGGAAGCAGCCGGGAGGTCCTGGCCGCTCAGGTAGCCCCATCAAAGAGTCAGCAGCCAGCGCTGAGCAGAATCGCGCTCGTGCTGCTCACGCAGATCGTGTTAGCAGTTGATGAATTGTGGTTATCTGAGCTATAGCTTATTCCTCATGGGTAAGCCGACTCAAATTGAAAACATCACCACTCTTCAGCAGCGGGTTTTTGTGTGTGGACATGAGTCAAATTAGAAGCAATGTCTGAGCTGGGACTCCAGTTATTCCATAGTGAAGACAACCCCGTGTTATCCAAATTCATCCCCTTCCAGGGACTCAACTTTATTGGTTATTCAAACATTACTGTAAAAAAAACCTTGGCTGACACTTCCTACCCAAACTTGGCTATTCCTTAAATTTTCCTCCAAAATCTGCTTTGTCCTAGCTGTCTCTGGGCACAAAGGGACACTCCCACATCCTTTACATTCCATTTGGGGCTAATTGAACTCACATGTCAGCATGAGTCAGCACTAATTACCAGGAATATTAAGGAAAGATTTGGCACTGGACCTTGGTTATTCAACAGTGGAGCCCCCACGTTTGGTGGGGTCTCGGGTTGAACTGAACCCCTTAGCAGCACTGCAGAAAAAGCTCTAACAGGTCCTTAGTCCAGCTCAACGCCGTACAGGCAGATCCTGATGCCGAAACTGCCTTTGCCATATTTTCAGATACACCTACGGAAAGGCAAACCGAATGGAAAAATCATTTCTGACTACTAAATCCTCCACCGTAGAGTTCAAATCTGTTTATACGCTGAAACTGATGAATCAATATTAGACAGGCTGGCTGGTTTTTGTAAGCATCCCCTCTGCAAACAGGGCCTAGCAATACATATCCTCATTACGACTCCTGGATAGAAACCTGAATCGATGGGAAGCCGGGGTAATGACAAACCTCCCCCTCCCCGCGGATCATCTGGACAAAAATCACCGAAACCACAACAACGCAGGTTCTCCACCTACGAGCATTTGTGCTCAGGCTGAGGAGCGTAGGTGTCCACACGCTGTCCCGACACAGCTCCCAGAAACCCAGTCCTCTCTTCCAGCCTAGAGAACGCCCAAATACACTCCGACAGTCAACTACCGAAAACCCTACGCCACCACAAACACGCCATCACACAGAGACGCGGCCGACGCGACGGCGAGAAGCGAGGACTGTCTGAGCCCGTACTCGGTCGGGGTGCCGGCTGGAGCGACAGCGTGAAAGTCACTACCAGACCCTTAGCCGGCAGCTCTGCTTCTTAACATCCACGTTACTCGGCGCTTTATTTTTCAAGGAAATAAATTCTTTCCCTTGGTTGCAAATTAACAGAGCGTCTCGATAGTGAATTTGATCTTGTCGGTCATGAAGTCCCTTGCTTAAGTGCAACGATTTAAGTCTCAGCCCAGGATAGTAACACTCTCTACGCTCCATAAAAGAGAGCTGTTTTATTTTATCTAGTGCAAACATATGTGCATCAACACCCTTCTCAACAGACTACTTCCCAGCCCAAACAGACCGTTCGGTTTTATTTAAATCCAGTCCCGGTTGTCCTTTTCAAGCCTCCAACTACCAAACAGCGGCAAGCATTTTCTTGGGTTTTTCTGTTGGCTCTCTCTTTTTTTTTTTTTTTTTTTTTTTCTAGGTCTTCAGTCCATCTCCTAGAAACTCACTAAATGACGCACGAACATTGTTTGTGCCCGTCTCAAGAAAGAAAAAGTTCTTTTTTATGAGATATAACTTGGTTTTGCGCTCTTTCTGTTTTAATCCAGCAGACGCATGGAGGCACAGCTTCGCCCGAAGACGCACAAAACTCTTGTTTACTAACCCAAGTAACCCCAAGTCAGAAAAAGCACCGGAGCCCTTCCCTCGCCGATTCTCCCCCCGTTTTCGCGTGTCAAACTGAAACACGGAAAGAACTCGGAGCTCTCGGGCTGCACACCGCCCAAACCACCCATCCTGGGGGGTTTCTCCCCGCGCCGTGCTCCCGGCCGCCCCGCCGTGTGCCAGGTGAGCGCAGCCGGGGCTGGATGAGGCCGCTTGAGGGGAGCTTCCCCTCGCCTTCTTCTCCCCCGGAGCCCTCCGGAGGCACCCGGGGAAGGGATGCCCGAAGCCTCCCGCGGTGTAGGTGCCGCGGTGGAGCCTTTCGCTGCCTCTTATTCGGCTCCTGGCGCGCCGAGGGCATCACCCGGCACCCCGGGGGGGCGTCGGTGCGGGAGCCGCGGGGCTCGGCGGGCGCACGGGGAAGGCAGCGGCGGCACCGGGGCAGGGTGCGCGACCCCCGGTACCCCGCGGAGCCCCTCGGGGGGGGTTTCCTCGTCCCTGTCCCCCCCCACGGGAGCCGTCCGTGCTCGGCGACTGACTTACCCCACGGTGCCCGCCAGCACGCCAAGTTTCTCCGGGCGGCGGCGGCGGGGCGAGGGGCGGCGGGGCCGGAGATGGGTGCCGGCGGCGGGGAAGGATGCTTCGGCCGCCGCTCCCCTTGGCGATCCAGGTGGCGGGCGGGCGAACGCTGAGCGAAGGCGGCTGCCCGCCGGGTCCCCGCTCTCGCACGCGATCCCCGGCCCGCCGCCGCCGCGGCCCGACGGCGGCAGAGGGCGCTGCGGCGGCACCGGAGGCGGGCGGCGGGATGCGGGATGCCGGGGGGACCGCGGCCGGGATGGGGACGGGGCTCCGGGGCTGCTGCCCTCGCCTCCTTCTCCTCTCGCCGCTCCCGGCCCCGCGCGAAGCGCCCGGTGCCCGCCGGGGCGGGCCGCTACACCTGCCCCGGGCCAGGAGGGAGCCCCGAGAAGGCGGTAGGGGAAAAAATAATAATAAATGAAAGGCAGCGCCTCCTCCCCCGCCTGCCCGGAGCTGCCCCCCGGCCGCTGCCCTGCCCCGTCCCCACGCCCCGGTCCCCGCCCGGCGGGGGCTCTCGGCCTTCCCCCCCGCCGCCGCTCTCCCGCGGCTGGTCGCCGGCCCCGGCAGGGGATGTTCGCCCGCTGGGCTCGCCCGCAGGTTGCTGGTTTGAGCTGGGAGAGCCCCCCCGGTCCCGGTCAGGCAGCCAGGGCTTGGTAGGGTGGCGTGGGGTGGCTGGGGATGGGTGGGTACCTCCAGCAGGTCCTGCACAGGGGGCTGCAGGGTAGGACAGGCAACATCAGGGTGGGACGGAAAGTGCAAGGCAACAGGGAGGGAAGCGGGCCTCTCCCTGGTGGGACACTAATCCGCTGTGCTGAAACACAATCTCAGAGACCTTTCTGAAACCTGTACTGACCAGGGCTGCAGATGCCCTGATGGACGCGGCCCTTTGGCCAGCAGAGCCCTGCCTTTGCCACTTGCACAACGTGGTGGCTCCCCAACATTGCATACATCCACACCGTTGCTTCTCGGGGTCACCCCTCGCTTTACACCCCACCGCCTGACCTGGTGGCCAGTGCCATGTCTTTGGCTTGCCCGCTCTGCCCGCTTTTTATCAGGGAGACCTGGCTTTGGCAGGTGTCTCCCCATACAACGTCTCCACCCCTCTGTCACCCAAGATCTTCCAAGACGAGGGGAAGCCCGGACCCCAGCCCTCCCGTCTCGTGTATGGAGATTGAACGGCTCAGCCTGCAGGAAGACTATTGTTCCAGCAAAATAGAACCAGTCAGTGTTGTTGATTGCTCTGTTACATCTTCCCAGACAGAGCCTTGGCAATAAAAATAGATGCAATAATCCACATGGACAGTTGCAATTGTAAACGGCATTCAAAAAGCAAAAACGGAATTCATGGCTTGACACAGACATATCCCCAATCCGTCAGGATGTGACACATTGGCAAGGCATCTGTGCCAAACTATGAATTCCATTATTTACTTTTCTTCTGAATGCTATTTATGATTGTAACCTTCACAGTAAATTAGCGTATCTATTTTATATCGGGCATTTTCTGAGAGGCTTTGGTATTGTCTGCACTTATTATATTCACAGAATTAATGGAAGTTATACCAATTCAGGCCACCATAAATCTTTGGGGACCGCAGGCCGTGCTTATGTTAGGACGATTTGCCAGCATAAGCCTACCAGCAAAATCCTATCTGGCAGAGGCTGGGCCTATGTTTGGAAAGAGAAATCAAAGGCCATCATCACTGAATAGCTCTCCACTAGATGGAACAATGGTGCTTCGGCTGCCAGGCCATCGACACTGAATGATTTACCCAGAAGAGAAGCGGGCTGGGGGTGGGACCCGGAACGCGCTGGATGATGGGGACGCCGTCATGTGGCAACTATTGTTCGCAGCTCCTCGCCGCCAGCGCCCAAGGAGAGCCCCGGAGGTGGGAGGCACTAGTAGGCACGTGAAGCCGCACGAAGACACGTCTGAGCTCTTTGGCTGGGCAGAATCCGGCTCTGGTTTCAGAGCGGTGTCACCAAGCTGGTGTTCGGGCTGCCCCGCCAAATCCCTTAGCAGGTTCATTGGGCTGGGAACGGCGCCGAGCTCGCGCACATCCAGCTGGAAACCGGACCCTCTCGCACCTGTCCGCATCGATGCGTCCGAAGGTGACGGTTCGGAAGTTTTACGGGAGCTTTTTTCACAGATGGATGACCCAGCCTGCAGACAGAATACTCCTACCGTGCTCCCTTCGCTCCCTGATTTCTAAATTTTGTTAAAAGTAATTGCATTTGCCAGGCAAGAATTGTTTTTCATAATCTCTTGCCGCTGACTGTTTATACTTACACCAGCTCTGTGCAGATCCTTTTTATACAAGTTAGGCTTACTGAACAACTGCCAGATAGTTCTGCTTTCCCTCTTGAATTTTAATTGCTTACTTGCCCGGTATCTATTTTTAAAAGGGAGCTGTAAATGGAGCAGCAAGTTCCATCACTCACCGTGGACGCAGAGGGCCAGCACCCTCCTCACGCCTCCTCTACTTCCTCCTGCAGGGGACGAGCAGGGATCCGGACCTGGGCTGCCAAAGCGTTGAACCACGGGTACAGCTGTTTAAGTTTCAGCACGCACTGAGACGCTTTGCAGGACTGGAAGTGGAGCCCAGCACTTCGCAGGGCTGAGACCACAGTAATCAGGAGGCACCGGTTTTATAACGTCGGTGCGTTTGTCTGTATTCATTTATCTGTTTTCTTTAAATTCACGTGTACAAAGGCACAGGTAAAGGCACAGAAACTGTGGTGGCTGCAGAGGCAGGAGGGCTGAGCAGTCTGAACTGCGTCCTGTGGCTCGGTCTGCAGGGTGCCCATGGGTGGCTTTCAGACGCTGCGGCCTCGCAGCAGAGCTGTGCCCACGTGTGCACACAGATAGGTTCAAAGCGGAAACTTTGAAAGATATTTCTCCTCAGAGTCCCTTGGTGGAAAATGCAGGTGTGTTCATTCAAAGTGCTGGTCTGAGTACTCAACCTCAACTCCACACCTTCATTTTCAGGGCCATATGCTGCCAATTTCTCACACAGCCCCACTTCACTTCTGGAAAATTATTATAGATCTCAGTCTTAATCTGCTTTCTTACGGACATCATTACTTCAAGCTCCTACACGCTCAGAACATTCATTTTATCTCTAGCATTATTGCTTTTCAAATGTAATTTGCTTCTGAACTGTATCCTTTCTCTCATTTTTTTAGTATTTCCCATTATTTTTAGACTACCGGGAAGGGAGGTGATCTTGTGCGGGAGACTAGCAGGGAGCTGGAAGCCAATATAATTTTCTTCTTGATGCTTTAAATGACACACACTATTGGAAAAAGGAGACAGACATTCTTAATATTCTCATAAACACAAGCATTTCCTCACGAAGCCACACTGGTTGCTTCTTATTCTTTCCATACTGCTTTTATAAACTCTTAAAGTACAAAGTGATTGAAATACAGTAGGTCTCCAGATTGCCAGATCTTGCAATTTCAAATTACCTTCTTTTCGTTTAACAGAGCTTTTCAGATCTATCTTATTTGATTTTTAAAACAGGAAAAAAGCAGTGTGACATTTGGATAACTTTCTTGTTAAACTGCAAGCAGCCCCCAGTCCTTGTTTAGTCTCTGTTTTAATCAGCTGTCCGTAAGAAATGCAGAAGTCAAATCGCAGATCAGAACAGCATCCAGTTGGTATTTTTTTAATATATTTTTTTCAGGTTGTGCTTAATTGATATGAGATAGCTCTCCACACCTGCATACTTATAAAGGTTGCTTCTGCTAACTTCATCCAAATGCCTTACACGACTGAAATTGCATCACCTGAGCCACTTTTGCTGCCATTTTCCCCTTCCTGCTCCTCGGGGGGGCTGTAGGTGCTTAGGGCTGTCGTGCTGAAGGTTTTTCGGTAAAGGCTTCTGAAGGCTGCAGAAAGGGGTAGAGGAACTGAGGCTGCTGCACTGCTGCTGCCCACATGCGGGGAGTGCTGCTTGCTGCCTTGCTGGATGAGACACTGGGAGCGAGCTGCCTCTGCAGCCCAGGGGCCAGGCAAAGCAAGAGGCGCCGTCTCGGGCAGCAGCACCCTGGAAGTGGCAGCGACCTCAGTGCTGAAACTCAGTCACTTTTGTCAAAAAGCTTAGAAGAAGAGCGAGGGCTTATAGCAAGACACTTTTTCCATGCCTCTGTGATGCTTCTTGCACGCTTCTGTGTGTTTGTTTCAGTTCTGTTTCCAGCAATTCCCCAGACCTTTCTTACCTAGAATTGAATATGATCTTGCAAATTGTGGCAAAATGCAAAAAGTGCTTATCATATTCACAGAGAGACTGAGAAATAAAATAAAATAAAAGAAAAAAGAAAAAAGGTTGTTTAGAAATCGAAATCCTAACTGTATTTTCCTAACTTAAGTAAGTAGAAGGAAAATTATAAGGAAATATTTAAACACAACATTATAAGATACCAAATATGATTTGCTGTATTATTATTTCTCATTAGAAATCACACAAACAGCTAAACGGGGTTGATTTCCTTAAGTATTAACAGAGGGGGCTAAAGCAACAGGGAAACGGCAGAGCAGAGCTCTTACAGGTCATTATTGTCTATAAAAATCAATAAGTAACTGCATCGTGTCAGTGAATTTTCAAGTCAGTTCCCTCCATATGGTCCATCTTCCCTCAGACAAGTCAGTTGCTAAAAACAAGCAGTAAGTCATCCCCATTCTTTTATTTTAATACTGTAAAAAAATATTTGTTTTTATAACCAAATTGATTTAAGACTTGGTGCAGCCACAAAACATTCTAAACAGATGTCTAACTTGAAAGACACTAGCATACTTTCTTACCCCATAGTTATGGAAATTTGAGGTGCATGGAACCTGAAACTTAGATTTTTAAGCCCAAAGGAAAATGCATATATATATATATATAATCTGTTATTATAAGTATGCATTTATAATAACAATTGACTTCATTGAATAGAAAACACACTTGTTACACAGATCTGTAACTGGATTAAAAGCTGTGCAAACAGAAAAGTTGTTACATTGGTTATGATTTACGTGCAGAAGAAACCGCTGTATTAATATGCGGATCTCTGTTTACAGCTGTAGATGGCACAAGAAAGGGAAAGATTTTATTGACACATAGATGAGGAATCTGAAGTGTAGCACAGCCTGTAAGCTTTTATAATGGTTTGCTCGAGCATTTCCTGGGTGAAGTCTTAGAAATGTTGCATCCTGAGGAGCGCAGCAACGGAAGAGCACCAAACACTTCTGTGTTTGACCTTGGGCACAGGGTTATGATAGTATGGGAACTGTATTCTCCTTCGGAAAATTGCCTGCTGCCTTCCTCTGCCCAGGGCATTGATTGGTAAAGCAGGCACTGCACATTCATCAGGCTATTCTGTAGTTCTTCCAGTGGAGTATCAGGACTGGCAAGGTGGCTAGACTCAAATCAAAGGGAAAAACACAACCACAATGAAAAGGGCCATCCTACTGTTCTTGTTTTTTTAATGCCATACAAGACAGAGGGCAAGATCCATGGGGAAAAAGCTCATGGATATGATATGAAACCATGCCAGTCCATTTCAGCCCTGCGCACAGCTCACTTGGACAGTGCATGCATGAGGAGCACACGTGGCCAGCTAGCACCGATCCCCCAGAGCTCCATTGCTGCCTTTCTGCCTCTGCCCACCCTGCTTCCTCTCTACAGCCCCCAGTCAGAGACTACCTGGGAAGGACAAACACGGCTGTTTCCTAAAGCAACCTCCAAATTATGAAGCAGCATGCTGTAGGAACAAGTGCCAAGCTATGATGTAGGTGCCAAGCAAGGTGGTGGTTCTGGGCAGGGTCTTCTTTAGCTCTGTTCCCAGGCCAGCTGAGGAGAGCTCCTTGAGATACTTGGAGAGGTTTTATGGTGCCCATTCCAAAAGAGCAGCAGCACGTAGGGTGAGGAGAGAGCAAAGTGGGCTTCTGTGGAGAACAGGGATGCATAGTGCTTGTTTTTTCATGCTTTTGATGTCTTCATGTATTTCAAACTTTGCAGAAAAGCACTTGCCCATTGTAGATGTTCATGTGTGCACATGGTAAGTAATGGGAGAATAGGTACAGGTGCATTTTTGTATTTTCATTGAATTTTAGATGTTTAATAGTGTAAACTTCAATTTGATGTCTGGTTTGAGTGCCTGAACCTACTAGGTTTGTAGTGGAGGGTTTGTCGGGAGAGACAGGCTGCATATGGCTGATTGTAGAGATCCAGGGCTCTGCACAGCTCAACAGCTTCTTGTCTCTCCCACAGTAGAGTAGAACCATAGAATAATTGATGTTGGAAAAGACCTTCAAGATCATCAGGTCCAACCATCACCCCACTAGCAATGTCACCCACTAAACCATGTCCCTGAGCACCAGGTCCCAGTATGTAGCATTGATCTCGGTGAGGGGAAGCAGTACTGGCTCTGCTTTCCCCAAGGAAATAGTTTGGCCACAGGTGCTTCATGGACATGAATTCATACTTAAAGTACGAAGTATAGATGTTACCAAGCGTGCAAATATTATGCACTGCACTAACAGTAAAATTTCAAATTAAGGAAAAGAGAGAATTTGAGATAATGTCTTGAAGACAACAAAATCAAACCTACTGTGAATAGACTGCCTTCCTCAGGGTTGATGCAAGGTGCAGGCAACCCGACTTTGAGACCTAAAGGCAGTATGCTCCCCTAAGCAGGGAAGAACTGAGACAGGTGAGTCTCGCCAGCATAATTCCTGGTAGTGAGTGGTTTAATCACTTACATGCTAATGGAAATAAGGTTTGGGAGCCTGTAGTTTCTCTGTCAATAAAGAAAGAAGTTTGGAAGCAGACAGAAACTTTGGCAAAGCCTTCCCTGGCAGAGTTTGGCTGTTCACCTTTGTGATCTGCCGTCACACCTGTGCATCATCCAGCATTTTTAACATCTGCATCCCATTCAAGTCCCTCTTCTGGTAGATCCTTGGAGAAGTTTAATATTTTCAGCTCACTCTGTTGTCATTCTTGTCCCTTCATTCCTTATTTCCTTCTTTGTCTTTCTCTTGCTTTAGAGACACCTTTGAGAAATGGTGCAGTTTGTCACCAAGGCCTCTCTTTCTCCCAGACAAGCCAGAAGTTTGGTCTCCTTTAACTCAGCAGGACAGTAAATTTCAGGCACAGGCACAAAGCTGTGTTTGTCAGTACAAAGTTCAATGGAGAAGGCACAGCCAAAGTGTTGCTTCATCGTGCCTTTGCTGTCTTCTTCACTGTGATTTATAGAAGGCTTGAGATAATGCTTGATAACTTTACTATAAAAAAAAAAAAAATGCTCCGCCAAGATGCATACTGAAAATTCACAATGTTTTTCTGAATTAGTTTCCTTTGTCATCAAAATTCGATATGTATTTTGTAGTCGCATGCTCAGCGATGTGCTGCCCTGCTCTCAAATGTTTCTATGGTGAGGCTTGGGACACATCAGGATGGCTGATGAAAGCCGAGTATGCAGCACCAGGGAGAAGAAACAGTCAGGTGAGAAAGCTAAAGCAGGGGAGATGCAGAACTACAGGAATCAACTTGATTAGGTCTGGGGGGAGTAAGGTGGGTTTTTGCTGTAGATATTGAATGCTTCTAGATTTTATGGCTAACTGCAAGACACATTTAGTAAGTTTAACGAAGGAGTTACCTTAATTCACGCATTAGATATTTGAACCAACCTTTGCAAAAACAGGTTGAGTAGAATTAGCAGGTCTAATGTTAAATATTTTGAGGTTCTTATGTTAAAAGCAATGATGCTGAACTGGATGGCACTAGACCTTTGCATTTGTTTCTCCAGCTCCGTCCAGTCTGTCCCTGTCCCTTGCTTTCTCAGGTACTCACTTTGAGCTGGGGTGGGTTGCTGTCCTTTCTCTAAGCTTACAAGAGGCAGAAATTTTATCAAAGGAAAAAAAAAAAAAGTGACACAAACAAGAAGAAAAACAAACTGAGATGACATATGCAGCAGGCTGGGCTTGCATTCCGTTACTTTCACCAGTGTGCTAATGCAGTGTGATATTCCAAAAAGAAACAGTCCCCAGAGTGCAAGAAGGAACATCAAGTCTTTCCCTTAGGGAGTCCTCACAACTCTTCTGCCTCTTTGGAACTTAAAAATCAGCATACCAACCTCAGGCAGAGAGTGATTTTTGCCATCTTCTCTGAAGCGCTGCTGACAGAGCAAGCGTCCTCGGGGGAAGAAGGCTGGCTGGTGGTGGAGCGAGAGGCTGGGGTGCCATCTCCATTTCTGCAAAGTCTTGTCAGCTATCTGGTGCGCTCTCTCAGGAGGAGTCATCAATCTTGCTTCCTTGGCACTTGTTGTCTGTCATCAACCTCTCTTCTGTTGGCCATGCCTAAATGTGTGGGTCTGAATGAGCGCACTATGCCAACAATCCTGTCCAATTCCAGAGTGGGGAGACATGACGGGAGCCTTGCCAAGCGTGCTGTTTGCCTCCAGTGCTGTTGCTGGCCACTTTCAAGTCCCTGATCTTTATTCCATGCTGTGGGGTGTCACAAGCACAGCTTTGCACAACCACTACAGTGGCTGTACTGCCAGCTGATACCCTTGGTATCAGCTTCCACCTCAAGAAAGGACTCTCTACACGTTCACTTTACCCCAGAGACAGGTATCGGCTGAATCAGGATGACCAGGGATGAAAAAGCATCCACTCTGGGTGTGCCTGTTGAGCCCCAGAGTGTGCAAGTTCAGCAAGACAAGAACTTAGCTGCACCTGAACATGAACAGTAGCATCTGCTCATTTTGACCCCAGGATCAGTAACATCCTTCACAGTTTCATCTCCCATTCTGCCTACAGAGAATGGCAGCAACAGGCACTGCCATGCCCTGAAGGAAAAGGCACCTGCAGAACATCAGCCCTTTCCAAACTGACCAGCCAGAACTTGAGTACCTTGCTGTAATTAATTGCCTCTAGCAGTGGGGTAGGTTCCTTGTCTGTCTGAGGCAGGAAATCCCCCAGGTCAGCAGTTGGACTCCAGTCCTACAGACTTAGACTGGAGCACAATCAGAGGTTGTATCTGGCTCCCTCAGTTTTTCATAGCAGCTGGAGAACTGCCAGAAGCACTGGTGTGTAAGAATCTCATATGCTAATCACCAAGACTTTGCTAGTTAAAATTTTCTTGCACCGTCCTTCCTCGGGAGTTCCTCTGTGCGTCATTTTTGCAAATGGAGAATCTTTCGGAGTGCCCAGATGTGCAGATAAATTTTCCTGGTTTTGGGGTAGGGAGATCAAGGCATCCCTCTGAAGCGTCTTGGCATGTATGTCTGAAAATTGAATCCAGTCCCTTTCAAAGTCAATCAGTGCCTGGCAAAAAGGTTTACATAAAAGTTGGTTGGTGATGCAGATCCTCGTATTGTGGTCACAGCTTTATACCGATGGTGAGAAGCACGCAGTAATGCAATTTTCACAAACTGGATTGTTAGTTTTGAACTCTCAGAACTTTTGCTTACATTGTTCTCCGCCTGCACTCTAGAGAGGTTCATCCTGTAAATTTAAGGACAGAAAAAGCCACATGCGGGCTCTGGTTTTGTTTTAGGCTCTTAGGCTAGTATTAGGAGGAGATCACGCTACGTGGTTACAGTACTGTCACTGTGACTTATGCTTCTTACATATTCTAAGCAATTGAACCAAGACAAGCAGATTTCTTACTAGTGGGCAAAATGATATAGTGCATCCCTTTTTCCTCTTCCTATCCCACTCCAGCAGGGCCTGCTGCTACTATTCACATTTTTGTAACTTTTGAGCACACATATGGTTATTGAGGGACAGTGAAAAATGTTGGTTTTCATCTTTTTTCTGGTGTTTGTCTGATAAGGCTATTCTGTGCAACTCTTGGGAAAGCTATGCTCCTAGAAAAGTCACAGAGATTGCTCAAATGCCTGAATTTGAGAGTCCTCTTTTTTGATCAACACTTTGGATAGCAAACAGGTTTCTGAAATCCACCAATAAAATGTGGTACCCAAGTGATCTTTACTCCTTGAAAGCTGAGAAGTACTGATATATTTTAACATGATTGGAGGAAACTCCAATCCATTAAGCAATATCTTACTATTGATAGGAGAAAGGGGCGCCCCTTGTACCCAGCTACAAGTTATTTCCCAAGAGGTACTCTCAAAGAAAGAGAAATAAACCTCATCTCTTTTTTCTTCTCTTGTTAACTGAGCAGGAAAAGAAACCCACCCATGTTCTCCTTCCTCTGCCTTGCTTCTTCTGGGAAGCCGACATCTGAGGTGGGGAAGGGCATGTAGCAGGCACAAAACTAGCGAAGCCTCAAAGACAGAGGTAGGAATACTTACATATATGAAAAAAATCAAGTCATGATTGTGTCACTTCACTTGTTTTTTTCCGCAGTGAATGTCAGTGAAGAGACAGGTTCGTTTCACACTTGAATCTCCCTTGCTGCATACGGAAGCATGTAACTGCTTTCTACTCCTGGTCCATAATAAGCATCACTTCTGCCTGCAGATGGTAAGTACTGTTCTTATAATTCACCATCTTTCTTCTTTCCTGGGTGACGACAAAGGAAGGGAAGGATTAAAGCTTGGAGCACATCAAGGAAGAATGTGGTGGGAAGAAAGTGATCGAAGCTGTTTAGAAGACAAGTGATCAGAGCTCTTTTGTTTCAGGGCCATCCTTTACCATTACATTTGCTGTGGCTGTGTTTATCATTTCTATACAGGTGAGGTGCAGGGTCTCATGAGATTATCCTCGTTAGGTCTCCCTTCACTGAGGCATTACCAGCTCTGCGTAGACCACAGTTAGATGCCAGAAGGATGCTGAACTGACGAACAAAGCATTCCCAGTCAGATTCCTGAAATTCCACGGGTATCCTGTTCAGTGCTCCAATATCCTATAAAAAAAAAAAAAAAAAAAAAAAAAAAACAACAAAAAAAAACTTTTCCATTATTATTTTCTGCAAAGCAAGTCCATTTATTCTCATCCTTTTCCCAGTGGAGGCTAGTAAGAATTACAGCATTCCATTCTAATATGCAGGATTTAAGAAGTTTCTTCTACAGAATAGAGGAAAACAGGGAGAAAAAATAGTTTCCTTCTTTCTTTTGCCAGACATCGTTATTTCTAAAACTCTGGTCACTCTCATTGCCCTACATGGGTTCACTTTTGGGGGTCGGTTTTACTTGAAGCATTGTGTTTTAAAACCAGGCACTGCTGCATTTCACTAATTGTTGTAGCTGCCTATCCAAAACCGGTATTCTTACGTGGCAAGATGAGCTGGATGATATTTGTCCAGCATGGCTCAGATTTTCAGCAAAAAGACAACGCAGGAACAACAAAGCAGTTAGTTACCTTTGCTTGGAGGCAATGTGGATTGAGGAACACAAATATTCAATATATATATATATATATAATCAATTCAGATTACTGAATTACAACAATTGCTCAGTTGTACATTTAAGAAAGGGATACAAAGTGACCCAGTGAGTCCTTTGCAGCCTCCCAAAAAATCCAGTTCAGCTATACTCAAATCTTTGGGAAGAAGGCAAAGTACATGTTTGTCCCAAAACAGAGCTCAACTCTGCATGTCATTTCTCTCCTTTTGAAGGTTATAGAAATCTTTCAGAATAAACTAATTGTTGTTTTTTTTTTTTTTTTTCTTTCCCAGAAAAAAGACTCTACAGACTAAGACAAAGCACCCTCATTTTCATTCCATAGCTGCGATCCACTCATCGCACTGCACAATTCCTGTTCGTCCGTTGTACTAGGGGCTAGTACACCAAAGAGTGGCAAGATTAATTAAAGCAACCTGGAAAAGCTGCCTAGGGTAGGGGAGCTGCATGAGAATATCCTGAGCCATATTTCAGCGGAGACTTCTGCAGATTGTGTCAGTGGCAGCCGTCGTGGTCAGGAAATTTTCTTGCCTTAACAATGCCAGCCTTATGCAATAGCACTCCCCATAGCTTCAAGGATGACAAGTCTCAGCAGGAAGGAAAAATGAAGCAACGGTGATTTCTGGTGGTGTTCTGCAGCAGTTTGGAAGCTTTCCACCTTCAAGACTTCAAGACTTCATTTCACAGTATGGAGAAAGACTGTCACTGGAACTTGCACTGGTGCCACCAGTAATCTTGCCTTTACTAAAGAAGTTTGGTAAGCATGAAGGAGGGGAGCAATGCATTCCCTGTACATTGCAAAAGATGGACCTCTAAAACTAACATTTTTTCATCCCCTGTTTTCAAAATGTAGCTACACCATGAGATCTGTCCCTGGGCAGTTTCCAGAGACACACATTAATTGGTTATCGAAACCTGCAACTTTTACCAGTATCTCTAAGGGTGTTGTTCCTCAACTGAGCTCTAACGTCTTCAGGTGTTTTTCCTCCATAGCATCTGCAGCCTTTTCTAACCTCTTCACAAACCCTTGTGCCATCTAGAAACTGAAGTCTTACAGAGCAAAGAGCTCTCTCCCCTTCTAGCAGCTGACTTCTTTTTTATATGAGCATCTCTGGAGCAATGACAGATGGTTCTGATCTTTGCCTAGGAAAAGGAATGGACTGTTCCTCTCCCAGTCCCAGTGCAGGTCTCCTCCCACTGCAGTGAGACACAAAAATAAAGAGGAATCGTCTTAAGCGCTCTCTCTTGCATGCCAACTGGAAAACTGTTGTTTCTGAGTCACTGCTGGGGCTTCGAGTACTCTCTTCATATGTCTCCTGCACTAGTCTTACTCCGACAGACAGTGTGTGAAGAATATAAGTGTTATCATTCCAGCAGTCGTCCCCTGCTGTCCTCATAGCCAAAGGAGAGGGATTGAGGCAGACAGTGCTGATGTTCTTCCCTGCTGGGTCTTCTTAGTCACAGACTTGAGGCTCGTCTCACAGGGGCACAGTTTTCCTCCTATGCAGGAAGCGCAAGGCATCTGCCATAAGCTGCTTGCCTGCAGAACTTTTATGCACCAAAGATTCCTTTGTTTACAGTTTTTTGGACGGTCCAAATATAACCCATTTTTTCACACTGATAAAATATTCAGGAGCAATCAGCAGTGCTGAAATTCCCAAGCAAGTTTCTTCAGAAAAAAAAAAAAATGCAGGTGATAGTAAAGGTTTTTCTCTGATCATTTTGTTCATTCTACTACTTCCTCTTATTAGCAGTTGGATAGAGTTTGTCAAAATGATTACACCGCTAGAAGGCAAAACTTATTTTTTTGTTTAAGAAGGTGAAAGAGTGAAGCGATGAAACCCCAAACAATTTGAACATCTGTGTTTACAAATGTGATTTAACAAGTGGAAAGCTACACCTGGCACATGATTTATTGATTACACATTGTGATGCGATGTTCTAGTTTCTTAATATGCTGACTGCATGTGGCTTGTGGTCACTGATTACAAGGTTCATTACTGGGTTCGTTTTCTGATCCAGTTCTTCATTATCCTTTTCCAATATAACATAGGAGTTAAAGACAAATACTTTAAAAGACAAAATGTGATGTCATCATTGTGTTGATCATCTTGATGTTGATCATAGGAGTTGATCATCTCTAATGCCTCTTCACACAGGACTTAGTGCTTAAGTTAGCTTCTCTAGTTTTTCAATTCAGTGTTGACTATATTTAGATAATGTAGAGTAGCTTAAATAGCAAGGGAATAAAGCCATGCAAAAGACAAGATAAAAGTTATTTAAAAGTTAGAATATTCATAATGTGTGCATAAGTAAAATGCTTCTGCTAGAGCAATAAATTATACGTGGAATCATAGTTTGAAAGCACCTTTTAATTTCTTTAGTATCACTTAGTATCCCCTTATTTCACTAACAGTAAGGTACTAATCACAGAATCACAGAATGGTTGAGGTTGGAAGGGACCTCTGGAGATCATCCAGTCCAACCTCCCTGCTCATCAATCAGGGTCCCCCAGGACTGTGTCCAGACAGCTTTTGAATATCTCCAGAGAAGGAGACTCCACAATCTCTCTGGGCAACTTGTTCCTGCGCTCAGTAACCCTCACAGTAAGACATTTTTCCTCGTGTTCAGATGGGACTTCCTGATTTGCAGTTTGTGCTCATTGCCACTTGTTCTGTCACTGGGCACCACAGAGAAGAGCCTGGCCCCATCCTCCTAACACCCTCCTTTCAGAAACTTACAGACATTCATCAGATCCCCCCTGATCCTTCTCTTCCCTTCTCCAGACTGAACAGGCCCAGCTCCCTCAGCTTGTACTGGGGAGCCCAGAACAGGGCACAGCCTTCCAGGTGAGGCCTCACCAGGGCCACATAGAGGGGGAGGATCACCTCCCCGACTCAACAGCAATGTTGTTCCAAAGGTGTCACAGGATCCTATTGGCCTTCTTGGCCACAAGGGCACACAGCTGGCTCATGGTTAACTTGTTGTCCACCAGGACCCCCAGGTCCTTGTTCGCCGAGCTACTTTCCAGCACGTCAGCCCCCAGCTTCTACTGCTGCACGGGGTTATTCTCTCCAGGTGCAGGACCCCTTACCCAGTTTCTTCCAAGAAGGTCCTTAATGATCTTACTTATTGCCCTGCTTCCTCCTTGCAGAATCCTGAACTCCGTGATCTTGTGTTCCCTGTAGCCAAGGCTGTTCACAGCATTCACGTCTCCACCCAGCCTTTGTTTGTTAGTGCAAGGTCCAGCAGCATGCGTTTCCTTATTGGTTCCTCCGCCACCTGTGTCAGAAAGTTACCAAGCTATCTGTCACCTGTGTCAGAAAGTACCCATTCACTGCCCATGCTGTCTAGATTTTCCTCAGTCACCCAGAACTATACTGCATGAGAAATGGAAAACTAATGATTTAACAAGTCAGCCTGATTATTCTTCCGTCCAAGTTCAAAGTCAGCGAAGCCTGGCTTTCTTAGCAGTAACAAGGAACGGAGATGAAGAGACAGAGATACATAGGGTATTGCTTTGACGAGTGTGTCAGTCTTTCCCTTCGTAGATTTCTCCTGTGGTTTTTGTGGTATACAGTATGATACACACCATTCTCATTGCCAAGTGCATTCATTGCATATGATGCCTGACATCAGTCTCTTGTTTATTAGTTACACTGTTGACATGCTCCATAAAACTAAAAGCAAGAAATTTGTCATGAAAGCATAGGTATTAGCAACAGCACAGTAGTAAAGCTGTGTGCAGTGCTCGGTGAGTTAAATCACCCTCGTGGCTTTTTTCCTGACACATTTTCTGGTGTATCAAAAAGAGGGGAAGAGAGAGTTGAGCCTGGCAGTTCTCCAGGGGAGAGCCCTTCCTAATGCTGCCTCCAGGAGTCACCCTGAGCTCCCAGTGCAACGCAGCCCCTTAGCCTATGGCTGTAGCTGCCACACCTCCGTGCATCTGATAAACCTCTCCGGTGCAGAAATGGTTCTCAGGCCTCTGGGACAGACATCTGCAGAAATGGTGCTAAGGAAGAAAGCGTAGAGGCAGTCATTTCAGAACTGTACATCAGGGATGCCAGCAGAGCAGAGAAGCTACAGTGGTATGTGGTGGGAGGGAGGAGAGCTGGGACAATCTTGAGAGTTATATTGCTTCTGTAGGTTTTGAACATCCTGACACCAATTTTCTTGGTTTAAATGGGAAGTGCCCTCATGCTTTCTGCTCAGACAATGTGTACATTCTTTGTGTGCGTGTACTGAGGCACGACAAAGGAATAAAGGCAGGACAAAGTTGGTTTGGACCTGCCATGAGTGGTCATGGCCATAATATTTCTAGGACAGAGCTGATCTATTGTTAGTGTTGGTGCCTTAATAAAGCACGGAGCTCAGACTCACAGCTCCTGCAGCACCTCTGATTCCTTGCATGCCCCTGGGCTATGTTTCATAAAATTGTGGGTCTCAGGAAGGTTTGTCAGCTTGGGCATAATGACAGACTCAGACAACCTCTGCATACTTATGAGGGCCTGCACATTAACAAATAAGCTTCCTGGGCAATGGGGCACTTGAGATCAGAAGGGAGACATCTTAGTCATTCGCTGGTGACAGCACAGGTCCAGTGGCACTGGCACTGATCCAGCGCTAACAGGCTTGGGCTGAGCTGGTCTGCAGCTCAGCGTCTGCACCCTGTACACTCACAGCTGTGTTTCGGACTGGAAGCAGTAGAGCACATATTGTAAGTGGACACGGGCTCTCTCTCCATCTCTTACTTATCTCCTCTTCCTTATCTCCTTCCTTATCTCCTCTTCCAGTTGTGGTGTCGTCCATACTTCCCTTATCCTGGTGTCCCAGTAACCCCAAAGCAGTTCAGGTCGTGGAGGTGCTGCATGCTGGCTGCCTTGTTGGGCAGTGCAGCTCACAAACCCTCCTGGATCTCAGAGCACTGGGTATCAGCATCAGACACTCACAGACGTTGGGACTTGGCCCAAGTGGAGGATTCCTGATGGACCCAAACTTATAGATGTTAGCCAGATTACTTAATGCAGCCCAGAAACATCTTAGATATTTTGCTGACCAGCATAGTGCAAGATTGGTGGAAAGCAGTGACATTATGAGCTAGCAGGAGTGCTCCAGACTCACCCAGACAGGCAGTGGTCTTTAGTTACTTGTTTACATTCTGTTTCTTCAGTAATACAATAAATATCAAGTAACTCTTCTGGAACTTGAGATAGGGATCTGTAGCATTTTTCAGTCTTGGCACAAATAGTCTTTATTAAAAACAAAAATCGGTGGGAGGGAGGGGGAGATGAGACCAGACAACTTACCATAGATGATCCTTCTTGTTAGAGTGAAGGAAACTGATAATATCTGGACATTTGACTTCACAGCCGCTTGCGCAAGTGCCCAGATAGCAACAGTCCACAGGTTCCTCTTTGCTGCCAATTGCAGTCTTCTGATTTTCCCCAAAGTGAAAAGAACCAGAGAGCAGCTTATTATTCATTTGGTTTACTTTCCTATGCAATGCATGGATTACTATTTACTCTTCGAATAGTCTCACTCATGCTTAGAAAATTCCTAGATATTTTTGTATATTACAAATGTATTGGCAAATGCAAAAGATATTTCTGCACTTAGCTTATGTCCTCTGGGGGGGTTCCCATTTCATTCGCAATCAGATCCAGTGGCTGGAGAGCATGCAAGGGGGCTCGCTGGTGGCAGCCACCTGTGGAGCGAGGGGACGAGTCCCTCTTGACAGGAAAGGCTGCGTGAGGAGCTGACCCGAGTGGCACGCATTGAAGTTGAATGCCTTCCTGTGGCTTTTGTTTTAGAGCTATCCCATTAAAATAAAGGTCTGGTGGCAGGGGGGTTATGTTTGTATTTAGTGATAGAAGGCTGAGAGAAATTTGCCCGTGTGTCTTTGATGAGGGAGGAGCCCCTGGCAAGGGGAGAGAGTCCTGGGGTTATAGATGTGCATCCCATTCAGCATTCATTTCTCTGCTAATTAAAAAGATTTGTGGTGCCTTTGGACCTGTAGCGTGCCAAAAGCCATATGGGTAGCTGATGTAGCAGTCAGCTGCCTAGGTTGTAGCAGTGGAGGTGGCTGCCCTGCCATCCACGGTTCCAGGCTGCTTGGTGCAGGAGCACTGCTGGGGCCAAAATACCAACCCTGAGAGCCACAGGACACATCCAGGCCAGGATGGTGAGCAGGGCACAACTGCTGGATGGGGCAGTGTGGCTGTCTGGTCAGCCCCGCGGTGCCGGGAGTAAGGATTGGGTCAGGACGCCTGCCAGCAGCTGATGGCTGTTCCTCTTATTAATTAAGCAGGTTTTCCAAGTTTATAAGTTGTTGTAGATTTTTTTTCTTTTCCCTGGCCTCTCTTCTTGGGTCAAGAAAATGTGTACGTCTGGAGTCCTTTTGTTTAGCTCTCAGCTTGGGAGTGGGAAAAAGTTACTCATTGCTGAGCTCTCAGGGCAAAATTTAATTTCCTGGGTCTCCAGGCTGGCGATTTATACTGGTGTCACCTAAGAGTTTTCAGCAAGAGCACCTAGGAACTGCATTGGCGGAAATGATATGGCAAGGTACAGGTACGTTTTCTTCGAAAAACGGAAACAAATGTAAATGTTACCGAGATCATCAAAACAGAGAAGGAGCTTCAGTTATTTTGTGTGTACTTTAGTGTTATCTGTGCTCATCAGCCTCCCCACTCTTTGGTTGTCTTTGTTTTTATTTTCGCATGAACACAATGATGGTGCTTTCAGACAGAGGTATTTCAGGCACTACGTCTTACGCAATTTGCTCTTAAACAGCTGAGACATGGGTGCCTATCTGTGTATGACAAGGATTAGTTTATTGCTTATTTAATAGAGATCTTGAAAACTTGTTTATAACTGTTTACATGCATTTTTTTCAACAATTCTGATTGCCTAAGGCTACGGCATGTTCGCTGTGCTTATGTGCAGCATATAACCCCCATGTGGCCTCAGGCAAATGCAGTGGTTAAAAGATTTATGCACTATGTGGATAAACAAAATCTGGGAGAATTTCCCCAAGGCTTTGCCTGGATCGGCAAAACGGTGTGATTTCAAAACGTGATAGTTAGTACCTGGCATTTCTCATAAACGCTGGCTCGGTGAGGAAAAGCCCGAGTGAAAGACCCGGTTTTGAAAGTAACCCCACTGAGGCAGGCGATGTCCAAACCATGGCTTGCCCCCAGTATCTTCTTGTAAGACAGCATTTTGAAACGACCCTTTTTTCCTCATGTGGATGTAACCTGAGAGAATAAATGCCTCCGAGTCTTTCAAGAATTTCCCTGACTGGGCAGTGCAAACAACGGAGATGAGAATTTGGGGAATTTCTCCTTCTGCTGAAGGAAACAAACACAGCGCTGCCACAATGTCCGGCAGACTCTGAGCCTGTCCTAACCCTTATCATCCTTATCAAGGATTTCCTGGAGCCCAACGTGGACGGGAAACCTTCCACAGCCTGAACACAGGGATTTCACCTGCAGCGTGTTTCACGCTAAACTCTAGAACTAAAAGGGGGTTTGGGGGGGGGGGGGGGGCCAAGAAACCCAGACGGGGGTTGGCATGAAGGGGTTAGGCTCTCTTTTAAACAGGCTACATCCCGCTGCAGGCCGCCATGAGCAGCCACGGCCACCGCGGGCCGAGCTCGGGCAAGGCCCCGGCCGAGAGCGGCGCTGCGGGGCCGCCGGTGGCGGTGGCGGAGGCGGCGGCCGGGCCGTGCCAGGCCCGCGGCTCGCGGCTGCCGCCCGCCGGCCGGAGCCGGCTCGGCCCGCGGAGGGGAGGCCGGGGACGGGGCCGGTTTCGGGGCCGGTTTCGGGGCAGGGCGGCCCGGCCCCGGTGGCTCCTCCTCGGTGGTGCCGCGGGAGCTGTCCGGCTGTGCTGCGCGGGCCCCGGCCTGCAGCCCCCGGCAGCCGCTGCCTCTCAGTCAGGAGTGAGCAGCATCCCCTAGAAAGGCGTTGGGTTGATTCGTGTTAATAAACCAGAAAGGCTGTTAAATTCGGATGAATAAATCATAAAGGCCACTCTCATTGGGATAGCTCGTGTAATGAAACATCTCTTATCCATCACATCATGCATCATGGCTCAAATCCACACCCACATCTTTTCAGTTTTAATATCATTTTCCAATAATAAGCCGCCAGGTCCGGTGACAATGGTTTGCTGTTGGATTCCCTAGGTGCCACATCCATCTCCTGCTGCCATCCCTTATTGTATTTCGTTTCAGAATCAGAATCACAGAATCACCTAGGCTGGAAGAGACCTGCAAGATCACCTAGTCTAACCTCTGACCTAACACTAACAGTCCTCCACTAGACCCTATCCCTAAGCTCTACATCTAAATGTCTTTTAAGACCTCCAGGGATGGTGACTCAACCACTTCCCTGGGCAGCCTATTCCGATGCCTAACAACCCCTTCAGTGAAGAAGTTCCTCCTAATATCCAGCCTAAACCTCCCGTTCATCCTTGTTACCACAGCATGCCCTCAGGAGCCTGCACTGGGTGCCCACCCCAACAAGAAGGATAGCGTGTCTGCTTCTCCAGCTGTAGGCATCTACTCCAAATCCAGCATTTTGTGTTTTGCTGCATTGAGACACTTGTGTGAACTGGCCTACCTCACAGAACAGGCCACACAATTTCATATATAGTTGCTTTGCTGTAACATTTAGGCAAATTTGGTGCTGATTGTAACAAGACGGATGACTTGTGCATTTCCTTCAAGATTATTCCTCCTGCCAATGCTTGCGGGATGTCTCTGGAAAAAAAGCTTTGACCAACAACTACTTTTCATATATTTTATGTCTGTCTGTTAATCAATTCTTGGGCTATTTAATTTGGAACTTTTTTTTTTTTTTTTTTTTTTTTTCTGTAAATTGGTAGATTAAGGCAGTTTGTCAATGTCCATGTGGTTTTTATCAGTGCAGTTACCTCTTATCACACATGACTTTGTCTAAGAACAAAAACATTTGTTTTTGGTAGGAAGGATGCTAGTTACATTCAGATTTCCCTTTCCTCAACTAGCAACCATCAGTGCTTCTCCAGGTTTCTGAATTTTCTCACTCTTCTGAGATGAGACTCGATGGCAGGAATGGTCAGCCATGACTTCTGGGGCTTGTGGTACAAGTTTCCTGCAAATTTTAATGAAACAAAACAAAACTATTCAAAACAAAACAGTCTTTCCCTCTAGCACATTTTTTTTTTTTTCTGTAGAAAAGACTGTGAGGTTTTTTATCATGCTCGTATGACAAATCTACCATCAACAATATACCCGTATCTTGCTTCTTTCTGAATACAGAAGAAACTATTCATTTTAACATTTGCCTTTTCTGTATCACTAATATTGGCATAGAGAAACAAGATAATATATACTTCACTTTTACTGTTTTTTTTTTTTTTTTTTTTTTATAATTTTGTTTGTTTGTTGAGGTCTTGTACACCTCAAAAACACTTCAACTCTGCTGTTTAAACCTTCTTTCCCTACTGTGTTTAGCTTTATTTATCGCTGCTAAACTTCATTAGTTTCTATTTTGTATTTATTCTTACCCATTTTTGTTTCCTCCTGCTTGTTAAATAATGCCCTTACTGCCAACATCTACATTTATTTCCCCTTTGAAGTAGACCGTGCTTATGTTGTTCCCTTCGATTCATGGCCAAGAGCATGAAGTGTGGACACTGCCCAGCCCAGCTGGCTTAGCAGCTAAGGGGCTCTGGCAGCAGCCGAGGTGACTGCCACTACAGGGAGTCAGTCATCGCTCATACAAGATCCTTCAATTCACAGCTTTACTTTTTGCAAGGTGCACTCAAATTAGCTGAGGAAAAAATAAAAAAATAATAAAAAAAAAGAAAATCCAGATCACAGCATAATGCAATGAATCTTAAGAGTCCATCAGAAGGAAAAACTGCTGAGCTTGATGGAATAATCAGCCACAACTCTGGCCACCTCTGCTCAGGCATCAGCAGTAGTAAGATAAAGGTTGTAGATGGAACTTAGATCCTTTATTAGATAAAGAGATTTAGATGGAAATATATATATATATTAAACAAGCCTTTAGGTGCACAAATCTATCTTTGGGTGCCCTGTGGTCACATTCTGGAAGACTTCAGGAAGATTAAATGATTTGATGCTGAAGCCTGAGGAGCATCCTGCTGGCCAAAAGCAATCATCTAGCACAAGGGCTTTTTAAACTCAGTTCCTATTGAAAACGAGTAAAGAAAAAGAAGAAGCAACCTTATTTTGAAGTGAGTTTGAAAAGAACAAAAATGATATCTCATCCCTAATTTTATCCAGAATTGTGCTACCCTTTCTTTTTTTCTTTTCTATTTCATGGAACTATTTGTTGTTTTCTGATCTGGTAGAGATTTGCTGTTACTTTTCTGTATTGATTAAAAAAACAAGAACCTTTTGTTGGCTAAAGAGAAACTGACTGAATGAGCTATGCTAATTCTTACCTGATTTGAACCAATCTTAAGGACTATGAGTTTCCAACTCAAGGTTCTACATGGAAAGATAGGGCAGACACTAACATAGCAAGAACTGAATTTACACCAAATAAAGTAGATATTCACCTTACATATATTTCTCCTGTGGAACACATGGTTACTGATACCTTACATAGGTTCAGAGTGGACACATTTTATTCAAGCAGAATCCATTGAAAGCTATTCAATACAAAGATACCATTTCTATGAAAGTATTGTATGCTTGCTTTATGTTTTTTTTGCTGGGCATATGCTACTGTCCATTCCTCTAGATAGGATACTGGATTTGATTGGGCTGTGGCATGATCCAGAACAGCTTTTACATGTTCACATGTACATGAATCAAACTGTCTCTATAGTCCTGTCCCAATTCTCATAGACACTGTGATACCACAGAGTTCTTTGTGTGCTACAGGCAGGTGAGACACCAGCAGGAATTTCTCCCATACCAACGTAGCTTTCGGTTCAATGGGCTTGCACAGGAAATCCTAGGAAACCACGGAGAAAGGTCAGGTTGTCCTGATTCCCTCGTTGTTCTCCCTCTCTGCTTATTTCTAGGCACTCCATCTTGCACTTCTTTAAACTCTACCGTTCAACATGCTGCTTGTGAGAGACGGAGAGACTTTCTTGAACGCATCAAAGCATAATTTAGTTTCCTGGATTTTTTGTAAGCCTTGTACTGACATAGTTAACATTCTCTTAATAGGACCCCAATTATTTTTATTGCCAATAAGTGACCTGCAAAGGCTGCCCAGAGGAAAAGTGCTAGTGCTTACGCTGAGGTTCAAACGTGAGCTACTCAACAGACATACGAAATGAACCTTTCAGAGGAGTTTATGACTGTATCAATATTTGCCTAAACAAAATATGAAGTTCTGTGGTGGATGTATGCAAAGGGCTTCACAAACAGCACTTTCTCCCACAGAATCTGAGAGTGTAAGTCAGAAACAGTTTCTCTGTTCCATGCAATTGAGCGGAATTTAGTTGAGGACAGAAATAGCACAGCCATGGGTAAATCCAGTGACATTATTCGAAAACAACTCTGAGAGAATGGAGACTAAAAATCTCCTCTAATTAATACTTAACAATAGTTGAGGATTTATTGACTTTTCTGTGAATATACAGTTTCTGTTAGCAATATTTAGATACATTTTCTCAGAAGTCCTTCATGATTAATGTTTAGTAATTCATGATTCATTTACAAGAAACAAGGCACTAAAATGCACAGTTATTTATCCTTATTACATACTCTGTGAGTTTCAGACCTCCAGTAGATTCCTCTCACTTAGACAATTACTGGCTCTCTTCTTCCAATGTTACCTTTTGTTGCATTCCTTACATCCCCCACCATGAGAAATTATACATTTTAGAGCCCTACTGTTGTCTCCTTTTAGTTGCTGTTTCTATAGCAAAGATTTTTCTCTGAAAATTAGCTATAGAATAAAGAAAATGAAAATCCCATCCCTCACATTTCTAAGGATGCAGATATACTACCTGTGGGCTCCTTAGAGATTCAAACTATAACATGGGTGTTATGTATCCATTTATACATAAATTCAAAAAATTACAACAAAAATAGTTGTTTAAAGGTGGAATGCCAGAAGGTACTTCTGTACAGGGCAGAAACAGCCTTGGTGGTATCTGAGGCACTATAATACTAAACCAACGCTTTCAAATGGGTGAGATGACTGAGGCTGACACCATGCCA
Source organism: Heteronetta atricapilla (assembly GCA_011075105.1). Classification (NCBI taxonomy): domain Eukaryota; kingdom Metazoa; phylum Chordata; class Aves; order Anseriformes; family Anatidae; genus Heteronetta; species Heteronetta atricapilla. The sequence continues at coordinate 95,282,823 of CM021732.1, forward strand.
GAAAAATCAGATTAGCCTTGTGGCTGACCATCTGGCTAAATCGGGGCCAGGACTGAAATAATGTATAGTTTTCAGTGCAATTTAAAAAGCAAAACCCAGAAACTGTTGCTAATAAAAGGAAAAGACCACAAGGGATACCATCTAATACCCCATTAAAATATATAGTACTAGAAGGAGTGTGTATATTTTCAAGTATCTGATGACAAATAGCCCAGGACTTAAGTGGTAGTTCTCTTTTAGATGCTCCCCAACTATAAGCATAAACACTATACAATGTGATTTTATATATTGTTAAAATACAACAGAAACTAATGTCACATAATAAATACAACACAGGGTTAATAAGGAGTGGTTTCCTAATTATCTGAGCACTTATACAGAAATGACATAGAGGAGCACCTAAGTTCAATTTTCTTCTTGAGAGTCCCAAGCTGTAGTGCTGCCAATACTGTAGAGGTCAGATTTTCAGTTCCTCTGCATTGGGACCATAGTGATCCTGAGCACCATGCACACCCACGGAAATATAACCACTTTGGTTTTCAGAAGGTTCTTGCAGTCTCAGTGACCAAAAGAATTCAGGTGTTGGTGGAATATATATGAAAAATGAGGGACGTCTTTGCAGGATTAAAAATGTGACAATGAAGAGAGAACCTCTTTCAGCAACCTTGAATAAGACCCTGAGTCATTGCCAAATTAAATTGAAAGCTAACCTTTTCCCCTTGGAAAGACAGACTTCTTCAAACCTGGCCAGCATGATGAACAATCATTTGAGAGACAGCAATACATCTAGAATCAAATTATTTTTTACAACATTTTTGCCTCTCAGGGAAAAATACTTCTGCAAAACTGCACAATTTTTGGAAAAGAGAGGTTCTTACTCATAGAGCAGTAAAAGTCACTCAAAGATCACAGCAAGAAAAATGATAATGAAAACCATTATGTGATTGCTCGTAATCAGCAATGTATATGTGTTTATGTTCGTTTTTGCTTGTAGTCTCGGAGGTTGGAAATTTCATAAGATACCCAAGAGAAGAGGGGGTCCAGTGCTCACTGAAGTTGGTAGGATCCCAAAGTGCAGCTAATCTGCTCTGTTGAAAATCTCATCCATGGTTACTAGAGCCTGTTTTGTCCGGGGTTCTTGAGGTCCCTGCTGAAGACAGTGGGAGCCCACCAGGTCAGCACCTCTGAAAAACAGGTCCTGCATCTATGCTGGATGCATCTATTGCATTCAAGAGGAATGGATGCTAGTTGGTGATAAAATGGCTTGGGCATCTAATGACTGAAAGTCCAGAAACACAACCACAAAAAGAAAGCTATGAGGACTATGCCTTCTGGATCTGTGGAACCTTCTCTGGTACAGATCTAAAATACCAGGACTTCTGCATACCTAGAACCTGAAGATCAGATCTTTCATTATTTAGCCTCAGACTCTGGGGAAAAAATGTGGAAAGTATAAATAAACAAGAAAAGACCACATATAGATGAAAACATGAAATATTGGAGAAATATTAAATCTATTGTTCATTTTGTTGATTGGAAATTATATATATCCATCAGGGGTGTGTTTGGCTTTATATAGACAATGTAGGTGTGGGTATTTTTCTTTTTTTACTTTTTTTTTTTTTTTTAAGAATGCAAACTGCTTTGATGGAAGTAGCGAAGATTTTAAAAGATTTTACAAGGAAGAGGTGAGTGTGCCTGTGTGAAATATATACTGCACCAGTTAACCAAATCCTAACAGAAAGCTCAATCTGTCAGACTGAATCTGTGCTCATTTATTGCTCTTGGTAGTTGAGCACTTGACAAGATATAATTTTAACCTCTCCCATGATTTGGAAGATTTGAATACACGACAATTAAAAAAAAATTGCTTACCACCTAAAGCCATCTTTTACAGATCAGTAAAATAAACCACTGCAGTTACTACTATGCCCAGGCTGGCTTTTAAGTTGTTAGGGTGTGCGGGCTCAAGTCTGCTGCACTGTGGGTCTTGAGCCACCCACGTTGTGTGTAGGGGAAGGGCTCAAGCCTAAGCCAGGCTTTTTCCCTGCCTGACTTTCCCAGCCTGGCTCCCTGACAGTGCCTTTGTGCCAGGTTTGCACAAGCAGCCCCAGTAGCTGTGGGGTTTGGACCAGAATTAATGCTGAGATCTAGACTTCTCTATCAAACCCATGGCAACACCTAGAGAAACCTGCTGGCTTCAGTGGGATTATGGAAGTGTGAAATGGAAGCAAGCAATAAATTTATCAGTCCATGAGGAGTAGAAGAACGATTTACCCCAGAATAATTTGTTGTAAATGGCTGAGACTGAGGCAGGTACTGTTATGTTAGGTATCATTTATTAATCATACCTCTAAACTTGCCACCTTGTTGGTGTGATGAGGCACCTCAACGATAGCAAAGACTGTCCTGCTGGCTGAAGACCCCCATTTTTTATACAAATCCATCCACCACTGCTGATTTAGTAACTGGAAAAGATTCAGGCACACTTCAGTGCCAGGCAACTTGAGAACTGGAATCCCTCCCCACAGTCCCGTCAGCATCACCTCATCACCACTGCATGCATCCATGAGAGAGTATTGCATTCAAGAGGAATGGGACCAAATCCACATGGGAAGCCTTCTTAAGCTATCAGCCAGCAACAGCATGCAACATAAAGCCCGGCCTAGCCTCAGAGCCCTTATGCAAAGGCAGTACTTGAAATCAAACCAAACCAAAACAAATGCATTTTGGAAACTACTGTAGCTTTATTTGGCAAGTACTTCTCATTACACCTCATTTTAGATGGAAAGTTGGAGGTAAGGCAGTATTTAGATTGGATATCATTGTTCAAGCTGTGGTTGAATCTCTGAATTAGGTCAGCAGTGATAACTCCCAGCCTGCCATAATTTTACTGCTGGTTTAAATACCAAATCCATCACATTGCCTTCCTAATTTCTATTTGGAGTCTCAGTATGTGACAGTATGTACAAATTTTTTATTTATTTATTTATTTATTTTTAGATAAATGGAATTTATCACATGTGTGTCAATTCAGACTTCGTATAGTCCATAGGCTTGGAATTCAGAAGATATTTAAGCCAAGAGGCTCATTGAGCTGAAGGACAGTTCTGTGCGAATAGAAAAGTATCTAGTAGAAAAAAGCAATTTTAAGCAAAACGTCAGTCAGAGTAACAGGTCAAAATGTCAAAAGTCCAAAACTGAACAGAAGCAGAATTTTGCCTCCACATTTTGCTGTGGCACAAAGTACATACTGGGGATACAGCTGGTCCACTTGTGGTTTGGTACATGTCATGGTGTAATTGTAAGGAAAGGGAAGGGTTTTACACATGACCAAATTATAGGCAGAGCATGAGGAGCTTATATGTCACCTCGTTAGTGCCATATAAATAATAAACTACAACCAAATTGGCATATAATGCCAGTTTCCATTCCAGCCCTTTATATCTGAGAAGAAATATCTGAAGGCTGGTGGAATACAATCAATCTTACGTTGTGCTGAACGCAAACTTTCTCTCTTGCCAAACAAATTTGATTAATTAGGTGCTCTAACAATCAGTCAGAAAGTGAAGCACACAGCTATTCTGCAGCTGGACTGAATAATACAGGGAAAACAAGCTCAATCAACATTTTTTAAGAACATGTTATTTAATTAAGGACTGTCGAAAAAGCTATTGTGCTTTGTTTCTGTTAGAGTTCTTTCCCTAAAATATATGTGCTTATATAGTGTAGATCTTTTTTTTTTTTTTTTTTTTTAGCCAGCTCTTCTGAAGCAAGATTGTTTTTAGCTATCATTTAGCTATCATGACTGCTGAATTCTATTTTATTTTATTTTTTCCCTTGTGGCTGTTTTAACGGGGTTGGGAAATCTGAACTAGGGTGAGTTAAAAGATATGGGAAAAGTGCTTGTTTCTCACTGTTAACCAGGTTGACCATCCAGCAAGATACACTGCACACTCCCTCATCAACAAAGTTTTATAACCCAAAGCCATGTGGCAGGCAATCCTTTCCTTTTCCTTGTTGTATAGCTGATGCCATTTGGCTGGCTACATGCTGGACAAATTTCACATACTTTTTTTTTTTTTTTTTTTTTACTTTAGTGAGGAGTGATGCTTAATAATTGTGGCAGAATTCCTACTTGACATGGTTACTTTTCTTATTGTCAGACACTTGGAGCTGCCAATGGTGTGATGGAGGTGTCCAGATCCTCAAGGGCAACAGTGATCAGGAAAGGTGAAGACCATGCAGGGAAATTGTTTGACATACGTGAGTGTTATCTCTTAGGACAGCTAAGAACTGTCTTCACTTCTGACTCACTCTGAAAACTGTACTAGCATTTATTTTATTTATTTATTTATTGACTTTGTAAGTTTTTAATTCCTTTGGTGTTATTAACATGACTTGTTAATGTGGGATGCTTAATCCTTTCACCACCAGAGCAGCGAAATGCTCAGGGCCACAGCTGGGAGTTTTTGTCTCATTGCTCTTGTTTTAGGCCCAGAAATCTGTCTACATTTCTATCTGTCTGTATTTCTATATCTTTTTTTGTGTAATTCCATAAAAAAAACCAACACCCTAAGAGATAAAGACCTTTGTAAATCAGCTGCACAGAAGTTATTCTCAGATACCAGAAACAGAGGTCACTGCTTGGTTTTACTGTAAAAATACATTCTCCTATGCTTACAGATGACAACAGTCTTTTTCATTATGTCTTTCTCTTTCTCTTTCTTTTCTCTCTCTTTTTTTCTTTCTTCTCTTTCTCTTCCTTCCTTTCTTCCTTCCTTTCTTTTTTTTTCTTTTTTCTTTCCTTCCTTTTCTTTTTCTTTCTTTTTCTTTCTTTCTTTCTTTCTTTCTTTCTTTCTTTCTTTCTTTCTTTCTTTCTTTCTTTCTTTTTCTTTCTTTCTTTCTTTCTTTCTTTCTTTCTTTCTTTCTTTCTTTCTTTCTTTCTTTCTTTCTTTTTCTTTCATCTCTCTCTCTCTCTTTCTCTCTTTCTTTCTTATTTCTCTATTTCTCTTCTGCACATTATCCCATCAGCTTGTTACTTGGTTTATTTCATTAACCTAAATGTATTAATTTTGGTACATTAGTACTGACTTTGCACAGAAACATTTCTGAATAGAGACAAAGTTCAGGAAGAGTGATGATATGTGAGTTTTGCATTTAACTGCTTTGAGAAGAAATAGAAAATTAATGTGAAAAGACAGCCAAGAATGGAAAACAAACAAACAAACAAACAAACAAAACCACCTAGATATATCAGTTGCGTAAAAAGAGCTTTGAACAAGCTAGCTCAAAATATGAAATCACAGGACTACTTGTGATGGACTTTACTTGCTTAAATAAAAATGTTGTTTAAAGATTTACATGTAATTCACCTACCCCCAAGGTAACAATATATAAATGTGTAGGAGTTTTTCATTTCAACGTTATCATGAGAAAAACAGCTGGAAATACGGTACTGTGACCACAGAAATTCAGGATGAACGGGAAGGATTAAAATGTGAGTGTGGAAGAAGGAAGAGGATGCGTTGTAAAAGCCACTGTAGCTATAAACAGTTAAAAAAATGTCTTGGGAGACTGTGAACATTTAGTATTGCAAACAGGCAAAGCTAAATGATCTTCAGACAAAACCCAGGACTACATCCTCAGCTGCACAAGATACGGTATAACTCAGAAAAGGGTAGCCCTGGTCTGTGATGCATTTCACTGCTCACGGGGCTGCAAGAGGCCTGCTTCAGCCCTAGTGCTGAGCTAGGCCCCACCGGCTGCACCTGCCCCCGGCGCGGACATTTTCTCTGAGCAATGGCCCAGGAGGGCTGGTCAGTTAGCCCTGGCTAAAGACATGTCTACTGTGTAGGGAGGAGTGTTACTGAGAGCATCAGTGGTAAACAGCAAGATCCCTTGCTCTGTGATAGAGCAGCTTGGGCCCTGAAGGAAGTACTACCACGGATTGCAGTAGGGGTTACTCCTTTGTCAAGGTCAAGAGCCTTGAGGCGAGGCTCTGAAAATCTTCCAGAGACTCTTCAGCTATCTAGAAAGAAGGAACATTGTTACCAGAAACCTCAAACCCAAGTGAACCCCGAGGATTTATGAAGCACCAATTACACAGCTTGAGCATCCTGCATTAGCTCTGATCTTCATGACTTTGTAGTCACAGACTGTCCTCCTAGAATTACACAGAGCTGGGGTGCTTCTCCCTGTACAAGCCTTTCTCTACACTAACCCCTTTCCAAAATCCTCTGTTGTGTTTCCTAGCCAGTGCCCAGAATGCAGAACATGTGGGCAGGTGTGCAGAAAAGGCTAAGTGACTATACTTTATGTGGATGTGGAAGAAGATGACTGTGAGGAGCAACCATTTCGTGTTCAGATGTGACATAGGCAGTCTGGCCAAGAGACAGCAAAGAGCATAATGCATAACTCTGGATGAAATCTCCTGCACATATTGCTAGTTAAAAAAAAAGGGGGGGGGGGGGGGAGGGAAGGGGAGCAGATGTAGGGAAGAAATGCAAAGGAAAAAGTTATCAAATAAAGAAGATTTATATCAGATAAGTTAGGTGATCTGCAAGGAGAGACAGAGCTAGGAGCAGGCTAGTGCCTTTTTGGAGAGCATGAAGAAATTTGCCACACCTTTGCTAGGTCATACCTTCTATTCGTAAGAACAAAGTCCAAGAAATATCCATAACATCTGTCTGGTATGCTTTTTTCTTACAGAATTAAACAGGGATCATTTGGCCCAGTGTATCTTTTAATTTCATTCTTGCCAACAACTTTATAATAAACCCAAAGAAGAATAGGTATTTTAGCACTGCTGTAGTTTATCTTTGAAAAACCTTGGGAAAATGCCTATTTAGTTTAGCCAGATGTTTAACAGGAAAACACAACGATATGAAAAGTATCTGAATGATGTAAGCTAGGAAAAAAAAAGTCAGAGGAACAAACTGACATTTTCTGGGATGGCGATACTACAACTAAGAAAAGTTGGACAAAAAAAAAGATAAAACCTAAAACCAGAGGAACTGAAAACAAACAAACAAAACCCCTCATTTCTCATGTCATTTAAACTCCATCACAGCAATCACTTTATAAAGCCATTAGGTGGAGAAGTGAAAGTCTGGCAAGGAGACACATTACTTCATCATGTTGATCTTTGACATTTTTCTATCAACCAACCTTACAGCAGCCAACAGTCAACCACAGATGGGAAAGCAAAAACCTGGGTCTTCAGTAAGCCCACCACAACAGCATATTGGATCATTTGTGTTAGGTGTGACCTGCCCATTCGTCCTCTGTTCATACTGATCATTCTTTCTTTCGTATCTTCATCTTGGTTCTTTTTATTTTTTTTCCTGTGATTTTCTTTCTTTGAAGTAGAAGCTGAATTAAAAGGTTCTATTGTTCTGCTTAAGAACTGTAATTTTTGGGTTCAGATTAAGTATGCATACCAAAATAAAGACATTGCCCACTTAGTACAGTCTAAAAACATGCATACTTTAAATGACTTTTTTTAAAATACAAAAATAAAACAATCTTTCATGAGCAATGTTATAGCTCTCAGGAGTCAAAACCACCCTTATCTCAAGCATCATTGATTTTCCCTGGCTTACTCATAGCTTACCACAAGGCTATCTAGGCCTGGATTGTCCCTCCATTCTTGCTTTCTTCACAGTGCTGAAATTGTCTCCATGGGTCACCTTTTGGCACCTTAGTACACTTAGTTTTAATGACAGAGTTTCAAATTATTTTCACTTTGGAGCAGTGTCGAAAGAATCCTATCACTGGCTAAGAAAAATATCTTTTGTATCTCTTTTCTGGATGGTGCCTAAACAACTGTCATAACCACGCAAATAACTGCCTCACCTTCCAGAACACAGAATGCAGCCTCCGAACAAAAAGGTCCTCACTCCTGTCACCTCCTTTCTTTTGCCTCTACCATTATTGTGCATCATTGTCCTACCTTCCAATATTGTTTCCATTCAGCAGGAAAAAAAAAAAAAAAAGAAGTGTTCATAATTATATCTTCTTTGATCCTCTGCTTCCTTCATACAGCCAATTTATAAGAAAACTGAGTCTCCTGTCAAAAAGATCAGTCTTCAGATTTCATACATGACCTGTTCTATGATCTTGCAGCAGCTCTGCAAAAATTGCCTTTTTTTTTTTTTCCCCTCTGTAATATAAAATAAGTTGCGATAAATCACTCCCATCGCGTTTACTGGTGTTAGCACATTGAAGGGAGCAGTGCACGTACCACAGCGTTAACCACTGTGAGTATTGTGGTTGATAATGGCAGTGCTTGCAAAGATGAATCACCAGCAGGGAAAGGAGTTCAAAGGGAAAATAATAATAATAATAAAAAAAAACTAGGAAGAAACCAACTGCCAAAAACCAAATCTGAAACAAATTGCACCAGAAAGAATATTCAGGGAAGAAATAGGAGTGTAACTGGGAAGAACAGAATGTTTTGTGCCATACCCTAATTTAAATATGTTGCTCTCTGTCTAGATGTGACCTTATTAATCATGACCTAAAAATACGTTATTGAATAATGGGACACTTGGGATTTTCATTGAAACTATATGCTTTTCTTCATTTTTCTCACTGCTTCAAATGTTGGCTGTACAGCTTTCTACAAAACAGCTTTTCACACATCAGAAGATCTTATGAATCTTTATGGAGTTGTGTATTTCGTATTTTCTTAACCCTTGCCCCACTAGAACAAATGATTGCCTGAGGAAGGATTATCTTTATTTGTGCTTTCCCACCTTCAACTATTCTTGGCCCCCAAACTCTGTGGGGGCCTTCATGGGAATGCTTTCATACAAATCATGTCTGTCACCTCTCACTGACAGCAAAGCAAAGAAATACATCACCTTAACACACAGGACAGAATAAAACAGAATTCCAAGACAGGAATGATCCCCTAGCTTACCACCCAAAGCTAAGGAAAAGAAGGCAAGTCTTAGCCTTTTTTTCTAGCAAGGCTGAAATACTCCAGTTAGCTGCTAAGTATTGCATGGGGAGACAGAGGGAAACTTTGCCAATGGACTAGACGACTTGCTACATTTTAAGAGCTTTATGAATTGTTAAAAAGCTTTTCCCTTCAGAATGATTCCATGTGCACAGCACACAACACTGGCAGCAGCATGCGTCCCTCCCATTTTGGTATTCTACTTGAATACAGGACAGTCCTGGAAAAGAGAGGACAAGCACAGGGGCTTCTGAGGAAGGAGTCACCTTCTTTACAACTTCATAAGGGTCAAGGCTCAAAGATCACGAGGGCCACTCCACAGCCATTCTCTCAATCAGCCATGCAGATAGAAAATATTACTGCTGTTCATCACAAGCAAAGTGCTCAATTACTACAGTGCTGCTTTTGCTACTTCCTTCACTTTCACATCTTCTATGAAGAGTAGGTTATGGACTATATTAACCAGAGACTAAAGGTTTTCTGTGTTTTGTTTTTCTGTGCCCCAGCATGACATCTGTCAGCCGCTTTTTCTCTCAATAGCAGACAGCAACCCTTGCTTTTATTTAGGAAATTGTAGGTATGAAGAGCTAGAAACCAAAATAAACACTATAACCTGATGTTTAAAGCTGTTACATTTTTTCAAGAATACCCAATGAAAGAAGACCTGGAATACCTTAAATTTCAAAGGATATTAGGGTATTCTGAGAGGAGAAATTATGTTCACATTTTAAAACACTGCGTTATGTCTGAGAGTTACAAAAGTCAGGATTACCTACAAATGAACAGTACCGTTCTGCCCTTGGCAGACTCTACCAGTGTTTCCCTAAATGTTAAGCATCAAAGTGTGTTCCCTATCAGCTGGGCACCTATCCTGTCACTGTACATTCACATTAAAACACCCTCTTTCCAGTGCGCATTACTTATAAATGTGCTCAGTCAGATTGACTCTGCCACTTCATGCTCTATGGTGAATTAGGAAAGGGTCTGTTAAAGGATGATACAGGCCATTCTTTTGTGATGGTCTGCAGTTTTCTCTCCCAATACATTTTCTTTTTATTTAGCACTTCCATTTTTATCCTGTGTTCCTCTTCAGCCATCTCACACTCTCTTTCTATTTGCTGTATTTTTGCCACGTGAACTTCATTCATTTGGATTAACTGCAGTTGCAAAATTGACATTTGCTGATGATGCTCCTCCTCGTGCATCTTTTTCAGAGCACTTTCCTGAGATGCTTTACTTCTGTAGTTCTTATCCGCTGCTATTCTGACATCAGAACATGAAGGCTCAGGTTGGGAGGTACCTTCACACACTGGGAAATGTACCAGCTCTTTCTCTTCCTCACAAAGTTCTCTACTTGAGATGACAAATGACTCTGTAAAACAGAAAAGAAAGAGTATTATAGCATACCCCTCTTCTCCCTCAAGAAACACAAACTTGTGATAATATCTAGAGGTGTATACATCTAAACCTTATGCTTCTGTACCAGAATAGAGCAGCTACTACACAACACTGTTCTATTACAGAATACCGAGGGCATAATGATCTGAACTGAACCATTCTGGGCTTTGTTGGTAGCCCTCCAGGCTGTAATGGGAGCTCAGAACACTAAAGCAAGTGTAGACATTTTTAAGTGGGCACCCGAAGTTAGGTGGCTGAGCCTGGAGCTGAACCCTAATGCAAGTATTTAAGCCAAATCGGTATGTGACCTGCAATCACTTCCTGAAAGATCTGAGAGTCACCTCAAGAGTTGCATCTACAATAACACCAACAGACTGTGGAAATATGGGGAAAGCTACTACTTACTCCTTCCTCATCATTTCTGCATATACCATAAACACAGTGTTGTATATTATCTGAAAAATGATTAATATTATTCTAACTTCAACAAGGTTCTACTTGTTCTAATGAAATAAAAGAAAATATTTATGGAATATAATAGTAACCACTGCAATTTATTGTTTTTACTTCTGGTAAATACAATCACAAAAAAAGAAAATGTAAGACTGTTATCTAACAATGCAATTACTGTCGTCTTTTTAGCAAAAAAAAAAAAAAAATCTTATGAGGACACTGCTGGAGCCTACAAGAAAGGACTGCAGGTATTCTCCCTTATAGTCTTGTATTATTCCTTCTGTGTATGCTTGCCAAACAAAGACTATAGCACTCAACTTTTTCAAAAATGCCATTCTCCAATGTGGATTGCAGTGTGAAATATGACTCTACAAACACTTCTTAGTCCTTCTTGAACACAAAGGAGCGAAGACCTGCAGGGAACTCTTGCAGCAGATAGTTGTCTATCAATTTGCTGCTGGTAGATTGTTTTGTTTTTATTGCTCAGACCTTTTCCCAACAAAATGACACTTTACAAAGGATCAAAATATCCTTGGGACCCTTCTGTTCTCTGTAAAGCCAGTGTGATGCCTGCTGTGATGCTCGTTACAAAGCAGAAGATATGTCAAAAACTGACTTAGATAAAAAAAAAATAGACTAAGATCTCAGTTTAACTCTTGGGGGCCTAGAGAAATAGAGAGTCTTGTAATATCACAGCTCTGAAATTACTTTTCTGTAACCAGCAGTCACAGCTAAGTGGATAGATTTAGATTGCTGAAAAAGAATCACTGGCAAAACCACAGACAAAAGAAAACTACATGCATCATCACAACAACATTTATACCTTGACCAGAAGCATCAGGGTGATATTCCGAATCTTCTTCTGGTGGGCTCTGCAAAAAGTACATTTGCTCAGGCATTATGCTGGCAATCTTCTCCTTCCCTATGATGTGAGTATTTATAAGTGGGCTAATACTTCTTTTTACCTTCTCCCGTCTTTCATGTGCCATTATCTTTTTTGTCCGTGCCTTGATATTCTCCCAGCATTTCTTTAACTGTTTGAAGTCTCGCAGTGATACACTGGGCTGCGAATTATATTCATGAGCGAGAGCCTGCCAGGTGCGTTGTTTCAGGGCAATAGTTCTTGCATCACTTTTTTTACACTCAAGTACATATTTGTACTTTTCAACCAGTGCAAGCAGCACACTCTTCTCCACTTCCGAGAAGTATTTAGCAGGCTTTATTATTTCGTTTTGCATTTTCAATCGGTTCCCCAAGAAGCCAAAAACCCTATGAAAACAATGTTGAAAACAAAGAAAAAAAAAAACACACATTAGAACTGGTTACAGTATCAAGTAATTGTGTTTCAGTAAACAGCTCCTAAATAAAATCTCTGATTCCAAAACACTTCCTTATCTAGAAAAGCTTGTGCATAGTTCTACAGTAAATAACAAAACATTCAGGTTAGATAACGTAATTATAAGCTGGTTTCCATTGCTACTTTAGTGGCATAAGAACTTCAGTTCCGTAAGAAGTATATGTTAATGAGGAGATGCTTCCTGCCTTTGTCCTGCTACAAAATTTGGTGTTCAATTTACTTAGTAACTTGTTTTGAACAACTTGTTTTTCTATTCATTACACTCAGAGAGTTTTCAAAGTCCTGAACCGTAAAACAAGTTCTGAAATCCAGCTCTTGATCACTTCTGGTTGAAATCTAAAGTTGTCTTCAGCAGGTTTGTCTTCCCTTGGGTACACGAAAGATCCTCTTCTGTCCCTGTTGTATACTAAAAAGATCTCTTTTTAAAGAATTCTGATAGTTTGGGTCTCCCCCATGCTCAGCCCTTCTGGACTGACATCCAGCAGTGAGAAGGATCCTGACCAGGATCTCACTCCCTCTATAACTGTGCAGCCCCAATTACTTTCAAGTCTTGGGCAGAAACTTCTGAATAGCTATGTACAAAAAGGAGAAGCGTTACTGTCTCAGCTCACATTTCTTCTGGTTTTAGTCATACAACTCAGGGATGGAACATACATCATTGGTTCATGTTCCTAACAGTCTAGAACTCTTTCTCAGAATTATTTTTCTAGTATTTTGCCTACTGTTTCTACTACTTCTCTCATAATGTTACCTGATGATTCAATAGATGCCACAATCAGATTTCCTCTTTTTCAGTCCAAATATGCTTTCTTTTTAACTCCACCACACTAGCATTCTCTTTGTACCATCCTTGCAATTCCTTTCCTCCAAATGTCTAAATACTTACAGTTATTCTCACCTCTTTCAGTGAAGGCACCTATTTATACTCACAAAGAAAGCTAACAGACAATATCAAAATGAGTTAATATCAAAACCCTCTCTCACATGAGAACAGGAATATTCTCAAGAAGCTGATGATAAGGATTATTATAGCCCATATGATAAAACACAGAAAAACGAAGAAGAGGATCTGGGGTACATAGGAGGCTGTTGAAGAAAGCACAGACTAGCAAAGCTGAAACAAAGTGAATAGCAAATAGTAATAGTCTGAGTTTAAGAAACTACAACATACGGTTAAGTATTGTTAAGTCACTGGCAGCAGCCAGTTTGTGCCCCTAGTGAAAAAGAAGCAATGAGCACCCAGTTGTGTACTTTATTTCCGTCAGTGCTTAACTGGGCAGTCACTGGGTGCACACAGACTTGACACTTGGAACCTACATAGACCCTGGCTAGTCACAGTTCTGCTGTCTCTTCAGAAATGCTGGTGTCATGGGAGAGCTGGAGCTTTTGGAGCAGACAGGATTTAGTGGACAAAGGGCATAGATCCATAGGGAACCAGGCTTCATTAGTTCTGCTGCTCACAGATCAGCTTGTTCATTGTGCAAGAAAGAAAAAGGTGGGAGAAGGATGAGAGCTAGACGTCTGGGTGTAAGGAAGACGGTTCCCAGATCCAGCGTTTCCTCCTTCACACTCTATCAAGTTATTTATTAGTCCCTGTGAAAACTCAGGCACCCCATGTGTCGGTGAGCAGGAATTCTCAAGCACCTACAATCTCAGAGTACAAACCATGTGCGTGTAAACAAAGTTTAAAGTATCACATACCAATCATTATTGTAACGTCTAGGTCTGATACACCGAAGAGAACATCTGCTGCAGAAGTTCCTTAAATAAAGTAAGTAAATAAAGAAGCCAAAAAGTCAAGAAATGGAATAATAAAAAGATACTGCAAACTGGGAACTTGGCTCCATGAAACAGCTCTCCAAACCTGTAGAATAAAAAAAAACAAAACAAAACAAAACAAAAAAAAACCTATAATGAAATGGATTCTATCTGCTAATTGATTTTACTTAGGTACTTACTGTACCATTCCAAACCATTGAGCTGCTCTGGACAGCTGCTTCAGTGAAATTCTTGGGACTAAATATTGATGTTTCAATCTGTCTTAGCCTTAGTTTCACTGAGAGGCAGAACAGAAAGCAATCCCTCCGGCAAGTCATAAGATCCAATAGCTGATGACCCCAAAGAGCCAGGATCAGAGGTTTCATGGCTCTTCCACTGAGGCACGTAAATCTTGCTTCTAGCTCTGAAAGGGTGCAAGAAACTCAGACTAAAAATAGTGATATTTATGTGTAGAAAATTGCTTTAATTAGCAGAACAATGAATTTTCAGGAACTTTGGAGACTAAGTTCAAAACGTTAAACTTAATAATACCTGGACTTCTAGATTCCAGGTGCTAACAGTGCTAAATATTTGGCTACAAAGACTGTCAGAGACCAACCGATATCAGTAAACATTTAAAATATTTCCATATATAACTTCAAATATATTAACACCTGATGCATTAGGAGAAAAGCTCATCTTTCCTGGTTGCTGCCACAGCAAACCCCTAAGGAACACTTTTATGCCCCATTATCACTTATTGCTATTATTTTTACTGTGATAGCATCTGAGATTCCTTAGTCATAAGCTCAGACAGTGTGCGTGGAAACATAGGTTTTACTCTGAGAAGAATACAAGACTAATGCCTTTCCCTCCCCCATACACATTCCTAACTACTATTCCTACACATACAGACTGCACTGGTGTCCTTTCCATGACAAAGCTAGGATTATGATTAGGATGCATAAAAGAACCCAAGAATTGCTGAAAGCAGTTTAATGCACTTAATACAGAGGAAAAAAAAGAAAATTCTTGAAGCTTCTTTTCAAGCTTTTACACACTCAGCCTGCTTACTTCATTATATGAAAGCCCATTTTCAATAAGGTAAGTTGAAAGCACTCTGACATGTCTGAAAATTTACAGCACTGAGGATTTGCAGCAAAATACTACCACACATTTGTATTCACCCTTTTCTTTATGGATATCAATCACCTTTTGACAGCCCACTGGCTCCTCAGTGGAATACAAGAAAGGACTCTCACAAAGTGAAATAATTTCCATTTCGAGGCTGAAAGATCCTTCCAAGATGTATGCCCAGGATAAAATTTAGCACATAAGAATCTGTGTTGAAATGGAAGCAGTTTATTGCACATAGCTCAGGCAAATAAAACAGGATTGATTTGGGAATGTGATTTGGGAATGTGACTGCACATGAGGACAGTTGCACTGTAAATTCAAAGAAACAAAGAACAGAAAGCTTCTCACGCTCTTACAGGTGCTCAGGCTGTTAGACTGTCCTGTGCAGTAAGGAATTACTTTACCCTAATTATCTTCTTTGGCATAGCTCCATTCATAACTTGCATTAAAACAAATCAGTGCCCTTAGTACCTCCCTCACACAAACCTCTATCACTTTAAAAATAACAAAAATATCTCCCAATTCCTGACACTTTGAAATGTTGTGTGGCGTTCTTGTCTTGAAGATTATAAAGGATGGATTGTGCTCCACTGGAAGAATATCTTGGAAAAAAAATCACACAAGTGAAGCAATGTACATATGTTCATAAGTATGTACATGTGTATTATTTTGCTTGCACATGTCTAAACACACACTTAAACTTCAAGCAGTTACAAAGAAGCACATTTTGAGAAAGAAAATCACTTCAGGTTGGCACATGTGAGCATGTTCAGACCCTGAAATATTTCTTTAGGCATGAGAAAATGCAAGCAGAAAATCATGATGGAAGCCTTAGCCCAAATGTGAAGGTTACTCTAATGAAAAACAAAGATAACAGTTTGATAGCAAACTGTAGTCACTTATGGTGTGAAAATTGAATTCGTTTGCCAATGCTACCAGGATTGCTCTCAGAAATAGTTAAGGAATAAAAAAAAAAAAAAGAAAATTTATGTATCCAACTTAAATTACAGATGAAGCATTAAGTGTAATGAGCAATTTACAGCACTGGTAGCCAGTCGTAAATGCTGTCCTTTTCATCCAGTGTCTGGGGGTGAAAGAAAGGCAAGGGAATGCAACGACCAAATCCAGTCACAACAACAGGTTAATGTTTCATTGGGATGGGAGAACCAGCGGTACACAGCCTCCTTCTTCCTCAAATGTTAGGTTTTCCTCACAGAGCATCCTTCCATCGGGCTGTTCCAGGCCTGACCCTGCCTACCTGGAGATGTGCAATCACTAGGTGATTAGATGCACATGACAAACATGAACGAGACCTGCAAGGAAAACGTGTCACATGCAATCGGTTAAAAAATTAAAAAAAAAAAAAAAAAAAAGAATTAAAAAATGCAGTTGAGTGCTTTTATCTGTTGTAATACAAATTAGTAATTATCACGGACTGTCCAGCAAATGAAGAAAACCATCTGTTAGTTAAAATTCACAATGTTTTGCCTGGATTTCTTCTGGTACATCTCATATACGTGCAATGTATTTTTTTTAATACATGTAATATTGCACAGGCACGGATACAAGGATTCTGGGATGCTATAGGGATATTTTATACGGGTCATCCCGGTGCCTATGGAGGCCATCCAAAACACTTCGTGGCCAAGAAAGGTGAGGGCTGCAGGTTGCTGTTCCCAAGGACCGCCTGAATTTCCCCTGCAATTCCCCGAAAAGAGGCACCAGCAGGAATCCCACCGGGCTCTCCCTCCCCCGGGCTTGTCACCCCTCAAGCGGCGCTTGCCTTTTGTATTTCCTCGCTCGCTCCTCTTGTGCCGGAGCCAGCCGGGAGAACAGCTCCTCGCTCGACAAAGAAGGACGCTCCACCCAGGGCGGACATGCGGGTTCAGGAACATCTGAGGGAGGGAGGAAAGCAGGGAGGGAGGAAAGCAGGGAGGGAGGGAGGGAGGGAGGAGGGAAGGAAGGAGACCCGCCGTGCCCGGCCCCACAACCAGGGCGGCGTTCCCGGGGACGAGCCCACCCCTCGGCCGCGGGCTGGCAACAAAGCGCCGCCACCTCCCTCCGTCCGTCCGTCCCTCCTCCCTCCGTCCCTCCCTCGTCTCCCCACGGCACCAGCTCGGGCTCTGCCTCCCACAGCGCTCCCAGCGGCAGCCCGGGGGCTCTCCGTGCCGCCAGGGCCCTGCCGCCGCCGCCGCCGCCGCCGCCTTCCCCGCTGTCCCCCGGTGGGGCGGCGCGGCCGCCATGTGGCGGCCCTGAGGAGGGCAGCGCAGCCCCGGGGCCAGGGGGAAGGTCGGCGGCGGCCGCCTTTGTCTGGGCGAGGGCTCCCGGCCGTGTTGTGCTGCCCGGGGGAAGCTCGAGAGGTTTCCTGCCGTGCCCCTGGGATTTGGGCGATTTCCTGAAACTAAAATAAAAAAATAGATATATTTTTTATTTTGGTACTTTCCCTAGAGTTGCCGTATCATCTGAAGCTCAGCCATGGACCCCGAAGCTGAGATAAAGAAGCAGGTTAACCCCTTCTACTGCAACGTGAGTATCGCTTGCTGGAAACCGTAACTAACGTGAAATCGAACTGAACCGAATTTGAACTCTTGAGCTGAGCCGGTGTTTTTTGCTTCTGGGGAATCTCTGAACGCGTTTTTGGCCTGATACTCCTTTCCCCTCCTCCTTCACCTTGTCAAAAAGAAGTTATTCCAGTTATTAGTACAGAGTAACAGTCAGCTGAAACCTGACGTTCACGGCATGGAGAGAATTTGTATAGGGCAGCAGTTGTTTGTTTACAGCTAATGTGGTTCTGAAAGCAGCCTTGCATTACAGCCTCCTTCTTACCTGCATTTTACCTGCTGCCAGCTTTGGGCTTCCTCAAACCGATCCCCAGCAGTCCTTAATGTTTATATAGTGAATTAATCTATGCGGAGAAGGTCTTTCGCAGCTCTTCCTCCCCTCTTAGCCTTCATCTTTCAGGTTTGCCACCACAGTGCTGATGTGTCTGGTTGCCTGTTCATTCAGCTTCTGGAATTATTTTCCTCATTATACTGAGGAAGCTGAAGGGAAGTAATGACATTCTGATGGGAATGCATTGTCATGTTGAATTCAAATCAAACACGGGCAGTTTCAGTTACTGTACGGGCTCTACTTCTTGCTGAACACCAGGGAAAACAGCAGCGATGTTCAAGTTGTCTTGTGACAGTGTTGGGTTGATGGTTTGCCTGTCTTCTGCTCAGTTTTAACATATTTCCATTTTTAACTCAGATTAGCTTTGCTTAGTAACCTTTATTGCACAATATTCTTGCATATTTGTTCTCTATTCTTTTTTTTAATGTACTTTCCCTATTGTAAATTCTGTGAGATCCTTATAAACGTACAAATTTAGTAATTGCTCTATATTTTTTTTTGCAACCTCAGCAGAAAATATCTGCAATTCAGATAGTTAGGGTTCTGAAGTTTACCAGTTGTGAAAATAACAACTAACTGTGACATTTTGCCATTACATCTTGTTGATAATTTGCTAATGTTCAAGAAGCCGCAATGGGCGTTCCCTTCCAAAAAAAGATCTTGATACGTAAAAATGTTAAGGTTATTCTACTAAACATTATTTATTTCCCTTAGTTTACCCAGGGCAGTGGTCTGCTTAAAACAAGCTTGCCAATGCACCTGCCAAGTACCTTTGTCTGAGCAGGGGCATGAATACTTCAGTTTATGTTGAGTAATAAAACTTCTTTCTTGTGGTCCATTAGAGGCTCAAATGAAAGGAAACAAAACGTTTTCTTTATTTCTAATTGGATAGAAAACAGGAATGAAAAAAAAGTTTGTGTGTTTCCATGGTTATGGTTTTTGTTTGTTTGCTGCTTCGTTTTTTCTTGGAGATTTCGCATTTTACAGAATGCCGATACATTGTGCTACCAAAACACAGAGATTAGCATACAGGATGTGTATTAGAGTGGTCATTTGGGTTTGGACTCCGCGTCCAGCTGTCTGGCTACTGCTGGACTCCATGCTCTATTTCTGGCTTCAGCAGCTCTTTAGTATACGAAAATGACACGAGAGAGAAGAGCAGTGGTTGTATCTTGTATCCTAGAGCCTCTGCTATTATATGGTTTTCTTTTAAGCACTGATCCACCTCCCTGAGAGCCCATTCTCCTCCTGAGAGGAACTTCCCACTGCCTTCAGCTATATTACTCCACTGTCCTGCACAGGACTGCAGGACCTCATAGGTTCACCTGCCCATAAATCTCTGGCCAGGCCAGCTGTGGGCCTGGTGCTTAGGGCTGTGGCAGGTAGACTGCAGTGCTGTGATAGTTTTAAGTTTTTAGCATACCCAGGGCATGGTGAGAGCTGCTGCATCTTGGCAGGTTCTGCATCTTTCTGGTGTTTACTGTAGTGATCAGGAATGCCTGGGCACTGGAAAGCAGGTGTGAGAGACTGAGAACTCTAGGACTTTATTGGGGTAGATGAGACTCTTGGATGTTGATCCTATACTGGAAGGGCATGGGATGTCTTGTGGGATTTTAGTTTGTAGTCTGAGGCATGACAGAAGAATATCTGGCACAGAAATGCGTGTTTAAGGCGTGGTAGGAGGATGAAACTCTTTGCATGTAAACATTTTTGAACAGGACAGGAAATATTTCTGCTTTTGCACCTTGACCATACTCTAGTTATGCATATTTAATTTTTTTTTCGGCACACATAAGAATTGACTGTTCTCACTTCTAAAGATAAATGCTTGGGATGCTGCATTCTACCTTGTTTATGCATAAATCAGTCAATTTTGCTTTACTCTCGGATCATTTTTTGCACACTCAATGGACATCAAGAAGGCAGAACTACCCTTTCAAAAAGATTCGGGGAGAAGGAATGAAAGTAGGAATATGGGGACCCAGGTGTTAGGAAGGTAGAGGTGTAGATGCAGCAGGTGTATTGAAATCTTCAGAAAGAATTTAAGAATCTTGAGCTCGTCTTCTTGTTCTGAGGCTTATATTTGCTGCTGCTCTGGTGGAGAAGATAGGAAGATACATTAAGACACCTTTTGTTCTTAGGGTCTTTCAGGTGGATTTTCTGGGTGGATATGAAGATTCCTACCAACTCATTTTATTTTGTTGTTATTGTTATAACTTTTTTTTTTTTTTTTTTTACTTTTCCTCTCTCCTCATATAGCACTGGCATCAGACTAATTTTGCTGCCTTTTGCATGTTTGGCTTTGTTGTGCCAAGACAGCCAAGCCAATAATTTAATCAAATAATTAGTAATTTTAATTTAATTGAAATAATATTATGTTTCCAAATAAAGGCATTCTTTTGAAGTGGAAGATTAAACTGCAGCTCCTCATTAGAAAAAAAATAAAATCCCAACGTATCTATTTCTCAGGTTTATTGCTGTTGCTTTTAGAGACGTTTTTTACATGAGCTGGAAATATTTGGAAATAAACCAGCTGTGACTGAAACACTTCTTATGCATGTGAGTGAGACAGGCCCCAAATAGATCAGAGCACAAGCCTGTTAGTTTGGGTGCTGCGCTGGGCAGAACTGGCTGTGGACACGTGTATAGGCTTGTGACAGGTATGCACTGCCTCTGGTTCAGACTTGGTTGATAGGGTGTGAGGAACATCTTGGATCTGTCTTGGCTTATCCATGCAAAAATACACCATGAGATAGCAGCAGGATTCTGGTGACATCTGAAACATTTATGCCATGTGGAGATTCCTTTTAATTGAGTGGCTATTTGCTGGTTGTAAAACCTTGTGAAGAAAAGTTCTAGTTAACGTCTAGTAAGGTCAAGTTTGTCATAGAGAAACTGTACTTTTATAGAACTACACTGACATTTTGATAGCAGCTGTGATTTGTTTTGATACCAGTTGTATTCTTTTTCTGTTGGTTTATGTGCAATGCTAGAAACACTTCTTCTCTTTAACCTAGATTTGCAAAATCTGGTGTGCTTCTGCATTAAACTTGCAGACTCACTTCCTTGGATTCAAGCATAAGACGGTAAGATCAGTTTTTGAGTGCACTTTTTGTCAGATTTTATAGGTTTATTTAGCGATAAAATGGGGAGTTGAAATATCTTTTTTAGACTGTGCAATCTCAGGTATTTAACTTGTTGCTTTGCTATTTTGTTTACTGCAGTAAAGTGGAATTATTTTTGTACAGTGGTACCCTCAGAAAAAATGGATAAAACTTTGTGTCTTGTGTTCTGAATTAGTAGAGACAGAATACATCAGAATATAGGACTGGTAATAAATGCAGAATGGAATTATTTAAAATGATAGACAATCAAGGGAAAACACATATTTTTGAGTATAATGTAATTTTCTTGAGGTAATCTAAGGTGTATGTTTATAAAATAAGTTAGATTAACACTAAGAAACTTTAGCGTTGCTATCTTTGGAATCTTAAGTGACTGTTTTTCTTCTTTGATTGCTGATAATTTGGTAACGTAGGTTGAAGAAGCACTGAAAGCTCATGGTATTGGTAAGTGCAAGACTTTTTTTAGTTTCTTATTCTGTATTATAGGTACACCTTTCTCCCTGTCCCAGTTTAGGTGTTTATGAAACAAGAAAAAGCCTTTCTCAAGATTTGTGCTTTAAGACTTGACATGTGTTCTTTAGTGATGTAACTGTGTAAAAATCAGTAAAAAATCAATGTGAGCAAAGCTTATTAAAATGCACTAGCTACAATACTAACGATTCCCTACGTTTAAAAATTTGGGAAACCTCAAAGACATTCAAGATCTAAATTAAATATTTTTTTTAAGAATATACTTCCTAAATGTATGTGCTCTGTACAAGCTTTATATTTGCTTTTTAAAGATCTCATTAAAAACATCTTTATGTTTAGCTGAAGCAAAGTACTTCTAATAGGTTTAATTTAGCTTTAAAACTTCTCATTTCTAATGAACTAGTCTAGTTCCACTAGAAGTGAAGGTCTAACCATCACTTTTCCTACTTGTGTTTTATGATGCACCAAAATGTATTTACAGGTTTGTACAGTGTTACAGGTTTGCACAGTCTCCTGGGATTTAGTTTGGAAGTTGTGGCCCAAGTACGCACAGTCCTTGCACCTACCCAGTCTGGGATATTTTGTATAGTCTGTAGAGCAAATCTAAGCCATTAGATATTTAACAGCATGGATGCCCTGAAATGTTCAGAGGTGAATTGGTACATGGTCAACGTGTCTTGTTTTTCTTCTGCCTGTTCCCTTTTCCTGGACTGACTGGACACTAAAAAAGTAGATGAGTTCTAGTGACCAGAATATGATTTATATTCTTAATCTTTGTAGTTTTCTCTTCATGACAACTTGTTCCTTTGCATGCATTGGCATTCCCCCCCCGTCCCAGTCTCATCTTGTATAGATATCTCTCCCTCTCCCAGTTCTTTGATGACAGATCACGTTATGTGGTTATTAGCTGTGTCTTAACTTTCTTAATGTTCTGCAACCCCAGCCCTTTCCCATGCCAAATGCCAATAGAAAAAAAAAATACTTGACTGGAAAGGGGATAGCTTTAGAGCTTTTAAAAAGGACATGAAGGTTATTGGATTGAATCAAGTGACCTGGCAGGCAGGAGGTTTAAGCATCTCAAGTTCACTGGATTTAAATTAAATTGCTGTGATGTATTGGATTAAAGTAGCCCTGAAGTTTATGAAATAAAGCTTTGTTAATTATAGAATAAAAGGTATGTGCATCGTAGAGAATCAATCAGGCTTTCTCCTTGTTGCAGGTTGTCTTTATATAAATTAAATTACAGTCAAAATTGCTTACAATTTAAGCCACTATTTAAGAATTTAATTTTGTGCTGTGTGTTAAAACCCATGTTATGAGGTAACTAGAGGCTGCATTGGTTTGCCTCCGCCTGCTTCATTGAATTGGCTGACATGAAATAAGTTTATTGTTGTTTGTTATAAATGCTTGTCTATTTATAAATGTTGACGTGTTTGTCAACAGAAGCTCAGTTTTCTTAAAAGAAAAAAAGTGGAAATTTGGTACAGTAATTGATTCTTTTTATTTTATATGTATGTTTGTTTTAGTTAAAACTGCGGGTGGCACAGGGGAACAAGTGAAAATACCTGAAAAACTTCCTGATTATGGTAAGAATGTTTAATGCCAAAAAAGAAAGAAAGCGTAGAGAGAAATGAAATGTTTTGAGGTACAGATGTCTAGATTTTAGAAGGTTGTTTGGAGTTCAGTTCTATTTACTGTATTTCCCATTTACAGTAAATATTTGTAATAATGCGTAGAATAATATTTGCAGACAAGATGTTATAAAACAGGTCAAAATACGATTTTGGGGGTAACATTTCTCAGTAACGGACTGGATTTGGGCTGTGAGGCTCTTTATGAGCAGGGATTCGCTTATACATGAATTACGTAGCATGTTTTCTCTAGGCCAGAGGTCAGGACTTCATTTCATTCTGGAGATTTTCTGAGACCATGAAGACTGATCAATGGATGATGTGAGATTACATGAGATTGATCTTATCTTACAGTGCAAACTGAGCCAGAGAGATTTCATGGACAGACTTTGGAAGAGCAACTTAACACATGTAAAGATTCAGAACCTGCACTCGGTGAGGGTTTTTATTACTGTAATTGCTTGCTTGTGTGCTGTTTATCTTTAAAGAGTATTGAGTTAGTTTTAAAAATGTAAGCTTTTAATGCACGTTATCTGATTTTACTGACTTTACATTGAGTACCTAGTACGATATGAAAGGGACTGATCTTAATGACAAAATTGTTGGATTTAGCCTAGAATACTTCTGAGAGTATGGTCTGTAGACAGTTCTAAGGTGATATGATAGAAAGAAACTTGGGCTTAAATGAACGTTACTATTTTTGTCCAATTGTAGCTGGCAGTCCTGTGGAGGGAAGGGAGAGTGTAATGGACTACAAGAATAACTACAGGGGCATGTATTAAAATGTGCAAATACTGATGAAAGAACTGTTGCTATTAATTTTTAAGTGATTTTTCCCCCATTTTGTCAAGTTCCGTGGTAAAAATAAGGCATCTCAAAGAAATTTGGTTTTATACGTTTGATGTTGAAGAAATTGAGACAACCAAAAGATAGAATAACTCATAGTTGCAAAAATCTTAATCCACATGTTTCACATGCAGTAATGATAGTTTCCTTTAATATCTCTCTTGTAGCTAGCACTGATTATATTTTGGAGCCTAAGAAACAAGTAGTGCACATGGTTTCAGCAAACATCAAATTTCCTAACTTTTTCTTTCAATCAATGCAGGACTTAATTATATAATTGAATACCGATCAAAAGACAATTTCCCTTTTCTCTATGAGTGTCAACTGTGCCACTGTAAAACAGGACTGAGCAACATGTTCATGCACGTTTGCGGCTCCAAGCATAGACTGGCATACCTGGTAAGTGTCTACAGTAAAGGGGTGTGTGTGTTTTATTTATTATTATTATTGGTTTAAGTAGAGAATTTGCTAGTCAGATTTTAATAAAAAAATCTGGTGTTTTTAAGCTGTTGCATGAGGTTTTGTGAAAATATGTGTATTTGTACTGCAGTCATACATGTTGATGGTTTCATAAATGGATTTAAATTTCACCTCATCAATAATGTATGGCGGTGCGTTGCTGACACTGAGTTGCTAGTGTATTTTATTTTGGTTGACCAACAGTGCCAAAAAGGAAATGCACAGCTGTAATTGACTAGAAGTAAGCTTTTAACCATTTATTTTTTAAATTATTGTAAAGAACTGAATCCATGAAGAAATTGTTCCATCTTTCAGATGGCTTAGGAGCTAATGTTGTTAAGGGGTGTATTGTTTTGGTTCTGCAACAATGTCCTTCTTAAAGATCATACTGTTTCTGTTTGTTAATTCAGCTGTGTATTCTCAGTGAGACTTGTATTGGTGGTTTTCATGTTCTTAACACTTTCATTTCTTGTTTCCCCCATCTATGTTACATTCTTAAATACTGTAAGTGTAATAGTAATTCAAGAAGCATAACTTCTAAGTCATGTACATGGGATGGATTAACCCTAGGCAGGAGACTATTTCTTAGACCATATCTAGAAGTATTTTTTAGGCTGTATCTAGAATACTGTTTCCAGTGTTGTGCTCCTGCAAACCGTAAAGTTATTGGTGAGATTGAGCAAGTTCAGTGGAGAGCTGCCAAGATGGTGAGGGGGCTGAAGCACTCGCCCTGTGAGGAGAGGCTAAGGTAATTGGTCTTGTTCAGGCTGGAGAAGAAAAAGCTGCCGGGGGATCTAGTAGCAGCCCTTCAGTACCTCAGGGAGGTTATTAAAAAGTCAGAATCAGGCCCTTTATGGAGGCGCATTGCTGGAAACTTTATTCAAGCAGGGGAATTTCCTACTTCACATAAGAAAGAAGTTTTTGCTGCGAGGACAGTCAGGCATTGGAGGAGGTAGCCCAGAAAAATTGTAGAATCTGTTTACCATGGTTTTCACGACCAAAGTGGAAAAAGCCCTGTGCAGCCAGTCCAGAGTTGTGTGAAGCCTGCTTTGAGCAGAGTCAGCTGAAGATTCAGCTTCAGTCCCCTCAATTAGTTTGTGATTCTGTACCCAAACATTTTAATAAGTTCTTTTTTTTTTGTACATATACAGGCTGATTTTTCCCCCATGATTCTCTTTCCAGCTGTGTTAGATCTTGAAAGAACTGCATAAGGTAAAGCATCCCTTCATGATTTGTATCTCCTTATTTTTGTTTTTTTTTAGAAACAACATTATCCTGAGATAGCAGAATCCGATGAAGTTAAGGGCAAAGGCTCTGAGCTCAACAGAAAAGTTAAACAAGTTGCATTAACAATTGAGAAGAAAGAAGGAAGAAAACAAATAAAGGTATGTTTCTTAAGAATGCCTAAAGTTATATACTTACAAGTAAACTGAAAACAATTTCGGTGGGCAGATAATCTTGGAATGGTATGAAAGTCTTTTTTTAACCTTTACTACAAGTGCTTTTGTCTTTCTAATACTTCTTCCCAGATTACTCTGGATACAATTTCCCACGGGTCATTCCCATCATAAGTATTAAAGTATTTCTAGGTTGAAATAATACTCATGCTATCTGACTCTGCAGAAATACAACTCTAGGAATAATAAATACACAAAATATCTGTATTAATATTTAATCAGTTCCCAGTTGTGTGTGTATGGATGTAAAACAATTTGTTTAATTGTTGCTAGCAAACTACCTTTATACTTTTCTAGGCTAGAGTTTTCGCTCTGCTAGCATCTTGTGGCAGTTCACTAAAGAAACAGATGAAAAAACTCTGTGATATACACAGGAAAGTGTACAAATTTGCAGGTGGATGTGAGATTCTCAGTAATGGCATGGATTCATAGGAGCACCATGAACCAAAACTGTTGAGGGGTTGCACTGTTAGAAGCATGTTCTTCTGAAGACATCTTCATATTGCCTTCAGTTGTTTATACTGCGGTAGTGTTTAGAAATGTTCACCATCTTTATCTGGCCAGGATATTGGAAGAGTTTCTTCATCAGGTGTACCTCACCACTTTGATTCATGACAACTTAACTGAGGTGCTTAGTGTTCTTTTTGGTATACCTGAAATTTGTGCTCTCCATCAATTTCAATGTGAAAACAGCCTCCTTGTTAAGCAGTGTTTCTTGGCAAGATGTAATGCTAGTAAGTATTCTTTCTGTACAAGCCCCAAATCCCGATAAATTATGCAAGGGTTGTCTTTCAGCAAAATTGCGTGCTTAAATCTGAAATCTGTTTGCATGCAGACTATTAGTATTTGCAAGCAAATAAACATAGTGGAAGAATATTAATCACATCATGTTGATGGAAATCATACGTACATATATGTATATTTCAGATTTTTCTTCATAAATATAGAAATAATTAATTCCATTTATATTTTGTAGACTGTTTTGTTTTTCCATGAACAGTTTTACTATATCCTTAAATCAAGAACGAATTTGTTATGGAATATTTAAGTAGAGGGTATATAAACTGTTATAAATTGATTTTATTGATTTTTTTTTTTTTCTGAAACCAGCTATTTTATTTTTTAAAGCTCTTAAAACAGGTTTAATTATAGTAAATAACTGTTCAAGTTACTTTTGAATGTCCGTTCAGTGGTTTGCTCTTGTGTGTACCACTACTGGTCATATCTTTAAAACATAAATATTTAATGCAATACCTAAGTTAAAATTGTATCCACAAAATAGCTAACATAAATGGGTTTTACTTACAGGTTGTTACGGATGCCCCGATGATGAGGAAGAGATGGCAAGAATGTAAGTGCGTGCAGAGGGATGAAAATTGTATGATTTTAACTTCAGTAAACCTCCTTTGATCTAAGCTTTCTTTCAGGGCGGGTTGAAAGATTTGGTCCAAAAAATGTGCGTGCATGTGTTTTGTAAGGTCCATATATACTGAAAATTTGATGGATGAGCAACTTCTTTCAGGGGCAAATGGAGACACTTTTTTTGTGGCTCTTCATTCTGTCTTTCCATTCTCCCCCTCATCCACGAAGCCCTCCTCACTTTGCAGAGTCGTTTACCTCTTTACCTGGTAACAGCTGTACTCTCTGCAGTGCCAGCTGCTCACAGGCATTTTGGTGAACTGGGCAGAATGAGCAGGTTGGACCTCAATGTGTGCGTTTAAGTTGCGGTCCAGAAAGCCAGATGGAATTCTTAAAGCACAGCCTCAGCTTTTTTTCTGTGGAGAAAAACTTTTCCAGTTTTACCAGCCATTGATACTCACAAAGCTGTAGGAACATGCTATCTGTGAGACTTCTCCACTCAGTTTAATCAATCTTCCAAAACTTCCTGTACAATGCCATCTGGATGGACAGACAATCCAACTGCATGCTATTCTAGAAAATGGGTAAGAACTGCCATGGAACTCTCATTCTCAGATGTGCATGAAAATAAAGGCTTCAATTAAAACTAATGTACATAATTTTATTGCATATTAATGTCTAAACTGTGTTTTAAAATAGCTCAGTAAAAGTTATGAGAAGAGTATTTGTATAATGATCTCAATTAGCAGTGTCATACTCTGAAAAGGAAAGAACCATTTGGAGTCTAAGAAGGAGTTTTGAAATAAGTTGAATCCTATTCAAAATCCTTCTGTTTAATGTGTCTAATTTTGTACATGACTGTGTAGCATGTTACTATCATTTATAATACTTAATTATATTAAGGAAGAAATTTATGTATGTAATTGTAACCAGGGTGTAAAATATTTAAAACTATATTTCATATTTAATACGTTATCACAGAATAATGGTTCTAAAATTATTCCTGATGTTTGTAACTGTTTCTATTTGTGCACAGAAACAGCTAGTTAAAATTCAAGTGCACTTTTAGAACCACTATAACTAATTTCTTTTTAACCTTTATCAAGATAATGTCCATTTTGCTACGTGGTGAATGTGTTTGTTTAGATCCTAATGCAGATGACAGCCCTTCAAAAGCTAAAGTTCCGCATGTGGATATGTCGCCTAGTAATGAAAAAGAAACTGATGGTAAAAATAAGGACGGAAAAATGCCAGACCCTATTCAAGGTTAGAAAACAAGGCTATACATCTATATTTAACTCTTAACAAGCATGAATTATTTCCTTTATATGTACTTTTTGTATAATTTCTATAGCTATGTTCTGCTATAGAAGCAGCATGTACAGTGCATGGACATGTTTGCGATGTGTGGCAGACAGAAAGAATAATTCTGGTGTTTGTAAAGAAAACTCTCCAGGTTTACTTAAAATTGCTATAGCTGGATACTTCATAACAGAAACAAAAATCATAAGAGGTTTTTACTATGAATATTCCCAGGGGAAGAGCTGCAGGCTTCTTTCAGACACATTAGGCATTCTTCTTTGTCAGGAACAAAAATAAGGAAGAGCTGTATGCCAGTCTGTTTGCTTAGGGCACAAGGAGAATCAAAAGGAAATAATTTGCTTATATTTCTTCTGAACATTTAAAATATTTGACAAATGTTTATTTTCTTGAAAACAAAACCAGATTAAAGTGTAAAAATTAGTGAATGCTTTGTAACTGAAAAAGCATCAAAAGTTACTGCTTGTTTGTAAACTAATGTCAAAGGGGAAATTGGGCTACTGTCTAAATGCATTATAACTATTCTCATTCAGAATATTTCTTACCAGAAATATAGACATGCTTCATGGCTGAACCAAGCCTTTGATTTTTCAGTTCTGTTTTTATTTAATTTTTACATCTTCAAGATACCTTACTTTCACCTTTAGGTTTTATTAATATTGTCTTTAAAATAAATGAGCAAAGAATACTTTTAAATTAGTATACTGGAAACAGTATTACTAATAATACTGTTTTTACCGTTTTTGAAGAAAAGAATGTTCAAGAGGAGCTGGAAAAAAGTCAGCAAGAACAGGCAAAACCAGATGAGAAGGCTGAAACTAATAAGCCTATTGAAAGCAGCAAAGACAACAAGACTGAGGAAGACAGCAAAGGCAACGATTCTGAAAAGTAAAACAAAAAAAAAATCCACTGCCCCTAAAACCCTTTAAATATACTCAAAGGAAACTGTTGTAGGTGGTGTCTTCCAACGTGGGATTTGCAGTGTGCTGTGAAGAATAAATGTGTGCTGTACTAGTAGAATGTTTGTCTTCTGAAAATACTTGTTTTTCCATAAGCTGTTGTCGGCAACAGAAAACCTGACGTATGTAAATTCACCTCAGATTTTGCTGTAGTTGCAACTAGTTTATATGTTTTAGCTGTGTTATCCTTAAGGTATAGTCCTCATTTGTCACAAATTCAAAAAGAATCTTTCTCAGTGCATTAAAAAACCCCATTACAGGTTTATGTTAGACAATTAGGGCAGTATATGAACTGTATGTAATTTTAGAAGGAAAAGATAATCAGTGAATAGCTGCAACAATTGGGGATCATCTTTAAAAAAGATTTCATGGAGGAACAATAATAAATATTATATGTGGTTCTTAAATGATAGAACTAAGCTGCTTGCTGTTTGTAAAAGACCTTACTAATAGCCGTACTGCAAGTTTAGTTTGAATTAATCCACCTTTGTCCGGGAGAGATGGCTTCAACATCAGTCATCTTTGTGAAACGCCAGGAACCACAGGAAAGCAGCTGATGAGGGATATACATATATTGATGAGTCTTAAGACTCATGTTTCAACAATTAGTTCTTTGATTTTGCTTTAATGGCATTCTCTTAGAATGTTTCCTGACTTTAAACCAGTTGTTTCTCTGTCAGACATGAAAGGCTAGCGCCTTTTTCTTATTTACTGTTAGCTGTAAAAGGAGAAATTTTCTTGTTCCTGAAATGACTTTCTGTAGGACTACTCCCTCTCTGTAGGCCAACCAATCATTAAGGAAAAACACTAACTGAAATCAGATTCAAGTCTAGGTTTAGGAATCTTTATATTTATTTGTCTAGCTTTCAAATAACTATATTAGTTATTTATCTTGAGAATAAATTAGTTTGTAAAAATGCCAAAAATAGGATGTTAATACAATCTTGGACATCCACATTGAAGTTCTAAAAGTTTTACCTGACACTGATCCTTGTTGTGCAGTCCCATACTTTAAATTTTAAGAACAGAATCTTTCAGAAAATCAGTCATATCTCATTAATCTAGTTGTTCAGATAGATCCTGGGTAATTATGAGCAGTCAGGTGTTCCACTGAGAGACTAATTTGGAAGTTACAATTACTAAAATAGCACTTCAGCTTGTTCCTTCCTGTTTATTTTTGTGAGACTTCTGAAATGTGAATTCAATGTAAAGTTTCTCAAAAGAAGTAAGATCTGATTTTCTTTTGACAGCAAGCAGTAAAATGATTCTTCCACTTAACAATTCTGCAACATCAGTCTGATAATTTCTGTTCCTTTTAAGTTACTTTTAATTGAGTTAATTATGAGGCTTTGTATGCTCAGTATTTCTGTGGCTACATTATAAAACACTACTATTTGTGACCAACTTTTTGTAACACAAATTTGTGAAGTGCTGATAAAAGTTGTACAGTAATTAGGGGCATTGTCTTTCTGCAATGCATGTTTACAGTTTTTTATTACCAATATCAGACTTTTTTCTTAACTCTGGGTTTTAGAACTTATGTAGCTAATTACACTAAAAAGAAATCATAAATGTATTTTATGATTATATCTGGAACCACTAGGATGTCTGCAAGGAAATATGGGACCTTTCAAAGTATACAGTCTGTAGTGTCAGTAATTTAAACTAATTACTGAGTTATTGACTGATACACCTTTGATAGATCAACCATTTGGATACTCTGTGTGTGTATTAGTTTTATATACAACAACAAAAAAATAACGTGTATATTTTGTTTCTTAAGGTGTGAGACCAATAAACAAGTGCAGGAAGAAAACGAGGAATTTGAGGTGAATATTTTTCTATTAATGGGTTGTTCCAGTTCACACATAGTTGGGGAAATAATTAATACGATATATGGCAATGATGATTGCTTTTGCTTATTCAAATTACTAATGTTATGAACAATAAACTACCTACAAATTACTAAGCAAAACTTAAAACACAAACACATTTCTTCTGATTTACTTGTTAAAACACAAGTACATGTTTCTGTACTAGTACACACAATTTAATTAGAGCAAGAATCTAGAATAACCTTAATACTTATTACTGTTTAATTTTGGTTATAAGTGCATATAATAGATCTTGTTTATGTTAAACAGCAAGAATCTCCAGCAAATCTTGAGGAATTTACTAGTCAAGAAGAACTGTTGGGTTATTTGGTAAGTGCTGAGTCTTTCCTTGCAATTTCATCTCTGAAAAATTTTAATAGAGTTGGTAAGTAATTAACAATTACTGATTCGTAATTAGTTTATTAGTAATTACTAATCAATTACTAATTAGAAACTAGTTAATATTACTGAAGCATTTTGGTTGTGAAGAAAGGGAAGAAGCAGTTTTAAAGGAGTAACATGCAGGTTGTATATTTTAGAAACAAACAAACACAAAAATATCCCACCTATTCACTTTGTTTGACAGAACAGCTGAGTTCTGTTCAATTGTCAAAAATGTGTTGTGCACACATTTCACAGCAGGGATGCAAACAGAGGGGAAAACTAGCAGTTGCTAGCTGTTACGTGTATTAACAACATTCACAATCTTGCATATGTAAATGGTAATTTCATTAAAACATTAGAGACAAAATAAACAAAATCTTATTAGGTAGTTACTGTGAGTCTGTTACTGCGTGGTAATTTTTTTTTCTTTTTAATGTGGAAACTGTAAAGATTGTACCTTGCTAGTAATTAATGTGAATCAAGGCATCCTCTTGTATAGTGTGATTGTCCTCTAAAAACAGGAGGACTGTTGGGAATGTCATTGGAACAACGTTCTGTTTTGGAAAGTTTGAAAATTATTCAGTATCAGCATTTACAGTAATATCTTCACAACCTGCATTATGAATTTCTTTTGATTTTTTTTTTTTTTTTTACTTTGATCTTCTCTTCCTCTTCTGAAAAAAAAGTTGTCTTATGTAGTGGAAGTTAATTATACAGGTATCTTTTCTGGATTTGCTCTTCATATTATGAATCCAGTGTTTCAATGATTATTCTTAATGAATAATTTTTAACTGAACTGTACGTTCAACTTTTGTCATTAAAAAAAATGGATCTCTTTCATTACCTGATAGCAGACACATCTTTACTCAAGTTTAATCTTCCTTTTCTTCTTACTTTTAACAAGATATGACTTTTGTGCAAACCCAGAGAGACAAGTACTATTAGTGTTAAAATACAATCTACCCCCCATTATGCTGTCACACATGAATTTATTGCTAGTTATCTGTGATTACTTTTTTCCTTTGTCTGGAGCATTTGAAGATGTTTGCTTTTAATCTGAAAGACTGCGTTTTTAGGACAGACCTGTACTTCTCTTATATTGTGCCGAATAGAATTGTTTTCAGCAGAACTTGATTGGTGTAGACGAGAGAACAACACGTGTGTATCTGTCGTTGTGTGGGCTGTTAGCACCTGAACTTTCTCCCCAGGTAGAGCTTCAGTGTTTCAGAGACTCTACTTTTTCCTTAGGCTTCTTTGGAAGGAGAGGAGAAGAATTGCCTTGTTATAAGGCAATTTGGTAAATATCTTCAAGTTCAGTACTGTTCTGGCTTTTTGCTACATTGTGGAGAAATGGGTTGTGACTTAATTGCCTCAGGGAAACTGTACACATTTGTTTGTATGCAGATATCTTGGGAAGATAATCAAAATACTTAAGAAAAAAACATTTTTGTGTATGTATTTGCAGGAACATTCCTGGGTTGTTCCTTTTCGAATGATTGTATCAGCATCGTTCTGTTAGGATCTTCTCCCATTTCTCCCTCTCTGTGACCTTGTGCCTTCCCCTACAATTTATGGGATTAAAAATAGAACTTTATTTACTTTGTAACATTAGCCACATCTGATAGAAGAATAAAGATATAAAAAACAATAAGGTTACTGCAGGATTTGTTTATACATAATGATATTTATATCTTTCAAAGGCAAGGTTTTTATGTTGTGGATTTTTTTTCCCCAGCGAAGTTTTGAGATACTGAATGAAGACGATGCTGCTTTTATCCTAAAAGTAACACAGACTCTCACAGATGCACTGGTGGAGTATCGTCAGCAGGCTGCATCAAAAAAAGTAATGTGGATTTTGTTTTATTTTTGTTCTGCAAGTCTGTAGATTCCTGTGATTACGTACTTTTATTGTTACGGATGGTTTATTTATAGTTAAAATTGCCATGCCAACCGTATTGAAAGTTGTGACCATTAAATGCTTGAAGAATTTTTGTAGTTATGATAGGATAAACTCACCATGTTTCTGTTGAGGAGTCTTAATGCTTTGTCTTCAAAAGAGTGTTTTGTTTTGTTTTGTTTTTTAATATAAGCCAAAATTAATTTTGTCCTTTATTTCCCATGCTTTTCCTTGTTTGTTTTTCTGCTATTTTTATACCCTTTTCAATCCTAACTTACCGTTTTCTTACCTCATCTGACCTCCTTGATAATTTTCTTTCTCCTTTCCCAGTCTTGAGCTCTCTTTGTTCACTGTGTAATCAAACGTTGACATAAATTTTCTTATACAAGTTTTGTTCTGCTATTAAGAACCCAGTTCCTCCCTGCTCCCATCATTAGTGATGTCTATGTAAAGATAAGTCAGTCAAAACATGAATGTTTTGAGTAACTCTGTGAGCCTGCTGCGTTAGCCATTTGTACTCCCTATTTCTCCAGTTCACATTATGTTCTATCTTCAGTTTCCACACACCTGGAATGATTTTTATTCCTTCCCCCATTGCCACCAGGGATGGCAGGAACCTCTAGTTGTAATCCATTTACCATATTTTTCTTTGGAAACCCTTTTCCCTGCTAATTTTTCTCATAGAATTGTCAGCATTGAACAAAATTCTCATTTGCCACAACAGCTGCTCCTCCTCCTACCGTTACTTAACTATTTTTTTTTGTTGCTTAAAAGATGAGCCTGAGTGGAAAATGCCAAGTAAGAGTAAGTACCAGCCTAACAAGCTGGAGGGAACCAGACCAGGTTAGGTGAGGCCCTGAGCAACCTGATTTAATGAGTGGCGTCCCTGCCTATCGCAGAGGGGTTGGAACTAGATGATCTTGGAGGTCCCTTCCAACCTGAGCCATTCTATGATTCAAGGAAAGTAAGAGTGGTTTTCTTGTTGCTTCGTTTTGTCTTCAAAAATCTTTCTTAGTTCTGGATTTTGCTGTAAGGTTTATCTTTGCTCCCCTTATTATTATATCTATCCTCCGTTACTTTCTCTCTGCCTCAAAAGGCAGTATTTCTCTGTGGTAAATTTCATGCCTATAATGCTCTTTTATTGTTTACATTTTTTTACTTCTTTAATAAGTTTATTTTCATCTTATCCCTGCTGTTCTTTTATATAAGACTTTTTTGTTTTTGTTTTATTCATATGGAAAGAGGGCTGAAGTCGACGTCCTACAAAACCATGAAGTCCTAACCAAAGTAACTTCTAACCTATTAGTTGTAGAAAAATAAAATAAAAAATATTGATGTGGGAAAACACTTGAATACCCTAAACTATGATCTTACAACAGATAATTTAATTTTTTTTTAGTGTAAGGTGCTTTCTTTTTAGATCTGACAGGTAGAGAATTAGGTTGTATAAGTATCACTAGACCTAATATAGTGCTTTTTAGATGTAGACAGTTACCATGAGCAGTGTGTGCATCAAGGTTAATCACCAGCTTTATAATTTTCAAATAAATATTACTTTTTCTCAAATCCAGTAGCAGAAATACTGATCTTTCATCTGTTTCTGTGGTCATTATAATGTAGTATTTTTGTCATTTTAGGGTGTTGTTTTGATGAAGTTCTGAACACATCTTTTTTTCAAACTCATAGGATCTCTTAGATACTGAACATAATGGAGAAGAAGTACTGGAACATTCCACAGAGCAATCTGACCTGAATTCTGCAGATATTAGTGATTCTGATACTGGTAATGTTAGCGTTGCAGTCTTGAATGTGTTTTAATCTTAAATCTGATTAGGATTAAATTCTAAAAAGCTTTTTTTTCCCAGCTTCTTAAAGTAGAACTTAAAAGCAGAATAAAGCTAAGGTCAAGTAACATAGATTAATAGTTGTTGTGTTTTTTTTTTTTTCTTCCTCATCCTCTACTGATGTTAGAAAGCCTATACGAAAACATTCATCATGCTTAACTGTAGGATTTAGGGAGAAATTGAGTTAGTATTGGCCCTGACTTTCCTCTGTCCAGAATCAATTGTTTCTAAGGAGTCTTTCACGGTATAACTGGCAGGTTTTTTGCACATCTTTTTCCCTTCTGGGTGGAAAAGAGGCTTAGTGCAGGTCTAGTCCAAGCAAAATGTTAGTGGGAACAAAATCATGTTGTAGAGGATGGAAAATTCTGTTTAAGAGCTGAATATTGCCACTACTTGACCTCAGTACTTCTGAGGATTTTTTTCAAAGAATCTTGGATTTCTTTGAGATAATTTCCTTCTTAATATAATTAAATGGTTAGTTTTCACATACCATGTGGTGGGAAATGCTGTCGTAAACTTGGAGAGAAAATGCCTGGAGTACTAAGTGTACCTATTCCATATTTTTTATTTTATTTTTTTCTTACGTGGTGGCATTTTTTCTCCAAGGAATTTAGCATTTGGAAACCTCAATGCAGTACTCATAACAAAACTTGTAATTGCTTACAATATGAAAGACATTTAACTCTTAGTTCCTTTTTAGTTCCATTTGTAAGTCATAAAGAAAAGAGCTTTCACCCACCTGCCACCCTTGTTTCTTCAGGATTTTCTGTAAATAAAAAGCATATCTAACTCTCAGTTGTATGAAAATATTATTAGCAAAGCCAGGTGTGAACCTTACAAATGATGCTGTGCAAAACTGGAAATTAATGTTTGAAAAGCCCTATTTAGATAACTAAGTAATGAAGACTGTTCAGAATCTTTTTCAACTGAAAAACAGTATTTATTTTCTTTAAGACTATTCAAGCAGCCGATCAGCTAAGAAGTCTTTATCAGTAACTGAGGAAGATGAACTGCCAAGCTTTTCAGCTGGCACTTTGGAAGCAGCGTATGAGAACAACATCACCGCTGAATTTTTGAACAGTGTAAGAAATATGAACGTTGAGGAAGTTACTGCTACTTTACACAAAATAGCAGCAGCAAACCCAGCTTTCAGAGGTAATTCACATATACATGAAGGCGCATGCAAATGCTTGTGAAAATATACATAACAATTTTGTTAGCTTTGTGAAACATTAAGAAGTCTGAGATACTAGGGAGAGGTTTTTTTTTCCCCTTTTAATTTTTTCAGGAGCCAGTTTAGGAATGGTAATTCAAAATGGCTGCACTCGTGTGAAGGTGTTAATAAACGCTGATATTTTTTAAAAATTGTTTTCTCATTTGTGCCTATTAACATCTACATGGGGAAAGACAGTAAACTAAAATCAAGCATATTGTTATTAGAAAAAAAAAAAGAGAATCTCAACCGTGATAACTGGTGAAAAAGAGGGAAAAGAATAGGAAGAGCAGAAGTTAGAAAAATTTTGACCCATGACAAAATTTATTAAAGTGACAGAGGGAACAACATTCCCACTCAGCTTATCTCCACCCAATTTTATTGCTTGCTGAGCGTGATATTATATGGTATGGAATATGCCTTTGGCCAATTGGGGTCAGCTGTCCCAGCTGCATTTCCCCTCAGCCTATTCACTGCGGGAGTACGGAGTGAGGGGTAAAAGAGAAAACCTTGACACTGCACAAGCCCACTTCAGCAATAGCCAAAGCGCTGCTGTGTTATCAGTGCTATTTTAGCTACAATTCCAAACCACAGCACTGTTTGGGCTGCTGAGGAAGTGAACTCCATCCTGTCCAGAGCCAGTACAGGGTTCTAGGTGGCCCTCTTTGTTGGAGAGGTGATTAGAATTGTTTAGAAAAACAGGGTGAAAACTAGTAGATGCCTGGATAAATATGATCTGCTCAGAGAGCTGGTGGTGGGGATGAATAAGAAATCTTCCTTACAGACTTTCTGGAGTTGTTTGGAAAGGGTTGGCAAAGGAGTCAGATAATAAACAGACAGCAAACAGGCAATTATTTTTTTACAGCGTAAGGAGGTTCTGTAGGCCTGTGCTTAAGGCCTGTGCTGTTTAAATGACCTGGAAAAAGGGATGAGTATCTGGATGACAAAATTTTGTGATTGCACCATTATTCAAAGCAGTTGAAGTGTTGGTTGACTGAAGTTCAAATGTTCCTCACCAGGTTAGTGGAAATACCAACTTATCAGTTAGAAGAATAAACTGAATGCAAAGAATTAAGGAAGGAATTGAAGGAGAGAGAGGAGTTTCACATAAACTCATGCTTTGTTTGTGTCTGGAACAGAGCATACAGTTCTGCTTCCATCATTTTGTATAAAGGAATTTAGAGTTGCAAAAGGTTTAGAAGTGCCATATCAGACTTGAAAAGTTTCCTGATCTAAAGATGATCTGAGGTTGGGAGAACATAATATTCCCATAACCCACAGGGCTACAGGCACACTTCAGGTCCCATTCCTACTCTTTCCTTAGCATTTGTTTATGGCCACTGAGTGGTTGTTATTACCACTTAAGATGACCCTGTGTTTCTTCTACTTCTCCCCTCCCTCTCTCCTCCAAAGTCATGGGCATGAGTTTTAACAAAGCAATGTTGAATTCTTGTGCTCCGAAGAGAACACTGACTTACTGGTGCAGTGTTAAAATGGAGTGCTTCTGGTAATGTTTTCCTAATCATCAGCTACAGATCTTTGCAGGTCAGCAACAGATTAGAAGGGCTAGAAACTGAAACATTAGAGCTGTTCACAGGAATATAATTAATAGTTTCCAGGCAATTAAGTCACACATTCAATTTTTTTTATGTTAGAGTATTTTTCATTTAATAAGAAAAGCTCCAAATTCACGTCATCATCTAAATGTTTCTGTATAACTTGTGCTTTAAAATGCATCATCAAACCACTTATTCTCTGTTTTTGTTTTTTTTAAACCTTTAACAAAGGAATTGATATTCCAAATGTTGTAAGGATCCTGACTGAAAGTGGGACTCTGAGAAGACCAAGCAATGGCAGCACACAGTGACGTGGTAGTTAGCAGAGTTAATATTGCAGTATTCACTTTCTGTAAGTTTGAGAATGTTCTTTTACTTGAGATGAACTCAGCATAGCTGATTTTACTATATCCAAATTCTGTACAGTGTTGTTTTAATTAAAAATTTGGTTATGAGATTCCTGTTATTTATTTTTCCATATGGCTGACATTTCTGTAGTTGTGGAAAGGTTGTAAAGTTCATGTGTCCCTTGCTGCTTAAACATATTTTTAAAACAGGTAGCTGTTGTTTTCCTAAATATTTTTGCATTCTGTATATTTGCAATCTGATCTCTTCGTATTGGTTCTTTTGGTTCTTTTACAAAGAGTTAACAACAGAAGGGATAATAGAAGTCAGCAGTTCAAATTCATGCTACAACAAATAGTTGGAAATTATTGCCTGTGGCTGCAGAGCCCTACTCAAAGGCTATTGAAATCAAAAAACTCCTTCCGTGTAAGAATGATGGATTGGTCTCCTCCTCTGTTTCTAAATAAAGATTAATAATAAAAAGCCAGTGCTGTCAGTCCAGTTCTAAGCTGAGAAGTGCATGGGCTATAGGTAATTTGTCTAGCTTAGATAATTGGAAAATTTAGCAAACTCAGCAGAGGTTTACTTGCTTTTACAAACTCAGAGATATGTCCCAAGAGATGTAACCAGACTAAGCTAGACACACTGAAGTGATAGTGAAAATATCTTCTTCGGTCTTCTCTTATATGACCAGTATGAGAATGAAGTGAAAGTTGGCTTATACTATCCTTCAGTTCTGGCTTTTAAGGTAAACTTTTTTTCACCTACTGTAATAGTCTTTTTGACTTAATACACATGTGTGTATATATATATATATATATAAATATATATATACGTAATATATACAATTATATGTATAAGTCCTATGTGTTAAGCACTACTAATTTGGTAGGATGACAGAAAAATGTTTTGGATGGTTACAGATTAACGTGCTTGGAAAAAAATAAATTTTTAAACTTAAATTGCCTAATTAAAGTCTTCTTCCTGCGTGTGGTCTTGGGTGGTATTCAGTGCTTCTAATTAAAGCTCTTCAGCTTTGCAGCCAAAAGCTGGTATAATACAGACATGATGGGGCCAGATGGTAAATGAACCTTTTAATGTTAACTTACACTTTTTTTGGAGATCTGGATGGAATTGAGAATCCTCATCCTGCTTTCACATCTTCCTATCTTGGAATGCACGATGCCATAAAAGAAAGGTAACAAAAAAAGCAACAGAATCGGTTAGTTTTGTTCTATGAACAAACTAACCATGCAGGAATATGGTTAGCTGATTAGTTAGAATTAACCACGTAGGAATGAAAATGGTTCACTGACAATTAAGAAATTAAAACAGAAAACAATTACTATTTTAATGAAATTGTGAAGAATTTCTAGAATATCTTGAAGTTCTGTTCAGAAACAGGGATAAAACCAGAGTCTAATCAGCTGTGCAGTTATTGTCCCCTTAAAACTTTGTTTGCTGGTGCAAATGGAGTCTGCAAAAGAGTTATTTTGTTTGGTCTTGTATCTGTGTGTGTTTTGTGATGGCTCAGTATGTTCTTATGCTAGTGGAAAACTGTATTTTTGTTCCAAAACAGTTTTTGAGGATAATATTTTACTTGTGTCCATTTTTTTAAAGACACTATCTCTACTAATGATGCTTAAGAAACATTAAGCTGTACTCAATATTATACACTGATTGTTAAAGTACCACCAAGGCAGACATTCTGTATATCGGATAATTCATTGAATTTAAAACTTAAGTGATAGCAAGAAAAATTCTACCAATTAGGAACTGATTTTTCTTTTAGCTTTACCTTAGTGTAACATATTTTACTGAGACACCAGAGAGCTTGAGGGAAATTATCTTTAACAAAATTGGAGAACTTGAACTTCTCTTATAAGGTATAACGTGTAAAAGAGAAGGGTACTGAGGTGAATTGACAGGAAATGAAAATGTTTGAGTATGCAACAGAAGACAAGCTGCCTGGTGTACATTGTGATGATCTCTGATCATAACTCTAGAGTTACGGAAACATAATTGCCCTGGTTTTGCTTCCGGTTTCTTCTAGGATTGTGATATGTCTTTCTGAGTTAGGAATTTATTATCCCTTTTGAAGCAGCAAGCCCCATCTTGTGAATTTGATCTAGGCATTGGTGTACAAAGCTCGTATAGCGTGCCCGAGGGTTTGATACCATTTGTGAAACCTGAAATGCTAATGCTGACTCTGCCTTCACTGAAACTATTTTCTGAAATCTTTTAATTGTTTTTCTACTCTGTAAATGCAAATCCTGGGTTTTATTATTGCATTTTTGTTGGAGGAAATGTTATTATGTAATTTCATTTTAGAAATACAATTAAAAACGTTCTCACGGAGTACAATGCCATTCATCTGTTTCATTGAAGCTGCTCTTTTAGTAAGTACCCTGTTAACTCTTACCTTCTGTCACTGCAGATAGAGTAAAATCTAACTGAACACGTTCAAAGGACCTCAAGCACTTCCTAAACAGATTCAAAGTAAAAAACTGCAGAAAGTAGCAGATACACTTGTAACCCAGCATCTTTAAGGTACTCCAGGAAGCCCTGGCTTCAGGAAGGGTTAAGCAGAGAAGGTGAAAAGCCAGAATATGAGATACAAGTTAAGGGGTGACACAGCTGGGCTCAAAGAAAAGATGAAAATGATCCCAGTATTTACTACAAATAAGGAGTTTGACCCAAGACAGCTCAGAGTCCAGTAATTAAGATGATGTAATGGCTTGTGTGGTGGAATGCTGACATCTTTCAGTGCTGTTGAACTTCTAGCAAGCATCCAGATAGGTTCAAATCAAACTAGTGTAATACAATTACTTCAGCAATCTGATCAAATTGTTCTCCTAACTGATGCGTTAAGATGGGTCAGAGAAGAAGGTAGAGTGAGAATCACAGGTATGTATCTTTAAAGCTACGTAAATGGTTTCCGGCAAAAGCATCACTTTCTGTCTTGAAATTTTGTCAGGCTGCAAAGTGGAAAAGGTAGCTCTGAGTATCTTACAAATCATAGAATCATTAAAGTTGGAAAAGACCTGGATGATCTGGTCCAACCATCACCCTACTACCACTGTCACCCACTAAACCATGTCCCTAAGCACCAGGTCCAGCCTTTCCTTGACCACCCCTGGGGATGGTGATGCCAAAAAAAAGCTGGCACAAGCAGAAGAACACAATTGTGGCAGTACACATGAAGCGTGAGTCTGTACTTAAGTGGAATTGTACCAAATACCTCTTTTGCAGGAAGTGCTAAAAACGTCTAACGAGAAGGCTGTCATCTGTTGGTGAACAGGTGGGCCTGTTCCGCAAGAGACTGCTTCACTGTGTGTGTATGTGAAATGAAGCTGACTTAATCATGTTAAGATTTAACATTTAATCACGTTAAATCAAAGAGCGTGTCCGGAGAAGGGCTATGAGACTGGTGCAGGGCCTGGAACACAAGACTTAAGAGGATCAGCTGAGGGAACTGGGGTTGTTTAGTCTGGAGGAGGCTCCGGGGGGACCTTATTGCTCTCTACAGCTACCTGAAAGGAAGGTGTGGGGAGCTGGGGGTCGGCCTTTTCTCACAGGTAATTAGTGATAGGACTAGAGGGAATGGTTGCGCCAGGGGAGGTTTAGGTAGGAAACAAGGAGGCATTTCTTCTCAGAGCAGTCAGCCATCGGGACGGGTTGCCCAGGGAGGTGGTGGCGTCGCCGTCCCTGGGGGTGTTCAAGGAACGGTTGGGCCTGGTGCTTAGGGACACGTTTTAGTGGGTGATACAGAAAGGTACAGGCACCGGAGCGCCGTAAGAGACCCTCACCTCCCGTGAGGGCGGCCCGCAAAGGAGCCGCGGCAGCCGCGGTCCTCCAGCCCCACAGGCGGCGCTGGGCGCGGGCGGGGCGCGGCTCTCTCCGCCCGCTCACGTGGGGCGGCCGTTTCCCGGGCGGGGCGGCGCGGAGCAGCGCGGCGCGGCGCGGCGGGGGCTGGCGCTGCCGCGTGCTCGGTGAGGGGCCGGGGCCGCGGGGACGGCGGGGAGGGGACGGCAGGGACCGGCGGGAGGGGGCGCGGGGCCGAGGGGAAGGGCGGCGGAGGCGGAGGGTCCCGGCGGGGAAGGGGCCCTGGCGGCCGTGCGGCTGCAGCCCCCGAGGGGGAAGGCCGCCGGGGGTGGGTGGAGGGCTGAAAGCCGGTGATTAAGATAATTTCACGAGTTTTACGTTAGCCTCCGGTGGCAGAGGGTCTGGTGGCTTCCCGGCGCGGGTTCTGTGACCGTTTTATCTCTGCTTGTGGGGAGGTGGGGGTTGGAAATGGACGTGGTTGGGTTCCCAATACATCGTAGCCGGAATGCGCAGTGCAGGGCGAGCTGGGCTTCCTCCTGCTGTCAGGAGAAACTGCGCCTTGTAAGCTTTCTGCTTTGAAATAATTGATTTTGTCCCAGCGTGTGTGCCCGTATTTGTAATCCAGTGTGGGGTGGACGACACCTGGTAGAGGGAGACCTCTTAACATCTGGTAAGGCAAGCTAGTAAGTGGAAATGGGTCACGACCAAAGCTTTTGGCTATTCCTCTGTGTCTGCCAATTGAGTAGTAAAAATCTGGTAGTTCTTACATAAAAAATGCATAAGGTTAATGCATGTATATATGTATACATCTTATAAAACCAATTATAAATGCTTGTTATGCTAGGATGCTAAAGCACCTTTTCATTTTGGGACCAAACCCCAAGGTATAGGTCTTTTCAGCCAGTAGGTTCTTCATGCTAAATTTACGCTTCAGTTAAAGTCTCCTTACGTATAGCTGTGGGGTGTGGGTGAAATAACGCGGTACAGCACGGATTTACCAAATCTGAAGTCCGCTGGAAAACCAGCTGTGGAATTTTACCTTCCAGAGTGAGGGGTGGCCATAAAACAGTCATGGCTGGGAGTAGCTCAAAAGAGAGCTGCTGTCATACTGGAGAAACAAAAAGTTTACGTACCTGACGTGAACCTTGAAAGCTGGATATATCTGTATTCAATGACATTTGGACGTGTTCAGATTTCCAGCTGCACAAATTACCTTTTATTATTAGGAAGTTACGAAATGTTAAAACCTCAGCATCGTAACTGCGTGCTCATCCCCCCCCCCCCATGCTTTTAAATTTTAAGTAATCTCTGCCACGGCCTCTAGCAGCCCTGGGACCGTGGATACATTGTCTTAATTATCAGAAATCCAGGCACAATTTGTACAAGATGTTGAGTGTTGCGAGATCAACTTCTAGAGCTTTGTTACGAGTGAAGTTAGAGGATGTATGGGGACAGTGAGTGGGGAAGGAAGATAAGGGATCCTGTGGTGTAGTGTTTTTTTTTTTTTGTTCTGGTAGAACTAGACGTACTTCCATCTGTACAGAGGTTATCCAAGCCAAGAAACTGAAGGTTGGCAACTGGGCTTTGTTTTGGTTATTGCATATCTATTCTAGTATTACTGTGCAAGTAAACATAGCTATTTACGCTACCTTATTTCTCAGGCCTTATTCAATGATTTAGTTTTTCAACCTCGTTTTACTCTGTGCCCTTTTAACCTTCTTTTTTTCCCCCCCTCTTCTTCCTAATGATTATTAAATGCACAGCCTGGAATTTTAAGAGTGTAGTGGAAGTTTTCTTATGCTGCTGTTGTCATTGAAGGCCTGATCCATGATTTTACCTGTGGAAACAAGTATGTTGTTCGTGATCAGGTTTTTAAACAATGTACAAATGAAATGAAACTGTTAACTGAGCCATGACAAGGGGTCAGGTACATAAAAAATTGCCTTATCAGCAGGACCATTTGTTACAGAAAAACAAACAAAAAAAAACCTACAGAAAACCACAACTTACTCTGATAAAACAGTGGAAGATGAAGATACTTACGTGATCTTTTTACTCTGAGAACTGCTTTGTTGAAAGGCAACCAAAGGCACAGTGGAATATTTTCTGGACACTAGAAGAACAGTTCTGCTGGATCAGCCTGCGTGTCTGTTCAGCTTAGCGTCTTGTCTCAGTAGTGGGCAACAGTTTATGCATAGGAAAGAGCCTAAAACAGTTGCCTTCACTAGGAAGCTGCTGCTTTTGGGTGGAAAATGTATTTGTTTGTAATGTATTATAT
This sequence comes from Heteronetta atricapilla, assembly GCA_011075105.1. NCBI lineage: Eukaryota > Metazoa > Chordata > Aves > Anseriformes > Anatidae > Heteronetta > Heteronetta atricapilla. The sequence continues at coordinate 95,327,626 of CM021732.1, forward strand.
TAAAATTCTGAATGTCTTTTTGCAGAGAATCAGAATGACTAAAAAAAGGAAACATCAAGAAGACTTCCAGAAAGTGAAATTAAAAGTTGGGAAAAAAAAGCCAAAATTAGAAAATGCAACAGACACCACCTTCAGAACAAAGGCCATACAAATTCCTGAGCAGCTTAAAGAAGATGGATTGCTTACTGCACAAAACAGAAAACTTAACATAAAGGTATATTGTGATATGACAATGACTTGACACTTACCTTCTGCTTTCCTTCCTTTGCGTTGTCTTCCATATCTTGCAACCCTTAAACTGAAGAGAGCTGTCGAGGCTAAAATTTTACAGTTCTGCTTTTGAGACCAGCTGTGAGAGGACAATTCTTGGTTGTGCCTCTGTTAAGTCAGTAAGGTTGTATATATACACTTAAGAATGACAGTTATGTAATTTACCTGAAGGACAAGTTATGGCATCTTGTTTTTCCTGTTGTTGAATATTGCTGATTTTTTCACTGTTATGCTTTAAACCAATGTTACAGTTGTTTTGAATTTACAACACTGCTACAGACAGTAGTAATACGTCATTAGAACAGATTCTGTATTTTCTAATATTTAGGAAAAAATGTGCTAGAAAATAGGTGAGGAAGCTACGAGTTTGGAGTGATAATGATAGTAAATGTACTTGTTTCTTTCCTTATAGGATCTGCTTTCACAGATGCACCATTACAGTCCTGGGGTTAAGCAAAATGCACTTCTGGGGCTCAAAGAGCTCCTGTCTCAGTATCCGTTTGTAATTGATGCCCACCTTTCGAATATAATAAGTGAGGTGGCAGCTGTGTTTACAGACAAAGATTCTGGTGTCAGAGGAGCGGCTGTTCACCTGCTTCAATTCTTGGCTTCAAAAATACGAGCTGAACAGATTGCTCCGTTTTTCCCCTTGGTAAGTGCCCATCTCTCCAGTGCCATGACTCACATCAGCGTGGGAATTCAGGAAGATTCCTTGAAAGTCCTGGATGTTTTATTAGAAGCGTACCCAGCTCTCCTCACAGACCGCAGTGTTATATTACTGAAGAATTTTGTAGAGCTTATCTCTCACCAGCAACTGTCAAAAAGACTGAAGAGCAGAGAGAAACTCTCCTGGATGCTGTCTGTTAACCCGAACCGCAGGGTAACTTCTCAGCAGTGGAGGCTGAACGTGCTCATCAGGCTCAAGAAGTTTCTTCAGGCTGTGGTAGATGGATCCAATGAAATCGAAGACGAAGGGCTTCAGGAACAAAAGGATAGTCCTCATTCTGGGAGGAACCCCATATGTATAAGCTGGAAGGTCCATGCAAATAATCAGCAGCACATACAGCTGTATGAAAACGGTGGCTTACGACCAAAGATCAACTCCTCCTTTAGACTGAGGTGAGAAAACATGAATTCCCAAATTAGTTCATGTCAACTGGATGGTCAAAATGTTGAACTGTGGCTTGCTGCTGTTGAAAGCAACTATTTGATTCTCATTGTGGGATTGTCTGTTAGTTGTATTCCAGGGCATTTAGTGTAATGTGCAGTTTTCCTGCCGTGGCTTGAAAAACTCAGCAGATAGCTTGTTAGCAAGTAAAAACTCTATGCTATTCATAATAATTCTGGAAGAGCAACTTGTTAGTGTGTTTTTTTGATTGCAAACTGAAGACTACAGGTTATTGCAGGGTATCAAATACGTGGGGGGGCAAGCAGATGGGGATTTCTCTGTGCTAAATGTGAATGTGTCTGTTACACAGCAAAAAGGAACTTGATTGAAACTTTGTGCTTTCACCTTCAAGAGTCTCTAATAACTTGAGAAGGAGCGTAATCTCTTCATCTGAATCCTTGTAAAATAGTGTGATAAGATGCACCTGGCTGTATGAAGCTCTGCTGAGTTTCCAATTTTGGGTATTCTAAATCAGTTCCCAAGTTTATGTCTTCATTATGGGTAAAGGATGTCTCTGCTTTTTCCCCCACTTTCATTAATGTGTCTCAGCATAGTGTGCTTAGGAACAGAAAGGTCTGGGGTTTTTAGTAGCGCTCTAACTGGATCTGAACTGAAGTTTAGGGAGAAATAACTAACCATATTTGTGTCTCTCCATCTTCTCTGATTCACTTCAAACCAGAGGAGAACCCCTCCCCTCCGCCCCCAATTCTCATGGTACCTCTTTAATGTTGCCATCCTCGTCCTCATGTGTATTTATGACTATAGATGTTACCTGTGTGGTGGTAGAACAGCTGGCGAGACCTACCTGAAAAGCAGAAGTGCTGTTTAGCTGTTACACAGCACTTCTAATCTGTAGATCTCGGGGGGGTTTGAAGAGAAACCACAGTCCTTGTTTTGCTGCTGAGCAAGACTGACTATGGGATGGATATAAAGTGGTTTCTGCCAAACTCATCTAGGAGGTCAGTGGCAGAAAAGTGGTTCAAATCCCACTGTCTGGTCCTTCATTATGTCCACCTCATGCCTTTGAAGGAGGTGCAGAAAAAGAGGCATTCTCTTTTAATACCTCAGATATGGGCCTGAATTATCAGCTCTTCTCAATCTCCATCTTGGTGATATACATTCCTGTTCTCGTAGGTTTCCTCTTGGTAGATAGTGTGTTACTTGTGGTAGGTATTGGAGATCTATATTAAGCTAAGTAAAACGTGCAGCTTATTCTAACGGAAGTGGTGTTAGCATAGCTTAAGAGTTCAGCGATGCCCAACAATAGCTGCTGCAGTTAAAACTGCCTTAGAAACTGAAGCAGGGAGGTCCAGCCGTGAGGCTGGGGAGGGTTTCAGTGCAAAACGGTCCTATGGACTTCACCTGGCAGTCAGCAGCGTGCAGTTACGGAGCACCAAGTGTCAGGGGTTCTTGCATTGTGCACGGAGTGACGCGCAGCGTGTGCTGTGCCATGCCCTGTAATAGCTGGAGGTGCGTTGTGTCCAAGGTCTGGGAACATAAACCACACCTGGTGTCACCTGAATTGGATTCCCCTTTTCTGAGGAGCTAGATTTCCGTGAAACATCGTGATCCGCTTCTGGTTAGAAATGCTTTCACAAAGCCGTTCGCAAGCACGAGGAGGAGCCAGAAGAGTAGAAGGAAACCCTGCTAGCGTCCGAGGCAAAGTTGGCAGAGAGCTGATGGCAGCAGAACAGAAGAATGGCAAGAGAAGGGATAGCCACACAAGGTACTAAAGTGTTCTCCTTCTGTTGTGTTTGCTTGTTGGTTGGTGCAGCCCTTTTGTACAAAGGGGATAGTAGAGCTTGTTTTACTGGATGTTCGTGGGGTGTTAAGAGTGGAAGTTACCTGGGGCTTTTCTGTTTGCCACGAGAAACAGGAAAGATACCTACAGCGTGAAGCCCTTCTCTCTGAAATCTTTTCTAGTACTCTGAAGATGTTTAATTCTGTCTCTTCCAATCCCAACTGTGGCCTTCGGTCATTCCTGGGCCTCTGCTGTGACCATTACTGCAGGGACAGAAATGACTTCTAGTCATGACTTCCAGAGGTGCAAAATGGCTTTGTTGAAGATCTCCAATATCTCAAGTGATGTGTGTGTTTTTGTTTAAAGAAGTCAGCGCAGAAACAATCGAGTCTTGACTGTAGGTAATAAGAGTGGCCAAACGAGAAGTAACTAATTGCATTGCGTGTGTGTATTGGTGGTAAAAGGGCTCATCGCTAATACTGAAAATACGTTTTGACTTTTTTCTTTAAAAAGTAGACTTCCAAACATCATTAATTACATTAAAAAAAAAAGTTTAAAGTTGCCGATACGTTTTTTTGTGTTCCTGTGTCTTTTTAATCTTGCAAGCCCATCAGGGTAGGGGTGCTGTCTCCTAGATAATCTAGCGATAACAGAACAGTATTTTCCAAGTGTTTTCCAGCTATCAGTGCTAGCGTTTGGTCAACAGCGTAGATCTCTTCTGGAATGCTGGATGGTTCAGCAATTCAAATATTAAGGCTTCGTTATGTTCTGTTGTGTGTTAGGTCTTCCTACGATGTGTGAGTTAAAGATCACGATGAAGTAGGAGATGGTAGAACATGTTTCCTGCCTGATGTGTTGCTGCTGACTGCGCTGCTTTCTGCATCACTTCGTTTCAGGTTTGGAAAAATGGAAGGCCCTCACAGCTTGAATTTGGTGGTACCAAGGTGTGTCATCTCTTTTTGGACTGGAAACGGTACTGAAGCGAAATGATAGAGCATCTTGTCCTGCCAAGAAAGGATAAAATGAAGCTGCAGAGTAAATTGGAGAAGACTTGAGTGACCGAAATGGAAGACAAAGCACAGTGAATGTATATGTGTACGCTGTGCATCAGAGAGACAGAAATGGAAAATACAGCTAAGTGTTTTTCTGCTGCAAAAGGTGATGCCTACCCAAGGAAGAGGAGCACAGTAATCTGATTTAGGCTGCAAGACCAAAAGAAAAACTGCTAACTTCCAGTGACTTCTTATTTCAAGCAGCCAGCAGTTCTTTTCCTATTTTCTGTTTCTTTTATGCTTCCTTGACTTCCCTTCCCTAAGTTTTTTTCACTCCCTTACTGTCAAGGTGCAGTTATGTTACCAAAAGAAAAATAATTTGTTTGGTATTCCTTATAGGAATATTGGCATTTTAAGAAAAACGACAGCTTGAGGTGCTACGTACATGAGTATCTTACAGCTCCCCTTAATAATAACTTATCCCAAAGTGAAGGTAATGAGCTTTGTGTTCTTCAGAGCCACCCTGCTATTAAGGAATAGCGATTACAGATATGTGACAAAAAGATCGACACTTTAATTGACATCAAACTCTCCTGGTTCCTATGAGCGTGTATTGCGGAGGATGCACTCACCAAAAGCATACTGAGCAGATGGCACTGATACTTTGTCACTATGTACCCCTTTTGCTGTCAGTATTGCACGTGTAGAGGAGCTTCTTTTGAGGGAGGACATGAAAGCTGTGCTAAGTTTTCTTTTCCAAATGATTTCAGCATCTGGGTGGGGTATCCCTTTTGGCACTGACTCTTTTTTTTTTTTTTTCCCATTGCTTGTTTCAAATGAGCACTAAAATAGAGGGCTGTGCTTCGTTACACTTCGGTAGGAATCTTGAGGTGTGTGTTCTCAGGTTTCATGGACCGCTCATTGTTTAATGAGGTGATTTTTTTCTGGTCCCGAAATAGATGGCTGTAATGCCAGAGCTCTGCTGAAATACCAGGTATTCTTTTCAGAGAAATTGGTTAAAAGTATGACTTCAGAACTATGTTACCCAATTACTGACACTTCAGAATCTCAGCCAAGTGTCCAGTATTCTTATGTTGCTGGCATTTACAGGACAGCATTATTCAGTTAAATTAGAGGTCTTGGTAGCAACCTGCTCATCCAGTGATGCTGCAGGATTTGTGATGGGTATAACTAGAAGATGAGATTTGTCTGCTGTGTCTTTAGATGTCTACATTATTCACCTTAAACCCTATAGTCTAAAAGAAACTGATGTCTTCACTGTGGTGTCTACAGAGTAAATAGTTAAGAAAAGTCCTTTTTAAATAGGAAAAGCAAAATTAAATTGACTGCATATATTGGTTATTGCTGTTAGTGTTGAGGTGGTTTTTTGTTGTTGCTTTTTTTAAAAAAAAACTTTTTTGAAGGATACGGCAAATTGGATGGCTTGAAAATGATAGGATGACCAGAGAAAACTGGTTAATCTCTTTAATTCGATACAAAATTAAAATATTTGTGAACAACCTGTGGAAAGAAAGCAAGTAGTTTTTCAGATTTCATTTTGGGTGTTTATCTGTAAAGAAAGTTTCTTGGAGAACATCACTGAAATTGGAAGGTGTTTAACAGGAAACAGCATGCCCATTTTTACTTATATTAAGAATTTAGAATTATAGAAGTTCCTTGCTATGAGCATTTTGTGTTCCATAATTCTGTTTTCACAATGTCAGCAATTATGTGTTGAAGTTAACGTTGCTCCTTTTTTTTTTTAAAAAAAAAAAAAAAAAAAAAAACTTTTTAAGAGCTTTTTTGTTGTTTAGAAACAAATCCAAAAGCTTCTGTATTGCTCAAAAATAGCGAGTGTGCTTCGTGAGTTACTTTCTTTAAAGAATGTTCTTAAAATGGATTGAAACTGTCTGAATTTATTTGGGAGCAGTATTTTATCATTTGTGTTGATAATCCCTTTTGGAAAAGAAAACAGAAGTGTAAACAAGAAAAAAAAAGTCCTGGTTTTCTTGCTTTCTGGGAGATGTATACTAGCTTGATTCAAATGAAGTCTCTTTATTTTGGGATAATTTTTGTTTATTATCAAATCATTTTAATAATTTTTGAGCTAGTTGCTCTCCAGAGCATTAAAGCTAAGCTGTCTCAACAGGAATGGGTTATGGTTTTGCAGAATTATTTCTATTATTATGAGCAATCATTCCGTTTATTATAGCTGAAGATCATTATTAACTGTAATAAACCTCATGCGTTTGACAATACTTTGTAGTCAGTTTCATTATTTTGCTTCAAGGAGCTTAAAACTTGAGGTAAAAGTTTTTTATTCCATTGTGCTGAGCACAGTGAAATCTTACCCTGTTGCTTGAAGGCAATTAATGATAATACAAATCGTATTTCTGCATTTCTGTAGACCTTACGTGTAACAGTGGGGGGAGAAGTACTGAAATCTAAGAAGCTGTTATAGAAGCACACAGATTTGCAAGGAGTCTTGGGAGCAGGTTTGTTGTAGTTGGTTTGAACTATGGTCCGAAGTTTTGGGTTAGACCTGTGTGGAGCCAGGAGTTGGACTCGATGATCCTTATGGGTCCCTTCCAACTCGGGATATTCTGTGATTCTATGACCCCATTTTTCCTTATTGAATTATTTAGCAAGAAAGCAAGTGAACCTTTGATGTATTAAAAATATATTTTTCTGGTATAAAGAAAGGAAAGCAGTATTGCTTAATCTGTTTTTAAAGGTGTGATCTTTATCTTTTTCTTTTATCTTTTTTTTTTTGCTTTTGTCGTTTAGGTCTCTGGCAAGTGTAATGGACAGTGCAGAAAAAGGCCTGTCCTCGGCTGAAAATTTAAAAGGTTTTATTGAGATAATAATTCCATTACTGATAGAGTGCTGGATTGAAGCATCTCCCGCACAATCAGCTCCCATTCTCGGAAATCTTTTGGAATCAGATTCTCAGCAGCTTATGCAGCAAGTGCTTAGTATAATACATTTATTGTGGAAGCTCACAAAGCGACACGATGAAACATACAAAATGGTAAGGGAGAAGTGATCCGTGGCATAATAATGAGAGTTCATGTTGTTTTGATCAGAAACCAGTGAGTTGGTGATGGGAAATAGCGGAAATATTTGAGTAAGAGAGAAAAAGCCTAGGGTTTGAGCAAAACTGGAGGTTGGATTTTGTCAGGTCTCTTACTCTAGAAAAGAATCCGTTGAACTAAGCAGTGAATTCAGCGCTAGTCCTCAGGAATGACAGACCACCACAAAAACTTAGGAGCCTGAAAATTATATTGGAGAAAAGGAGCGTTGTCTCCCAGATAACCTCTAGAATGTAAATGTGACCCAAGTGTGGTATGGATTATCTTTTTTCTTGTTTTTACATATTGAAAGGTATTACACATCGGGGTAGTGGATAGGAAAAACAAACCCTAAACCCTAAAGGTAAGGGACAAGGGTTGTATGAAGTCTGTAACTGCTTGGCAGTACCTACACTGCTGTGTCGTGATTGGTAGTATCACCCATGACACTGAATCAAAGCCTAAATACGAGCTTTGGAAAGCATCTTTGAAGGTTTTTGCCATTATTATTTTATCTGTCTTTTATTTTGATAAATCAATTACTTTTTTTTTTTTTTTTCAATGTTTGCTGCTCTTCAGAAGGCCTTGCAAACAGGAAAACACACACACTTTTCTTGCCATTTTGGCTGTTGAGGCTAGTTAGAAGGAATTACTTGACAGCTCTTTTATCTCTGTATAGGATTCTAGATCCATGTGCTGAACAAAATCTGCATACAGAATAATTACTACAAAAAAAAATCAGGAATCAACCCATTACACCAGAGTTAGCCAACGTACACAGACAGCCTGAGAGGGCTGAAATCAGTGTCCCTGAATAAAACATGCTGTTCCCATTTACCTCTGTCCTTTCTACAGAGCCACCTGGAAGCAGGCAGAAAGGAGGCTGCGGCAGCCTGCTGCTGCTAACCTTTTTCTGTAGGGTGCTTTAGGGCTGCTGCCCTTAGCCATAGGGTATCTATCTGCCTTTTGGTCCCAAAAAAGGAGTGCTCCTGTGTCACGATGTAAGACATTTTAGGTACACACCGGTGCATTGGGACCTTAAGATGTTCAGAAGAAAATCTGATGTCCATACAACTTTTTTGAGGATACTGTATTTTATAATTGTATATTCTCTGTTCCTTTATAGTTACCTTATATATAAAGTACATTGCAATAGCTCAGTTTGAAAATGGAAGTTTTGCTTATGAAACAGTCCTTGGGCTTTAAGGGCCAAGCGTTTATTAGAGATCTTTTAGAAAAAGTATGAATGTGCTTAGTGGGAGCCTGTTATTCTTTGAAATGATGTAATGGTCATTCTCTTAATACTTGAATATATAAAAAAGATTGTTCCTGATCAATCTAATAACAATACAAACTTCTGTGTGTGTGCCATGGGTTCTGCTATATAGTTTGTGGAATGGTGACTTAGTGTCTGTTAACCCAAAAGGTAAAATTATTTTTGAATATAAAAACCTTATTCTGTAAGGATGACTTTTTTTCAGTAAGATGTTTTGTTGGAAGTCTTGAGCTGCAAGTATGTTAATAATGGGAAAGATGAAGGCAGTGTCAGAATATGTCTTAAGGGAAAATTCAGGACAGTCACTGCAAGTAAATCAGAGTTCACTGATAAAATAATGTAAAAGCACCTTCAGTTCATATCTATAACTCACTTGGTTTAAAATTGTGTGCATTCACTTTAGTATGTGCTAGAAACGCATACTGGTCCAGTTTGGATTAAATGTTATCCCTCAGTCTTGAATCGTATCACAATTTTACTCTGTTTTGTGGGTCTTCCAGGTTGTGCATGATGGCCTTGCTATTTTTCACTTACTACCTTGTTTTCTGTCATCTGCTTTCCTTAATAGGAAGTATGGCTCCGAATGAATTACCTTGTTGATTTCAAGCACCACTTCATGCGTAGTTTTCCTTACTATTTACAAGAAACAGTAAGGCACAAAAAGAAAGATTCGTGGAAAGGGTAAGAATAAAATCAGTGTCGTGTTAACAGCTTTTAGTTTCGTAAAATGAGACAATGTATGTGAGCCTTACTAACCTTTTAATGTTGTAAAACTTTTTATTGTGTGTGCCTGGGAGGTCTGTACAGCCAGAGAATTTTGGTTGTACTTATTAAAAGTATTGTATAGGAAATCATCTGAAAGTCCTCCAGTAGAAATGAAAAAGCTGTTTTAAAGAAGTGAAAGTACTGCAAACTGTGCTACTGAAAATGGAGCTGTCATAGTGGAATCTTGCTTTATTCTAGGGGTCTATCATGCTGCAGGTACATTTGTGTTTGAAATCATGTTTGGTATTTCAAGTACTGCATTTTCCCTTCCTAGAAGGGCACATAGATCAGAGTGGCAGCATAGCTCCTAGTGAAGTATTTTCATTTCAGCTAGCCTTGTCCATTAAGTTGCTAAAGCCAAAAGATGTTTTGCTTTTCCAGGTTTTGACCTGAACTCCCCTTCTTGAAACTGAACATCTGAGAACTAGTAGTTGGGCATCACAACCATCTTTCTTGTCTTGTAGGTGACACCCTGACTTACCAAAATTCTGTGCGTCTTTCTTCACTATACTACTAGATCGTGCCCCATTCTTGCACTTAAAATAAGCATGCTGTTGGATAGATACTGGACAGTTTTGTGGTTTTGTTTTGGATATTAATCGAGGATTTCCAAAAACTTAGCCTCATGTCATGTAAATAAAAATAGTTGCCTTTTGTTTTCCCAACTTACCGATATATGGGTGAAAAGGCTTGCATTTAGAAATCTCACATGGCATTTTAAGGCTTCCTTCCTTCTCCGTTTTGCAAAATGTTGCAGAAATTTATCACAGTACTGCTGATAGCCCTTAGTGTCACCACGTGCTGAACATGAAAAAAAGATAATAGCATTTATGCAATGTGTAAATTGAGCCCATAGATGGAGATTTACTTCTCCATACTTTAACAGTTGGCTTTATTGAATTGAAGAGTGACTAGATTTAAGTTAGCACAGGGTAAAGTGCTCTGTTATGTCACTTTCACACCTCTATATCATGTTTTGAACATAGGCATTAATATGTGCAGCTTTCTGTAGACAAATGCTGTGACTTTGTATGCTGTGGGTGTTCAGTCACCGTGCAGTGAAGTTCCAGCATTAGATGTCAAGCTGCAACATCCTTGATTCCTTTCTTGGTAACCCTTAGTTTTGACTTTCAGACCTCTGAAGGATATAGTAATGGTGATAAATGTGTCTTATTCCACAGGAGATTGGAAAAAGGTACATAAATGAATTTCTCTATGTTCTTCATGGTGCTTTTAGTTGTGTGACAGTGACAAAATCCATGTGATTCTTCACAGAAGAAGAAACACACAAAAGAAACAAAACTAAGGGGTCATTTTTCCAGCGTTCCTTTTCCTGTTTCAGTCACCTAAAAGTGGTACTAGACCAGGGTAAAAATCTCAGAGGAGTAATCAGCCGAAGAGAAACAATTTACAGCTTTGGTTCTCACTGCCGCTATAAATACAAGAAATAGACATCGTGGTGGCAAAACAAAAATTGTCATTTACCTGAATGTGGTGTAAAAGTCAAATATGAAGACTCTTTTTGAATGTGTATTTGCTTTAAAACTTCAGCATTTTAAATTTTTTTCCCTATGTGGTATAATTCCTACTGAAGTAACAGTACATTAAAAAGTGTAATTTTTTTTTTTTCTTTTTCCCTCCGTTCCCCCTTAGCAACAAGTATTGTATGACACCCTCAAACAGTGTAGATCATCTTTTACTGAACTTAACCTTGTGTGACATAATGGTTTCACTAGCAAGTGCTTCAACACTTCAGGCAGATTCTGGTTGGTTGGACATGATAAGGAAATTTGTGACAGATACTCTTCAGGATGGCAGCAGGCTGAATAGCAAGCAGGTGAACAGATTGCTTGGTGTGACTTGGAGACTAATGCAAATACAGCAGAACAAAGGTAAGATGTGGGCAGTTTCTGAAAAGTAAAATGTAGGCACTGACAAAGAGATTGAGTTACTTTTTTCTTTTCAGGTCGCTGAAAAGTATATGCACAAAGTATATATTTGTGTACCTGTCCTCTGGTTTTTACTTCTTAAGACGTTCTTGCAAATGGGAAGACTTTTTCTTTACTGGAAAAAATAATAATTACTAGGAAGGAGATTTGCATGATATTAAAATATTTTAGTCCTTATTTAAAATCATTAATGTAGCTTGTAGACATCCTCGAGTAATGTCAGATGGCCATCCTAGTTCTATGGTAATGTGAAAAGTGTTCAAGGCCAGGCCGGATGTGGCTTTGAGCAACCTAGTCTAGTGGGAGGTGTCCCTGTCCAGGATGGAATTGGACAGGGTTCTTTAAGATCCCTTTCAGACCCAAATCATTATATGATTCTATGAAATACCAAGGTAATTCTGATGAAAGCTGCTGTAGCATTTGATTTTAATCCTTTTCCATGGGAAACCCATTTCCAATTATGACGTGTGCGACCAACACAGTGTTTTGGGTTCTCTTCCCATCCCCTCACCAAAATAATTCCTGACTTTGTTTGCCATGTCTGTTCACTGATTGATGCAGGACTTCTTAAAGAAAGGAATTTCTCAGTAAGTCTAAAGGTGACAGTGGTCTATTGTGTCTTACCAGTCTGGTAGAATTAAATTCCACAGCCAAGTGGCATTTATAGAAAATGTTATCTCCCTGACAATAAGTAATCATTCCTATCTATACTACAAAATTTAGCTTCCTGCTGAAGGCAAGTAATAGTCCACAGTCAGAGATGTGCCTGTCTCATCGTCTGAGCCAAAGCAGAAGAGTTGATACTAAACAAATACGTTTCCAACTATTATATCAGATGCTTCGCACTTTTCTTTGTAGTAAAACATTGAATTTTGCTTTGTCTACTAGACTCTTGCCAGATAGAGAAGAATTTCTTGTGTTTTTCTAACCAAAGTAGCCATTGTAGTTAAACAATTCTCCTCAAGAGTGCAGAAAATAAATAAGCTTTAAAAACAAACAAAAAATTAAGTGAACTTCCAAAATATTGATGCATATGGATCTTGTCTTCTTACTCTGTAAAGGTTTAGGAATTTTGTTGCTAGTAGGAAATTGTTTACCTCAGGAATTTGTATCTGTTTTTGTGAACAATTTATCTTGTCCCTTCTAGATAATCCTTGTGCAGTACTAAAAGCCTGACTAGATGTAAGATTAAACTTCATTTGCTAGACGTAGAGGAAGTATAGTTTCAACAGGCTGGATAAATGGGCTGACAAGAACCTCATGCAGTTCAGCGAGAGGAAGAGCAAAGTCCTGCACCTGAGAAGGAGCAGGCCCATCCACCAGAACGTGCTGGGGCTGCCCAAATGGAAAGCAGCTTGGCAGAAAAGGATGTGGGTGGTCACCGTGTTGACCACGGGCTGCGTGAGGAGAAGCCTTGCCAGCAGGTCAAGGGAGGTGATTCATCCTTTCCACTCAGCACTGGTAAAGCCACGTGGAGTACTGTGTCCATTCTGGGCTTCCCAGTTCAAGTGAGACATGGAGGTACTGTAGAGAGTCCAGCAAAAGATCATGAAAGTGGTTAAGGAACTGGAGCATCTCTCCTACGAGGAAAGGCTGAGAGAGCCTGGAGAAGGGAAGGCTTGGTGGAAACTTAGAAATGTCTGTAGACATCTGTCCTCATCTAAAGAGGACAGAACGAGACTCTTCTCAGTGGTGCCCAATGGCAGAACAAGAGGCAGTGGGCAAAAACTGAAAAACAGCAAGATTTCTCTGAGCATCAGGAAATACTTTTTCACTGTGAGTGTGACTGAGCACTGGCAAAGGTTGCCCAGAGAAGTTGTGGAGTTCCCACCCTGGAAACCTCTCTCCTTGGAGATATTCAGAAAATGTATGGACATGGTCCTGGCCACCAGGTTTAGGTGATCCTGCCTGAGCCAGGGGCATTAGACCCAGTGATATCCAGAGGTCCAACCTAAACCATTCTATGGGGAAAAACAAACAAACTTCCTTTCTTGATTCTTTTGATGGTGTTCTAGAAATTTTGAACTGTACTGTATAAAATGATATTCCTAAAGTTGGTACATACTGAAGATAAGTCTGAATTGTTTAAAACGTATCTGAAATTGAGAAGGGGTGTGTGTGTGTATACATATATATATATGTATAAAGAAGACTGCAAAAAAAAAGCTGTTAATCTTTTCTTAGAACAAAATGGAAATCAAGAAAGGGGAAATCTAGACAGAAGAAACAATTAGAGATGAAATAAAAAACATGGTCAACCTTTTCAGCTTTATGCAACAAAAATATGATGTCATCTTTGCAGTCCTGTTTTTTCAGGACTGCCTACTTTGAGTAGTTATCTATGCTGGGGTGAAACGTACCTTTTACTTTGGATGTCTAGAAGAGCTTTGAGCTGACATCTGAAGATTTCTCTCGTTTGTTCAAGATCAGACTCTGTATCTGCTCTTTATAATTAGAAGATCTGTTGCTTTCTTGCATTTCTCAGGTATAACTTCAGCAGCAGTTTACCTGCTAGTTGTATTTTTGATAAATTTTCTTCAACTGAGAGAGAACAGCCAGTCACTTCAGAAGGAGGGAGGGCACATGCTGATTAAAACTGGAATATGTTAAAACCTATGAGGACCTGAGCTGCATTTTGGAAGTCTGTACAATGTGGACCTTTTAAATACTACTTTTAAATAATTCATTTTGAAATTGCTTTTGTTTTTAAACTTGTTCTGTTCATAGGAAGCAATTCAAACAGTAGGACATGTTTTACTGAACCTGCCATGGAGATTTATTTGAAGGTGGCTGAACATTCTACATGCTTAGAATATTTATTTCTTAGAAAATTTTCCGTTAACCTTTCTATTTCCAGCTAATTAATGAACTGCTAATCAATTGAGAATAAGCAAGCGTTCTGTTTAAGAAATGCAGTCCAAGATAAATCTTCATTAGACAAATATGTGAAATGAATAAGTTAATGTTCCTAGCGCAAAAAAAAAAAAAAAAAAAAGATCTTAATTTATCTTAATTAAAATTCATTCTAATATTTGATGTATTTCTTAGTTGACAGGTTTGTTAGATTTCAACTTCTCAATGGTTCCCTGCATTGTGATTAAGCATGCCCATGCCATTTCAGGTGCTTTTTATAGCGTGTCTTTTCCTGAGAATTTCTGTACAGTAACTTAAATACATTCCCTGGTTTTACTGGAGTTTTTCGATTACGACTGGACCTGTAATCATTTTTAGTATGGAGCATTCTTGTTAAAATGTGGTCTTCAGGGGCAAAAGTAGCTCTGTTCAGTGTGGAACACATCATCGTGTCTGGTTTTGAATGCATAACTTTAACTGCTTTGTACACCTGAATGGAAAGCAAAAGTTTTGTGATCTTGGATTATGAAAACAATGAGAATAAGTGATTACTGCTAGTTAAGTACATCTCGACAGCAATTAGTTCACTGGGATCAAGCCCTATTCAGACAACTTGAGTGAGGGGTAGTGCTCTTCATGTCTCTTATCTTTTCAGATACTTCCCTGTTCTTTTAGGCATGTCTTTTCAGAATTCAGATATTTGTATGATTATCATATTTTTTTCACGCTTTGTTAATTTTACTTCCAATATTTCAATCTGGCTTCTAAAGAAAATGTTTGGTCTTTTTTTCAGTCTACTATAATAACTTCTGCACTTGCTGGCCAGTTTTAGCCACCTTTGACATGAGGTTAGAACTCAAACATTGTTGTAAGTCTGGTGATAAAGCGTAGTTGGCTAAAGCTTCAGAGAAGAAAAGGTTGCAGTGCAAGTTTAGCAGATCTCATTGTAGCGGCTTGCCAGTGGCTCTCAAGGTATGTATTTTCTGCTTCATCAGCAAATGTGGTGTGGAGCCAGCTGGTTCGAAGACGTGGCGAGCTGATGAGGCTGATGTGTGTGTGGCAGGGAGGGACAGTATGGAGATAACTGCAGGCAGTGGCGGTGAGGTTTTGGAAACAAGGTGAAGAGTAAAGGAGACCAGTGGCATGAAGTTATTGCGCTAGGGAAAAAGGATGTGGAAGACAGCTGTGGAAAACAGGAATTTATTACTTATTGCACTGGTTTCAAGGTAGTTAATGAACTGTCTTCAGGAAGCTCTGAAGTTTTCACGTACATGCTGTCTCTATAGCTGCGTGCTTCTTTCATAAGCTACACAGCACGGTGTTTTACTGATTCACGTATTTATCCAGTGGTTTGTTTTGAAGCCTTGTGGTACTTCCCCTATGGAAATAACTGTAGGCAGTTGCAGATACAGATTATACGTAACACGTGTGCATGTATGTATGAAATCAGAAGATTAAGCAGCACTATTTGATTTTTTTTTTCTATATTATTGTTCCAGTGGCTACAGAACCCTTGATAAAAGCAGTATATACACTATACCAGCAGCGGAATCTCCTCCTCCCTGTCCGTACATTGCTTTTGAAATTTTTTAGCAGAGTTTACCAAAAAGAAGATTTGAGGGCTCAAAGAATCAGGTAAAAAACACTTCTATATTCTTTTTCATTTCAACACAGCATGTTTATTTCAAAAGTTAGAATATCGAGTTTATATGTTGTAAAATGTCAGTGTGGATCTGGTTTGGCGCTGTCACTGAAATTTCAAAGTTCAGGTTCCCTCGGAGTTGAGATTGATGTGTGTTAGCTTGTGGATCTTTTTCTTTAATATAAGTACTAGATTTAAGATTTAACTTGCAGTGTATTGCTGCAAACTTACTGTGTGGTAGTCCTTCCCAGGTATGTCAGTGTTGTGCAGCTATTGCAATGGAACTGTGTCCATTACTCCAGCGTGAGGTCATGGACTTGTGACTTAAGTGGTTCCATTAGTACATGTCTAGCCTATCGTATTTATTTTCTTTAATAAAAGTACACTTCAGTTGTTTTGGATGTGTGGCTTTAAAGAGACTAGGTTTGAGAAAATACTCTGTCCTTTTGGGATCCCACTTATATGCATCTATTAGATACCTGACTAGCTTCAGGTAAGAGGAGATGATTCTCTATATTGCTGTTTTAATTTTTCAGCATAAGATTTGTCCAGATTATTCTGCTAAAAGTTTAGGTGATGTATTTTTCAACTAAGCCATGTGGTTCCAACTATGTAAAGTCCTTAAATACAGATCGGTCTTCATCAGTCTTGAGACCTGAAAAGGGACACAGGATCATGCCCATGATACCTGCTTCTGCTGCTGGGTAAAAATCAAACCTCAGGGCCGCCAGAAATGCTGGCATCCATTAGCACAGTCCAGCTTTGGAAATATAGTTATTTTCTGTCAGTCCTCTTCTTCTTTTCAATCTTGTATTGTGGTCAGACCTGAGTACATGTAATTAGATCTACAGACAGAAAAATGTAACATTATGCTATAAACATTAGAAAAAAGAGGGAATTTGAAAGACAGGAAAAGACTAGGCAGCATCCCATTTTCCTCTTCTTTTTCACCCTGGGTGAAAAAGATTTTTTCCATACTAATTTCCCTGACGTTACATAACAACTGTTTTCTGAACAAGTCCTGAGCATCTCACCCATGGCTTCATATGTCCATCTAACGTCTAGAAAGCTTTAACTTTCAACCTTTAAATGTCACAAACAGCAGCAGTTTTCATGGTATTTTCCTTTCCTCAGTCCTCTACATGGAATTGTAACAATTTTAGTAACTGAAGACTGAACTCTCAAAAGGCCAAAATTATTTGCAAAAAGAATATATATACCACTGTTTGATGACATTTTAAGATAGCATAATCTTTATGTACTGGGACAATCCATTTCTTTCCATTAGAAACAGTGTTTTCCAGTCTTCAAGATGTGGATTGGGAAGTGGATCCTGGTTGACATTCATGTTATTATTCCATTCAGCTTGATATTGTAGCTCTTTCAGACCTCCTGTGGCTGCTCTTCTCATTTTTTTCCATCCTAAAGGATGGATGGCAGATTTTGGCCTACTGTTGCGTGGGAGGAAGGTGGAGAGCACCTCCCTTTAGTGCCCTCTTACGCAGTTATAGACACTTTGTTTCCTCCATTTTTTTGGTGAGGGATTTAAAGTCTATTGAAAATTAGATTATTTTAATCATTATTATGCTAATCTTATTGACACCTTCAACTTGAACTTCTTGATTGTTATATGTAGTCATCTGTTTAGTACTGATGTGATAGAATAATTTTGATTTGTAAATTATACTTGCTCTCATAAGTAAAACTGCCACAGAAACTGTAGCCTTTGAAAAATAGGATTGGTCTATGAAACTGGATTGTTTTAGTTTGAACTAGACAGGATAAATAAAAACAGTTTTCTAGTGGGGTTGTCGAATTCTAAAGCTCAGCATCAGAGACGTTGAAAGCAAATTAGAAAAAACATAATTAGCAACTTGGTGAAGCTTGAGGTTGGCCAAGAGAAATCACATCGCATTTCAATAAGGGTATGTAGTCAACTCTGCATCTGGAGTAGAATAAAGTCATGCACCAGTTCTTGCTGAGCAGCACAGGAGTAGCAGTTAAAAAATAGGTGCCAAGCTGCGTATGAGTTCACAGTGCATTCCTCTCGTGAGTAGGGCAAACCACCGTGATCTATGTTAGGAGGAACGTGGCCAGCAGATTGACTAAAATTCTTGTCTTTGCTCAGTACTGGTGAGGCCATACCCATAATGGTGTGTCTGGTTTCAGCAGGATCACATTATTCATTCTGAATTTGAAAGTCTAGTAACAAGAGTAATGGATTGCCTGGGGAGTTCAGAAGTAGTCAGAATGTAGTAATAATATAAAATGATAAAACTAACGAGAAATGGAAATGTTGCTTGGCCAGCATACAGCCAGTTCACACGCTTACTTTCTAAAAGAGCAGTAAGTATGTAGTGCAAAAACTGGACCAAATAAATACTTCTGTTATAACCCTAGTAGCTTAGCAAAGCGCTCACATCTTCGGGTGAAATATTCTAAGCAGTTTATTGTCATTTAATTATACCTAACATTAAAGCAACTTAGTCAAGACTGGAAAAAGTAAGTTTTTTTTGTTTGTTTTTGATTCCCCAAAATAATTTTCCCTCTTTCTTTAGAAGTCGAAGTAAAGTTTTATCTCGTTGGTTGGCTGGTTTACCGCAGCAACTTGCTCTGCTTGGCTTGAGAAACCCCGAGCTTTCAAATCAGCTGATTGATATCATTCATTCTGCTGCTTCTCGTTCAAACAAAGAATTGCTACAAAGTTTACAAGCCACTGCTAATCAAATATACGGTAAGACTTTGCTCTACAGCATACTGAATTTTTTTCCATCGCTTGTCAGGAAAGTTGCAATGCATGGAAAATACAAGTGTTTCTGAGGTGAACGTAAAGTGTGTGTTCTGTGGGGGGAGATCAGTCATTTACAGGAAAGGTTAAAAGGAATGATGTATCATTTCCTAAAGGCTGGCAAAATGGTTAAAATGTACAATTAAAGTTATCAGGACCTTAATCTGATAGATCAGAAGCTTCTGGTTTTTTGAAATCTGCTTCTGGTAGTATTGCCTCTTTTTACTCTTTTTTTCTTCCTTCTTCAGTGTGCTGTACCTTATAGGCACATACATAGTAAGAGCTAGAAAAGATGAGGGGTCACTGCATTAGATACTTGTGTGAAAGCTTTTGTGTATTTAGAACGTTTGAATTTTGATGTTTTAATACCACTTGCCAGAATTTTCCAAGTAAGTTTTTTTTTTTTTTCCTATTAATTTAATGCATGCTGCTCCTTTTTGAAGCTGAAGCCTTGACCGGAAGTGCTTTAAGTTCTGTGGGTCCAGGGCACTTCTTGCTTGTTATTACCTAAGGAAGGGGGAATATAGTCTGTTGGGTTGTGGACTCCTACTTGCTGTTTCAGGAAACACAAACAATAGTATGTCCATATGTTGTTAAACCCATACCTTGTTTCCTTTCTGAAAGTGATGAGTCAAATAGATTCTCCTGTTTACAAGACACAAAATGTATTTGGGTCTATCAAGGTGATACAATTGTATTGTTGTGATGGTAATAAATTGCCTGTTAGCACATAGGGGCTTTTCTTCTAAAAATAAAAATGTTCTCTTCTCCAGAATTGCATTGTTGTGCAGTCTGGCGATTTTGTTGTGAGTATTGTGATAGATTTAGGCTATTTTCTTGACCAAGGCTCAAATAAAGTGGTTTCATCTGTTTTCAGCTTAAAGATAAGCTTCTACTTGTTCTTGAAGATATGAAATCAGAAATGAGACAGTGGATTTCTACATGCTTAAAAATAAAAAGATGTTTTTATTTCTATTATACTTCAGTTTAAATAAAATGCTTCTTGATTTACTTTTTTTTAATATGGACTCAATTCTTTTCAATAGTTTGTGGTAGTTAGGAAAATGCAAGTGAAAAGTGTTTTGATTCTATTCTTTTTTAGCATTGTTTTGTTACAAGTTTCACTCTTCGTAATTTCCCACTGGCCTTCCTTACTGCTTTTGGTACCCTTGTTTCCTCTGCTCCTCAGTTTTCTTCGACTTACGTCTCATTCTTCCTACACTTACGAACTTCCAATACATCAGTGACGTTAGGAGAAAACTGTATTTTGTGCCTAGCTTTTAATTCTTTCTTTGTGTGTTTTCAGACCCGCTAGATGGCACTCTGGTTCTGCTCCCAGCTGAGGCTCAGCGGCGGCTGGTTCAGCTGGTGTACTTCCTACCATGCCTCCCTGCCAGCTTGCTAGCTTGCTTGAGTCGCTGTTGTATTATGGGAAGAATGTCCTCAGAGCTGGCTGCCACTCTTATTGGGATACTGCGCATGAGGTAAAATGCTTAACCCATGCTTTAGTTTGCTGTAAAAATGTTTCGAACTTCCTTACTGGTTTGCACTACGTTAAAACAAAAGATAACGCGGAATGTAAGAATTGGCATCTTGAGGAAAGTTAATGCTTCTGTCAAATTTTACTCTTAGACTTCCACTTTGTGGCCTTATATTGACTGATTTTCTGCAGTGTTTGATATCAAAATCATATTCCTTATCTTTGAGGTTATGCGCTGTTGAGCACTCTCTACGCTGGTGGTCTTTGTTCTGCCATGGATTGCAGCTCTTCCTCGTAAATACTTAGACTTGACCTCGTAAATACTTTGACTTCACGGTGTTAGTAGTGAAAAATAACCTATAAAACAGAGCAGAACATGAGGATATATAAAGCTTTTAAAACTTGCTCTTCCTATAGTCACCACACTTAAATAACTGTAAATTGTAGTTGCTAGGCAAGTGTCTTGTTAGAAATCATTCACACACCTGTTGTGTTTCTCCTGACTTGAGCACGTTTGACTATGAAGTTGGGGAGAGATTGCTGTTCCCCAGAAGTGAGTGGAAGAATTGCTGAGATTTCATGATAGTATTTTGCTTTGCTGCTTCTGGAAAAAATATACGTGCTTCTTTCTGTTCCTTAGTGTTGTTGGAGCTTGGATGGATAAATAGGAGTTAGGCTAGTATGAATTATGATGTACTGCCAGATACAGACCTGTTGATAATAGCCATGTAAGGTGATTAAAGTGATGGTGATAAAATTTATAATACTCTCTGTATAATGTGTTACTGCTATAAAAGTGAAAATCTGTGTAGTTCTGAGAATATGGATCTCCAATTTTATTATTTTTTAAAAAGGTTCTTTGCCATATACTACAAACTCAGTGACAAACTGACCAAATGAAAGGCAGGCATTGTGAGAACTGAAGACAGTAATAAGCACTAAGGTGCTTTTTTCTTTTTATTATCTGATTTTCAGTGTGGGAGATTTTTACAGTAATAGTGTAGCTGAAGATTATCAAGAAGGTGCAGGTGGGCTGAGGGCATTTGATCCTTTTGGCAGAAGATGAGAGAGACTGCTGGGGGGCGGTATGCTTACCAAAAGTAGGTTACATCTTGGCAATGGAGGAGGAGGAGCAACTTTTCATTTTTTCAGAAGTGCAAAGAGAGTCTTTTGATCTTAATTTATGGCATCTGGAACACGTTTTAAACGAAGTTGGATTCAAAGTTTGTGGGTTATCTACCGAAGAAGTTGATCTGAAATAACTATGAAAAATGAAGCTTGGAAAAAAGATACTAATCTTGATTGAGCATTGTTTCTCTTTGGTAAGGTAGTTTCCACAGTGTTAAGAGGAATTGGTATTTTTTTAAAAAAGGAGTCTGATCGGTTTTCTTCAGAAACATCTGAAAATAATGCAAATCCTTGTAAAGATTTGAATAACCTTTTTATAGACAAAATGAATGTAACAGCATTGAAAATACTCTCACCTACGTTGCCAAATTGAAAGTTTGTGGTAGAAATTTTAAAGGACTTGAAAACAAGCTTGACTTTTTTCAGCTATGGCTAAGCTTCTTCATATGTAGGTGAAACTTATTTTGTTGGTTTTTTTTTATGGTCCTGAACAAAGATTTTTATGGTAAGAATTTCAGCATAGGATGCCTTTAAGAATTGGAGAACCACGATGACGTCAGAAATTTTAGTGGTTGCTGTAAAGGGGATGTCCAAAAAACTTTGGGACCATTGTCTGGTAGCTAAAATTAGCCACCATGCATGCAAAAACACTGAGATAAGTAACAATATTAACTTCTTGAGAACAGAAAAGTCTGATGGATCCTTTTGCTTGGGAAGGGATTAGTGCAGTTAAGAAAAAAAAAAGAAGTCATCCATTTTCTAAATCTGAAATTTATCTGGGCTTTAAGAACTTCATCACCTGTGCTTGTGTGCAGGATATATGAGCTGATTTTCTAGCTCTTATCATCAGTAAAGCCTAGGTGGATTATTGTGTCCAGTTTCATGGCTTGCTTTTAGATAATGATATGGACAAAATGGACTGAATCTAAAGGAGAGCAGATGAAGAATGATAGTCTGTAAATTGTGATAAAGGGGAATGACTAACAAATTGGCATTGTTAGGCAAATAGGACTGGGAAGGAGGGGGAGCTTGTCTTTGTGTGTGTAAAAGGCTGTTGAAAAGGGATGGGAGAATGCGGTTTTAGCAGGATTAGAAATATTAAATGGGAGAAAATCATCTGTTTAGAGTGCTAGCAAGATTTTTCAAAAGTAGAGAGACATACCGGAGTAAACTGTAGGAAGGAGGTATAGAATATACTTCACGGCAGATATTTATGTCTGTACGACATGGATGGCAAAGGTAAAGCCTTAAGGGAAGTAAGAGGGACTAGGTAATTTCTGGTAGTCGTTTACAGCACTTGTGATTCTTTGAATTAAACATGTAAGTTCTTGAGGTGAACAGTACTATCCCAAAATGTATACAGCTTCACAGCTCAGTGGCACAGTGTGGTTGATGGGACACCTTCGGTAGTTTCAGATGATGATCTTGCTTAAAGAAACTGATACAAATCAGTCCATTCAGAGACCTCATTTATGAATAAAAATGATACTGTCGCTAGATGGCAGTGTTTTTCTTCCGTTACATTTTTGTGCAATTTTTGTGATGGGGGAGTTCTTGTAAAGCTCTTTTCTTCTCAGCCACCTGCTTATCTGCCGTGCTTTAAATAGATCGCATTGTAGCATCAGAGGCTCACTGCTGTATTTGGCAATTGTTTTTAATTTCTTTAAAGCTTTTATTTCCATGTTATTCTTGACCGGCAGATCGTGTACGTTCTTACGTGCGCTGGAGAATGTACATATATACCCATGTATATTTGCCAGGGAGAAGCCACATGAAAGTGGATTTGATGAGAGTACATATGGATGATGATAAGGCTGTTACAGTTATTCCAGGAACAATCGTTATAAGATGAAGAAACTCTTACCTATCTTTCATGTGTGTGCATGTGTGTACAAACTATAAAAGTAGATAGTAAATCTATCCAGATGGCTTAAACCACAGCCCTGTCATGGTACCAGGCAGTAAACATTAAATTTAATTATTGCATATTAACTTTGGGAAGTTTTTGTTAATTGGAAATGGATTTTGAAGGCATCCTGTAATTTCCATTTTTAATTTTTGTGATGGTGAAATTAATAGCCAGCTGGTCTGCAGGAGCTGACCAAGTGAGCCGTGGTGGACTCTGTGTGCTGAGAATCAAGATGATGATGACGGTAATGCCATATAAAACGGGAAGGTTTCTGAGCATGGGAGGGTAATTACCTATACTGTTAAATGGCTAGAAGAGTTCGTGCAATGCTCTTGGCTTCTATGCACTACAGCCCTTCCAGACAGCACAGGGCAAGGATTGTTCCGAAATTAATGGTGGCTTAAATAGAGCCACCCTGTCTTGGATGCTGACAGTTTAAAGGTACGAACATGGCCTGACTACACTGATTGCTACTCCGTTGTCAAAGAACAGGCCTTGCTGCTGGTCAGTTCCCTAGGACAGATGCAGTTGGTGAGTTGCAGGTGAAAATGAGGGAGAAAGGTGGTGGCCTGGGCTAATTTCCTTGCCCTTCTTCAGTGCCTGCTGTGTGGGTCCTGAGATATAAGTAACTTTAAATCCAGTCAGGGAGGGTGTTGAGAGATGGAGGTGTGCCAGACCTATGGGGTATAAATCCTGCTCCCCACTCCTGTTCATACACCAACAGGGGCGAGGAAGGGCGTGGAGGAACACGAGAACAGCCTGTGACCTCGGAGTGAGAGAAATGAGAGGTAACAACTTCTTGGAAGGAGTTAAGTTCTCTGAGTCACCTTCTGATTTAAGACTCTGACAAGCTGAAATTTATGGGGACAAATGGAAGGATACGGGAAGTATTTTTTAAGTGTTTGCACTGAATCTGCAAGGTGGAGTTTCATTATTTAGGTGGTACTACTTGGACTGAAGTATTGAGACAGACTAGTCTTGATGCAACGTGCCACGTTTCTAAAAGAAGTAATGTAAAAAATATTTGTGATTTCATGATTTGTTGGAATAGATTTTAAATACATGAATAGCAGCTCTCTACCAATTAAAGATGGTTAAAATGTGCTGGGCAGGGAATATACAATGTTTCACCTAAGTGGAGCTTAGGTTTGGAATTGCAGTCCTAACTTCATCTTTACGTTGGAGTCCTGGCTGATTCCATGAGGATATGGATATAGAAAGGTAAGGAATTCCCTCCAGGAATTGAAGAAATGTGTTAATTATGAGTGGGCTAATAGGGATTAAGGTCATAAACCTTAGCAATATTGTAAGGTAGAGGTAGCAAGTTTTCAGTGTAATCTTTTTGTACCTACTTTCTATGTTTGCAGAGAAGATAGGCTATTTCAGAACAGCTTCAAAGGAATAGTGAAGTAAATGCTTGGGTTTTGAGTGCTTTTTGGAGGACCGTATTTGAGGCGAATCTTTTCGTTTAATATGGACCTGCATTAGATGTTGTAAATGCACTTTCTTATTTGTGATTGAATTCCTTGTTTGTCTGACAAAAGGTAGCTCTTATCTTTACATATCAAAATCTGTATGCTCTTTACATATCAAAACCTAACAGCTGCAGAGGAATATCACTTGTCACCGTTTGGTAGACTTACCAGTTTTATTTGGTAGTTCTTAGTGTCTTTGTGGTGATTGAATGGCAGATGCTCTTGCAAGGCCCTCTGCTTTGTATAAGGTAGGATACTTCAGCTAGTTAATATATAATCCAAGTATTTAGTATGATTTATTTTATGAAATGCAGATTAAGAAATGCAGACCATGACCTTGTGATCAAATATCTTAACTAAGATACTAGATTGCTGACTTTATGAGAGAAGTTCTCTGTCTCTTGACATGTCTTGAGATACAAGTAAGGAAAACCTATTCAGCAGAATTACATGAATGCAATTTATTTATGTGCCTTATTTGTGCATAATAGTTACAAGTTATTAGAACTTTTTATCTGTTGGAACAGAGTGTCTGGAAATTACTTCACTGTAGCAGAGAAAGAATTGGACAGATAATATTTCAATGCCTAGCTTTAAATGAAACAAAGTGTGGGAGGCAATTAATTTATAACATTTATCTTTTGAAGTGGAGTATTCAGAAGTGGCTCCAATGGCTTCAAGCAGCCATTTTTTATTCTTGTTGGGCTCTCTCCTTGCTGGGGTCTCACAAAGAGTTGCTGTTTCCGTTGCTGTAGAAAAAGGAGAAAGATGAGGGCCATACACAGAAAAGCTGAGTGCTCTCTCCAAGCAAGACATAATTCGTGTGGGAATTCCTAGACTTCATAGGTTTGAGATAACTCTGGGGATAACATGCGTTCTGCTTGTCATCGCTTTAAATGGACCATTTCCTTAGGAGATAGTGACTTTAAAGTATTCTGTTGCTTTCCAAACAATAACGAGGGAGCACAGTTGGCATCACATCAAGGAAGTGGGCATGTTGGTTCCTGCTACCCTCAGGAATCTGGTGCTTAGAAAGAACTGGAATGGACTTTTACCATCTGTTGGTTAAAAGATATAAAATTCTGTCTTTCCACATAATTACTCAGATGTTCTAGGGCCATAGTGGAGTTTAAATTTTTCTACAGATACTTTCTTTTGGAATAAACACCACTATTTTATTTAGTTGCCCTAGTTACGGGGTCTGCAGCCTTTGACAACATGGCTTGAGGAGGTCAGTGAGAATGCAGGTAACTGGGAGCCCACATGCTACTTTAATAAAGACTTAGTGAATGCATTGTTGCAGGCAAGAAAAAACAAGAAATTCCTGCAAGTAGGAAAGGATCTGGAGAGATTATTGTAACCCATTGCTGTGACTGAGAGGTTCTTCCTCACTGAAAATAAAACACCACCCCACCACCACCACCCTTACACGTGGTACAAAGGAAAGTCAGCTTGGTACACCTTGAAGAATAAGCTGAAAATCTTACTTGTATAAGAAGGCATCGTAATTATGAATAGGTTATTAAAAAAATGTAAGAATAATGAAGTCTGTGTTCACTGTGAAGGGCTTTTTCTGGCTCTATTTCCACACCCCTCAATTTTGACACAAATATGAAGGAGGAGAGTGGAAAAAGGTAATAAAAATGCTTAAGGCACTGTTGAATGTAAACTAAAAAGAAAGATGTGCTTTCAGAAATTGGGCATTTCCCTGACTGGGTGCCACAGAGGCCAAAGGGCAAAAGATGGATCTGTTTTGCTTTCTGCAGGATCAGGAAGGATCTGTAGTTCTCGACAGTCAGATCCTGGGGTGTGTTACAGCACATTCCTTCAGCCCTATCTGTTCAGCAATTTTCCTTTTCTTTGCTCGCTGTTATGTGAAGTGTAACGCTTGAGAAGGAGAATGCTAAGCTCGTGTTTAAGGACGCAGCCCTCTAAATTTGTCTCCAGGTTCTTGTTTGTGGTTTGATATCCCTTAACTGAGGGGAGAAGAATTACGGTGCTGCACTTAAAATTGTAGCAGGCAGTAAATGCCTTGTGCTCATTAGTGAATGTTCCTTCTGATTTCGGCTGGCACTTATAATGTGTAAGCAATTTTTTTCTTCACACAACTTTTGCAGCCCTAGCGCAAATGAGTAGCTGACAAGCTTACTTTTAACAATGCATAGCTCAAATTGTTATTTTCTTAAAATAGGATTCATATTTTTCTCCAAATCCCTCTTAATTCCTTGCAGATGTTTGTTGTATTTTGCCACATCTCCAAATGGAAACACTTGATCCTTGAAAAGACATAATGGAAGTTTTAAAAAAAACAACAACAAAAAAACAAAAACCAGCTCACACTAACAAAAGATTGTCCGCACATGGCAGTGTATTAAAGGGAGAGGACAAACTCTGCTTGTTCTCGTGGTTTGTGTTCAAGACCCATGCTACCTGGCACTGACGTGGTGTGAATGACGGGGAGATGGGGACAGAGTTGGAGAAGTACTCAAAGATTGAGGTTTTTATAATTTCAACATCTGCGTGGCAATCTTGGTTTCCTGCCCCTTCAAAAACCGGTTTGAAAACCGAGTGTTGATCCTCGTTCACAGTGTGAGATGCAACTGGTTTGGTGAAGCTGATGCGAGGACCTGAGTTCATCCGTTACTGCAGTTGTGTTTTAATGCAACTGAAATTACTTTTCATTAAAGCTAAACACGAATAACTATGCCAAAGCTGAGATAAATATAGGCACAGGGCTTTTTAAGAAGAACAGATTTTACAGCTGTGCATGCTTACCTTGAGGAAAATGTCTTATACTTTTCTTCCATAAAGGTGCAACCGTTCTGGTGTGGTGCTTCCTTGGGGTTTTGTTCCTTCCAGTGTGTTTCATTTTTTATGTGCACGCAGCTCCCAGAACAAGAACATGGGAACGTTTGGGGTGTGTTGCAATGTACGTGCCCAGCTCTCCAGACCAGCTAACTCCATCGTTGTTCCTTTTCCTCATGTTTTACAGGTGTCTTTACATGTAAGCACCATCTTGAATGGTTGTCAGCCCTGCTACAGCCAGGTGTGCATGTAAAGCATGAGAGGTTCGTAACAACTCCGGGGAGGCTCACTAGAGGAGATACCTGGGCAGTGCTGTCCTGGAAGGGTTTTAGGCAGCAGTGTTTCTAGGCTCAGTGACCACTGAGTGATGTGCTGATGAATTTGAATGGAGTCCTCTCAGATCTGGGGAACTCTGTTGTTGCAGTATCTCTGAAGTGTCTCGGTATCACTGCTCCTGTAGCAGGAGCTAAACGGTTTTGTCTTGATAGATAAAATCTGGGGGCTGGTGTTAGACTCACTGTGTTGAGTGGTTACAGATGGCCTATGACACAAAAATAGGAATTCAAAAGGAAGAGGAAAGCTTTTCTTTACCTGCTTTCTGTGGATCTGTGAAGACTTCTGAGTGCAGTACCTGGTTCTTCACAGTGGAAGACCCACAAGTGATACGGGGTATTGTGCTACACATCTGTGGTTCTGAGTATACAGAGTACTTTGGTATAATGAGTACCCTGAATGTTGTTAGTGGGCTTTGTCATCTCTCTTCCTGGGTTGTTCCTGAATAGGCTGAACAGCACAGGTGTCTGCAGAGATATCATGAACCTCTGGTGATTCTGTCTTCCATTGTAGGAACTGATCAATTAGTTTTATCCACCATTTCCTACCCTGAAAACCAACTCTCTCTTTGTGTAATGACCTTCCTTTCTACACAGTGGCTTAGTTTTCTGGACTTTTTTGTAAGTATTATAGGATCTTTCTTATTCCTATGTATCCTTTAAGAAGGTTTCTAAGAGCTATGTAAGGCAAAAAATTCATTTTTCAGAATAGCATCTATTCCCAAGCACAACATGTGTATTCACGTGTCAGCTAATTTTAATGACCATTGCAAAGTTTATTTATTTGTTTATTGCAGACATTAATTTTACAGACCTCAGTTATGTGGAACATATTTTAAAAAATAGATAAAACTTGGCATCATACTCACCTCTCCACATCCTTTTGGTGCCAGGGAAGTTCCCAGCTGGAAGGTTGCTCACAGCTGTTAGCAGTTTCATTCATCCCTGAATCCTTGGAGCTCCCTTAGGCAGTGAATGCCATCTTGTCTTGGTAATTCCCTTCTGCTTTGTCCAGTTCCATAACGTGTTGTGTTGCTGCTTGAAGTTAGAAGAGGTCTTCTCATGAGTCTTCAAAAGAGCTCTGAGGTGGGAACCCACACAGTTTCTTCTGCGGTGAGCAGGGAGCTGCAGAATTCATGTAGCTTCTGTCCTGTACTGCCTTTCTCATGCTCTGGTTACCTGTTGGGTGTCCAGAACCTTTGGTAAGTTTTCTGCTCCTGATGCAATTAAAAGACAATTTGTTCTTAGTCCCTCAGTGCTTAAGGCGCTTGCTAAGAATGCAGAAAATCTGGGTTCACTGCCTTCCTCTGAAGGGGAGATTGGTTGCTTCCTTCCTAACACAGTGGCTTCGTCACTGAACTATTTTGAGGAGGGGCACTGACTCCTGAAATATCTAATAATATATGAATAAATTGTATTATTTTTTCACTGAATTGGACCTGGAATGCAGTTAGTTGTGTTTTTTTTTTTTTTTCCAGAAAATAAGTAAATCAGTTGGTGGCTGTGCCTGTGAATATTTACCTGTTCAGTGTGGAACAGAAATGTGCCAATTGAAGAAATAGTGGGGAAACTCATTTTAGAACAACTTTATAACCTAGAAATAAAAAAATAATTGTGGGAGCCCTTGGTTTAAATCTATGGTCAATGGTTACAATAAATTTGAAATGGGATAACTTAGTTAGGTTTCTCAGCCTATTCTCTTGCAAGTATTTTAATGTTCTTGTAGAGATTGAGGAGCACCCTGTGCTAGAACAGCATCTCTTATGGCAGTGGAAGCACTTCCCTGGACGATGGAGTGAGTGGATTGCAGTTTCCTTGCACAGAAAACTCAGACCTCTCATCTTAATACTGCTTGGATTCTGTAATCCTCACATTTATGAATAAAGGGGTGATAGAATCAATGCCTCAGAATCACCGTGAATCCTGCATTTGGCTTTCCTTGTTTTATTCTAAAAATAGTTGAAGATTGAACTTGGATTTTTTGAGATTCACTACATTTGTTTTCAATGGTATTGCTAACTCTCTCCCCCCAAAAAAACTTGAAGCAAAATTTGCCATGTTTGACAGATATATTGCTGTCTGAGCTAAAGTCCGAGTGGCGTGTTTTACAGGAGGACAAGTAGCAGGTTGTTAATTTCCAAAATCTTTCCAGCAAGGTTCATCAGAGTTCTTCTAGTGGAGACCTTTAAATTACTCAGACTCCTTATGATTAGGGATGTCAACACCAGCACCTTAAGCCTGAACCAGAAATCAGTGGGTAGCTAGTTCAGGTCAAGCAGCACGAGGATAATGTGACGTAGCTGAGAAGTCATCACTTGTGCACAAATTGCAGCTTCCAACTTGTTTTACCTTGCAACCCTGTGATACAGCCCCAGACTGAAAATAACAGCACAGACAGAAGTGTCCAGGTCTACCTGGAGTTAGCAGGAAATGATAAACATAATGCTTTGAGCTGCTGCAGTCACTGAGAAATACGGGCTGTGCTAATGGCAAGAACAGCAGTGATTGTTAAGTTAATTGGATTCAGCTTTTCTTTTAATACCGTTTGGTGTACGGAACAGGTTACCTAAAGGTGCAGTTCCACGACTCAGTAGATTCGTTCTCGAGGAGAGCAGATAACCTTATGGAAATTACAGCGCGGAATTCATCGCAGTTAATGTAGGTTTGGACTAGCTGACTGGAAAGGTCTCATCCATGCGGTTTGATAACAGGCTCCCATTGTCAGGAAGAATGTATGCAAAAAAGGGAGGTTACGGTAGCTTGTCACCTCTCTTCCATCTATAAATCAGGTTTTTGTTAACTGCCTAACATTTAATTTATGAGCATTTAAACATTTTAAAATGCACGTAGTTCTTAATTATCCATGGTAGTAGTGTTAATATACTTAAGATATTTGAAAAAAAAAAAGTGGTTTTTGTATGTCAGCGTCTGTTCTAGAATTAAATTTCTTTTGTTCTATGTTCTTTCCCTTATTTCTGGTTTGCTTTAGCAGAATCTCACAGCTGAGTAGCTTTAACTCAATAGACACTTGGATTCAAAGGTAATTGAGGCATTGATAACTGATTAGACTTCATAGCTTAAATACACTTCCTTTATGCTGTAGTGCTGTTCCTGCACTCGAAATACTAGAAGGGCAGGGGTATTAGTCTTAATTTGATACTGGTGTATTTGTGAGATCCTGGTTGTCTTTGATTTCATGACCTCAGGTTATTTTTCCATGCTCCAATGTGTGCTAAATGCAGCATGGTCACTGGAGGAGTATTTTCATATCGTTATGCTTTGCCTTTGTCCCTGTCCTGCAGTAGAAGACTATTATTATTCTTATTATGTCCATACCTGGCTCGGAATACAGGGATGCCCTTTCTATGGGGTTTTGTGCTGTAGTTTCCACAGCAGTAGGAGATGGGGAGGTGATACCTTACAGATTTGGAACAGAGACAAGGAAAACGTGAAACGTCGAAGTACCTGTTAAATTTAGGAATTCACAGTGAAACAGATGCTGATTTTTTTTTCCAGAATATTTATTTTTTTCTGTCTTGAAAGCAAGGGGTTGACTTCAATTTCACTCTAAGTGCAGGTGGGGCACTGGAGATCAGGTGGGTCTGCCTGCTGCTCTTCAGCATACTTGCAGCTGTGCTACTCCACAGCTGTTACTCTTTTCAGTCTTTTACTGGCTTCTGAACTGTTGCAGTTCGGGCAGTAACTAGCAGGAAGAAAAGCATGAGAGAACCCTCCACTGTGAATAATAGGTTTTTCTATTCTAAAAGAAACTTAGTACCTAATCTGATGATACTCTGAGAAGCGTTACCTCTCACTCCCTGTCCTCCAGTTTTAAGAGGTCCTTGGCTTATATAGCATCTCAGAATACAGATAACGGTACAATCCAGTAAAATCCCTAAAACCTATTTGCTCACCTGAATTTGTGAGCTCCTGCTTTCTTATTTTCTGTCTCATGCCTCATATGCAGTGCATGTTATAGGTACTAAGGCAGGAGCAGGTCAGAGCATCCTTTGTTGCATAATCCTGATAAATCCATTCAGCTGTGATTTGAATGAGGCATGATTTTTTATAGATTTTTTTTTGGAGAAAATGACACAATAGATATTTTTTTTTGGAGAAATGACACACAACATCATACTCCAAAGCATACGCACAAAGAGGCGAAGCTGAAGATTGTAGGCAACTTTCTCTGTCACTTTCTAAATGGAGTGTTTGAATATTTTTAGCCTTAATGCTCTTGTAACATCGAGGGTTTTTTTAATGTGTATAATAGCTTTGGCTTTTTAAAAAAGTAAACTGTAATTGAATTTCAGGATTCTGTTTTCGTATGTGCATGTGTCAGTGTAGCTCTGCTTGGAGATGAGTGTTAAAAGCATTCCATGGCTCTGCCAGGGGCTGGGGTCTGGCTCTGCCCCCCTGCTCCCAGGGCAGAAGAGCAGCAATTCTCTCCTCTTGCGTCCACATCAGTGACACTGACGGTGGCGTGCTTAAAACACCTGTCCTGTTTTTGTGGGTGTGAAAATAGTCACATATGGGCATCAGACCAAAACCGGTGAAGCGTTTGGAAAATTTCTGGACATGCAGCTGTAAGCTTCAGGATCCTACACACGTGCAATGTCACATAGGTGAAAGAACAGCGGCACTGTTTTGGACAACAGATCTGCATAGTCCACAGCACAGGCTGCAAGCAAGGTGCATAGGAAAGAACAAAAACAGGGTAAGCAGAGCTCTAGCCCTCAGTCCAATCCCACAAAATGTTTTTTTTATCTTCAGGGACTTCCTGATCTTATTGTGGTTTAGGTGGTTTTTAGCCTGTGGTGAGTTTCTGTCCATTATCTGGAGTTTGTGTAAAATTTTTGCATTCACCAGTCCTTTAGTGAAGAGTCTGACGTGTTTCCTAACTGTTTCAAGGAAAAAAGTGTTCTTTTTTTAATTATTATTTTAAACTTGATTCTGACTAGCTTTCTCATGCAATCCCCTAGCCTCTTCCTGGGAGGAGTGAGTGCTCAGTCTGTATTCAGTGTCTTCACGCCACCTGTGATTCTGTAGACCTCGATCACTTCCTCTCTGATGTCGTTTGCAGGCTGAAGAGCACTAGTGTAGGCAGTCCTCCCACTGTGGATGCTGTTCCGTGCCTCTGATCGTTCCCGATGTGCTGCTGTGACTGCTTTTCAGTTCTAGTGTCGTTTCTGAGATGAGAGGGTACCAGCCTCCACGCGGTATTCGCGATGGTTTGATTCCCAAAACACGGAGCTGTGAAAACTTTTTGGGAAGCAAGCTTTCGAGAACTCTGTTACCCCTGGGCAAAACCACTTGGGAGCTTGGGGAAAAAGTGATCCGAGGCAGATGGCTGGCTTGGGAAGCTACGTTTCAGAGCACTGAAACTTAGCAAAATTGCAGGAAGGTAGAGCAGCAGTCTCTTGGATCAAAGGTCAGTAGCCTGCAGCAGAAGTGCCAGCAGCAGCAGCAAATAAGAAAAGATGAATAATACGCATTTTGAGGAAAATGGGTGCGAAGTACTTGCTGTCGTCTCCTGGCATTCTCCTGGATCTGCGCTGATGCAGAGGCGAGGCACCCCCAGTTGACGGTGCCTTCGTTTGCTCTGAGCTTCCACAGGGATGTGTGCTTTTTAATTTGAGAAACGAAAGTAGTCTTCTTACGGATTGCCCCTAAAAAGTGAAGTGTCAGGAAGCTTTAATAATGGGTTTGCTGTTGTCTTTGTATTCTGCTCCTTTCTATGCTCTAAATCGCAAAGCAAGTTTTTAATGTAGTTCCGTGTTTAATAGCTTTAGCTGCTCTGAAGTAGACAATGAAGCTGCTTTTAAATGGTATCCATTGTTCCTGTAAAGAGTTGTATCAAAATTAGTGGATATAATGAAAGAAACAGCCCAGCTTTGCACTATAATGACTTTTACCAAAGAAGGGAAATAAAAATAATTTAATTTGCTGTGTGTTGGCTGTTGTCACTGTAATAAAGGTTATACCAGTATTTATAAAAATTTGCTACCCCGGTAATGTAATCTGCACAACAACCCAAGCTCATGTAGGGGCACAAAATGCAATATCGCCTTGTCTTGAAAAAGCCAAGTCCTGTTTTTGAGGCTGTTCAAAATGCTGCTCTGACAACAGCGGTGAGAAACAGGAATGCTAAAATTAACGATTTAGTCATACTAATTGATTGTATTATTCAAGGAGGTTGTGAATTCTTAATTACATGTTTTTTAATAACCTATCTACTATTGGTTTTGTGTAGATCATCCTTTGCGGGCTGGAAGTGCCAAGTGCAAGATAATTCAGTGAATGATGTGGACTATTTCAGCTTCTTGTTTTCAACCCTTATAGGTAATCCATGTCAATGTCATAATTTAGAATTAACAAAATGAAATTCTGTTTTGTTAGTCAATTGCTGGATTTAATTTGGAATAAATGGTAAAGTAATTACTTCCTGAGAGTAATTCTAATCTTGTTGCTTGTTTTTGTTGTGGTATATCCTTTTTTATCTTGATCTGATTTTTGATACCCTGGTTTTTTTGCTTTCACTTGCCATTTGGGTTGAATATTTGCATACTTTTCCTTGATGTCTAGCAGATTTCTGCTTAAAGAATGACAAAAATCTATATTCAGCATATGGCTTGAATAAGAATTTTCTCGATTTATTTAAACGCATTTTATTGGTTCATAACAGTACAAATGAGTGCCTTTTGGATTTCCTGTGGACGTACTCGCACCATTAAAAACATTCCATCAGAATAAAGTAATCAAACTACATTGAAGTGAGCTGCCCATGGTTGTCATGTGAACAGAATGACTTCTGCTGCTATATTCTTACTCAGATACAAAAATAATTCTGTTCTGTGGTGATGCAAGTTTGAGAAGTTAGAGCGGTTAAAATGGCATAATGGTGCTTGGAAACGTTTCCCAGTGCCTTGCCCTGTGGTAAAGAGAATCATTTGTAACAGCCACTTTGCATTCAGAAAATACCTTTTCTTTATAAAGCATTGAAGACAGCTGCATTGATGATGCAGAAAATGACAGCAAAAATGAAGTGACTGCTTTGGAGCAGTAATTCTGTTTCACCATGGCTAGAAATAATTAGTCAAATGATTTTTTTTTAAAACCCTTGTTAGAAAGTTGCTGAGTTACTGTGAACACTTAGTGAATTGTCTTGTGTTATATCTGTGGGTTTTTTTTGTTTAATTTTTAAGGTAAACAAGTTGAAAATACAATGTGGGCTTCGTACTGTCTTCTAATATGCCACATTACAATTTAATTGGTATTCCTTTGATTGTTAAAATATAGGTATTTTCTTTTGGAATCAGAACTTGTATTTTGACACACAGTTATGTGGATAATTTGAAAGACAGTTCTTTGTCAATGATGGTGTTAAAGTGGAACAGTGCTTGGCTTGCCTTGTGATGCTGTTGTGCTGCTTCTTTTTCTCTAGGGTTTTCGAGAGAGGAGTTGACTAGTCTCCAGGGCATTAGAGGAAAACCACACATTAGCCAAACACAGCTTTCACCTGTCCGTCTTTACCTAACTGATCTGGACCAGTTTTTACACCACTGGGCTGTGACAGAGGTAATACATCAGCACTAATTCTAAATGACAGCATTCAAACTCAGAATGCTCTCTATCCCTTTTCCACAGATGCCTAAAATATTGTCATGAGTTGAAAAAGAATTAAAAATACTGTCAAGGTGCTAATGTTTTTTCCTAGAGCTATTGGATAATGTTTTGAGGGAAGGTGCTTTAAAAGGTGAGTATTCAGACATGGTATGCAGAACGGTGCTCATGGAGAAAAAAATGGGTAGAAGCCTCAGTGGGAAATTCTTGAACATTAATAAGATGAAGACCAACGTTTTGGCTTTCAAAAGTAAACTACTTGTAACAGTGTTAATTATGAAGAATTTTCTTTGAGAAATTCCTTTGTTAACTATAAAACAATTACATTAAATGGGATTTTTACTGTGGCATTGGTGTTTTAGAGTAACTGCTGATGTTTAAACTTTAATCAATTAAACTTTAGTCAAAGTTCATTGGATTAGAAACCTCACTGTGAATTTGGTACCTGTTTGTAAGGTCCTAAGTAATGAAAACAAAAAGCTTAATTTTATTGTTGGTTCTAAGGGGATCTGAACCACCAGGCTCTATTCAGAACTGGTGATGGTTGGTCTTCGTTATGGCTCAACTCTGTTTCTTGCTTAGCCTGCAGAAAGCACTTCAAGGTGTGAAATCATATTTTAATGACATGCCAATTTTATGGTGTTTATGAATTTTGTCATGAACACAGAAAGGAAGAACGTAACACCTATATGATATATTTTGGTCTTTTTTGGTTCAAGAAAGCAGCATAGGGGGTTTTTCTCTGAACTTGTAAGTGATCATCTTAAGTGATCATCGACTGAAACTAATGATAGTCCAAAGCATGTATTGCATATGTGCTATTATCTGTAGGAAACTACTATAAGTACACTTATTATTTGGTACTGTGACTGATAGACGTCCTTAGATATCCTGCCTTCAGTTCGTTTCAGCTGAGGAGCAGCTGGACTTTTCTTCTCATTTTTTTTCCTCTCTCCCTCTTCTGGGCAATAATGATGTGTTGTTTCAGCAAAATGCTTTTCTCCAGTATTGGAAGACCAGAGTGTTTTCTCTCCCCGTTCTTTACAGAACACAGGATTGTTCCTCTGTGAACTCCCCAGAGGGATCACTTGCAAATCTTTCTGAGAGAGTTAGCGTAATCCCATACATCTGAAGGATTTTATATACGCTTTATCAGCTTTTGAAAATGCCACCCCTTGCTTCCTCTTTCTTTCCTCTTTTTGCTTCTTCCACAAATGTATCAAAACTGGTTGAGACCACACAATAGGAATATTTTCACTTGGGGACAGTGAAGTAGTTGGGTTATAGATAGCTTATTTGTGTCCTTGGTTTCTGTTTGCAAACTTGATAGGCTTCTCCTAGCACAATCTTTACAGTGCTTCGGTGCCAGCAAGAAGAGTCGTTGTGCAGAAACTTGCTTTTGTTGAGTACCTTTTCTTGGGAAAGATACAAGTTGTTCTCTCAGGTTCTCAGAAGTGGATTGCAGGTATTAAACAAAGAGCTGCGATTAGTCACGAAAGAGGATTCGGACACCATGCGGAGCGTGGCAGTACTGATGCGCTTATGGGTCTGCCTCAAGTCCTTTCTGGGGACTAAGCTGGGAGAGAAAACAGGAACAAAAAACTGTGTATAAGGAGCAATGGGACCTGGATCTGTGGCATTTTGTAGATTCTTACAATTGTTACAACTGCACAAAGTCCATCTGAAAGTAAAACTCCAGTGGTATACCCCATGGGCCAGTGCTTCCTAACCTCTTCATCGGTGACCTGGACGGTAAGGCTGAGTGCACCCTCAGCAAGTTTTGCAAGGTGGTACAAAACTGGAAAGATTGCGTGATAGATCAGACTGCCAGTCTGAGGGACCTGAACAGGCTAAAGAACTGGGCAGAGAAGAACCTCCTGATGGTCAGTGAAGGGAAATGCAGATTCCTGCACCCAGGGAGGAATTACCCCATGTACCAGTCAGTGCTGGAGGCTGACCAGCTGGAAAGCAGCAGTGCGGAGAAGGACCCTGGGGTTCTGGTGGCTGGCCATAAGCAAACAATGCACTTTTCTGATCACTAAGATTTATGGGGGGCGTCTCTTTTCCTTGTTGCTCCTTACAAAGTGCTGTTCTGCTTCAAACATATTGAGCTGTGTTCTGTTTGTGTTCAGTTTGCAAACAAAATATTCTGGGGAATGTAGTCCAGAAGAACTTCAGAATTTGGAGGCTGGACCATTTAAAAATAAATAAATCCTGGCTTAGAAAAAAACTTTCAGTTCCTCAAGATTTGCCAGGAATACTTTCTCTAGAGCAAATGGTTTCCACCAGGCCTGGAGCAAACTGCGCTTCTCCCCAAGAAACAGAGCTGCAGCCTTTGGGGAGAAGAAAACTACCAGCAAATTATGCAGATCTTTATAGAAACTTATTGAAAAAGTATAGAAACTTATTGAAAGACAACGTGATACAAAGGCAAATGTGATGGGAAGTGCATTAGGTTTGGGGCTGAGACATGGGCAGGACTGAGGGTTTGGAGACCACTTTCTTCAAAGTGGATGTAGTTCTAGGTGTTGGTGCTGTTGTTTTAAAGGTTGATGTCTTTCAAATCTCAATTACTTTACTGTAAGCTGGGAGAAAAACATGAAACAATCAGCAGTCTTCAAGTTTTCAGTCAGAAAACAAAAATACCAATGAGAAATCTCTCTGTAATTGTTCCCTCACGTACGCAGGGAGTTGCTGAGGCACCGGGGGGCTTCCCCTGTGCTGGGGACTGCATGCCGTGGTGTGCGGTGGCTTTTCAGTAAGAGGAAGGCTTTTTTACTCTCATGAGGTATCTGAACTCCAGTCCCCCATTCATTGATACAATTTCAGATTATTTTTCTTTTTAACTGCTGAGAATTCTTTTGTTTAAATAAAGTGCTACAGGAAATAATAAACTCAGCTTTAATTAGTCACACTTCTGGTGTGGCTTTGGTGGAATTGAGCAGAGGCACAGCCTCTGAATACTGAATCTTTTTCATTTGCTGGATAAGCAAGTTTATGGTGGTGCTGTGTTATTAAGCAAAATATTTGTAGTAGTTTTGAAAAAACAAATCTAATAAGTGAAACCAGCCTTTTATTGGCTGCAGAGCAGGCAGCATCCTGGCCTCTGTTTTGTGTTGAGAGTTGTCTGTCTAAAAGAGTTTTGATGTTGTGTAGTTAAAATTCAGGGTTTTCTCTTAAAGGAAATATCTCTTATTGTAGGTGGAAATAAAGAGTTAGGGCTTGACAGCCTGGTTGCCTGTGAAAAAATGAGAATTTGGTGATCAGTGGTAAGATGAAGAATCTGTTAGCCATCCATCCTCCTCTTTTCCTTCCACCCCTAGTTCTGTCTGTACTGTTGGCTAGTGTTTGGCACTCTGCTCAGAGGATAAAGCCACAGGTGGAAGTTTCTTGTAAGTCTTACAGAAATGAACAGCTGGAAGAGCCGAGGCCGTGGATAAGCACGGAGCAGTTTATAACCAAGTGTAGAGGAGAAGAGTGATTTGAGGCATTGTCAGATGGCCGTTCGAGTGCGATGTCACATAACCACACACTATCAAGTGCAGCAGAACTGGTGAAAAGACCAGACAAATGCACTTCCAGTAGGAGTTAATGCTCCTAAGTGGCTTGTAACAAAACGCTTCTGAGGTGGTTGCTGGTTGTACGTTTTGTCTAGAGAGCAGTAATTGGCAATACTGCAAATCCAGAGCCACGTTGCTTATTTTGTGGAGGCTTTTAGGTAATGGTGATTTTCACTTGAGGAGCAATCCTTAAGAAAAGCGCCCCTTTAAATGCCATTTTGTGTAACTGTAAAGGTTAATCTTCATATTTTGTTGGAAAGAGCTGAAATGTAAATGCGGAAACCTTGGTTCATTTTCTGGAGCAACTTATACTTAAAATGACTTCTGCCTTATTAAAGCCAATTATTTACAATCATATCCCTGCAGCTAAAATAGGTGGGGCTCCAGAATAAATTGTTGCAGCCCGAAGGGCTTCAGACTTGGTTCATTTTAACTGTGCCTATAGTGTTTGTCGGTAATATTGTTCACTCCCCTGTAATTGAATTGCTCTATCAGAATCAAATGAAA
Source organism: Heteronetta atricapilla (assembly GCA_011075105.1). Classification (NCBI taxonomy): domain Eukaryota; kingdom Metazoa; phylum Chordata; class Aves; order Anseriformes; family Anatidae; genus Heteronetta; species Heteronetta atricapilla. Next base: position 95,366,960 of record CM021732.1, read on the forward strand.
CAGTGCCAACAGAAAGGAACAGATTAACAAGGTAACAGCGTATACATGATAATTTCTGTTGTTACAATATTTGACGTTTGTGACATTTGAATGCTTGGGGGGGGAGGAAACCATCGTTCTGAAGTTCTGCTTGAAGTCTGGGTTCTGGGATTATATTCAGCACGTAGCTGACTTGCAGGAATAAAATGCTCAGCAGAATGTTTCAGAGCAATCACTAGGAAAGTCAGCTGCTAAGAGAAGACTGGAGTTCAAAAATACTGGGGTGTATGTAAAGTAATATGCTAAAGCGTGTCAGAAGTGGAAAAGTTTTAAAAATGAAGTAGTTGTGCAGGCTGTCTGCGCTGACACGCTATGGAAAACCACGGCAAATCACAGACAGCAGTTCAGTGCGTATGAATTGAAGTCCTGTGAGGATGTCGATCTTTAGAAGTAGGAGGTGGAGTTATGATGCTGTATCTTAGCTTTAAGCAGAGGTCAACACTTCAACTCAAAGTTTACGTCATAAAAATAGTCATTTCTGAAATACCTTTAAGGTTTCAGCTTGTGGTCTTCATTGAGATACCAAGATCAGAGTTTCACAGGGGAGAAAAAACAATTGAGTCTAAATAGTCTGAACTAGAAAGACACTGTGACTGTTACCCTCTTTAGCGGGGGAGATTCTCTATAAGCCTGTTACTGTTTTGTAAAGATGCATCATACCCAAGTTTAATATTTAGGAATAAAAATGCTTTTTTCTTGAAAAGTAATGCAAGTTCCAAAGAAACAAAACAGAGAAGTTTTATATAAATAAATGTAACATCTCCCAATAGCTCTTTCTTAAAGATGTCTTCCATAATTTTCTTAAGATCTAAAACTTTAAATAACAGTATTTAGGGCCAGAGCTTCACAGTACCTCTATCTTGTATTTCCAGCACATCTTGGGCCATTTTATCACTGGCAGCTGATACGTTACCGCGTGTTGCTAACGTGAATTAATGTCTCCATAGTTACTGTGCATTATGCTATAAATTCACATCCTGTTTTGTGATACCTAAACTAAATTTGCTCAAAAAACAGGCTTTGTGAGCCGAGCCAGCTTCCCAGGTATATGGTTTTCAGTGTTCTCAAGCTCTTTTGCTTGGAGAGGAGGCAAACACGTGAACCAGACCTTTGCTGTTTTTCACGTATGGCTTCCTCTCCTTCTAGACAGCACATTAGCTGTTGGGTATAGATCATGTTTTTGTCATAAAAGAAAGAAATAGTTGAGAAATCCGTCATTTTGCAAGAGAGCAGGACTGCAGCTAATAGCTCTTTGCCTCCTTGTACCAAATCTTGCCAGGACCCAGATTTTAACACATGACCAAGCTGTTGTACAGCGGGCGAACAGTGGTGATTGTCACCTAGCCATTTGTGTCCAATGGCAAATAAAGATAACTTTACTTGGTTTAGCTGACTTTTAATATAGGTTTAACATCAGACTGCATGCGATAGCCTAGGAGCCTGCATGTAGGCAATTACTGCAGTTCAACAGATGCAAGCTGGGGTTGTGTGCTGCAGCTAATGCTTCCAGGCCAGTAAATGGACATTAACCATGCTTCATAATCCATCTAATCTTTGGAAATATGTACAGCATCAAGATGTAGAACATAATATATGTTCTTAATCATTTGTAGTTCTTTTGTCTTCTTCTTCTGTTAACCTGAGAGTAAATCTAGACATGTTTTTTTTTCCCCTGTTGCACAACTATGTGATGTTCTCCTGGGGACTGCATTTTTTTTTTTTAACCTAGGTTTTATTTTCTGGGTTTGTTTTGTTGTTGTGATCATGTGGGTTTTCTGTGTTGCTTTTTTCTTTTTTTTTGAGTCACTGAATCAGGAATACCTTTCACATCCGCCCCTGTGAGCTTAGCCAAGGCAGGTGAACAAAGATCTCTTGTTGTACGTAGCTTTCTCAACAACTCAGGGCACTGTTAATATTGCCCTGTCAAATCAATTTATTTCAGAAAGAGAAGCAGCACCTGTCAAGGGAGTACACTGTCTGATAAGCTAGGGAGCTCCGGGAGAAGCTGGCCAAGCTTCAGACAACAAGCTTCATTGCCTGCCCCATCACCTGAAAACTCGTTTTCCACGCTCCGCGGTAACATGTTACACGGGGCAGGGTCTCGCTTGAAACAGTCATTTCACGAGGGCTTGGGAATTGCCTGCAGAACAGCCCGTTATATTTTAGTTAGCACTCTTTGAGGTGGATGTCGATGTGAGTTGAAAAATGCATTTTAAAGTTCACATTAGGATATGGCGTCTGGTGTTGGCCAACTTTCTTTTAGAATAAAATCACTGCTCTGGGGCCTAGAGGGGCTCTGGTCAGGCTCCACATAGTGGCTAGCTAAAACACACAATTCATTATTTTTCCTGCCTGCTTGGATCCTCTCCGTGCTCATACTTGTGCGTACCTTCAGTGGAAAGTCAGTAATTTTCTTTGAAAAAAGGAATACTTGGCAGCATGATTAAACTCGAAATAATATGCGGATTTTTCACTGGGCAGTGGCTGATAAAATACTTCCCTTGAGGCTTTTTGAGCCCAGAACCTATCAGGTTATGGGAAACACGGAGTGAGTTATGGATTGGGAAAAAATTAAACACATGAACAAAGCATTGCTGTTGGTTCATCTGTTATCCTTTCAGCTTTTGCCATGAGGGCTCAGATTGAGACTGGGCTTCCTCCTATCTCTGTCTTTTGGAGTTGAGAGCATCTAACAGATGAGCAGTATCAAACTGATGGATTCCTCTGTACGTTACAGCCACAAAAACCCTGTTTCAGATCGGATTAGGGATCAGTTAGGGTGGCTGTCAGGAGCAAAAATGCATTTTAAAAACTCATCCACCTGAAGATGACTAAACCAGCAAACGACGTGACCCATCTTCTGAGACCTGGTACACAACGTAGGGACAAGGGGGCTGAGCAAAGCCAACTCTGTGAAGGCTTTTCCTGTCAGTGGGCCAAGCGTGCCTTGGCAGGTGCCTTCCTCTCAAAATTGCGAGTCTATTCCATGGCTTTAGGGTCCCCAAAGAGCAGAGAGCACCCCCGGACCACCTGTCCTCCCTCCCTCCCTCCATTTTAGCTGGCTGGTGTTGGGGTACGTCTTCGGTACAGCCAGCGGGGAGGCCCCTGTAGTAGCGAGTGCCTCAGGCTCTAGTAGGGAACCCGCTGTTCTGGTTGTAGGGCTCGTTGGTGTGATGGGGCTTGTCTGACGGATAAGGCTTGGCTCGAGAAGCTGCCGATGAACGATGAAGCCTGGGGAATTTGTTGCGCAATAACTGTTAATCCCCGCATTTCAGAGCATGCTTTTCTTTGGTTTTGACTTAATTCGCTCAAGTGGGCATTCAGACAAAATTAAAAACAAAAAAGCAAATGAAACCAAACCTGTCGTAAAATGCTTGTCTCAAAAAGGCATCCCTCCCTTCCCCCCCAGTGATCAAAAATGCTCATTCCCTGTCCATTCACCTCAGTAATACTCTGAAACAAAATTGCCCTGGCTTTAGTCCAAAACCAATCTATGAACGCGCCAAAAATGTGATAAATGCTAATCAAATGTAAAATAATGAATCAGCTGTGACATTTTATTATGGAAATTAAACATCATGCAAACCCTTGCCTAAGGAAAATAAATTGTCAGGAAAAATACTAATTTTCATGTGATAATTAAGTTTTCTTTGCTTTTCATTTCCATGTCTAATAATGTTTCAGTTTCACTTTTTATAACATACATTTGTTATGAAAGCCATTTCAAGCAGGATTTAATTTATAGAATTGAAAAGGATTACCACTCCCACTTAATTGTATGAAAATAAAGCGTGGATGTAGGGAATGCTTGTGCTATTTTGAGAGTCAGGAAGATTTAAAAGGTTGAAAATCCAACTTGTCAAATACTCTGCACTTTTCCACAACCCTTGTAAGAAGCTGATGCTCAATGCTATGATGCCCATTTTCCTTGCCAGTTCTGGAAATATCCGTGTCAGCAAATTTTACCTCATGAAACGCAACTTGTCATTTAAGGGGGAACCTTCAGAGATTGGCGGGGCTATTCCAGGGGTATGGTCCTAGGGGAATGATTAATAATGGTTTTATTAATAATAAACTGTGGTTTGCTGGGTGGGCCAGGTGAATTTGCCTCCTAGGTCTTCAATTTGTTGACCTATTGAGTTAAAAGGGATCTCCCAAACTTCCTTTCTGGTGTCATATAATCACGAGCACATAGCGTGCTCCTCTGGTAAGCTTCCTAAGCTCTCAAGAGCAACCAAAGTCCCCTGAACTTACTCTTGAAAGTCTTTCATCGTCGTCCTTCCTAATTTCCATCCTGCCTGTATCCCAGCCAGCCATGAGCCACCACCGTTCAGTTTGAGTTCACCCTTCTCAACAAGGAGCGAACGATATGTTGCACGGTGCTTCAGGAATGGCCTAGTACGTAGGGTCTTACAGAGCAGTGCTGAACTTCTGCTTGTAGCACTGATCACTTCTATTGCCATCTTTGGTTTTGCATCCTAAACGCAATTTGCCTGCGGTTGTATCACAATCACCTCATGATCGTCTATTCAGTTTTCTCCTTGTTTCCAGTTGTTAAAATCCCTGGTTGCATACCGAAGTTTTATTAGCCTCTGTGGGCATGGCTTTCCACTCTTCTTTCACTGAATTTTCTCCCTGTCTGTTGCTCATCAGGCCCATGCAATCCCTTCCATAGGTTAGTCCAGTCCTCCTGTCTTGGCAGAGTTTCTCAGCCTTTCTCGAGCTGTCAGCCACTGTGTTTCATCAGCGTGGTTTTACCTTCTGTGCGAGTGTTCTTCATTCAAATAGGAGGCCACGCTGGCATCAGGGTTTGCCCTTGACAATCCCCAGTGGTAACCTCCTGTCTCAGCTTTATTGCATTCCTTGACACTGCTGAAATGCAAATGTCTTTAGCGTGCTTCATGGGAATACTCCCGCGTGCTTCATGTTATATCACTTTCAAATGCCAGTGTGCAGAAACAGTACCGTATCTCGGATGCAGCAGGTTTAATAATATTTGATTTTTAAATACATGTATAGTACCAATTATAAGGGTACTCAATGCAAGAGTGTCTACAAAACTATCTTGTAAATACTCGTAGCAGTGAAATAAAATACTTGCACAGCGATCTGTGTAATAGTGATCACCATTAGCGAAGTTCTGACAACCTTTCAGTCCGTGTTATATCGAGCAGGTGTGTTAACAATCCCCTGAATCTGGCCAGCTGTAGCAGGGTTAGAAGCACATGTGATGGAGTTTTGAAGAAGGCTGAGCACGCTGCTGTCTCGTTACAAACGATACTGCTTGGCCTTTTCTTTTGATATTTAAGTCAACACTTGCATCCACGTAGCTTGGATTTTGCGTGCATACCTTGAACTCATGGTTCTTTTCCTAAGCTTGGGGGTTTTCTTCAGATGAAAATGTTGCAGGCTTTTATTTTTGATAAAGAGTGGGTAAGGTTCTGTTTTAGTGTTCTTGTTTAGGTGTCTTGACTTCTCTGATTCACCTTAAGATTCAAAGCCAGTGCAGTATCACCAAATTGTATCGCTGAATTCAGACCGTTCTGTGAAAGCTTTCTTTAGCCCTTTTTTGTTTTCATTTAGAGAGGTATCTGAAGAGGAAATTTTTTGCTTAGCCAAGATAGCTGTAGCCAAGATAGCTGTAAACTTAGGGACTTGGAACTCTGAGGGAGGGAGAAAATTCCTGGTAGTTACCAGGAAGTCCTTACTGGTGATGCCCCCGTGCTGCTCGCGTTGCTTTCTACGGACTTCGGTTGACACTGTAGTGGGGTAAGCGGTGTGTGTAAACAGCTCGGAATAATCTGCAAGTTATTGGCATAGCTGGGGAGGGAGACAGGAACAGAGAAAGCGGTCTGCCAAGGACTGCAGTACAAGGTACTAGGAGATCTAGTGGAGCTCCCTTTATCCTATACAGGGGCCATACGCCATTCCATTGGGTCTTCTTCTTCTGGTGACTTTGTTGTTGTTTAATGAAAATCCAGTAAGGATAAGAAAAGAAGACGGTAGTCCACGCTGTAGGCTTGCACTGAGTTGTTTTGCTAGGAATTGCTGTGAACTGATAGGACTTGCTGTCATTGTAGACCTGTGTGAAGACCCAAGACTTCGGTTCACCTTTTTCTTAACCTCTCTCTGGAAGTTTTTTCCTCTCACCAGGAAGTTTTTGGCAGTTCTTTGAAACAAGATTTCCTCTTTGTGCTGTGTATCAACTATGAATATAACATTTTTAGTGATACAGAGGAAAAGTAGTAGAAAATGGATTTTCAGTACTTTCTTCAGATTTTTTTCCTGTCCTATTTTGTTGCCTTACTGCCATTTCTTTCTTGTTAATAGTATGTGAGAGTTGTTTTCTGAATTTCTTTAGCTCAGAGAAAGGCAGTGTAGGCTTGGCGAGGCAAATAGAATACTTCTGGCCTTCTATTTCTGTCGCACAGGTTAAAGGAAAAAAGCGACTACCGACAAAACTAATGGTGGAGGTCATCCTTTCTTTAAACACTGAACAATTTATGTTGACAACGTTAATCTTAAACACTGCCAAAAATCAATACTTATAGAGACAAAGCTGCTGTGTCCACAAAGGTATTTTGTGCTTAGGTTTGTCAGCAAAGTGTGTAGCTATGCAGTGAATGGTTGCTGGTTGCGTGTTTAAGTACTTACATGCAACTTTTTGTTTCACTAAAACAGATGATTTGTCACAGCTTGTCCACTATACCTTCACAAAGTCAGTGTTTCGACATTCTCCAGACTGGCATCTGTAAATATCTGGTAAGTAATGCTTTGTCTTCTGCATTAATTTCCTTGTGATAGATCTTCTACTAGTCTCAATAACCCTTAAATACATTTCTTCCCTATTTTACATAATCTGTGTATAACTTCAGTATTTGCAAAAAAAATCAACAAAATCAGTGGAGTTTTAAAATAATAGGTAATTTTAAAGATCTAAACTTAGATTCTTTTTTTCTTTTGATTTCTGAGTACTTCAACGCGTTTTCAAGCCAGGATAGCTGTAAATGAAAGATTTCTTGTTCTATGTTTTGTTGTTTTTAAGTTCAGAACCATTGTCCCTTGTCCTGTCACTGCACTCCCATTCCTGTCCAGCGTGTCGGATTTCTAAGACCAGCCCTGGTGGCCCCCAGTAGCTTTTCTGTCTGGAGAGTAAATGGGAATGTCCTTCTGCCTCGGTGACTGCTCGCTGCTGTTCAAGGCAGAGAAGGGATGCTCTGTCCCATGGTATATGCTTAAAAGGAAAGACCTGTTTTGTCCAAAAGCTTCTTTTTGTCCGTGCCATCCTTCAGAGAAAGGCTTAAAGCATTTTCTCTTTGAATACATTTGAGATGAGCGATGTGTTTATTTAAGGGGATGGCACGAAGACGCTGGCTTCCTTCTGTGGTTACAGTCGCTGTTAGCTGCCTGTTTGTATTGATTTTTGTTTGAAAGCCGGTGGTTTACAAGTCGGAGAAATTCATTAGAACTTTGACGCTGATAATAGTCTGTTTGGTACTGATTGCTCAGAGCATAACCTACAGCTGGGCTCTCCAGTTTGATTCTAGATTTTGTCCTCTTTGTAACTTGCAACATCGTACACACTAAAACCAGGTCAGTTCTGAAAGGGCTGCGTGTTGCAGGAGTTTGGAGGTGAGATGATGGGTGCTTCAAAGTTTTGTTACCCTTCAAAGTTTTGCCTGGGCTTCTGTAGGAAAGCGAGTGACTCTATTCGGAGTTCTGGATGGACGATTTTCAGTTTGGGGAATGAGAAAGGCTCAAGTCCACCTCTCACTGTCACTGACAAATAAAAGTGGTATGGTCGGCCTTTGTTAACCAGGAGTGACTGCTACGGCTTAAATATTTTTTAACCTTCTTTTGCTCTGGGTATCAGTTTCTAAGGAAAACAGGAATTTAAAAAAAATTACTAGTAAGTATTAACTCAAATAGAAACAAAGTGATATTTGTTATAGTGTGAAAGAATAGAAACATTTGGCGTTAGATGTTTGTTTAACAGAAAAACTCGTGTCTAAAGTGATGAACTTGAGGATTTTTGTTTTAATACAGGTTGGATTGGTTGTAATACCTGACAGCACAGCTGGGTCTGTTCTGTGTGCCATAAATAAGCTCTTGGATCAAGCTTGCATCCCAAGCGAAAATCTACACAAGTTCCTAGCCTCTTGTTGTTACAGCCTTCTGTACTTCCTGCTGACTTTAGACAAAGAGGATGCAGAACATGTACAGAAAAGGTAACGCTGCTTTTCTTACTGTGTTAATTGCCTCTGCTGTTATAACCCACGTATAACAAGTATTTAGAGATGCCAAAGGAAAGGACAACCCCTGTTGCTTAATACCAAATAGTACTGTGTTCTAAGAAAAAAATCTGCAAACTTAGCTGGAATTATTTAAAACAATAATTGAAGAAGGTTTCATCTCAACGCTTTTACTTATAATTGTTCTAGTTAGATGCCAGAACAATCCTAGCTGCGGGAAGGTAAATATTTATACCTTAATCTTTAGCTTTACCCTTTAGTTTCGTTAGACGTGTTGAAAAGCAACACACACAGGATTTGTCTTTATAAGCTTGTACTTGACTTGACGGCTCAGCTTCAACAAAACTGCTCAGCAATCATTCTACAGACTGCAAATCCATCTGATTTAAAAAGGAAGGACAAATAAAGAAGCCACAGACACCAGGTTTCAGGAAGTTTATTTACCTGTATAGCAGAAATGAGCAGAAATGTCTTTAAACAGCTTAAACTTCAGAATTTTTCCTGTAACTGTCCCACATACAAGAAAGTTGTTCAGAGCTGATTTAAGATGTGTTTTTAAAACCAGACTCCTCCTTCATTTACTGTATTTTATGGCTAAAATATTAGACAAAGCTGATTGCATTGCTTTTGGTTTGGGGGGGGGGGGGTTGACTCTTAAAGATTGAGGTGTATTTTAATTACAAATGAAATAATAATAAAAGCTTCCCTGCTGCATCAAGCAGAAATTACACTGTGTAGGAGCTTCAGCAACACTTGTAGCTCCAGGGCTTATTTTTTTTCCCAGTATTGTCCATAATCTTAGAATCTTTTCAAGTTTAACATTTGTCAGTACAAAATTTCTGCTTCAGCTCTAATTGTGAGTGTAACAGTAGCAAGTGGCTTCAGTGTAGAGGTACGTTTCCGTGTATAAATACAAGGCGTAGGTCACAGCAGTGTGATTGAAAGAATCTTCCTTAATCACTTCAGTTTTTGTTCTCTCTTCCTCTCAGGGATATGCTGTGGGGATCGTGCATCTCCGCATTAGCGCTGCTGCCACGATTACTAAGGGTGATGCTGCAAAGTCTCCAAGTGAGCAGGATCTGCCGGGAAGAACTGCCTGTGGTTGCTCAGTTGCTTCGCTTGCTAATGCAGCATGGTCAGCTCAGGAGCCACATGATGACAAATGAGTTTCTGGTGCAACAGATTATCAAGGACATCATGGTAAGACACCTCGTCTCCTCTCCCAGAGACCACAGGGACAGACTCCGTGTTTATGTTGATAAATCAGTGCAAACCCTGCACTTGGTGAAACACAAGTTACAGTTTTACTTGTCTCGGTAGTGCAGGCTGTGTTGCAGGCTGCTGCTTCTCTGAGCTCCTGCTCTCACTGCACAGGGCAGGCAGTTCTGATATTTAGCTTCATTCAGCCCAGGGGACCTGGGCAGCGGCTGCCTCTGTAACAAGGGGCACTGGAAGGGGATTACCTGCACAGGCTGGCTGATGCAGAGCTGTTCCAAAATAAGAAGCTACTTCTTTCTGTTTCATTGGAGCAGGGGTATGGCTGTGTACAAAGATGTAATTACATCAGACAAACTCCCTTAAATACATCTGGTGGAAATATATTCTCTCTCTCAAGTATGCAGGTGTCTAGAGAGAAAATTGGTAGAAGTTCTTTTAATCCACAACTACTGCAAAATCCAGCAGCCTTCTATTCACACGTCCACCTTTCAGAGCTTTTCAGATTATTACAATTGCTTTTCCTCTCAGCAACCAGACCTGAAGCTGCCTCTTTGCAAAGCTCTTACTAGTTTTGAGCACAGTTTATATCCTCCACGGTCTGAATAAGTAAGCTGCAGGCATCCATCCAGTGGTAACTTTGTAAAGATCTGTCACCAAAAATTTAACCTTGAGGTGACAAGAACACATAGGAGTGTATCATGCAGGTTCTCTAACAAAAAATGAGACCCTTGGCTTCCTCCGGTGTCGAAAAGGCCTCAGCCAGTTTTTGTAGTGTTTGGCTGTGGCTGGGTTGTGGGTTTTGTTGTTTTTTTCTAACCACTTAGGAATGGTAATGCGGATGAAATACTGGACTGTGGTCTGGGTTGGTCTGTTGGTAGCAGCTCTTCTGTAGGCTTGGGTGTTGAGCTCACAACCGTGCTCATTTACATTTTGATTGACTACAAATGGCAGAATTGGAAAGTAAGCAAACTGCAGTAATTAAAGAGTAAGGAAACGCATCTGATATAATTCACACGCTGCAGAATGTAACGGTGACTTAACGTACCAAATAATAACACTTCATTTCAGCATTAACAGGCACATCGTGCTTATGTGTATAAGTGAAATGAAAAACGTCGCTGCCTGCGGGTGAACAAGGCTACCTCGTACCTTCAGCAGAGTACCTGGTTAACGGTGGAAACAAAGTGAAGGCTTACTAATACTGGTGAAACTGAGTTTGACCCTTTTTTTCCCTTTTCCCCTTCTTTCTAGACACTGAAGAGTGGCGAAGTGCAAGAGCAGTGGCTAACAGACCTCCATTACTGTTTCAACATCTACCTTGCCTCTCACCCCCAGGGACCTGGCCCTATAAACTCGGTGTATTAAAGAGGTGGAACTGCATTTATTGTAAAGCATTTACTTCTATTTAGTTTTGAACGGAAGATGTTGGAACAAAGCTTGTCAATTTTTTTTTGTAAGTGAAACAATAAACATTTTACAAAGAACGGCATGCTTGCTTCTGAGAGCCTTCTTTTCAGGCAAGCAAACAGAACTTGACAGGAATTTGTTTTTGTGAAAGGCCGCAGTGAGGGGTCTGTTAAGGAATCTTCTTGAAGCTTCTTGTAGAGAAACAGAGACTCGTACTGACTCCAGCCAGCTATTATTTTTAAGCATCACATTAATTAAAATAATCAGAATTATGTAATACCAACTAGAAAAAAATAGAAATACATAGATCAGAATATCTTATTTTTGGTGAATTCCTATTTTTAAAGGCTTTGTGCAAAGCAAATACTGTACAGTGGCAGCTCCAAAGCTTATATAAAGACAAGTTTTCGTCTAAAGCAGGCCCCTGTCCTTTCTTGCTTTCTGTAGAAACTCATTTTATGCATATATAAAAATACAGTTATTAACAAATAAATAATCGGGGATTATCTCAAGAGTAGAAAACATACCTAGCAATTTCCATAGGCTGTGGAAAGAACTTCGTTTACTGAGTGATTTTTTTTTTTTGTCAACATTTCTATTTGTCCTTTCAAATCCATAGCTAGCTGAGAATGGAGCATGAGGTCTGTACTTCCTTTCCTGTTCAGGTTTTGAAATACATGTAATAATTTTGTGGTGAAATTGAACAGCAGTCTTTTAGAACTGTTACAGCTCCAGTGCAGTTTCACTCCATTGAAATTCCATTGAATAAACACGTTCAAAATTTCAGCTTTTGACAATGGAAATGTTTATGAACCACTACAACTGCCCTGCAATGCCAGGCTCAGCACTTAATTTTCAGTTTCCAAAAGCAGTTCAGATTTCATCCTGTCGGTAAATAAATTAACAGTTGCATTTAAAAACTAATTTGTACACAAAATGAAGTCCAACTCCTTAGCAGTCTGCTTGGCATGTAATGCTGATACAATGCAAAATTGAAAATGTGTTCAAGTTTAAAACGTAGATGTACACTTATGCCAGGATGCGTTCCTTGAATTCCAATGTCCCGTTTTCCTTAGTGCTTCAGTCTTGTACTTTTTGGTTTTGCAGCAGTGGTCGGTCTCATGTTGTATGAAAACTGCTTGGATCTTCCCATGTTCTCCAGCAAATTAACGTACTGTAGGTTGTTTCCTGGAAAAGACCAAACTAGTTCTGATGAGTAACTCCAGCTGAGAAAAAAAGTTTAAGCTGCTCTGGGTTCTGCATTTCACAAAGAACCTACCAGGAAACAAACGTGCCTTGTTCCTCACCTCTCACTGTTGATTTATCTGTAAATAGAGCTCTGTTTCTCTGGTACTCAGTACAGCTTAAACGTGACCGTGTGTGTTTAATGCAGGCACAGTAATAGAGCTTAATTTAGGATTTACCCTTACGAGAGTTTTGAGGCTGAGGGTTCAGTCACTAATTAAGGCTCTTGGCTGGGTTTGCTGAAGAGCAGCACAAGATTTTGTTTAGCAGTATTTCTGTCCTCTAACAATAGGTGCTGGGTTGTTTCTGGAAGATAAGGGAAGCTAGTCCAGGGTTAAAGCAAGTGCTCTCTGAATTACTAGAAAGTAAAAATGAACATCAGCTGCCCATTCTCTTCAGTTTTGAGTCTGGCTTAACATCAGGACTCACTCATTCAATGTTTTTATTTAGTGTAGTGTGCTACAAGCAGTGCGTGTTCCTTTCCCAGTTCTGCAGTGAGTGGATGCAAACATTCTTTCTAATGCCAATAATTCAAAAAAAAAATCTTTACAATTTCATGAACACTCTTGATATTGACAGTGAAACAAAAAAAAAAAGGGGGGCTTATCTTTCTGGCCTGTTGCAGAGAGCTTCTTTAGCTGTCATTTACAGAACTGACTCAAGGTATCTATATTTATAGATATATATATCAACTTCCATTTTCCAAATGCTTTAACTCATAACACTCACAAAGGCACTATTTTCCCACTCCTCAAGAACAGTTTTTTATTCTAACATCTACCCATTGTCTCTACATCCCCTTGCACGCTCGCTCCTTTTCTACCTGTCATCCCTTCCTCTCTCCCCCTGCTCCTTACTCATTTGTGTATGTCCTTCCACTACCTTCCGTGTGTCCACTCCAAAGCGTTTGGTCTGCTTATGCCAAGAAGTTAAATGAGTTTGGTGTCAGTCTCCCGTTAGAGATTTGTCACCGCGTGCTTTTTGCACGAGCTCTATGAAGGTGAAAACTAGGGCTGATAGTCAGTCTTCACCTTCCCCGCTGCACCTTCTGCAAGAGACGACTCAAACTGAGCGGTCCATGCTGACCTGCTCCAGGCACCTACGTCAGCAGCAGAGTATCTGGCATTAGCCACTGACAGCTCTGAACTTTTCCAACAAACGTAATGTTGTCATGCACGAAGGCAGCCAGATGAAAAACATGTTATTGTCTTTAAGTAAGGGCTAAAGTTCCCCCAGCTCCTATTAGGTGAATCAAAGTAGGCAGTGTTCTGCAGGAACTGGGCAAAGTTCCTATCGCTGTCCTAGTCGTCACCAAGTTATGAAAGTAAAGGACACACAAGCCGCAGAAGAAAGCCTTTTTCTAGCAGTAGACAGGGAGATCTGTTGTCCTGGAAAGTTAAACGAAAAGAAGCATTATTTGCTAAAGCTCTTTTAACATTTAGATTTGGGGCTGTATGAAGAGGTGGCAAGCAAACACCTGGCTGGTTGCGCCTCTTAATTAAAGCAGTTATTTCAAACCATGGAAGAAAAAAAGCCTCAGTCTCATAGCGAGGCACAGATGACAAACCAAAGGCTAGGTCTACTGGTGGATTGCCTTCTGACCTCAGCATTTTGTAAACTAGTGGGAAAATGTATTTTACTTTCCTGTGCAAATTATGTGAACTACTGTCTCCTTGAACCATTTGCTTTGTCTCTCGGTCTGTGGCCTGGCTCTGAACTACAGGTGATGCAAAATTCTCAAAACAGGCATCTACCAAAGGCGTACTCCTAGGAGAGGCAACCATGACTTCATATTTAACCTGTCTGTCAAACTTCTGCCCCATGCATGAAGCTTCCAGCCTTTACTGACCTCAATAATATTTCTACAGGTTGTGTTCTTGGGTGCTATTCTGTATTACACGCTGTAGCCCCATCTCCGCCGGCATGTCTTGCCAGTCCCCATCATGCCAACTTTCAAGTACTTGTCTGGAGCCCCCACTGCCCTGGTGCCCATTCCCTAGCTTAAATTTCAGTCCCAAATACAACTGAGGCTCTCCTAAGGAAGACCTAGTAATGACTTCTTATGTGGTTTCTGTGCTAAGCAGCAGATGAACGCATGCTTTCTCCTTAACGCTCACTGCATATAAGAAGCATCTATGAAATAATCGAGGCCCTGTGCACAGGACACAAACTCCACTGACTCGTTTTGGAAGAAATGTTAGAGATTAGATGACTAACTAGATTTTCAAATTTTATCCGTGAACTAAAGCATATACTTTTAACAAACGGGTATCTAAATTCTTGGTACGTGCAGAAACCCACTGCCTTTACTTCCACGGGGCTAGCAAATATTTGTGCTGCCGAACCAGCGTTATAAGCATCTGTAAGCAATTTTAACCCCAGCTGAGTGGCTTACTACTGTACAAATCCATGATATTAAGCTCTTCCCTAGCCCAGTCAAAACAGGCTTTTATATAAATGATTCAGTATAAGGATAAAAGCACAGTGCTCAAGTCCAAAAGCAGCAAAAGAACATAAAACCACACCAGGTTGGTAGTAGTTATGTGTCTCGATATTAGATACCAGCTCTTGAACAGCTTTTTTTCCTTTTCTAAGCTGAAACAGATCACATATATAAATAAATAAACATGAAAGTCATTTGCTATGTTCCTAGTATTGTTAAAGTGCAAAGTGTATACGTCTTACCTGAGACCAGGGGCACATCAGAAAGTTTCAGCTTAGAGGAAGGTCTTGCTGGCTGACACACCTTGCCTTCCTGAGAACGTCCTTTAATAAAAACAGGAACAGCTCTATGTTTATTCCTATAAAGACGTGGTTATGTGTAGCTATAAATTATTTACAGAGGCTACAGCATTATTTTATCCTAAAAAATGCTCTCATTCATCAGTGAGGATACTCGTGAGACATTTTGCATGACAACTTCAGCAGAACTTTAAGCAAATTTTGAATATGCCTTGCACTATATGTGTATCTATATATATATAGTGCAGGATATAACAGAAGGAACATTAAGTGTATCTTTATTTATTTTAGTTTTTGACCCTTTTTGGCTAGCTAACCTATAGGGCCATAACAGAAGAGACTTACCAGCTGTTAAAGAACATATAGCTAGCATGGCTTTACTCCATCGGTGATCCACAATATAAAGGAACCCGAGTTTCAAAACCAATGCTTTTCCTCAGGATGCTTCCTTCTGCACAGTGCATATTCAGGCACAGTGCAAAGCGCTGCGGTGTTATAAAAGATGGTTTTTTGCCCTCCCAATAAAAATTGGCTGTCTTCAGACAAAGCAGGTATTAACACTGAACAAGACCACATTCTTCCAATGGAAATATTTAAAAGTAACAATAGTGGAAGTTCCAGAAAAGTTTAAAGCAATGTTTAAGAAGTCCATCTGCGTTCCACGCAGATAGCCACTGCACGTCTACAGCTGCTTATCCCCAGTGTCACCGCTCTGTTCTCTCCCCACATTTATATACGTGAGCAGCTCTGGCCACAGAATGACCGGGTTGCTCAAGACCCGTGCTGGAATAGTGACACGGTGATTCACACGGCCTTAGAAGAAACCATGTTAAATCACAGAGGTGGTTTTTTAACCAGGAACAGTTACAGAACTACCCACAGCACCTGAGACTCAAACTAATTGTTATAGATAGTTTAAATACCTAACGATTAGGTAAGAAGTGTATAGAAGAATTCAAAACACAGGGAACACCTTGTTATAAACGTGTAGTTATTTAAAATACAGTGAAAACAAAATTACCATATATCTGCTTGAGGATGGACTGCTTGCTTGTTTTTATGGCTGAGCTGGATTTGTTCACGGATTTCAGATTTTTACATGAAGGCGCTGACTTCAGAGGGCTGTGGTTCAGCTGTTTCTTCCAGGCAACCTGAATGAGGAAGGCAGCTGCCTCTTGTCTCCATTTGTCTTCATCTTTGCACTGCCGCTTAGCACGAAGAAGCCGGAACAACTCCTGTCGTAGCTGGTAACTAGAGAGCAGAAAAGAGAAGAGCACTTGTTTTAGGTGACCTGTTTTAAGTTCGGTGCTTGCCATGCATCAGTTCACACGGGGGATTACACGAGTAACTGGGGAAGCAGCACTCCCACTGATGTGCCAAGTCACTCGGATGAGAAATGTTTGCTCAGAAGAAAAAGCAGGAACTGGGTTCAATTCTAGAGACAGCCCTTGCTTCACTCAGCTCATAAAGACCTGGCGTTGCGGGCATCAGAAGTTACGGTTCTGCAACACAATACACAATACGCAGCAAATCAGGAGGAGAGCAAATCTATAAATATTTATGATGTAGCGCTAGAATCAATACTATTTCCTCATTTTCTCTGTGTTCATGAAATAACGTCGCATTTTCAACTGCGCTTTACCACGTTGTATTCCGGGTAGATCAATGCGAGGGAAGCCAAGTCTACCTGCACATCTCTACAGAAATCTCTGCTGGTTTCTACACGGTCTCCAGCGATGCTCCCCCCGGCCCTGTTGGCAGCAATCTTCTTGCTTTTCTCCCCTTCCCTTCAGCACCTCCCCAGCTCCTCACCTCTTGCGTGCGGTCACAGTCCTGCGCCAAGTGGTGACCGCAGATTACCCGTCCTTCCCCCCGGAGTGCCCGGAGGCCCCAGCAAACGAGGAGGTCCCTCGTTTTATTTATTTTGTGGTCCTGAATCAGATAGAAGCGTTCAATGGGGTATTGGCGTCTCACACTCACATGTCAATTAACTGGCCTAGCAATTAACTCGGAATCTGCCCGGCACAAACCTGTCACAAATGAGCACTGAGTAACGCTTGTAAAATATTAATGATAAGCGTTTGGTAAGCGGCCAAAACTCATTGATCAGCTTCCCCGCTGGCACCCAAAAAGGCCTCGGCGAAGGGAGGGGGGAAGGAGGGGGAAGGAGGGGATTTAGTTCAGCTGCTCCCTCTGCAACCAGTTCTAAATTAAAATGAGAGACGGCACAACCAGACGCAAACTGCTTCAGTGTACGCTAGGATCCAGTCAACTATTCAGAACCAGCCGCCGTGTACAGGCCATGAGGAGACAAAGCACGCCGGCGTGCCAGAAGGATGCGATACGCTCACTTACAGCCCCAGCAACTTCAAACTTCCAATGGGCTCCGTAAATCCAACCCACCTAACTTATCCTTGAGTGGAGCTTCAGAAGCCAGCCGTGTGCCGGCACGCAGCTCGTTCAAGTAGGCACCAAACGTGGGGAGCTACCATGGGACGTAGGGCACTGCCTGGCTTCAGAACCGGGGCGTTAATGAGAGGCAGAGGGAGAAAGGCTCCGGTTTTGTTAACTACGACGTCCCTTTGAACTTTGCATGGGGGTAAGGGGAAGAGAAAGTGAGGGGAGCACAGCAATGACTGCGCCTTGCTAGCGTAACTTGTGCTAAGGGTGGGCCATGTGAACCCCCCGGCAGGAAAAACAGGTGGGGAACTGTTTCAGGCGTGAGCAGAGCAGAGCAGAAAGCTGCTTTCGTTCGGTAATTACTGCCGGGAGCGTGTGCTGGTGCATGAAACGAACCGCTCACAGGTCCCCACCTGTGCACCCAGCCCTGGTTCGGTGCTTGTAGAGAGTTCCTGGTAGTTTTTAGCAACACGAAAACAGCCACGAGGCTCTGAAATGCAGAAGATGGAGGCAGGTATCTTCAGAGTCAGCGTGCATTTTTATAAATGAAGCTGCTCCTGTAGCAGATCGCTCTGATTCCAGGGAGAAAAAGCAGAACGGGGCCAAGTTTGGTGCACCACGAATCTGACCTGAGCTGGCAGGTGGTGCTCAGGCTCAGCGTCAGAGGGGCTCGAACACAAAAACCCTGCCGGTAAGGCGTGCGTGTAGCAGTAACAGGCTGAAAACCCTCGACCCCAGCAGCAGCCCGGCCGTAACAGCAACCACATCGCTTCCAGCGTTCATCAACTCCCTGCGGGCCACAGGGAAGGGACCAGGCCCCAGTGCCCCCGAGGGGACAGCGAGGCAGACACGGGATGCGCAAGCCTCAGCGAGCAGGAAGAGCACTTAACCTTTGGCAAGCCACACACCTTGACGTGCGCTCTGGAGGACTGCATTTATGAAGTTTGTGGACGCTGGGAATTGAAACATTTTCCCGAGAAAGGGGAGTTTGATGTGCTTCAGAAGATCAGCACCATTGCGCTGTAGCTCACGGCGGCTTTCAGCGCGCTTCCAGTGCGAAAATCACCACCGCAGAATTTGCAGAGGAGTGAGACAAAGGCATGTAACCCTCACTTAGAGAAATGCCAGGACTCGAGCGCATCTTTCTACGTGTCATTGGTGTACAGTTCCCTAGCCGCCTGCAAGTGCAGGCTGTTCACCAGCACAAGCCTGGACTCAAAGACAAACAGGCGCGACCCTCTGGCTTGGGAGCCACGTCCTAAACCGAAATACGAACCCTCTTTTTGGGAGGATGTATATGGTCTGTGCTCCAAAGCAAGAGGCAGGGCTCTTTTCTTCTTGAAAATCAACGTTACTGCTGGGGTAACAGCATGGAAACAGGGAGCCGAAAGTCTGACTGACAGCCCCCATCATCCACGTGGGTTTCAGGACGGTTGGGTAACTAAGCTCATGTTGAGCTTGGACCATAAGCAGAAGAGACAACTGGGCTCGTGGACCCGAGAGGGAAGGTAGGAGGGAAGCACGACGCCTCTCGGCAGCTCAGTGCCCTCACCTCAGCCTTGCTGTGAACCCCCTGGTGTCCTGTTGAAACGGGCACGGAAATCAAGGCGTGGCGGTGTTCCTGCCAACTTTGTGAGCCCCATCAAAGCTCCTGCAACAATAAATTTTGTGCAGGTGTAAGAAGTGAGAGTGAAGGAGTAGTAAACGTAGCCTCTCTTGCCATCTTGCAGGATTGACGATACTTGTTAATGTTCTGTACAATGCCTGTGAGTTTTGTAGATGGTACAAATATATGTATTTGTCTTAATTAATTCTTTAAGTAGCAGATTATTAAACAATCTTCAATCCCTGCATTTTCCACAGTGTTTTAAGTGAATGACCACCTACTGCCAAGAGACCAGTCCGCGCACAAACCTTCACAAACTTCCAGTTTAGGTTAAGACATCACCATGGTTTTACAGGTGGGTATTTCAGAAAGATCTATCCAAAATCCTCAGATAGCCAAAAATGTAAATGGATGCAAAGACTTCTGCAGAGGTGAGCCAGCTCGGCACACGGCTTCAGGTCCTGATTCTTGTGAGGTGATTTGCACGAGTGCTCAGTGGGTACCTTTACACTTTGACTGGAAGCTGTATCAGGCACCTACTGCTTTGTAAGGACTTGCTGCTGACTGAAACCAGCACAGCCTTTAGAAGTAATAGGATCACGTAAGGATGTACTCCCCTAATCTAATCCTGACTTCCTTTGCTTTTTGGTATCTAAAAAGAGCTGAAAGCAAGACAATAATTCAGGTTCCAAAACAGGAGAGAAGTTAAAGGATAAATTAGAACATTTGGAAAAAAATAGGAAGCAAGGAGGCATCTATACAGCCTCTAGGAAGCAGCAAAGAGAGCTGATGGCAGAAGTGGTGGGAAAAAAAAAGTGAGAGCTCTGATTTGCAGATCTCTGTGTGTACAAGGAGTACGTCATGAACAGCAAACAGAGACCAAAGAGAAGTACAGAAGTACTGTGTCCAGTGACGCTGTATTAAAAAGTCAGAGTTTTCATCCCCCAAAAAGGCTCAAAATGAATTAAAAATAACATGTTCCAAAATGTGAACATTCCCCTGGAATAGGAGTGTACTTACACAAGCCAATGTCACTTTGGTATGCCAACAACAGCGAAGAGATAAACTGGAATATAACTGGGCTGTAAACCCAGCCTCATGCTGGGAAATACTTCGGCTAATCGGTAAAAGAGCTGGAGCAAACAGAAGTATTTGTTGAGCCAACGTGAATGTTTCAATGGCCACATTTCAGTTTAGGAACAAGCGAAGCACCAGCTTGGGCCACGTGGCACCTGTGCTGGTACCCGTCCCACCTCCACCAGCGGCCAGCATCAGCTGTCTCTGTGCAGGACAAAACTTGTTTCCACTTCCTAAGCTAACTGTAAAAAGGGATGGGCTCTCAAAACTCCACAAACAACGGTGACCACCTTTCAGAGCCCCGTGGTGTTACACCACCAGACCTCTCCTTTTCAGAACAGCAGGCTTGCACAGCAGCAGTTCAGAACTAGTCTCTCAATTTTCGGCCGTGGCCTTGCTTACCAGAGGCACAAATAAACATGCTGAAGAGCGCAGTGTGTAGGAGTAAAAGAGGTGTGAAAAGGCATTTTGGAAGGAGCAAGATGCTCCTATGTCTGCCTCAAGCTTGCCTGCAGGAGTAGAGAGAACATAGGGATGTCAAGGGCATGCATACAATATATATATATATTTACAGGAGATGGGGGAGAAATGCTGAAAGCACAGAAGCTGACACCAACCTCTCCTGCAATCAGGTGCCTCCCAGTAGCCCACCCCTCTCTATTTCAAAAAAACCAACAAGCTGAACTAAATTCCCCAAACCTGCTGGGCAGAACTCCTTCCCCCACGGCCCCATTTGCCATTTAGTGTGTGAGACACCACAGCCCCGGGGAAGGGAGGTCTGCCTGGCATCTCGGCATTGATGCTGCAGGCAGCTGGGCATTAAGTCCTGCTTCTGCTGTCAAAGGACTTGCAGGTTTCCCTAGAGTAAAGGAAGGAAGCCACTACTTTCTGAACGCTTCTAGACATCTTCCAGCTGCTCCTTGCAATTCAATGTGCCTCGGAGAATGGTTTTTGAATCACCACTAAACCACCCCACAAGCTGTGAGAGTTGAACTCTGTTAGTTTTTCTGCTATTACTGTTAAAAAGAAAATATTAAAGCATTAGTGTGATAAAAACCTGAAACTGTTAAGCTGGTAAGAGAGCTGGAAAGGTGAGTTATGAGTAAAAATCTGCAATTCATACTTTTATGCATCCGTATAAAAACTGAAGAACAATAGGAAATAAGAACTACCTACATATTATATGCTGGCCTATAACTGCCACGCTACTGTCAATTCTGATAAGAAATTAAATACTAAGGTGCACGTTTATCACAAATGACTCTCCTTCTGAGGTCAAAACTCATGCATTCATGAAAGCAGGACAATGCAGATGGGGTCATCTCGCTCCTTCCTGTCCGCTTTCCTGTGCTGCAGTCATCCCTGCTGAATACTCAGGTTAGGTTCCAGTTTTGGCAATGAACTCCCTCTCAGCTTCCAGCCGTTTGTTGTTTGGTTGTTCAAAGCCAAGCCAGAACGCAATTCTGGGTGTGTCACTGCGTGGCGGTGAAGGATCTGGCTGCAAAAAAAAATCGGCTGGAGAAAAATCACGTTCCTACGCGAGCAAGGTTGCTAACGAACGTGAGAGCAGTGAGCTCGAGGCTTAGGCGAATCCTGATCGACGCTCTACAAAGAAATATCAATGCGTGAAATAGAAGTTTAATAACTCCTCCAATTATTAAAAGTCGTCACTTACCTTGCACTTTTTATGAACTTACTAATGCAATTCTAGGCAACTGGAACACACTTCCACTTGTTTGGTGAAAGATTATTAAACTCTTGATTTATCTCTGGTAACGTTAGAAGCAAAAGGACCGAATAAAACACATTGCTGACGCCTAATGTGATTTACATCTAATTGTATCTCATCTCTAGCTACTGAAATAGCAGCCTTACCTTCTCCACGTCCTCTGTATAACTGTGGCAGCATAGTTCTTCTTCCGAAACAGCTCTTTTCTTGTTCTTTCTTTTTCAATTATCTGCATTCGAATCTCCAAAGGGATTAGCTCAATATTTGTACTTTGCCATGCGACAGAACATAATTGATCATCTGCATTCCTGGATCCAA
Organism: Heteronetta atricapilla; assembly: GCA_011075105.1. Taxonomy (NCBI): domain Eukaryota; kingdom Metazoa; phylum Chordata; class Aves; order Anseriformes; family Anatidae; genus Heteronetta; species Heteronetta atricapilla. The sequence continues at coordinate 95,388,993 of CM021732.1, forward strand.
TTACGCCTGTTTTTTCCAAGTTCAAACTGTCATCAGAGGCAGAACCCGCTGCTGGGTTTCTTGGCACGGTTCTGGTAGATTCCGCCTCAGCAGACAATAAAGGGGAGGGCTTTTTCGCTAATTCATTATTTCCCACATTGTTAGTTTGTTCTACGGCATGCGCGCCGGCATTTCTGGTGTTTACAAACACCGTTTTGGCACTCCCTGGTCTACTAGAACCAGCTGGTGAACATCTTTCATCGTTTACCTCTTTATTCCTGGGTTTTTGCTGATGCCTTTTGCCCTTTGGAACAGCCTCACACTGCTTTGAATGTCTTGCAATTCCCCCAGCACAACTGACGTTGCATACGAACGCAGAATTTCCTTCACAGTGGTCCCTGTTACCAGACGAAGACTGACTTTGATCTCTTGATTTCTCCCCGGCGCTAGCAGTCCTAGAAGCAGAAGCATGCCTTCTGGTACCCCGAGCAGAAGCACCGCTTGCCTCCACGGTGTGCTCTTTGTGCTTTTCTCCATCCACCTCCGCAGCAGCAGCAACCTGATGCTTGGCTTCAACTTTGGTCACCTCTTTTGCTTTGCCACAATGGAAATGGACACAACTTGGCTTGCTTTTGGTGTGTTTTCTCGGTAATTCTTTAAACAGAGAAATGGAAACAAACATTCAGCATTCTGTCTCCGACCCAGAGTTTATTATTATTTTTCCCTCAGTTACTTAAATGAAATATATATACATATAATTAGGAAGAATCAGAAGAGGTAATGATTGCTTGGAATAGCACAGTCCCAAACTTCTTCATTCGCTTACCATTCTACAAGTTTCTCTCACACTAAATCCGAACTAGATGCCTAAAAAAGTTCACAGAGAAAAGCTGTTTCTTCACCTACCTGAGTTCGGTGTCTTTTCCAAAGAAACCAGCTCACCATGTGGCAGAAGAATGCAGCCACGTGAACACACCTGCTGGTTGCAGTGAGGACACCCTAACAGACTGTCATTGTTTCCAGCTTCTTTGCTAAATTTCTGCTCTATCCACCCTGCTCTGTGCTGGCACACAATGTCAATGTATCCTACTGACCCAGGAAACCCAGAGCACTGGTTTTGTCAATACCTTCCTGGATACCCTAACTAAAACTCTGAAGTCCTTCATATTTTTTCCCTTGTTGCAAGATTTCCTTTCCCCATTTCCACGCCCAGGGCAGAAAAATAAATGAGGTGTGCTAGCTGCTTTTAAACACTCTTGTGATAATGACTTGGGAGCCGGGCTGGGGTGCAAAACTGGAAAGCCCCTCCTCCCAGACACCTTACCTTTAGTTAGGGAAACAAACAGGAGAATAAGAAATAGAACAGACTGGGTGAAATGTGACAGAGGGGTTGTTAAAGGGTATGTAAGAGCGGAAAAAGCAAAGAAAGAAAGCTTTGATATATTTAACATCAAAGAAAATCACCCACGTTATCCAAATCCTGGTAAAACCATCGTATATTTGTCCTTACTGTAATATATTTGTGATACTCTCTTGTCTGATTAGCAGAATATGGCAGATTAACAGTTTATGCAGAAGAAACTCAGGATTATCATCAATGATGTCTCTGACAGAGAAGATTTATCACGGTGACAGGTCAATATGGGCTGAGAGGCTACTCTAACTTGCATGGAATTGTCATGTGGGTAAATAGTCCTGTCTGTTATAGGACAGGAAGAAAAAAAATCTATAATATAATCTATTTTAATCGAGTATTACTTCAATTAATTATATTTTACATCTATGTTATTCTTTTTTCTCATCTTCCAGAATGCAGAAGGAAATTCCCTCTCTTTTATTACAACGGGGGAATAGGCGATTTTAAAAGTGTGCTACTGCAATCTTAAAAAAAATGTGCCTTTTGATGCCAAGATTTCCGGGGCATAATTCCCCTCCCAGTGAAGCCATCAACAAAACCAGCAAAGAGCTGACATTCAGTTCACACGTATGAAATTTCCAACATTGTCACAACACCATTTTGATCTCCCAAAAAGTTAATTTTCAGAGCTGCGAGGGAAAAGAACGGAGTCTTTGATAAAAGGGCTGTGTCATTCTTAACTCGCCAAACCCTGGTTTGTAAATACGGTGTGCAGAACGCTTTTCTATTTCAACCATTTTCATTTCAACCATAAAACATTTAAGTTATTCGAGCAGCATGTGCAAAACAATCTGAGCAACCGGGGAAAAGACAGGAGAACATCACTTGAGTACTCCAGATCACCTTTTCATGTAGAAATAAACTTTCTTAGATAGATGCAAAGAAGCAGCATCAAGTACAGAGCTCAAAAAATAACTTTGCTACTAGAATTAACGCAACTCTACAGCTGCAATACCCTACGTAGGAGAAAACGTCCATAGAAAAGGGGATTTCTGAGGGGAGAACAGATCAGCAAAGAGCCACCAGCTAAACTACAGTTTTTAAATACTGCCAGCAGGTGCAAAAAAAACTGTTTGCAACTGCTGAAACTCCTTCTGAAGCGTGTGAGAAACAAAGCTGTGTTTTTTGCAGTAGGGAATTATTTTATTAGGAGTCACGAAGCCCAGAGGAAAACAGCTGCTCCCTGATGGGAGAGAAATGCTGAATAAAGCGCTAACGAGGCAGATATCACCTGCTTTACATCAAGAGGGTCATTGGGGAATTCAAGCAACATGTGATGCTGTGCTGTGGAAATATGTATGTGGAGGAATAGATATGCTCTGGCTGAACATGTACGCAGGAGCTGTGTAGTATGGCAAAAGGTAAACAGGACAATTATCTGCACTCAGCCCAAAGGGGGGCGAGAACCAAAATGCACAGGTAGATTTCACAGAACTCCTCAGAGTAGGTAGAGGTAAACACTCATAAGCCTTGGTAGATCCTTCGTCAGGGTGGGTGCAAGCTTTCCCTTCACTATCCGCTACTGCAAACATCGTAACTACAGTAATTCTAGAACAAATAACTCCCAGGTATGGAATTGTTGAAAATACTGACTCTGATCAAGGAAATCACTTTATGTCAGAGATATTGCAAGGGCTAATGTGGACTCTAGGAATTAAGTGGAAATTTCACACTCCTTGGCATCCTTCCTCTTCTGGAAGGGTGGAGCAGATCAGACAGTAAAGAAGCAATTGACTAAGTTCTGGAAACTCAGCTTCCCCTAACGAAGTGCTTACCTTTGGCACTTCACCGAATTCAAACTGCACCAAGAAAAGATGTGGGAGTTTCACCATATGAAATTATTATTATTTCACCATATGAAATTATTATTATTTGGATTGCTGTACATGGATAAAGGGAACGAGTTACCTCAGTTCGAAACAAAAGATGCTTTTCTTAAGAACAATATACTTGGGCTGTCGTCCTCAGTCTATTTTCAGAAGTGTTAAAGGTGCATGGTGGCCCTCAGGGACTTCTCCAGCAGCCCAAAGGGAGCTGGGTCCTCTCTTGTGCTCTTCCTCGAGGCTCTGTGCAGAAGAGCTTCCACCTGTCGCACAAGGGCTGGGGGAAAGAAGCACTCACGCAACCCCTGACAATTGGCAAGAGTTGTTTATTGCCAGGACATCTTGCAGGCAAGCCTGTGGGATGTCCGTGAGATTTGGGGGCTCCAAGATAATGCTTGGGATGGGGCCTGAGCAACGAGCAGGGAGCTGGCCGGGCACTCCTGTGATGCAGTTTGTGCTTTCTGATGGCACAGAGTGAAGACATGTCAGGGTAGTCCCAGGTCCATTCTGGCTGCGGTGGATCCACTTCCATTGCCTCCTCCGTATCTTCTGGTGGATCCAGCTGCATGGGCTCCACGGTGCTGGGCAGGAGGATGAGCCAGTCTTTGCCCGTGACTGCCCAAAGAGGATGCCTTCCATCTGGAATGTTTTCCAGCCAGGGTGCCACACCAGGGGGTCGATCTGTTCCACCCTGAGGTCCCACACCACTGTCAGCTTGATTTTCACACCTTCAGTGCCAATGATATTGCTTGTATGTCTGTGGGCTGAGCACCAGAGGTCCCTCGAGCACCGGTGTATCTTGTGCTGCTGGCGCTCTCTCTACCCACGACACATTTCCTTGTTGGCTGCCTTCCTTCTTGGTGCTGCTCTGGACGGCACGGCTGTCCTCGCAAACCAGGCAGATCCACTTCTCACCTTGCTGCCTCCAGTCTCCTAGTAGCTGAGCGAGTGGTGGGCCAGCAGCAGGGGTGCCTGTTTTATAGGGCCCACAAGGCAGTGGTGGCCATTGTGACCTCAGCAAGCCTCTGTGATGGAGTGGCCCACGCGTGGCCAAAGGCGGTTGCGCTGGGAGCAGCCTGGGAAATGTCCTCACATGCGGGAAGGAGCAGGGTTGGGGGCGCTGAGGGACCCTTTTCTGGGGCTGGCTTCCCCGGGCCATTTGGCTTGCCTGAGAGAAAGACAGCCCCTTGACCACAGGGACTGCCCTGCACCTCCTGTGTTCCACACGATGTTTTCCAGCTCAGGCTCTGGCCTCTCATCAGTGTAACATAGAATCTCAGAAACATTAAGGTCAGAAAACACCTCCAGGATCATCTGGTCCAACCACTCCCCTACCACCAATGTCACCCAATAACCCATGTCCCCAGGCACCAGGTCCAACCTTTCCTTGAACACCCCCAGGGACGGTGGCTCCACCACCTCCCTGGGCAACCCGCTCCAGTGCCTGACTGCTCTTTCTTATCTATTATATATTAGCATCTATAATCTATTATCAACATTTTATTAATATTAATTAATTAATTAATTAATGTTATTAATATTTAATCTATTTTCTAAATATCTGTTTTCTAATATCCAACTGACATAACTGAGATTTACTACTTCAAAAATGAAAATTAATTCTGCTTTATGTAGATACCTGAAAAAGTAGTAAACCTGGAGGAAAAAAAATGAATGGTGAGTGAATTTGAAAGCACTATTGTAAATATCTCAGCTATATTGAAGAACTAGAAAGTAAGTTTGATAAGTTTGCAAAAATAGTACTCTAGAATCCAATAGTATTAGATTTATTAATAACCTCATAAGGCGGAGTACGCACTGTAATTATTACTAGTTGCTGTATATATGTAGATCAAATGGGACGAATTTGACTGATCTCAAAAATATTTGGGAAAAAAAAAAACACAACAAGATCCTACATAGAGTAACTCAAGATGACAATTCCTGGATATTTAGAAATATTTGGGAGAAACTAACTTTGTGGTTACCTGAATAGAATTGGCTCAAACAACTCTTTGTTGGTATTGTAATAATAATGGCATTGTGTATCTGTCATCCCCCGTGACATCTGAAGAAGAATATTGCACCTTAATGCTGGAAAAACTCAAGAGTGCGGTATCTGAAGAGGTGCAAAAACAACAATAGGAGTAAGAAAAGAAGAGGGGGATATTGAGAGAAACAAAGTTGTGTTTTTGCAGTGGAGAATTAATTTTCTTTATTCCAAGGTAGTTGTGCAGTCATAATAAGGAGAAATGCTAAGTAGATAAGTGGACAGCAGAAGGCCTCACTGTTCCAAAATAAGGCAGAAGCTTTAGAAAAAGAGGATGAGCAGTGTGAGAACAGAAAAACAAAGATCACAAGCTCTCAAAACATAAGAAAGGAAAAATTAAAGGGTTGGAAAAAAGAAAAATTGTACATCTATGGTATAGAGGAGCATCGAGTAGCTTGTGAACCTGTAGTACTCAGCCAATGAGGAAACCGGGGAGGTGATCAGGCATTGGGTAACAGGAAATAAAAGGTTATGATTTGTTTACTAAAATGCACTCCTGATTGACAGGACGCCCGCCATTACAATCATGATTAAAATAGCTTCACAGAAGATCCTGTCTGAAGAAAATTGAGACTTTTCTCACAAGTGACAGTCCACAGGATCTAAATTTATGTTAAATTCTAGTAAAACTTCCAATGAAGTCCATCCAAGTTTTGGTCACAAGAGGAGTGATTTAAAAACTCATGAGAATTGATCAAAGGGCTTCAGGAGTTGATCCTGCACCAACTTTCCTAGCATCACCCCAATAACCAAAAAAAAGAATGTATAATTGTGTAAACATGGCATGTGTAAACATTTCAAACACCGGTATTTTGCATTGGGCAAGAGGGGATTTTCTTGATAACTGAAAGGTAAATTGTTTTCAATATAGAAGAAGTAGACATTATCATGCACATCAGTATTTTTGACTACCTAAGCTGACAGAGCACACACAAACAAGAATCTGTATTTAACTCTACCCCATATGAATTGCTTAAATAATGAAAGAACAAGAAATGGCAGAGTAAAACAGGTCCTACATATGAATTTCCCCAGACGTGGACAAAAAGAATAATCAGAACAAATAAAAATTATTACAAACCTTGCCTTATTTTATGACCATCGCTCTGAGGCTCTGAAGACGGGCAAGTCTCCTTTGGTGTCCCTTTGTTGTGACAAGCTTTAGGTGAACCTCTACTGTTTCTCCCTGGTTGACTTTGGGAAGCACTGAGAGAAAGAGGTCTCTTACTCTGTATATCAGGTTGTTTATTAGGCAACTGCAGGATGCTGGTTGTTTTCTCTCGATTCGCTGGATTCTGTTGTACTCGAAACTTACTTTGTTCCATGCTCAGAATTCCTTTCTGCAGCTTGGCTTCTTTTCTCTTACTTTCTTCTTCACGTTTCCTGTAATTATAGTAAATACCATAAGAATTCCAAAGACAAAATTTTGGGAGCATGCATCTAACTTGAACACATTCATCTCTAGAAACCTGACACTGACAAAACAAAATCTTGACTATGACATCTGTTTTTGTGACAAAGGGCGACCTATTATATTGAAGGGTCTTAGCTTGATCCAAAATAGCAACCAACTTTCAGCTACAGCTTAAATAAGGTTCCTTAGAAGCCAACTTCCCATTCACTTTGCAGCAGTTAAAACTGATTTTAAAACACCCCTAATTTGAAACTATGTAAATTAGGCGTTTTTTTTAATGCAGATACAAAAATGAAAAGCATAGTTTCTCTTTCCATTAGTTTTCTCTTTAAATTTAAGAAAAAGACGTACCAGTAGAAGGATTTGAAAAAGGTGTCAGAAAACAAGAAACATGATACTAATAAGAATGCTTTGAATTAGTAATGAACCATGCTTTAGTATAAATAGTAATGCAATGCATTGTATTTATTTGAAAATCAGAAAACTTCATAAAAGACATGTCATCTGTTTGAAAATTATTCTTCTTATTTACCTATGTAAATAGGTAATACAGACAATCACAAACCAACTTCAAATTAGCTATAGGACTAACTTGCTGGTATATACTTAGCATTAGTAGATAATTAAAGAATTTATTTTTAAATAAACGTGATCTAGTGGGTGGCATCCCTGTTCATGGTAGGGGTGTTGGGATTAGATGTTCTTAAGGTCCCTTCCAACCCAAACTGTTCTCTGATTCTATGATTTTACATAAATGGATTATACATCATACAAATAATAAATACGGAAGATATGAGATGGGAATTAAGAACTTGTGTCATGTATCTCCTAAACAGCGTAGATATAAAAAATTTTGGACAAGGTTATGAAAGGCACATCTGTTCCAATAGCATTTTGCAGCCTATTTTGAAATACAATGAAAAGTTGTTACGCTTCACCTTTTAAATTGTTTTTCCAACAAAGCAGAATAACCCAATAACAAGTAGCAAACGTTACCTATCTACCTACCATTGAATTTGTTTTTATAAATTAAGCACTGGTTAGGAGACGAAGTGACACTTTTCCTGTTGGAATGGACAGCTGGTAAATGTCGTATCATGTAGCTGCCTGGTATTTTAACTTGCTTCCAATGCTACAACATAGTTTGCAGACTGTTGACACATTAGCTCACAGCACAGCATATGACAGGTTAGTTATGCAGCATGCCATCCTCAGTTCCTGTGAGTCGCATCAATGCCAGTATGTGTCATTTCAGTGTGATGTGCCAGGGAGAAGCCTTAACTTTATCTGTCAGGACTATCTCATGAAGTACGCGCCGCAGAAGAAGCTGATTGAACTTTGTACCTGAAAAGCTGTTAATTGATCTAAAAAATACACTCCCGGCAGCCTGAGGCTCAGTATTCCCCGTGGCAAGGAAAAAGGGGCTAGTTTCAAATACTATCGGCATTCCACAAACAGACTACGTGGGGATGTCTGTCTTGTGTACAGTATGGATCTCACTGCCATTACTCTGCCATTTGATCTGATAAATCAGATCTTACTATTCACAGAACAAGCAGCCTACTACCAGTACCCTCCACTCAGTGTTAAGAAAGAAAGTGTGAGCCAGGTTGTGTGACACAAGAAAGACAGAGTGGCCTGCACTCTTTGGACTAGCAGATTCACTCAGAACATGAACATCAGCAACATGCCAATCGTAAAGTTATTGAAATGACATGGGACTGGAAGTTGCAAAGAAGTAAAAGGGGATTACTACAGCTAGATAGTGACAGTATACCTGGCAAGCCAAAATTGTCCACCTTAACTGCAACAAATTTTTGTCCTGAAGAGTGTTAAAGTTATACTTCATCACAAAAGTGATGCAGTGGAATCAGGTTTTGGCATCAAAAAAAGAACAGTTTCAGCCTTTGTGAAGACAGAGATGCTTTGGTTTTTTTTGATCCTGCTAGAATGAATTCAACCTCTTCTATTCTATTAAAAACATTTTATTTTTTTTTTCTATCTGCTCTGTGGAGAACATTTTGAGTTTAAGAACACATCCATGTGCCTGGAGAGCATTTATAGAGTTACTCTTGCAGAATAAGTTACTTTAAAAATCATACCTGAAAACAGATCTCCAGCTGTGATCCTACTACTGCTGAGGCTTTATCTGGACAAAGAGGGTTTATATTTCATGTTGTGTAAGAAGCTATCTCCTGCTAATACAATCCTGCATGGTTGCTTTTAAAAGCATGGCACTGGTGACTCATGACATGTTCAGCTTCTGATTGACTATGACCTTTTAACAGATAGTCCTTAACAAAAATGTTAAAAAGACAGTTAATTACTGCCAAGTTTTCCTGTGTTGATTTGCCTTACCAAATGTGTAGAGGTGCGCATTTGTCTTTGCCTAACCTCTTATTTTTAATTCAGTCATTTCTCATATGTATGAACACCATTCTGAGCTCTAAATTAGACTTCAGTGTGCTTACAGTCTTCAGCATCTCACTACCATTTGCAAATTCAATGCTTTACTTCTTTAGTGAAAACAGTATTGTATGAGATCCAGGGTGGATTTCTGTGAAATTCTAATCAATATATACCTCCCCCAATTGAAGGCTGAGCCATTGAGAACTCCTCTGCATATGTTCTTTCAAGCAGTTTTTCACCCATCTAATGACAGTTTAATTCAAGCTACTTTGCTCTGATTTGCTAATGAAAGCAACACACAAGGAAGTATGCAAACTTCAGACAAATCTTAATGAGAGCTCCTGTTTCTCCACGACCACAAAACTCACTTTCTGTCACAAAACAAAATCGTATCGGTTTGACATAATTTGTTCTTAGCGAAGTCAGGACAGCCACTACTTTTTGTTTCGTTATGTTCCGGACACATATGGAACAATACAGAAACAATACGAGTTTGTGGAGTCTCCATTTGCAGAGAGATTCAAAACCTGACTGGACATGGTCCTTGGCAACCTGGTCTAGCTGACTGTGTTTGAGCAGGGGTGGGGATGGACTAGGTGATCCCAAGAGATCCGTGCCAACCTCAATAATCCTGTGATTCTTGTTACTGAAGTTCATTGGGCCTTCTCCTTCTCTTTGAGAAAGCAGACACTCTGCTCATTTCACAAATACTGTAGTCCCACCAGTCCCCCTTAAGTTTTTAAAGGTAATCCTTTTATGACTGTATCAGCTAGTTTTCTATATATCCCAGGACAAATTTTATCAAGCCAAGCTGATCTGAAATCATCTTTCTCATCCAGTTACTCTCTAAATTGTTCAATCCGTATTTTATCCTACATTCCTGCCCCTTGTTGCTAGTATGAATTCCATTTGCTATTGAACATCATTTGACATTTAATGAAGACTACAGCAAAAAAGCAAAAACAAAACAAAAAACAACAACAAAAACATTTCAGTCTTCTTACCATCACTTATGGACCAACTCTTTTTTTCTTCCTTCTAAAATGCATATGTTTACAATGATTTCTTAAGATACAACACATCCCTTGCTAGTTGTTCGTATTCTGTACCTCAGCTTTTCTAATTTTATCATTGTATTTTATTTCTGTCCTTATTTTTTAGCGATGGCACAAACTTTCCACTATGTGCTTTCCCTTTTCAGGTTGCTGAAAAGCTCATTATTTTCTCTCTTGCTATACTTCCATCTTCCCTCAGCATGCAGGCCTTACTACCAGTTTTTTTGAAGGATCTCATAACCTACTTGCATTCTCTTGCCCCTAGGAACAGTCTTCTAAATCTGTGGAAGGCTATTTCATTGAACTGTTTTATTTTCTTGCTGTTCTTCTCTTCCTAATGATCATGAGTCATTTACTCTTATTCACTTTCATCCAAGTTCCCTTTCATATTCACATTCTTGGGCAGTTTCCTCCAACTGGTCAGAAACAAATTCAGAAGACTTAGTAAAACCAGAGAAGTATGGTTTCAGGAACTTATTCTGAGAAATTCAAAAGGAAGGTGAAAAAGTGATGAATGACTTCTGAAGCCTGAAGTTCTGAAGTGACGAATGAGTTCAAACCCCAATATGCTGGTTATTGTTTTTCCTCTGAATATGTTTTAAACTCTTAATATGATCTTCCCAAAGATCAGGTTTTCTTTTCTAATAAAAAAGCTTCTTTCTGAAAAAAATCAGAAGTCTAACATTTTACCTCTATGTAGAGCTACAGACCAATTTTTAAATATGCCCTTCTTTTTCTGAGTTACTGTCCTAATGCAGTGCTTTTTTCCTGATCAGTTCACCACACAATACGGAATACATGTTGGAAGGGATCTCAAGAAGACATAAAGGACAATGTTCTGCTCAAAGAAGGGTCACCTATGAGGTCAGATGAGGTTGTTCACAGATTTATGCTGCAAGGTCTTGAAAATCTCTAAGGATGGAGACTGCACCACCTCTTTGGGCAGCCTGTTCCACTGCCTGACTGTCCTTGTGGTGAAATTTTTTTTTTCTTTTTTTTTTTTTTCCAGTCAAAATTTCTCATTTCAGCTCATGCTTCCTAGGGGCTGAAGTGAGGCCATAGAGCCTGTAGTTCTCCAGATTGTTTTTCTGACCCTTTTTGAAGTTGGGTGCAACATTTGCTGTCCTCCAGTCAATGGGGACCTTCCCGGATCTCTGTGACCCTTCTGAGATATTCAAGAGTCAGTTTGCTCAGCAACCTTGGACACAGCTCATCTGGTCCTGTGAACTTGCCTGGGTTGAGTTCGCTCAAGCAATCCTTCACTTAATCCTCAGTCATTGCTGGCAGCTCTCCTCCTTCCTGATCCATTCTCTAAGCAGAGAGTCCTGGGAGACCTTCTTGGGGAAGACTGAGGACAAGAAGGCCTTGAGCACCTCCATCTCATCTGAGTCTGCTCTCACTAAATCACTCACACTGTTCACAAAAGGCCCACATTTTCCTTGCTCAGCGTCTTACTGTCAATGTAGAAGCAGAAGCTCAGCTCATTAGCTGGCATATCCCTTCCCAGTCTCAACTCCATTTGAGTTTTGTCTTTCCTGACACCATCCCTACGTGCCCAGGTAATGTTTTTAGGCTTCTCCATATAGCCTGTCACTGCTTCCACCTCTCATCTCTGTCATAGCTCCTCTGCTTAACTGAGCAGGTCTTCTGATACATCTCTTTGCTCAATGACGCAATAATGTGCATCTTGTTTTGTCCTGCACTGATTTTTATTCTATAACATCATAGCTCTTTGTTATAGGTTTGTGCAACTTGGGAGATACAAATATTTCACAGTCACTTCATTCAATGTCTGTAACTTCACATGAAAATAATACAAATATGGGATGGTGTTTATCTTTTTATTTTTTAATGAAGAGGCTAATTAATAACATGCAGATTTAGGGCTGATTTATTTAAGTGTGACTCTCTAAGAGAACATATTACAAAACAAGTTTTAAATTCATGCACCAAGGTAGGCTTTTTGTTGTTTTTAGTTTTGTTTCTTTTTCAATCTAGTTCACCATTATTCTGGATTTGCACGTGTCTACTCTTATCTGGAGAGCAGATTTTTAAACATCAGTAGGGATATTAGTTGTTTGTGTGTAACAACACCCTGGCCAAGTTTAATTGTGGGATGCACAGATGGACATCAGAATGATGACAACAAAATGTCCCCTCCAGTTTATTACAGATCATAAAATTGCAATTAAATAAAATTTGTTATGTGTCAACTTGATTTGCTTGTATACTCCAATTATATTTTAATTCTGTTTTTATGGTATTTGGTACACAGACTTTGTTTCTATTGTTTTCAAACAAATCAACAACTTAGTAAGTTTCAGAAAGTACTTTAGAAACTCACAAAGGAAAACAATGATAAAAACACACCCAAATTTCCATGAAGCAATCCCTTTTTGTTTAATCTTCTGGATGGGGAATCACAGATTCTTCTAAAAATGACTGTCATCACCAAGAATATAAATACCTCCAATTGGTAAAGTCACTTGTGATCACACAGCAAGAAGCTGAGTTCTCCAAATTGGAAATAATATATATATATAAGATATTCAGAATATTTTCAAAGGCAGCTTCTCCATGTATGAGTCTGACTTACACCAACTTCAGAAAATGCAGTAGTAGGAGGGCTGCAAATTACAACTTCAGGATCTAAAGATGTGACCAAGAGATTAGTTATCTGGTATTTCTAGCTTTGGTTCTTAATGGGCATTAATAAGTATTAACCAATATGGTAGTAGCATTCAAATCCAGTGAAGGCCAGGCTAGCCAGTTATGCAGAGCAAACTAGTTAATTTGAAATACAGCAGACTGCAGCTGACTTGTCTATGATACATAGATAAAAAAAAAAAAAAATGTATCAGTGATTATGTTGTCTCTTTATTCCTATGACCTTTCTCTACAGAAAAAATGAAAAAACATATAGAAACATTTTCAGACTTAGGTTTTTCATTCCAGAATCAGATCTCTAAGAGAAACCATGTGCTAATTTGTTCTTATTCATGTTGCGGACCTTAAGGATACAGATCAACCAACTAAAGTATTCTGATGATCATTTCTGTATTTTTGTATTTTAGAATTTCACCACTTTGCTACCATTGTTTCAATTAAATAGAGCAGAAACTCAATCAGAATCTACAAATCTTACAAATAACTATTCAAACTACATATGTTAGTTATCTATAATCTAATCTAATGATTACATGGTAACTGTCAAGTGCAGAAAATCTAACTGCAGTGTATGATACTGCCAAGAGAGAAGTTACAAATAAAATCTGGAAGGAGTTCAGTTTGCTCAAAAAACACAGCCTCCCCATGAAACAGTTAGTTAAGCCTCATTTAATTGGGCTTTACAAAGTAAACTTCGTTCATTATCATCTACTTATTAATTTTTCTTCAAAACTGGTATCAAAGATTTGCTAGGTCAATAATTATTTTCACTACTGTAGATAGTGATAAATGTTTTCCAAAACTTTTTTATCATCATACAGAACATTAGCTAAAGATAATGATTCTAATACACTAGTTTCCCAGCCTTTGGTATTTTGTCTTGTTCATGAACATTATATAAACACTCTTATTTAATTTGGGATTGCCTGACAAATGGTTTTCATCATAGTATTATGCAAAAAAAATCCATTATGTGCTTGCAAACGTCATGAATTTTAGTAAGAGGAACAGTAAGTGATGATGAGTAATGGATAAAATCATAGGCTAGTATACATGCAGTAAATGTCTATTAGGATATTTCAAGTCTCAGACTTACTTGGCAGCAGCATCTTTTCTCAGCTGTTCGTGTTTCATTAGGAGATTCTTCCTCTCTTGAAAAGCCTTTCTAACTTTATATCCTTTATAGACAGCCTGAATTTTGAAAGCAGCAATGTCCTGTATAGCAGCTATAGACAGAGCTCCATGTTCTAACATGAACTGAATCACTTCATGGTGTTCCCCAAGCAAGGCATAATCAAGTGGAGTGTACCTGAAAAAAGAACACAATAATCAACACTGAACTAGATTCCTAACATAATGTGCATTGATGTTACAAGATTCATCCTGAATAGGGCAACTTCTAGTATGAAGACTGCTTAAGCAGTGTTTTCAGTAGGCTATTGTTCTTATTTTAAATATTATTTCCCTGTCTCGTTCATTGTGCATACCTCGATTATGTTTAAGGCTTATTTTAGTTTCCCAACTTTGTGGAGACAATATCAGGTGCCAAACCCAAATCCTCCAAAGCCCCAGCCACAGGAGTAACTGCTTTAAGCAAACAATCTCAAAGAAGTTATTAAGGTTCACGTATAGAAAGATCGTCTAAGTAAAAAGCAAGTTAAAATATATTTTGTGTTATTTACATATGCATTTAAGTTCTGAGGATTTGCTGTCGAATCTGGCTTTGCTTCTATAACAATGACTGAGGACAGCAGAGCTGGCCAGCAAGAGTATGAAACCTGCATAAACGAATAACATTTTTTAAGAGGAACTAGAAAGACCAAGTCTGCTTTCAAATTGATCTGGGTGATAAAAGTATTAAATCCCTTTGCTTTTTAATAGTGTCAAAGTTGCCTAAACACTTTTGAAAAAAATTCCCCAGATTTCTATCGTCTATAGAGAAGCAAAATATGCCTGTGTCCCTCACCAACACTGAAACATTAGGCAAAGACATTTAGTGACTGAAAATTATCAGTCACAAACCATAATCAAGACAATGTAACGCAAAATCTTCAAGCAGTAAATGTCACTGCATATAGTTGTGAAAATTAGGGCTCTTCTTGATGGTAACTTGCTAGGACACAATACTGGTAAGCAAAGAAAAACAGACAGAAAGAGCACAATTGGACTTGCCACCCAGCAATGATTTGACGGAAGGATTAACAGTATCTGAACTGAAGTGTCTACAGGAATAAAGACAATGACATAACACGAAAATCTGTATGTCAAGGTGTGTTGATAGCATTTAAAGAAAGACAGATTTTTTGATAACCCAGGAATGGGTACTTCAGAAAGGGCTTCATTTCAGAAAAACACGTTTTTAAAGTATAGCTAGTTTTGAATATTTTACTTTACAGGTACAGAAGATACTGACGTAAGCTTTATGCTGCTAACATGTACGTACCGAGACAATGTATTATATTATGGATCCCAGTCATGCAGACCCATATTCTTAAACATGGATTCTCTGACTCCATTAGAACTACCTTAGAAAGTAAAAAGCACTCAATGAAATCTGAAGAGGGGTTTGTTTAACTGGACACTACCCGCTCAAGGCTGCTCATGGACACTTCTCACAACCACCCATTAATGAGTTGTGTCAGGTTAAAGCCTATTAAAATTTTTCTTTTCCACTGGAAATTCTTTTATCCCTAAAGCAGATAGTTTTTTAAATCAAGCTGGCTTCACAGAAAAACACACAGCGAAGACTTTGGGCATCAACTGCTACATGTAATCTGGCATGAAGCTGGTCAAGCTCGCCTGGCATCACACGATGCATCCAGGACAAGCAGTTGGATTAAAAATGCAAAACAAACAAACAAGCAAAAAACACAACAACAAACCTACCACCCTTCAGACTAGCACTTGATTACACCCATGCAAGCGAGCAACTTAAAATCTTAGATGAAATCTCAGCTCCATCTTTTCATAAGCTGATTTAGTTTCAACTGCTAGGTTTGAATCTTGAGCTAATATCTCATACTGCACTCTAAGAACATCAAGAGAAGCTTCCTTCCATAGGTATATTGGAAAAAAATTACTATTTTGTGAAACTGTTACTCAATGAAAAAGCAATTTCACCCATTTACAGATGAACCAAATCCACCAGGTCATTAATACTCTCTCGTGAAACACTTGGCTTTCTTTTCCATTATCCAACTTTCTGCTGTTTTAAAACTGGATTTAATAAAACAAGGTTTTGTAGATGTCTACCAAAACAATTGTGCAATTTCTATATATAAAATATATGTGTTTTGCAAAATTAAAGACTGATTCATCCCAAAACACTGGGTATATGCTTTGTTCAGCACATGGACTAGTGCTTAACAGCTGACATTTGGAACGCTGCCAGTTATATTCTGAGTAATCTAGGTTTATATATAAGAACATATACAAATGCCAGAAGAGAAACAAAAATAGATACTAACTGAATGACTATAGTAAAACCACAGCTAAGGTCTTGTTCTGATAGTTGAATATCATCAGTACATTTCAGCAATGTATGGAAAAGAACGGGCTCCTTTCTAGCAAAATATTGGCTTTTAATCGTACTTACTAAGAGTAATTTAACTACAGCTGTTTATTTAATTTTCTATCAAAAATTACTAGTGAGAGTATTGGCACTACTTAATTAGGAACTACTTAATGCTTTCATTTGTGTTTCTCACTAACAAATGAGAATACCTAGAAAAGGAAAAGGGATCTGAGTGGTTAGAGTAGAGAACAAACGAAAGAAAGCAATTAAAAACTGGGATAAGCAAGGAAGTTTCAAGCTTAGCACTAAAATACGGGGCTTAAAAGTATTTAAATTATTTAAAATGTTGAAATATTCAAATGTATATGACATGCTGATCATAATTTTATTTATGATTATGATAAGGTCATCTCCTCTAAAAAAGCATTATGAAGTTCTGTTAACACTAATTATCTTCATGGTCAGGTGACTAATTTGAACTCCACAACCCAAACCACTTTAAAAAAACTATTATTTACGTGTCAATGAAAGACAAAGAAAAGAGGTGCAAATGTACTGTCTCTTTATGATTATAGGATTTTTTTTTTTTAAACCAGGCCTTTAGAATACAGTCAATCACCAGGTAATTTGTAATCACCATTTTAAAATGTAGCATTACATTTCTGTCATTTTCTTTCTTCACAGTGTATTCCCGTCAAATAGGAAAGAAAAATTCCAGTCTACGCCAACAGTAGCAGAAATGCCTTTTCATTTTTTTCATATCTGTTGTCAACTTCATATAAATGAAAAACATCCTTAATATTTGAAATGAGACTAGAATGAAGAAATCCAGGTTCAAAAGTATAAACTGTTGAAGTTTACATTTGCAATGGCTTACTTAAAGAAGAGATTTTTCACATTAGAAATTGAAGCTTAAGATTATGGCACTCCTTTACGCACAAGGAAGATCATGATCCTGTGAAAATACCTGAACATTAAACATTTAAATCAATAAGTAGCATTTATGCTAAATTAGAAAATAACACATTCAGACAAGTACTACCTTTCCTCGCTGTTCTCCATATGATTAGGGAAAGCATCAAAACCGAGCAGTAACTTTATAGCATCAAGGTAGCCATTATTACAGAGCCAGTGTAAAGCAGTTCTTCCCTATAGACCACAGAACAGGAAAAAAAATATATTATTCCCAAACTCTATCACACCACAACTGAAGTTACAAATTGTACTGTAATTCAATGCTTTTCTGGACATGAAGGACAAGCAATTCTTCTAAATAAACTCACTTGTTAAAAGAAAAGAGTACATCATTTAAAAATGAAATCACCTATTTTTTTTCTTTTTAAACTAGATTGCTACACTACTGCTTTTTTTACGTAAAGTAGCTGAAAATTAGCATTAGGAGACTAGCCCTGTGGGTGATTTCTTTACAGCTACGCTGTCCTGGTCTGAAGCAGCTCTCAGCAATCTTTGTAATTCAGACTGTTTTCTAGGCTGATCCAAAATACTCTGACAAGACTGAGAGAATTATTACAAAAATCAAAATCTGATGAAGTTCAGGGAAAGCTTATCAGCTCGGGCAAACACAGAAAGACTCCAGTTGTGACTTCTCTCACATGAAGCAGAAGCCCAACTCACAATACACTCACTGTATTGCACTCGCTGGCTGCACTCTGTACAACCATTATCACCATTACATGACCACTCTCGGGACTGGGATCACAGAATCACAGTATGAATACCCTGAGGTCTGTTAATGTCAACAAAACATAGATATTCCACTGCACTTTTAGGGCACGCCTCCTGTGTCTGCATCTTGTTTTTTTGAACTCCAAATTTAGGAAATAGCCAGAAGACTGGGTGTCACGGAAAAAAAAAAAAACATTAAAAATGTTGAGTACAGTGCTAACAAGCTGGTCCCTAAACCCCAAGTGCTGTGGAGTATCCTGTAGTGTCTCTGTGAAAAAAAGGCCAGGAGCTAATGCGGGCACCTGTTTTCAAGCTGATGCCATACGAAGCTGGTAGCAGGTTTGGAAAATGTTCCCAGAATACTCTGGAAAAGTCATAATAAAAAACACTTTTCCATTACCTGGAATTATCCCTGCCCTATAATGAATAGCTAGAGAAAAGTTTAATAAATTGGGTGAAATTCTTTTGATTGATGAAGTTCTACTGACTTCAGAGAAATAATGTCAAATAACAAAGAAATCTGTTGTATGTTGCACAATTATTCTGGCTCCTAATTCCACTTACTGCTTGAACAATGGCACAAGAACATATAAACAAACCATTGATTCCCTTATTTATTTATTATTTTCACCTGGAAGAGTGAAACAATTGAAGAAGTTTCTGTAATTAACAATTACACATTGTTAAACACAATTGTTTATGTTTACACATAAACAATTGAAGAAGTTTCTGTAATCTCACTTGCAATATCTTACTTGCTCTACATCACTAATGCATGCTGAAGAAACCCACTACAGACTATAAAATCACATTCCCATATCACTTGTCAATAAGGAACATTAGAAGTAAAGAAATAAGGTATTTAAAATGACTTGTCAAAAAGATCACACTTTGATAAGGCAAAGACAAAAATGATATAGGAAAAAATGTCTTCAAGTCATGCTGCATACTAAACTATTATTTTTCATTCAAGACTTTAGAAGTGAAGCTATGGGAAAATTATGTCAGGATGCATTTCATTTCAGTACAAACAGCAGCAAAAATGCTTCTAGGTCCCAGAGAAGAGAATGACCTTTAAATTTATGTTTATTCTTAAGTTAATGAAATAGCCCCGTGAACGACAACATACCTCTTTATCCTGAATATTTGGATCTGCGTTATTTTCCAGTAACACTACCATGCAGTTAATGTAACCTCCATATGCAGCGCACTGCAGAGGTGTTCTACCTGCATAATCTTGCACATTAGGGTTGATTTTATTTTCTATCAAGATTTGGCACACATCAGCATTTCCTCCCAGGGCTGCCCAGTGAAGGGGTGAATGGCCGTCTTGGTCAACCAAATCTACTCTTGCTCCTCCTGTAACAACAAATCAATTTTTGAACATAATAAGAAAATAATTTTGAATGAAGATAAAACAAAGACTAAGTTTATGTTCAACAGCAACTTTCTGGCAAACTGGCAATTCAGAGAAGTAATTCTGAATGTAACATCAACATTATTATCTAAACCTCAAACCGTAAACCAAAATGAATTGGCAATGAAATAATAATTTCAGTGAGGCTCAGGCATCTAACAACTTTATAAGCTCCTGAGATCCTCTCAGACACTTTAGAAACTTGAGATTTGTCAAATGGCCTTAAAAAATCTAGCTATTTTATGTTCTAGGCCTATTAATTTTAGCAAAACTTAAATTTCTTGATGACAAGATCACTTCTGATAACTAGACATCAGATGTAACCCCTTTCTAAAATAGACAAGATAAAATATTCACAATGTAAGAAAGACTTGAGAAAAGTTTTAATTCAAGCATGCTAAGATTCTTTTATGTAGATAATTTCTTTGTGTTCTTGCAAGATGAAAAAAGTCATTACAAAAATAAAACTCCACAATAACATAAACTCAAACTAACCATCAACAATGACTGTCTATATCATAAAATATTTAATCAATCATAACTCGAATTCTGATAACCAAGCTTCTTGCATCAAAAGTTTTATGCCATAGGGGGTTGGAGGAAGAGCTTAATAGGAAGTTATAATAAGTACAGTAGTTAACAAAGGAAGCCAGACTTTTCAGTAAGAAAGGTTGTTTGATGGAAAACTTGTAATTTGTTAGTCTGGGTACTTCACCTGACAATAAATGGGATACTATCTCCAGTAGGAGGGAGACTGCTTCCAGCCTACATTGAACTTTTCTGTGAGGTTAAAATGAAAGAATTTTGCATCTAAGATACCACTGTTCTTTCACCTTATTTTCTACAGTTCAGCAGAGCTTTTACAAAACTGTGTGCACTGTTAAGTCTTATTTCTGTTTACAACTAAAATACTGTTTATAAAATTCTGTCATGGGAAAATACTAATGATTTAGGATTTTTGATAATTACCTTAATTAAAAATAAGCATTCATTTAAATAGTCAAAAAGTTTTCAAAGACAACTAAAGGTGATGTCTCACATAGAGAAAGCTTTATGTGGTCTTATTTATTGAAAGAAAAAAAATAAAAAGAAGAAAAAACACCAAAACAATGACTTGTCAGGGGAAGACGTGGTTGAGAGACTAGAATGTACTTGAACAGGCTTGAACAAACAAAAAAAGAACTGTGGAAAGAACGAGCCTTGTTCTGAAAGTTTAGATTTAACTCTTCTAGCCGTTTCACACATTGCTCTGAAAATATCTTGCATTCACTAATACTGTTTCACAAAGCATACTTACAAACACCTTCTTTAGAGGAGTAATTTTCTACCCCAATTCTTGCTCAGCAATGCAATTAATTTCACAGCCAGACATGAAGGAACATCAAAATCCTGAACAAGTTTGTAAATCTTTTTAACAGCTGACCTTTAATGAGCGTTTGTATCACTTCTTTGTGTCCCATCTCACAGGCTCGGAAAAGTGGAGTGTGTTTCATGACATCCAAAGCATCCACCTGTGCGTTATGTTCCAACAGCAACTTCACTGTGCTGACATGGCCAGAAAGTGCAGCAGCGTGTAATGCTGAAAGAATAAACCAGTAAGAAAAAGAAATCACCACACCATGAGCTTTGCTGGTTCACAATTATAGTGGTCAAATTAAAAAGTAACTAATTATTTTGGTGGAAAAAGCTGCTTTTCATCTGTAAGAAACTGAAGAATCCTGACAAGTGACAGGCAACCACAATCTACGTTTCCTTGTCATACAAGCAATAAAGCACAATATGGCAACAAAACTGAGTTATACTGATCATTTGTGGAAGTTTACCAGCTTTTCCTTAAAAAATTAAGAGATCATATGATCTAGTTTTGCCTCTGTTTCATGGCATTGTTTGCATTACCCCAATGGACATGATATTGTCCATTTCAAAAGAAAAATAGCTTTAATTATTTCTTCAATGTGTTCTTGAAAGTGCCATTTTTTCTTTCAAACAAGCAAAGCTGTCTCAATTAGAACTAACTCCAGATAACAACCTAGCTGTTCATCCCCCTGCTTTTTTTCAGAATTACTTGATTTTACACAAAATTATGTAGAAAGCCATTACATCTCACACAGTATCTGCAACTCTTTGTTTCCTTTGGGAAGGAGAAAAAGATATTGGACAAACCAGATAATGTATTTCCTCTCACCCTTACAGTTTATGAAGTTCAGTTGTATAAAACTATGCTAGTTAATTTTGCAGACTCCTACTCTTCCGTATTTTTGTCTTCCCATTTTTGAACGTATGCAGACTTGACCGAATCCAAACCAACAAATAACACGGAGCTACTTTAGCGGAGTCAGACCGCAGTGTTAAAGACGTGGCATCTTACGACTGGAGTTACTAACACAGCATCCTGCTGGCACTGACACCTGCAGTTGAGGAAAATGCTGAAATGCCAGTACAACCAGTTCGGGGTTCTTTCTCAGAGAAAGGCAAACTACAAATAGCAAGGAGATTTCAAGCAAATGGAGGACGTATATTGGTGATCTCACTTAGGAATTGATTTCAAAATGCTTTGGATTAATTCCTGCAGTCAGCAATTGAATAAAATAATCCATGTTTTCAAAGGTACAATGCCTTACAGGTAAATTATTTCATAGATGTCAGAATACAAAATAGAATGAAAATGTAAAAATGTGCAATTCATAAATCGCGCATCATTTTGCGTGTGCATTCTTCTTTCCCTATGAAATTTCACAAATACTCGAAGCTGGTGAGAATTCGGTCTGCTCAAACAACCACAATGTGGGGCTCTAAACAGTACCAACATGTTTCTACTTGTTTAATATTAAAACAGGCAGGGTCAGGATCCAGCAGAGGCATTACAGAAAGGCACACCACGAAGGCCAGCGTCAGAAGGAACTGCTTCTTGAACCTCAGCCAGACTATCAAACTGTCAGGCTTTTTGTATTTGCCTGCCACTGTTTGCCACTGATGCTGCTTCACACAGCTTATGAAACAGTAGCCTGGCATAACGTGGTACGCAGATGCTAAAAGATGCAGATTGCTCAGAAGGACAGTGAAGCCAATCTAGCAGGACTGCACTGCCTTAAAACACAGATTCTCAAAATCAGTGATCGGAACTGGAGTTGCGGTACAGGCAAATGAGGCACTTCCTACAAGAAATGGGGTCACGGCCTGAGACAATATGAGTTGTGCTGCCTTAATAATGGAAATCCTGCCATTAGGATGTTCAAAAAAAAAAAAAAAGGACATGGGGGCATTCATCACACTCCTGAAGAATATCTGCAAGCTCTTCACTAGCTAGGCGAGTGGGTGGCTATAAGTAGAAATTTGACAGGAATGAGATCCCTGCTGCTTCGTACAATTTGGATGGGCCTGGTTTTCGTGTCCTGACCTCACCGTAAACTTTAGGTTCTGGTTTTTGTACTGCACTTCTTATGAAACCAAAGGCAGTAAAGCACTCAATCAGATGACACATGGGGTGTGTATAACAATACAATAGAAAAAGAGCTGCTGTGTCAGCTTGGCCGGTCCTTCCCCTCGATCACTCATTCTGACGCAGGCATCTCGTTTTGCACTTTGTGCTCAATATTTTCTTGCAAGCCAAATTTTCTGTGATGGAGTCACGGTGACTGAAGAGATTCCTCGGCCAGCTGCTCACAATAGGACCTTTGTTGGGCCGACAGACAGAGCTCTCACCATTGTACGCAGTGACGGCAGAGCTATAAAGCTGCCCCTGTAATGCTCCTGCAGCGCTGCTCTCTGAGAACAGTGAAATTCCTTTCCCTTGGTGTCATTCTCCGACACAATAAGGAGAGCCTTGCTGCTCTCTCGAAGCTCTGAGCTGAATGGAGAGCTTGCTCTTTTGAAGTGAAAGCAGAAAGCTACGTTAACGCAGCAATATAACTGGGCTTAGCCGGGTCTGGGCACAAAAGTCGGCAAAACACAAACTTGAACTCTCCTCAGCAACTGTATCCTGGGCACAGGGATATGCACACTATATTCTGTTACTACATGGTTTCCTGTTAGAATACAACGCTACTTTGCCCTCACCAAAACTTGGGGAGGATTCGGAATCTTTGGGAAAAATCAGGTCTGCATTCGGAAGGTGATGTAGCCCTGGGCTTCCTTGTAGGTTTAAAGCTCGCTGCAATAAAGTTCATGCTACCGCACATATTGGCACAACGGCAAAATTCAGATTGCTCGATAGCAAGCAGAGAATGGCACAGCTCTGAACTTTAAGACTATCAGTGGGCTCTGCACAACGGCAGTTTCGAGTAAATGGAAAATCCATTAATTTCCTCGGATTAAAAACCCGACAACAACATCAAGATTAGAAAGTGATTACACATCACTGCTACAAAAGGTGTAAGACTCGAGGATAATACAACTAACCACCTGAGTTATTCAAGCATGAAATCCACAACAGAGTAATTTCAGCAGCACAGTCTCTGAGTAGTGTCTGCAAAGAGCATAAGGAGGTTTTGCACAGCGACTACATTACTGCTTTTTAAGGTCTGAACTACTGTGAGGCGTTTAAAAGAGACCTGTCACGAAGGAGCAAAACCAGGCGGGACTAATAAAAGATGAAACAAAAATAAAATGGTAGACTGAGATTTTAGAGATATTATCTGTCACCCCTTTTAAGACAAAAATTACAATCCATCATAACTTGAAAACAGTGATCTTTGGTGTGCTAGTTTGTAAGGAAAGCAAGAATTCAGATTTTTAAGTAGAATTTTATAATAACTGTATTTCACAGTGTAAAGACTACCCTAAAGCCAAAGGAAGTAAATGTTTCAAATTGCAAGTAATATTCTTACTTGCTTACATTCTTGCATTGTCACTGCAAGTTCTCTAAACCTTAGCGTGCAGCTTGGTCTGGTTTGTGTGTGAAGCCAAGATAATGCCACCCGAGTTCACTTTAAAACAAGGATGTTAACATTCATTTAAACAAATATTACAACATACGTTATTGTTTGTTCTGGTTGCACATTTAGAATGTAGTTTTCTTTTTAGGAGAAACACTGTCCGCACAGGAAAGCATCTTCCACTGTATTACTCACAAGCATGTGCTCTATCAGTGTAGCTAACATTTTAGTAGTTATTATGCATAAGCATACATTTTTGTACTTAACTTCTGAATTTGTGACCTGGATGTGACTGGTACAGCGCAGATCATTGCTCTTCTCACACAGGTTATTCCTACAGACTGCTGCTACCAGTTTATGCCCAATATACCCACACTCCTCTTTTTTTTTCATCTTTTTTTCATTTTTTTTTCCTATTCAGATATCATCAGCACACTACATGGCTCCACTACTTCCACTTTTATTTCCAACATTGTTGAAAATACGTATCCCTCAACACCTGTATCCCTGTCAGAACTGTTATTCTCTTTTTTGTTGAATGTACTACATAGATAAAATATTTCTACCACTTTTTTTTTTTTTTTTTTTTTCCTTAAAAGAGATAGATTTACACTTGCTACTGGAAATTTGGAATTTCATGACTTGTGTGTTTGAATTCTGAAACACTGTGTTGTACACTTATCTTCTGCTTTGGGCTGACAATAGTGTGATAAACTTCGGCATTATCAAGTTTAACCTCTTGATTGGACAAAAGAAGTGCAATAGCTCTCCTTATTACGCTATTTCTACACATAGCTATGTGCACTTAATGATTTTTATGATGATAGTGCAGCCTCTTCACTGGTTAGTTTGTTGTATATTGTTTCAAGGTTAACAATGACCAATAAAGAGAGGTTTTTAACAGGCATTTTCAGGGAGGGCTTTTTATGTAATTACAGTTCATTTCATTCTTCAAAATACAGAATAGCTCTTCCTTTCCCATGATTAGAGATCTACTAAATAGCAACACAACAACACATTTCCTCTGCTTGCTGTGTTTTAAATGAACTGGCCCAATCCGCACAGACACAATTTGTTTCCTTCCCACAATAAGGCAAAGACGTAACTCACATATGTAATTAAACTAATGCAGAAACATTTTGAGGATTAAGCAATATATCTACGAAAAGATTACTATAGATGCTAACAGCATTATTTGGTGGAAAACACACGAACTGGAAACATCCAGTGGCTCTTTACTGAAAGGCATCTTACCTGTGCCAGCATATTTGTCTGTCATATTGATATCAATATCCAGCTTCAAATTCAGCATAGTCCTGATGACGTCGTCACTGCCTTTCCCAGCTGCCCACATGAAGGACGTTCTTCCCTCAAGATCTGAGTCATCTTTTACAGAAGGATGTTTCAAAAATACTTCAACTGTTTCCTGAAAAGACATACTATTGAAATTAACATTAAAAGGAATCTGTAACAATAAGAAACTATTGTGTCTCATTTGGCTGTTTATGAAGCAAATCAAAAGCTTCCTTTTTCATGTTTACATAGGCTAATAGATCAACAGAAGCATTTTCCACGACACCCATTTCTTCTTCAACATTCATAGCCACATCTTTAACTGTGAGTTTAACACTGTCATTCATTTCATATTCTTTTCTTTTTAGTGTCAAATATCATGTGTGCATCATAAGGAAGTGAGAGACACTGCTGTCATTGTGAAGAAAGCTATGGGAAATGGGAAAAATATTACTGGCTTATCACAATACTACTGTAATGCTAGGATGCTAAAATAATTTTCCTTCAGAATACCTCTCTGCCATATTTTTTTTTGCTTTAAACCTGAATATGACTACACGTGCAAATACTTAACTCTCAAAATCTGTCCATTCAAAACAAACAAACAGACAAACAAAAAACCAGCAAACCAAAACAGGACTTTAGGAGAAATACAGACACATTTCCTAATATTCAATTACATTACGTTACTAATTACTGAAATGTTGTAAGTAAAAAAAAATAATTAAGAAATTCTTTACACTTGTGACCACTTGAGACTTTCCAATCTAGATGTCAGACTAAAATCTCTCTTTAAATTAAAGAGATTGATTTAAATAATTATTTCTTCAAATGCTGTCTTTGTGTTAAGCTCTCAGCAAACAAATCTACCTTCTTAACCTTCTGCTAAATTCTTAATAAGCCTCATAGTACACTAAGGATGAGGAAATCACTGCTGGAAGAATAAGAATTGGAGGAAGGTTTTTCCTTTTCTATCCAATGGCTTACAAATGCTGTGTATCTAACAGTTGGTAAACAGCTGTTAATAGTCAGTGACGACTAAAATCTGAAAAAGTGGGATTTATTATTTTATTAGATTTTATTTTATTTTTTAATTTTAGTGTTAGCACTATTTTATCCTTTCCCATCTTGTGACCACGAAAGGGCTCCATCACTGCCCTGTGTAGGATGAGAATTCCTTGGCTATAATAAAGCCCTGGCTCAAATGCTTAAGCTAGAATCATGAAGGTGTTTAAGAGGCTAAGTCCAACTGACCAGTGTTTTTTTTTTTAGTTAGTATTTATAATTTCATCTCTCTAAAGAAATGAGAGATTTCTCTTTTATGTTAATGCGACCTAAGATCCTAACATCTTTGTGAATTTGGGTCCATATCTCAACTACCAGTTTATAGTAAAAAGGTCCAGCCAGAAATAATGAGGAATGTAAGCATTAAGCCTTCCACACAAAACAGCATGGGTTTATAGCTTTGTGTACTCACATTGACCACTGCTATGCCTCAGATACAATGGTGACTCATTAGGCTAACAACTCAGCACCCTACCCGAACTCTGCACTGCTTGATATCCTGCAAAGTGAAAAGCTGTAAGAAGGCTGGACCTTTTCAATACTAAGGCACACATTCTACAAGCATAAATAAGTAATATGATTTTTCCATTAAGTTTCAGCAAATCAACCTTTCTTTTAACTACTCCTTTTTTTTTTCCTAGAATTTTTAATGGGAAAAAAGTGGAAGAAAATCCCATACTGTTTTAAGAGTTATTTTCCAAACTGAAGTTATCACAGCTTGAAAACCAAAATGGAATGAAATTAGAACAGGATTGTCAAGAAATCAGAAAATAAAAATATTAAATCATTTTAATTCTACATGTATTTTGTCATGAAAAATCACGTTTTGTCTCTGTTAAAAATGTGGAGAAAACAGAATAAAAACCAACAAAGCTGAAAAACAACAGTAAAGGAGAAAAGTAAACCCGGGTCCTTTCATCCAGTGCTATCAAGAAACTGAGAACTGCTAAACATTCAAAAATAAGATATAGGCATCCACATTTCAGTTAGTGGGTAAGTCTACACAAGTATGTGAAAGTTAAATACATATTGTCTTGGATATCTCCATAAAAATAATAAAAATAAATCTAGCCCTGCATTCTGCATACTAGGATCAATACTGTTAGAGTACCTGCTTTCACACATGAAATTCAGAAACTAAATAAAAAAGGATGACAATTTGGATCTTCTGTGGGATACAGAGGATGAGCAGCCTCTGAGCAGCCTATCTGGGTGGTTATGTTGGGAAACTTTTCTTCTTATAGCTATTTCCTCTATAACAATTGGGGATAATTTAGTCTAGAGAATAAATGCTTCACCTAAATTAATTGTCAGCTAAGTCTCTCCAGTCTTAAAAAAAAAAAAGGACTAAAAGGTCATAGAGTGAGTACATAACCTGAGGAAAAACAACAAAGGAGAAGATACTGAATTCAGGAAAACTGAGAGCAATCAAAATATTTACAATAAACAGAGAAAATCAAACTTTCTTCTTCTTGTTACAGACAAAGAAACATCTTATTTTAATGGAGAAAGAAACCACGCCTATCCAAACTTTGGCAGTTTGAACAGAAAAATAACATGGCTCTCAAACCATAAATACATGAATGCTACTGCCAAAACAAACAGGAATGTGTCTCCACTCAGTTGTTTGACCATGTATATGGAATGCAGTGGTGGGAATTACTCTAGGATTTTTATGTAATAGGAAAAAAAAAAAAAAAAAAAGGAGAGAGAGAGAAGCTCCAGACAATTGAGGTATGCATCAACATTGGTGCTTGGATCACATCTTCAGCCAGCAGAGGCCTGTACATCTGTGTGAGACTCTCCTGTTTCATTCTTCATGTAAGACGGGAAACAGTAAATTCATTTTAAGTACACAAGATTACAAAAAAAAAGTCTGATTCCATGACCTATTCTGCTTCCCCATAAAACCTGAAAGATGCCATAATTTGGCAGGCTGATGGGATCAAAAGGCAGTAACATAATGAAAATGTTTCACACAACTAAATCAAGCCCAAAGAAATAAAGCCAGTATGAAAAATTATTTTGTAGGAATGCATCAATACAGAAAATAAATAAATAAATAAAGAGAAAAGCACACAGGGATAATCACTAGGTTGTAAATAAAAACATTCTATCTTTCCCATAGATCTTTCCCAGTGTAAGAGGCTGATTCTAAGAGTCTGATTCAGACTAGAGAGAAAGGCTTTTACAGCATAAATATTTTAGATATGTGAGTCAGACCCAAACTGTACATACCACATCATAATAATGGACAATAGTCAGCATCACTAAAATGTTTTGTGAAAATGCATAAATTACAAATGAGATGTGCTCCAATGAAAGTCTAAATTAAAAAAAAATAATAAAACAAAGTAAAACAACACAACTCTGTATGTTCTTTACTTAGACCACCTTCAAAAAGAAGAAAAAAAGCCACTTAATCACTTTTTGGAGTCACATTCTGGTTTGACTGTTGCTGAAGCATCTGAGCGAATCCTTATAGGGGTGATCTTCCTCTAGATACCTTTTAACTGTTTGAATTTTACTGAAATCAGCCTTAAAAACCGAAAGCACTGTAAAATAGTAGGTGTCATTCTGCTTTCCACTGAAGTACCGTGGTATCATATGCTCTGATGCAAACATATAAATCAAAGGGCCTTGGTTTGTAAAGAAAATTTTAAATCTATTTTTAATAATTTGAAATTAAACACGTTCGTATCATTACTAGGAAAACTCTGAATTAAGCTTGTGCTAGCACTGTTTATATGACTTCAAAAACAACTCAAATGCTTTGTTGCGCTGTAAATATTTCAGCAAAATACATTTACTTTACACTTGGGGTATGTACTACTTACAGCAAAGTTGCTCTGTGCCGCGTAATGTAGAGGAGTTGCACCTTGGCTATCAGATGGGATAGTTCCAAACTTATTTCTTTCTAATAAGAGATGAACAATCTGAGCATGACCTGAGAAAAATGTAATGAGAATACTTATCAAACCCTGAAGTTAAACACTTTCCTATTTAAAAAAATCAGAAGAAAATGAACAGACTTCAATAAATAATTTTTGTGTTGTTGCCACAATAGTCTAAACACCAAGAGAGAATCATAAGACTTGATATATGTACTGTTAAGTCTGGCATACACCTTATTCACAATAGCATTCCAGTTCCATATTCTGTATCCTCACTTCTAAGGAGAGCCTGCAAATCAGAATGACGAATGACTAGGAGCGTGTCCCAATAAAGATTATATACTTCTTTCAAAAGACAGCATTACAGCACTTCTTTAAAAAACGAAGCCAGCATTAGCTGGTCAGAAAAGTGCAATATTAATATTACAATGAATGAGGTAAGTATATCCAGATGATTCAGCTGAGATGTTGCATTTGACTGACAGCCTGTCAGAAGCAGACAAGTCAGCACAGACTAATAATGATGTCCATTTGTCCATCATCCAAGCATGGATTCTTTATTCAGGTTTTATTCAAACAAAATTTGAAGTGAAAGCGTATAGCAGAATCTGGAGCACAGTCTACTGCTACCAGCTGCTGTATCTGCAAAAACCAGCAAGTTGACACACACAGCTCCTTCCATTAAAACAGATTTGAATGTCTTCAGATTAAAAATCACAAAACTGGGGAGGATGGGTAAACTTTATATCCAACTCACAGACAGGAAAACAAAGAACCAATGTAGTGAATTAGCATTAAAATCAACTGATCCTCTCATATGCTTTCTTCTGCAGGCATATTTAGCTCACAGAACATCTTAATTTTACATTTTTTATATAAAAGATTTTAATAATATCTTAATTTTATATTTTAAAGAAGATACTGTAAGGATAAATAAATAAATAAAAATACTCTGACTTTACAAGAGTTATCTCCCAGTATCTTTGTGTGAGAGCAAAACAGTCTATTTTGCATTATGTTCCTTTTGCAAAAATGACATAAATTATGTTAGAATAAATGAAGAAAAAAATAGGTCTACTAGCAGTAGACTACTTAATGAAAACAATAATGGTGAGAGAATGTAGCTGTGTAACAGATGTAGTATATAGCTTTTCAAAACCTAAGAGATGGAGGGCTAGACAAGCTTTCTTTTGCAGAATAGCACTTTCAGACCTTGTATGCATAGAAGGATCAAAAATGAGAGAAAATGGACAGCTTGGGTCAAAACGGATGAATAGCCATTTACTTTTTTATTATTATTATTATTTTCCTGAAGGACATGGAACCAATAGCATTAGGGTGTACAGGAAAGTTCTTTTTTTCTTTCAGCAATGAAGACAAGCCCAGAAACACAACGCCACACGTTCTATCTCCTCCTACCAAAAAAAAAGAAAACCACAGAAGTCACACTATAGAGAAGAGACGTAATGTTGCTATGTTCTTCCCATCTCAGGACTATTAAACAGGTGCATTGGAAGAAGTTGGTTCTGAGTGCAATCACAGCAGGAAAACTGTAGGAGTACAGAAACTTTAAAAAAGTTGTCCGAACTTTCAGTACACTAATAGAAAAAGGGCAACTGAACTCTAATCAGGACAGGAGGTCTACCTAAGTCATCTATCAGAAGAAAGACTTGAGGGGGTTGAAAAAAGTGTTGTACTTGGCGCAACAGTAAATAAACTGGTGCAAAGATGGATCTTATTAGGACATTAATTTTTAGATTTTCCCAGGTAAACACTGAAACTCCATTCTTGAGGTCAAGAACTGTCATTTCTGTAATATTTTTATTTAGAAGAGATGCAACTTGGGTGAGACTTTCATGTACCTTCACAAAATGAGAAATAACAGGAGCAACAATACCATGAGGTACAGTCACACGCAACCCAGCAACCCATCACCTTCAACAGAATATCTGCGCTGCATCCCCGCAATACTAAAAAACTCCTACTATTAAGACCACTTAATAACATCATAGACTCGTTGAGATCTATATACAACATGCAGCATGTAACTTTAAAAAGAACCCTAAAAATTAATCATGAGTTACCACTAAGAAGTTCCTCACAGGCATATGCCACTTAGAGACCTCATCAAGTTCGTGAACACTCCGGTGGTCTTGGCATATCTTCCCCCTTTATCCCACATTGATTAGACAATCCATTTTTTTCCAACAGAAAAAAATCTCTCTCTAAACACAATCGATTTCAAAACACGATAAATATTGCTTCTTGGACAGGAACAAGGGATAATGACTATTTCTTTGGGGGACTGATCTGAGGGCACTTAAAATGTTTCACAATTTCTCTGTGGAAATTTAATATACTAACTTGAATGCAAATGCAAATTTGAGAACTTAAAAACAAGCAATCAAGCAAACATAAACAAACTACATGTATATTGTCACTGGAGTTGCAATAACTCGTTGCACTGAGCAACTTGATTCTTTCATTGGCATTTTTTGTCAGTAGTGTCCCAAAGGATCACAGGGATGAAATCTGTTAAAAGGGGAGTGAGAATGCTGGAAGATTCTTTCTTTTTATCAAGCACACAATTTATTTTTTCTTTCTCTACTGAGCAGAATGGAAACAAGGAGGTCAATTTTCAAACGTGTATTATTTTTGTGCCTGTCTTTTTATGAGGCTCATTTTCCTGTATTTAGACTATTTATATTTAATCAGGTTTTTAGCTATTTTGCAAAGATTCAGTTTTGTAACCTGTAAAACCAAAGAGCACAGAATTCACATATGTAACATCATAATTTACAGAGTATCTGAGTCTCAGGAAAGTAATGTGAACAGACATAAACTTCACCTGAGTAATCAGCAACAGCATAAAATAGAGAAAAAATCTAACCGATCATGTTTTGGGGAGGAGCTCAAGTAATTTTTGCCATTATTTTTTGCCTTTGCAATAATATTTCCTTTCCTCTCTCATGAGGGCCACCTCATTCAGTGCCTCTTAAAGAGGACACTGGTAGAATTGAGCAAGATTTTCTGCTAACTCAAGTCAAACTTGATCTTTTTTCTATTTTTCATAATAACAAAGCAGCAAAACTTGGAAGAAAAATACTAATACAGCCAATGATATAAGCCTGAGGACTAGCTGGATACATAACAGTTTTGCAGGAATGGACCTGGGGTCCTCGTGGACAAGCTGAACAGCAGTGAGCCCTACTGACTGGCAAAGGACAACCACAACTGGGCTGTATTAACAATAGCATAGCCAACGTGTTGAGGGAAGTTGATTCTTCCCCTCTACTGAGTACTTGTGAGGCTGGATCTGGAAGACTTTGCACAGTTTTTGGTCTACCAGTATAAGAAAGACATTGACAAACTGGACTGAGTCCAGTGAAGGACCACCAACATAGCTAGGAGGATGAAGGGAAGCCAAGAGAGCTAGGTCAGTTCAATATTAAGAAGAAAAGACTTAGGAAAGATCTCATTCCTGCAGCTATCTAAAGAGAGAAAAGATGGAGCAGGCTTTTCTCAAAGGTACACAGTGAGAGGGCAAGAGAGACAATGAATACAAGTTGCAAAAATGGAAATCCCAATTCAATAACTGGGGACATCTATTTCACCATGGAAGTGGTCAAATATTAGAACAAATGCCCAGCAGGACTGTGGAATCTCCATGTCTGGAGACACCGAAAACTTGACTGAACCAAGGCCCTAAGGAACCTCAACGAATCAGGCCTACTGTGAGCAAGGCCTTGCTCTGGATGCCTTGCTTGTGTGCAGCAAAATGAAGAAGGTAACAGATAAACTGTTTACACAGTAGAAGCTAGACTATGCTTCCAGATTGTCTATGAACTTCATGGCGTCTGCTACTGAGGGGAAAAGAGAGATTCTAGAAGCTTCTAGAAAACCCCAGCACTGTCTAAGCACCCATCAGCTATTCAAGGAGTGCTCTGACACTTTGCCAGTCGGACTCTCTGACCCATCAGACTTCAGATGACTCTTGACTAGTGGGTGTAAAGCACCCATTCAACTAATATTAGGGAGAGACCTCTACAACAGCCAGGCCTAGGCGTCAGCTCTGAGAAGCAGTAGTTTCCACAGCAATGTGCACAGAAGGGTGAGCAGGTAGGGCTGGAAATTCTGCTGATGGCCATGTACAAGTGCTCAACAAAACCAATCATAATTATTACTCCTGCCACACAGACCCTAACAGAGTTCCAGAGAGATTATGTCTTTGCCTGCAGGGAGAGTCCATTCCTTCTGGCTAAGGCTGGGGCAGCAGAAGATGGTGTCCTTGCCTACAGATGGGACTTAGTTGAGAATCTGTGTCACCACATTTAAGAGTTGTGGGAGGAAGAGAGCGATACTGCTCTCTCCACACCAATCAGAGGACCAAAAAAAAGATGGGCTATTCGTGAACATGCAAAAACTGGTTAGGGATGTGATATTCAGTAGTAGCCTTAGCTGTGGCAGACATTAAATTGTGGAGTTCAAGATCCTGAGGGAAATGAGGAAAGACAGTACTGCATTACATATCCCGGACTTCAGGCAAGCAGGTTTCAGTTTATGAAGTAAACTGGTAGCTGGGAAGCCATATAGGCAGCTGTGAAGAGAAAAGGAGCTCACGAATGTTGTCAAGTATCTGAAGACAGCTTCCCCCATGCTCTAGAACAGTACATCCCAATATTTAAGAAATGAAAAATACACATCTGAAGACTAATTTGGATAAGCATGGAAGCTGTGACAGAAATCAGATGCAAAAAGGCTATACTGGAGGTGGAAGCAGTGACAGGCTACTAAGGAGAAGCTTAAAAACATCACTAGGGCACATACGGATGGCATCAGGACAAAACTCAAATGGAGTTGAGACTGGCAGGTGATATCCCAGCTAAGGAGATGAGCTTCTGCCTCTACTCTGATAGTAAGAGGATAAGCAAGGAAAATATGGGTCTGTTGTTAACAGTGTGGATGATTCAGTGAGAGCAGACACAGATGAGGTGGAGGTACTCAAGGCCTGCCTTCCTCAGGTCTTCCCCAAGAAGGTCTCCCAGGACTCTCTGATTAGAGAATAGATGAAGGAGGTCATACCTGATCAATCAGATTGCCTTTGATGATAAAAGGACTAGATTTATGAAAGGAGGGAGATCAGCAGATGTTACTTACCTTGACTTTAGCAAGACATTTTAACAGTATCTCCCACAGTACTTGTGCATCCAAGTTAGGGCATTACAATCTGGGAGCACGGATCACCAGGTCAGTATAATACTGGTTGGATGGAGCTCACAGGACAGGGGTTAATGGGTTGTACTATGCCTGAATACCTGTAACAATAAACTATCTCAAGGATCTTTCCCATGATCTGTTCTGCTGAACCTCTTTATCAGTGACCTAGATGGAGCAGGTAACTGACTACAATCTTAGAAAGTTTGCAGATGATACCAAACTGCAAGCATCGGTTGATATATTCAAGGGCAAGGCTGCCATCCAGAGACAACATGACATGCTGAAGGACTGGGCCAACCTTGTGAAATTCAGCAAGGACAAATGAAAAGCCCTGCACTTTGCATCAGGTAAACAACTGTGCAGAAAAGGACCTGGCAGACAGCAAGTTGGATATACGCAAGCAGCACTGTCCTAGTAGCAAAGAAGGCTAACAGTATTCTGGGTTACATTAGCAGGAGCACACCCAGAGGCAAGAGATTATCCCTGCTTACTTAGCACTTGTTACAACATACCTACAAAACTGCATCAATTTTTGAGCTTTCCAATACAAGAAATATGCTTATAAACTGGAGTGGGTTCACCAGAGGGCCAACGAGATGGTAAGGGGGCTGAAACAATATTATTATGCCTGTGATTCCATAGTCAATACACACATTAGACATCAGCATTTCAAAGTGCAACAGAAACTGTCAATTGAATCATACTGCAAACACAGAAAATCCCCAAAATCAAGGACTTGGTAACGTGAATGAACATATAGTCTCAGTAAGATTCAGTAGATAGTCAAAAGCTCCTGTAACTTTAATATCCTTAGAATTTGTACAGAAACTGAAGAGCTTATCCACTGATTCTTTTACCAGTCAAGATTTTTAATGCCTCATTGGAGGAGGAGAGGCTGAAATGAAGCCAGAATAAGTCATTAGGCTCAAGAAATGGGTTATTTGGTGTTGACAAATCATAGTATGACAAGTCTTTTAAGCACTTTGCCATGAGAAAGCCAGTGAACAAAAGATCTTCACAATCACTCCCCAACTCATTACAAAGCACTGTAAAGAATTATACTATTTAAAGGTCTTGTTTTTATAAAATTAATCACATGGATGATTAATCCTGCAGCACTTTGCGTGCTTCTGGCTTTAAATTCTTTGCTGCAATAGCTTGTCTATGAACGATACAGCGAATGAATATCACACGCGATGCTAGCTCTGCAACTTCACCCTGGAATTCATTTTTTTAATTCCAGTCAAAGAAGTCACCCCATCACTGGTTCCACAGTTTTTCCATAAACTCTGCTTTTACCAAGTCATTTACTGTTGAGAATATATCTTCTCTTGTACATCTTCCTTCTAGTGGCTCACAAAGTAGTTCTTTGTCTATTTCGTTATTGAAGAATACTCTAGCAAATACCTTAAGCTGAGACAGTTAGAAATCTCTGCAATTTCATTCAGTTGTACCACAAGCCTCCCACACTGCATAATTTGCTCTAGTATCTGCTTCTGCAGATCTTCAGCAATGTTTTCTATACTTCTTCCAACAGTATTTGCTGACAAAGGAATGCATTTTAGTTTGTTGCCATATTGTTTTCCACATACTATTTAATCCATTTTTGCCACCGCAGGCAGAACAAGTGTTTCCCCAACGGTATGTGGCTTTTTGTTTTTCGCTATTAAGCAACAAACTACAAAAGAGGTTGCCAAAGATTTATCATTTAGTAAAGCAAAGATTTGTAACTTTGTAAAGTACTGGATTATTTATCACAACTTGAAACACTGTTGAAAAAAATGTAGAGGTTTGTCTTCATGTTCTTGATGTTTACCTTTTAAATATCTTGCTAATCATGATGGCTTTGTATGGACCATTAGCTAATTTCTCAAGACAATTCGGGCAAGGTTCATTGTTAACTATAGTGAATGTCAATCCATATTTCAAATACTCTTATTGATAACTGGTAACTTTGGGGGGTATTATTACCCCCAAAATATTATGTATTATAGTCTTATTGGTAACTTTATAGACTTTGATAAGACCTTGATAAGTCTTAATGATATTATAGTCTTATAGATAACTGATAATTTTTTTGACAACTTATTTTCAGATTTAATTAGATTCTCATTGTTTTTACCTCAAAAAGTGGCTGATGGAGAGTCTCAGGAATAAGAGAAGCATCAACTCTGCCATTTTCTTTATGTTTGCTTGTATTGGCATTATCAGTATTACCCACGGTTACTTTGAAGGTATCTTTTAAAGTCACTTGTTTATTTTAGGAGTGGTAGTTCAGTAAAAACTAGAGAATATAACCTGTAAAACTACTTGACTGGGTACATGCAAACTGCAATGTATCACAATATGCTGAAAGCAAATGAACAAGTGAGGACACCGCGATCAACCCCTCTGCACTGTGGAGAGCCAATACTTCTCTCAGGGCACCTTGCAAGTTATACACGACTGTCTGACGTACAGACTAGGGGTGCCGGTGTCAATTCATAAAAAAAAAAAATACTAAGCTTTAATTTTTCTATTTTTTTTCAGATAAAAAATAAATATAAATAGAAGTTCTGATATTTTTTTCATGCACCTCAATGCAGTGTCTTTCAGCCTGGGGTATACACATACCTCTTTGGAGGCCCTGCTCTAGAGTACCAGATTTTCTCAGTCCCAGTTTCCTAACAAAATGTATTTTTTACCTATGAACATGCAAGAACATCTCGCACACTGTAATTGTTACTAAATATATAATATATATATAGCCTCTTGAGAAAATGCATTTTACAGTGCTTTGGAGAATCTGGAGCTAAAGAAAACCAACATTCTACACACAATCTTCTAATATTGGTCTAGCAGAAACTGAATATTATTGTTCTAAGATATTTGTTATCATAATGCAATGCCTTAATTAATTAAAAAACAGATACAAAGATTAAACACCACAATCAATAGATAACTAAACAACTTCAGCATTGTCCAGTTTACCAAGTAAGGCTGCCCAGTGAAGAGGAGTTCGAAACAAGTTGTCGTAAGATGTCACATTGCAGCCTTCGTAGGAGGTCAAAACATCAACAACTGCCACATTCCCATCAGCAACAGCAAAATGAAGGGGAGTTCGTCCTTCATAGTCTTGCCAGTTAAGCAGAGATTCTGTAGGTGCAGCTTCCTTTAAAAAAAAAAATTCAAAAAATACTTCAGATGAAGAGAAAAACTATACACTCTTAACAGATATTTTTGGAGTCTTACAGTAGAGATAAGCCGTCCTTGTTCCGTAGGATATAGTTCCCCAACCATTTTTTTTAATAGCACAAACTATTTTCAAGTATTTCTTCTGGAATTTTATTTAAATACATGACTATCCACCAGAGGTCAAGGTCTCTAGCTACCAGGATAGAAATAAGGGAGAGAGTACTTCTAATGAATGTATGTGCTTGTAACAATCTTAATTTTGAACACACAAAATCTTTAAAGTATCATGATAAGCCATATGGTCATACAACATAGGAATTCATCCTATATTCTTTAAAAATGTGCTAGATTAACGTAAGGCCTGTAGGTATATAGTTTCATATTATGATGATTTCTTCTCATCAACTTTTTTCTAAACTGATTGCTCTTCCTGCCTTTCTTTCTCAGGAAAATAACAGGTACAAATGAACATCATTTAAGCACTGCAGAGATCTACAAGTGGAGAATATGATAAAGCCCCATGAAATATTAGCTGTAAGTCTTGTTTTCCAGGAAAAAAAAAAAAAAAAAGTAGCTCTAAAGAAAACAGTAAACCAAACAGTAGAAATTCAGGATGCAGGACACCAAGCATCTAGAGCAGAAGTAATATGTCAAAACAAGAGATTAAATAAACTATAGGGAGCAAGTCTGCTGTTTTATCTGCAGTGATTCAAAAACAACTCACTGAAGTCATGTGAATTCTGTGCAAAAGAGAAAAGGAACATAGTCCTGAGATTTTTAAACCATAATGACTTCCAACAGTAGAGTGGGTCTCAAACAGTGATAACCAAGAAAAATGATCATCCTGAAAATACTGTGCCACACCATGCCCCGCAATATACTTATGAAACAGAAGGGAGAGACTGCGATCAGTGCAGCTTGTTACTAAAGCAAAGCAAGTTCCTGATCCTTTTCTCATTAAATTAATTGCAACTTTTCCTACAGTACTATATGAAGTGCACAAAAATGTCATAAAATCACTTGTATTTGCATTATTTGAAATGCAGTATTACATAGAAAATTAACACCTAACACTGAGAATGATAAATCAAGTGGCAAAAAGTCCGGATATGGTTTCTACCCCTATATTAATCTACCAAGTCTGTACCTTCTATATGTTCTGTTTATTAGATTAAACAATAAATACATTTGGAGTTAAAGTTAGTTACATTTCTTAAATGCAATCTGGCTACATTAATACTTCAGTAGTAACCTAATTTGCAATGCCCTGAGTCTTTGTATCTTGCTGTCTTACTTTCAGAAATTGTCAACGTCCTAATATTTGATTCATTTTTCTGAAGTTAGACATTTACTAACTTTCTACACTGCATGTAGCCACTATTTATGTTCTCCATTTTACATATCTAAAAAATTGGATGCTAATTTTAAATCAGTAGCATTAGCCGTGTTTTGGGAGGCAAAAAAAATTACATACTTGAAACATATTGTAGTTCATTACCATATCTAGCCACTAGCACAATAACAGATTTTCTATTAAAAACATAAGTAGATAAATGTGAATCTCTGACTAAAAAGAAAATCAAAGTTAAAGTTGTTACATGCACAAGCCAAGTAATCCAATCCATGTACAAACCAGTAATCCAAGCATGAATACCACTATTCTAATAAGCATTCAAAAGCTTTTATCTGAGCCATTACAGTGAAAAGTGAAGACTTATGGCTCTTCCCTAGCTGTAATACTGCTCAAGAGAAAGCTGTTACTCTGCTTATTTCCTCTCTATTCAAACTGCTCAGCAGGGGGAGTATAGAGCCCACTGCAGGAAAATCAGAAGCAATCTTTGAGAATCACTTAAGAATGACTAAAAATGAATGAAGACATG
This sequence comes from Heteronetta atricapilla, assembly GCA_011075105.1. Lineage (NCBI taxonomy): Eukaryota > Metazoa > Chordata > Aves > Anseriformes > Anatidae > Heteronetta > Heteronetta atricapilla. The sequence goes on from CM021732.1 coordinate 95,428,821, forward strand.
CACAGTTCCAACTGCACCAGAGAAAAACCTCTGTTTGAACAAAACAGGCAAAAAAAGGAAGAAATCTTCTTTTCTTTACCTATAATTTATTGATGTAAACTAGAAAGCTAATTTTTGAACCTTCCAAAGCACAAGGTCATATTAAACTGAAGACTCCTAAAACTCCTGGCTAAAAGCCACAGGTGTTCCACGGAACATACCCCTGTAATCCACAGCATCCCTTTTCCAAAAGGATAAGAAATCTTTTATTGATAGAGTCACTGTTTACATTCAAGTCTAAAAGTACTCATGTTTTTTGACCTTTTTGGCCACTTGAACAAAAATTTTGTAGGCCTCTTTGTGCTCGCATTCAGGAGCATAATTTCTTTGCATTATAAGTGCTTTATCTGTAAAAGTAGCCATAATTAAACTGTCACGTTACATTAATATCTTAAGCACAATACACAGAAGAAACTGAAGCTACACATTCTTTCTGCAGCAATTGGAACAATGGAATGTAGGCAACAAAGGAAAGTGTTGTATAAATAAATGTCACGTCTCTTACCATGAAGAATAAGCAAAGAGAAGAGAGATAAAACAGACAGAGTACTAAGCAGTTGCTTCCACCATATTAATGGAACCTTATTCTGTTCTTTTCTCTTTAAGTCTTCCCAAGGTTTTTCATGTAACCAAGCACTGCTGAATCTGGAAAGGTGGAAAAGGAAGTTGACCATGAGAGGATCTCCAGATTACAGTTTCTCCCTACTTTGCATGTTTACTTCCTAAAAATGCCAATGGTTCCATTTTCACTGTATGTCATGGATTTCAATATTAGAGATAACCAACTGTGCGTAACTGCCACCAACACAAATCAAACTTGCTTTTTTAGCATTCAGTTCAGCTCTTTTCATTATTGCTTATTTTTACTATCCCAATGGTTTAAAGTGCAAATACGAAACAGAACAAGCCTTACTAGGAATTTAAGAACATGTGACAACAAATGGATGCACACAGATGGCAGAGCACAGAAAATCAAGACAGTACTTTTCATTATCAGAGACTGTGGCAGCTTAACTTTTGTTAAGGTTTTGTAAAGCAGCACTAGGCAATTCTGGGTAGGACACTGGAGAAAAAGTATTTTTATGTGGAATTCTTCCACAGTGTTAAAGATAACATGACAGAAACAACAGCATTGCTATGTTTTTATAACTTAGTCAACCAACTAAGACTGCCAATGCAGATTGACCAGCAGCAGACATCAATATTCAGCTGCTATCTGAGCAACAGCACAGAGCTTACAGCACCCTATGATGAAACCAAAGACAGGTAGTTTGTGTTGGATGTGAAAGAAAATGGAGAGCAACAATAACATTGTCAAAGTCATAGGCCTTTTACACTACTATCACTACAGGACTGTAGTGATGGATTTAGAAATGCCATTATGTAAGTCAAGGCACAAGATGACAGAAACTTTAACTGTATGTGTGTGTACATTAGGAACATGCAGGAAGAATCTGAAAGACTACAGAGTTAACCTGGACAGGAAGACTGGGGGAGGAATGAGAACCAAGGGCAATGCTCGGGCAATAGATCTGAAGCTGGGTGATATGATGAAAAATAACTCAGAAAGTAGGGGAGGATTGTGAGCTCTGCTTTAGCTGCATTGACTTAACACTGCTCCGTAAGTATCTATAAAGATAAGTAAGAAAACCGTATCTGTTCGGAGAGATGACAAGATCATACTAAAAGATTAGACTTGGAGGCCTCACCAAAAAAAAAAAGGTACTTATACTTAACACCAAATTCAGTCTACAGGTAGATTACCTAGTAACAATGCTTCTGAGTCATCAACTTTCACAGGATATTCTGTAAGCTAAATTACTATTTCATGTTAACTTGTAATATACTACTCCCATCAAGTAGCTTATACAGGTAGAATATAAACAGTTCAGCTGATGCACAAAGACTAGAGAGAGACAAGCATATACTCTTTTAGCCATCAGAGGAGGAAAGAAATAAACAACAACAGCAACAACAAAAACATTTTACCATAGTCAGGATTCTCGATTACCTGAAGAGAATCTCTGAGAACACCTTGAGAAAGATGATAAACATTTTTGAACTTTCATAGTGTGCCTGGCTGGGATGCAGCTAACTTTCTTCCTAGCAGTAGGCACGGTGCTAGGTTTTGTGTTAGTGACTAAAATAGTGTTGACATCACACCAGCGTATGGCTGGTGTGTCCAGTGCCTGCACAGTGACAAAGCTTTCTCTTTCACACTCTGCCCTGCCCTACTTGCTGTCTCCTCCCAGTGAAGAGGATGGGGGTGAGCAAGAGGCTGGGAGGGGACAGCCAGGACAGCTGACCCAAATTCCTTACCATATGACATCATGCTCAGCGATAAAGGCTCAGGGAAAGAAGAAGGAAGGGGAAGATTTCATGGTTATATTGCTTGCCTTCTCAAGCAACTGTTAAGCATGCTGAAAGCCTACTTTCTAGGAGGTGGCTGACTTCTGCCTGCTGATGGGAAATAGTGAATAAATCCCTTTTTTTTGGCTTTGCTTGAGCATGTAGCTTTTGTTTTCCCTACTAAACTGGCATCACCTGGATCCATGAGTTGTCTTGCCTTCTTCCTATTTTCTCCCCACTTCACAGGAGGGGAGTGAGCAAGTGGTTGTGTGGGTGTTTTGTTGGCTGGGGCCAATCCACTGAAACTTCTAAAGACGTTTATCTTGACTATCTAAAGTTTGGAGAAGTCTAAATTTTAATCCAGCGGTCCGTATCTGCTTTTAGGCAGATTTAAACAGATCCAGAAGTCATTATAGTTAGCTTACAACCAACAAGTGTCTAGTTCTAAAAGCCATTTGAAAGACAGCGGTACAGGGAGACTGTTGTAATATGAGAGGAAAATTTAACTGAGACTTCTGTATCCTTCCATGTCAGTGAAGCTCAGAGATTTTACAAAGAACAAAAACTGAGGCTGAAATCAAGCTAAGAACATGATTTTAATGTACTTATTATGGCAGTGTAGGAAATGAAACTAGAAAATCTGCCATCAAGGAAAGATTATTTAATCTGTACAGAAGAAATATTTGGAAAGTCTCTCAATAAACTGATCAAGGGCTGACTGATGAATGACCAACTGTTTCCTAGAATTCTGACACAAAGACAAGACCTGATATTTCAGCACATTTAACTAGCAATAAACTTTCAAATAATGAAGACAAGACACACAACTGAGAATTCACTGTGCAAGACGTAACTGAGATGAGTAATATGACTTGGATATTTTAACCAGGAGAACTTGCAATCCCTTCCACCCTCCCTCCCGCACAAAATGAACAGTTAAACACATCAAGTTAATTAACAGAATATACATAAACCATGATTTAGAGCAAAGATACTCACCTGTAAAACTCTGAAGAAATTCCCGTCAATATAGCAAACATATCTTAGAGGACTTGTTAAAAAATTATTGATATTAGAAAAAGCAAATGATTCAATTTTCAAAGAGCCAGTGGACTCGAATGAAAAAATTCAAGAAAGCAAAAATGTTTTTATCACATTAAGTAATGAATAGCAAAAAGACAGAGTAGATTTTCTTACCAGAATACATTTCACTGTGTGAATCGCACTAGGGTCTTTGTTGTTAGCTGCCCAGTGAAGTGGGATTTTTCCTTCGATATCAGGGATTCCAATATTTGAATCATGTTTTATGAGAAGTTTCACATGCTCTGGGTTATTGTAGTAGGCACTCCAATGCAATGCGGTTTGCTGGAACACAATATTCACAAGTTTTACAAACACGGTGAAAAATAAATACAAGATGAATATTAAAGTTTGTTAGAACATGAAATATGATTTAATTATATTTTCACAGAATGAAAGAGTATTTGAGGTTGAAAGAGCTAAAAGAAAATGTCATTATCATTACACTATGGTTTGTGTAGCCTGATGATTTGTTTTACTAATGATCAACAACTATTAGTAAAGTACAGTTACTCACAACCCAAAGAACGGATGTTCTAAAGTTACAGCTTTGGGGGATGTTGCAGATTCAGTGCAGTCATGGAAGTGCTTCAGGTAGGTATGACTGCTTAGAGCAACACTGTCTGTTCACTCCATATAAATCCTACAATTCTTTAAGTTCCTGTGCGTAACACGAATAAAAAAACCATAAACCTGCCCCAGATACCTCAAAATTCTGAGCTGAGCTGAATTCCAAAGTGTCTGGAAACCAGAGATGGAGGGTTACCAAATGATTAGCACTGATATCACCACATTGAAAAAATATTCATGTGGGATAAAGATAACAGTCCTGGTATTTTTCATGTGTACAGGAGTCTCTCAGTACTGGTTTCTGGTAAGGGACATTCTGTGCAGATAGCAGACATTAATCCCAAGTAAAACCAGCTTTAACCAAAGGTAAATGAGCGATCTTTCATTATATTACAATAAAAAGGGTTAACAGAAAATAAAATACAAGCGCCTAGGGTGAATGACAACTCAGAATCACTGGAGAACAGGCTTTACAAAGACCTGAGCAATAAGCCCATATAACTAAGTGAAGAGTAGATACTCACAGATCTTTGCTACCGAGGCTTGAATCAGGTCTAAGCCACACCATCTTAAATGACACCCACACTGAGAAGTTGTTACGGTTAGGATATTAGGTATTTCTGGTAGCAGACTGCTTTGTATGAGGATTTCTTGGACTATGGCAAGACAATACTATCCATAGGGCAATAGGTAGCCAGCAGGGCAGTGTCATTGGGTGCAGCAGTTTCAGGCCTGGATAAAATATTGAATCTTGGTATTAAGCAATCATGTCGAAGTTAGAATAATCACTGCAAGCAGGTTTCAACACCAGAAGTGTGCCACACAGAACTGCAGTGATTAGTTTGGTCCCTCTTAAATTTAGAAATCTCTTGGAATGATAGGAGTTGATGAAAAAGCATGTATTTAAGCATAATATAATAAAAGCATAATAAAAATAAAAGCATAATAAAAAATTACTTTCTACTAGAGGAACAAAGCACTGAATATTGACACTGGACTTGGATTCACCTTAAGCAAAGGTTTTGACATTGTCCTTGATCAATCAGAATTCTATACATTGAGTATTACTGACTCTAATGTATTTTGACCAATGACAGTCCAATAAGACATCAAAAGGCCATCCACGTTCCTACTGCTAATACCTGGCTGCCAGTGGCTTTTTACAGGTATTATCAATGTTCTTAGTTACATGAGCAAACCAATGGGGTTTTTTAAACAGTGAAATGCTAGTATATTAACAAGTAATTTATTGATCAGACACCTCTCCCAGCTGACACGTAGTAGAGGGCTGTAAGGGGCAGAGTGAGTTTTATTTCTCCGTCCCTCTTCCCTTACTCTTATCCTAGCAAAATATTACGTGGCACTTTGATTTGAAAACAGAAAAATAACTGCTGCAGGACATTTGTGTCTACATATGTGATACCCTGGATTAGCATCCTTGAATTGAGATAGAGTGTATAAGTTCACTAGCCTATTCTTAATGTCTCTGTAAAGGAGGAAGGCAAAAAGGAGCCCATTCTTTGTGTTTGTTGCTTTAAGCTGTTAGCTTTGTACCATGGTAACATAGTACGATACTGCAACCTTTCTGTCGACTTGGTAGTTCACTGAAAAAGAGCTCATTCCAACGCATAACTAGAGGGGCTGCAAGAAAAGGTCTGAAAACTTACGCTGCATACAATTACATACAGCGTAGCTCCACAAAACACGTTCAAACCATCATAGCCTGTCAGGATTTGAAGTGAAAAATTTCTAGCAGTAGAAACCTGTGAAAAGTTAACATATATTATTTCTTAAGTGGAGCTGATCACTGTCCCTAGAAACTGACACACACTATGAACACGGAAACTTTTGATTACCAGGAGACCAAAGCAGTCTTTCTTTACTGACTTCTCTCACTTAGAACCTGCTTTTCATCCAAGTGCCCACACATAAATAAAAGACACTCGTTCTCTCTCACGTTCAGGAATTATATTTGACAATCTTGATGCACATAGTTGCAGAAAGGGAAATGAATAAGCTATGTACCCAACAGGGTCAAACTTGTTGGTCTCTGTCCCCAAGAGTGCCTTTCCTCAGCCTGAATTCCATCTCTGCTACTGCGACTACTCATGACAGGAACTGGAATAAAAGTGCTGTACATTCTGTGGAAAATCTGGCAATGCTTCAACACCACTTTGGAAATCTGCTGAACAAAAGGCAAGGTTCCTAAGCGGTTTTGGCTGGTCTCCAGATACCTTTGTTAATTAATTAATGCGGTCAGGAAGTCAGCATGACCTCCCCAGAACGACTGCTGTAATTATAGGCAGGGTTTCCATGATACATGTTAGAATATACTGGAAGGCAAACAGCTGACTGCTAGGGCACAGGCTGGTTCAACTCTCTTGTCTGGAGGGGACAGGAGATTCATTTGGTGGAAACTGGGCTTGCAGATGTTTTGTCCTGCTTCCTTCATATAGGTTTTCAGAGTTTAAATAGTAACACCACTAGAAAGTCCAGTCCTCTTCACTTACTCTGTTCTCTTATGATAGAATGAAAACATACTACATGAGATATGAAAGATGACGTCCACTGAGGCCGGTCTTGCCAAACTGGAACGCTGAACAAGAGGTGATCCAGGTACACTTGATCAGGGCACTGACATTTGCTTAAGTGGTAGACCAGTGCCTGGCAGGAAGAGTTTTTACATGAGTTCCAAGATCACTTACAAACTGTAGGGAGGACACATTTCTTCTGAATGCTTAAAAAGCCACTATCATCAGTAACAGCTGTATCCATGCCTACATTGTCAATGGTAGTTCCATTTTTTTTCTTTGTTTTCCATTTGATGTCCAACATTCACAATGTCTAACTTTTTGTTTCCATATCACTGGGGAAAAATTTGGGCTCAGGAAACACCTGTATCTCTGGATTCTTCAAAAGAAGAAGCTTCTTTCAGATTTTAGGATATGTAAACTGCTTGAGCACATATTTGAATCACACATTCTCAGACTAATAAATCAGCAATAAGATAGACAATATGATCATCTCTCAAAGAGAACATGCATCAAACATGCCAACAAGAGGGATGAATCTGTTTCATTCAAAACCAATGTGTTCTATGCCTCCTCATACCCCTCCACTCATGCTGATAGAGGCAACCGTTTCACAGAAGTTTTAAATCATACATCGCTAAGCACTCAACCTTAACCACATTGATCACAAAAATCAAGTTATTAAATGCTAAAAAACCTATTCTTTCTTTTAAAATGATTTAGCGTGTCATTACTGCGGGTTAGCAAAAATCTCTGTAAAAAGAGCAATAATAAATCAGTTGTTTAAGAACTGTATCATTTCTAAGATCCATGATCTGTTCTGGCTGGTCATTTTAATAATAGTCCTTTTAAACAAGCATCAGTAGATTCTTTCTGAGCATCTCAAAAGTCAGCGTGTTTCTAAAGCAGGCTGGTAATTCTGATGATGGGTTAGAGCATGACTTGACTTTGCAAAGGGACATCAGCAAACTCATGACAATATTTGCACTGTATATAGTGTATAACCTCCCACATCGTTGTTCAAGAGTGGAATTCCTTTGCATTTCCAGACAGACAACAAAGGCAGATGAATATCCATTTCACAGGTAGAGTTTTTCCAAGAAAAAAAAGGCAAGATAAGCCTATGTTACCCACATTCTAACAAGGATCAGACTGTTACAGAAAGGCTTAGACCCTAAAAGTCATGGAGTATGAGTCTAAGTTCTCTCAACGTGACCGTTAGTGAACTAAGTACAATGAACACCTACATATTACCATCAGGAAAATGTTAGTATTTCTAATGGTGATCACTATAATACCCATGTTAGCCACCATTTTACAGAGTCAGAAAAATTGTGTTAAAGTACTGAAATAATTTTTCACAGAAACCTTTTCATATCATTCTGATTTCTAAAGCTGCTACAAGTGTTGTCTTCAAGTAATATTTTCACCTTGTTTCTGTCCTGGGTATCCACTTCTCCAGGTGCCATGTGTTTTAACAGTAAAGCTAAACATTTTGGGCTTTTGTGACGTGTAGTTAAATGTAACGGTGTCATATCCTCTAAGTCCTTCTGCATCCAGTTCCCTCGACGAGCCAGTAAAAGCTTCATAAAGCGGTAATTTCCCTAGGTAAGGAAAAATATGAGAAATGTATTTCAGTTTACCAAACCAAATCATTATACGTTTTAGGTATATTTAATGTAGCACCACAGCAGTTTAAAAAACTGTAACAAAAAAACCATCAGCAGCTCTAGGCTTTCAAAACCTACAATAAATATTAGAACAAACAAATAAACAAACAGTAACTCCTGATTTTTAAGTTTGCTTTTCTATTTGCTATCAAATATATAACCTCCTGTAGGAATGTGTGTAAGACCTGGCTCAGTAAGGCAGAGAACTCTGCAATACTGCCAGTTTCTCAACAGTTTAATCTCCAGAAATACCATGTACAAGCTGAAATAAAACCATCAGATATGGTTTCAGCAAGATAGACAGGTATCAGATGAAGAATAAAACTAAACATGAAGACCAACTACAGTTTTCAAAATGAGAGGAAGAAAAATAACATGGAATGATTCAGAGAGAGAAAAAATGTACTCGTCTGAATGAGTAAAAGATACAGGAAAAAAGTGACTGCTTCTTACACTTTCAAATAGAGAAGTGTATGTGAGTTTTGATCTATTGTATGTATGATGAATGGATGGGACAGCTAGCCTTGTAATAGTCATTTAAAGTACCTAACACACTGGACTTGCTAGGTTTTCAAAAGAAATAATGTAGAAATTCTCCTGGGATTAATAAGTGAGGGTGGACCTCAAAGAAAACAATTTGGTTCTATTTCTCAAGTCATTGAGGAAGCCTTTCAAAAACTGAAGATATAGTCATGCAATCATGAAGAAGATGTAGCAAATTAAGGTATACCCAGCCTTGATTTTCTACTGCCCCTTGCTTGGAGGTTTACCCACATAACTGAAATGCTACTGAGGATATTTTGATGCTTCCCTTTCAATACCGAGCCTATTGAGTTTTTCTGAAACCACCCTCACCAGTAAGTTTCAGTTGAGGACCAGTAATAGACAGCTGGAGTAGTAACTTATAAAAGCAAAACAGCTAGACCTAGAAAAGCTTGGGTGATCGTGTTCTTAGCATCCCCACCCTCCTGCTACCTCAACTTTCCTAAGGAGACAGGAGTGTGCTGTCTCACAGCTTTGCTCTCTTAAGACTTCCCCAAATCCTAGCTTTTGCCAGTTTCACATACTGACAAGTTAAAATATCAATTAACCACAAATTACACAAATTGATACACGGGATCAATAGAAGTCATGTCTTTGGATTCTTTTGCTTATGAATGACCTGCAAATTAACATATTCCAGTCTCTTACGATTCTTTCATAAATCCTGCATGCTAACTTACTCCTTTTAGGCTGCCTTTGGAAAAGCAATGAAAAAAAAATTAAAAAGGTAGCCATGTAGACAAGTGGAAGCAATGCTAATGAGTGGAGGCATTTCTGTATACCGTAAGACTCAGAATTGTGCATCACTTTGTCAACATAATCATAGAATCATTTAGGTTGGAACAGACCTCTAAGATGGCCCAGTCCAACCCTTAACCTAGTACTGCCAAGTCCACCATGAAACCGTCTCACTAAGGTTTAATAATGGAAGTGCAGAGATGGGCCAAAGGATTCCAGAGGCGCCCATGGTATCCTGTACTGGGGCATAAAAATATTTCTGTTTCCTTTCTCAAAGCAGCCATAAAGATTGAAGGGCAGATTTAACATATGTTACTGTACTGGTCTTTGTCTAATAAAAATGGATGAGTTGAGTTTCATGTGGGCACAGCAGATTTCACCAAGTATGCCTAAAATATATGTGATTTTTTTTTCCTGCTACATTTTTTTTATTTTAAAATACAAAACGGGGAAGACAAATCACGAATGAGCTCAGAGAAGATACCCTCTTCACACTTGTACAGTTTGTTGTCACTGACCCTTGGTCTTCAGTGAAAGCCCTACAAGAAAAGTCTGCCAAAACCCACACCACAAACCTGCCTGAAAATACAAACGTCTGCTGCCCGCGACAACACAGCTACTGAGCTCTTCAACGGCATTCACAGCAAGTGCAGCGAGTAGTGAGTAACTAACTCTGTTTTCCTGTTGGGTGTCAGGGGAAGCATAAGGTTAGGATTCTGTTCTTTTAACACACAGACATGCACCAAGGTAGGCACTGCCGTACCACTGCAGGACTGCATAATGTCTGCACAGCTACTAATCCATGCAGAACACATTCAAAATGAATTAGTGATACATTTCGGAATGAGTTAGGGGTAAGAAAACTTCTCATTATTACCACCATATTTTACAGGTAAATGTAAGAAGATTTGGAAAACTCATTAAAAAGGAAAAAAAAAAAAAAAAAAAGCAAAGCTAAAACTGCAGTGTATCATGCTGTGGTTGGGAATTAGACTGGGGAAGACAACACTAAATAACTTGAGAGAATATTAGTCTTGGAAGAAACATAGTTGCTATTCTCCATCACAGAGGATAATACATTTGTTTTGTTTTCAGTATTTCCTGCTCGATGTCCGTGCATACATGTAAAAGAAAAAAAACTTGATTTTCTCTTGTTGATGGATACTTATTGGAAGATTTACAAATATACTGTGCTTTTAGAATGAATTCAGCTGATAAGAAGAGTGAAAGACAAAAGAAAATACATAAAACTAAGGAAATGTGCATTTTTATTATTAGAGTTTCGTTCTCTGTACTCTTATTTTATTTTTGCTGTTACCATTTTTCCACAAGTTACTACTATATTATTCTGTTGCATGCTTAGCTACCAACAAATCCCCCTCCTTAGGAAATTAATCTTTAATAAATCCTTTCATTCTGAAACATGAATGATACTCTTTCTTCCAAATGATTTAAGACTATTTATTAAAACATCATCACAGACAACACCAATGTAAGGACGATGTCCTTTTGCATTACTCAGTTGTAATGATTTAATTCTTACCCTTACTTCTGACTGCTGCTCTTTTTCTATAGTAATACCATAAATGTTGCTGTGTTTCTTTCACCTACGAGAAAATAATATTGCCTTTATTAATGACAAAGGAAAAATTCCTCACCTTCAACTGATTACTGATTAAGTTTATAAACATATAATAGACATGGGTTGAAGGCAGATTTAATTTAGGTTTTACTAGGTGTGCTTAATCTGAGAAGCATTTAGTAGCCTCATTCCTTCATTTTTATAAAATTCTTCTATCACAAGCTTTGAAGCTTGCTAACTTTCACTCAGAAGACACACCTGATTGGCCTAAAGATTGCAGAGCATCATGAAGCACTTTGGGCCAGTCTGTGGTGTCTTAACATTGCTAGTCTCTCTAAAATGATCGTTATACTGTGTGAAAATGTTATCAGCAAATGAGACGGAAAACTCAGTTCTTGATAGCCAAAGTTCACTATTCTAGTTGTGATTATTAAAATTCCTCCATATCCTACTACCATTATTTCTAGCCCAACCAGTCAACTCTGTATGCAAACTACAGTACAGTTCCAGAAAAGCTGACAACTAGCTTCAGCGTAAGATTGTCTGATCAGAAGAAATACTTTTATTTCAAAATTTCAGCCGCTGTGATGGAGTATAACAGGTTTTGGTAGACAGATAGTTAAATAAACTATCTTTGTTCTTCAGTCAAGCAATGACTGAAGAAAAGTTCTGGACCCCGAGGCTAACAGTTAAGCAGTCAGAGTTTCCTTTCTGGAATATTTCAGTAGAGAAAAGAGCAACTGGAGGAACATCTTAGAATTAATGAATTTACCAGAATCCAGATTATCCATTAAACTGAAGAAGTTATTCCCCAAACTGCAAGTTCATTCAGTAAAAAATAAAAATAAAAAAATAAAAATTGTCTGGTATTTTCTTTGAGTCTACTTCCAGGAACAAGTTTTAGTGGAAAATTTCCAGTGACCTCTTATCTACCTGCTTTTCTAGGCCTATGATAAAGGACACGTTTATTTTCTTGTCTATCTAAAGGAGCTGTTTCTGCCTAGTTTCTCCCACCGTCTTGTTGAGGATGGGGAGTGAGGGAGCAGCTGGGTGGGCAGCTTGCCCAGGCCAACCCAACAGATGTGGTCACCGAAGTGAAAGAGTAATGAAAAAGCAGGCTCTGTGGTAGTAGCATTGGTGTTGTGACTCATGTTGTAGGTTGATCCTGAAATTACTTACGGCTGCATTACCAATGCATTGAAAACATTAGCTTCACTCAGCAGTGGAAAGGGTAGGGAATTAACATTTTTTTCTCTCTTCCTTGCATCAGCAGCAGTCCTCTTCTTCCCTAGTATGACCCTATGGACAATGGTGTGACACATCTGATGTGACTAAACCTAACATGGCACATGGAGTATAAGGTAAACAGAGAGATCCCTGCATTACTGTGAAGCCACACTAACATCTGAAGACCTTCTGGACCAGGTTCCAGCCCCTCAAACACACAAGCAGATGTAGCTTCCTCCTGCCCTGTTGTCCAAAGCAGTTCAGTAGTACTGCAACATTTAGAACAATGATTATTTTGGTTTTACTTTAGGGAAGGTTTAAATAGCACTACCCATCTCCACTAGCTGGCTCTCTGGTAGTAGGTAGCACATAGGCCAACCAGCCTAACATACATAAAGCACTATCATAAAACTACAGCTGTGCAAATATTCCAGTACTCAAAATAAAAAGGAATTTAGCAGATGTTTTTGTTCCCCATACGATATCTAGCAGCCCAGGAAATATACAGAGTTGTTAATGGATTTTTTTAAAAAATTTACCTTTCCAATAAACATAGATAATGTAATACTTTCCAAGAGGTATTGATAAAGCCTGAGTCTTAGACTAACACATAGCTAACAACAAATTACTGTAGTTAATTCTGCTTTCTGTGAAAGGTGTTATCTTTCATGCAAGGAAATTCACCCAGAAGTTTCTTAGCACACAGGAAGACGTGTTAACCTCCTTGGCAGGTGACAAAGCATTCTCTCCTCAAGCGTGAGACATCAAACACATTTCCTCTAAAAACCACACGAGTGAACTTGCCAGCAGAGAGGTCACATAGAGCACTACGCTACAATCGGTAGAAGCCTCTCAACGTCAGCAGTGGATCTCTCCTCCACTATGGGGAGACAAAAGAACAGCAAACTGCAATTTGTACTTACTGGGAACATCTCACTTCCTCTCCTTCTCTTGGCTGGCTAAAATCTGATGCTTTTCTGATTCAGAATTAAAAAGAAGCTGAGTATAGTTCCTATAAAACGTCTAAGGTTTTCTTTCTGTGAACTGAAAGTCCAATAGGGACATTTAAGGTAACATTATATAAAACATACAAATGTGAAAACCGGAATTACTGACTGTTGTTTTGTAAAATAAAACACCACCCAAAGCATAGGAGTCATTATTATCTTAACACCAAGGATGTGTATATTGAAGCATTTTCATCACCGATGTCTCCTGGATATTCATAGTCAGAACAGCATGCACACCTCTTCAGGCGTCAAAAGCACATCCGGAGACAGGCTACCATCACCTCATCATCGGTGGGTTAAGAGGGGCCAATATGTGGGGAAAACATTATTTCTCTTCATTGCTGAGACCACATTTTCAAAACAGGTAACAATTCTAACCCATCTGAAATATTTAACATGACTTGAAAGAGTGATTTGTAATAATTTATAACGTGCCGCACGTGAGCTGACTACTTACTGCTACAGCACAGCCACACTTGTGAGGATTTAGTCGAATATGAGGGTTGATAGACAGCTAGAAAAAAGGTGGCCCCATCTCTTGATATAACTTCCTGGTAGACACAGCATGGGTCATTAAAAAGAACACCAAGCTGTTAAGCTGTGAAGATGCTGCTTTGAGTCCAACTCAAAATTAGGTAACTGCTTCGCCAGTCCTGGGAAGACAGATCAAAGGAACAGAAAGCAATTTAAAAGTGCCCCTCACAAAGGAGGTGGTTTTTAAGGGCTCTCCAACGCGGACACACTCATAAGCCCTGATGATGGGGTCAGGGCATATATTTCCAGCAGAACAGAAAGAAATAGTAGAATTTCATGAAAAGAATTTTTTATGTATAAACCACAAATCAGAACCGAACGTTAAAATTGAGCCTCTAGGATACTGAATCTAATCCAGCACTCACAGGGAGTACATCTAATCCTTTCCAAAAAATTCCTAGATATTTAAGTGGAAGTAATGTGTCGTCCCCCCCCCCCCCCCCCCCCCCCCATTCTTTACACCTATAAAAGTACGGTGCAGGTTTTAAAACCTAAACAAGCATCGGTCTTTTTATCTCAATAACAAAGGCTAAACCCTACCTTCTCCTCAAAATATCTCTAGCTCTCTGCACTCATTCTAGTTTAAACAAAATTTCTGGAACACAAGCAAGAAGATATTACATAGCATAAACAAAGAGGTCCCACAGAGCAGCCTACTGAATGGCAGTACTACTTCTCTATTGCTAGGTGTATCTGACAAGATATTTACACTAAGACTGCATTGGCTTCATCAGTTGATCCATTGGCATACTCCCATCCTATCCAGTCATTTTAAAATAAAAGGTTCACAACATACAGAATAAATTGTTCTGTCCCCGTGTCCCTGCACGTGAAACTTCGTTACGGGCTATCACATTTCTGACCATTTCCATTACTTTCAGCATTCTTGTACTTCGGGTATTCTACGCATCCAGTCTTGTCTTTGGACGCTAACACCTCTTGTGGCACTCCTCGGTGTCCTTCGGAGAAGTACTCCTTGTGATGCCAGGTTTGTTAATGAAAAATATTGACTAAGGCTAGATCCAAGTGCAACTGTTGAGGAATTCTAATATGCTCCTTGCAATCTCATTGTTCATAGTGCAGCAGTATTTGTTTTCAGCTCATTATTAAATTGCTCACCATACCTTACATTTTGTGTCCTCGTTTCCCGTTTATCTGCAATTTTCCACCTAGCACTACACTAAACATTTCCGTACAGGCCTAAAAAGACTATCTGTTGAATTTATGTCTAGCAAATCACTTAGCAGAAGGTTGGGTTAGTCTTGAAGAACCTACTGTTGATGAAGTTTTACCCCATTTTCAATTTATATTTATCCCTTAGAAACTTATTTTAAATCCTTGCACACTACCGAGGTCAAATAGACTACTTTTGTCAGCTACTTTCCTCCCTATTTAAAATGTTATTTACCAGTATTAAAAACAAAACCAAAAACAACAACAAAAAAACACAAGACCACAAAATTCTGCAATTTTAAGTTTCCCAAAGAACGTTTCATTGATTAAAATTATTTTTCATCTTGCCCCTTGCTGTTTGTGTACTGTTAAAATGAGACTTATCAACACCAGATATTAACTATTGATCACGGCTCCTGACAGAAAGAACTGCAGCAAGCAAGCCCCATCAGTGAGAGCACAGAACACTGCAGACAAGGGGGAAAATAAAAGGCACCCCAAAAGCAGGGATTGCAAAGGTCTGCTCGTTTAAAGGAGTGCATTCAAAGAGAACAGGGTACAGCAAGTCCACCATCCATGACAGTGCAGACTTAGGATATCTGATAATTATATATTCCACCATGGCTTAATAATTTATTAGCTTATTAAATTTTGATTTTTGAAATACATTCATTATTAATTAAGCAGCACTTATGTAAAATGCTTTATTACAATTTTCTCAATATTCTTTCATAAAAAGAGAGACTGCTTAACAATCAATAAATCCTCTTCAGAGCAATATAATACATACATAATTCATTTATTTTTACTCTTTCACAAACAAAACACTACAAAATTATCATTGCTGAATTAATTATTAAGTTAAAACAGGTCTGCTTTTCTGATACTACACCAGTCATAGTATGGGTGGTGATTACACTTTTACTGTCTTTAAGTATTATTAGTGTTTTAATTTTCCTTTTTAAACTCAAGCCATATTTAAGCAAGTATATCTGGATACAAAACAACAGCTTGAGAGCAGGAAAACACACTGTATCATAGCTTATTACCTACATATTCACTAATATACACTGTTCCTTTGGTTTAGACCTAACCTGGGGGAGAACAAGAGCTAAAAGTGTACATGGAAATTAAGCATGTCGGGCCACTGCTTTCACAAAGAAACACATTCTGCCCCAAATACAATATTTCATATTCTAAGATAACAAAAAAAGTGAAATAGATTGCTATGGGTTTGTTTGATTGTTTTTTAAACAGTCAGATTAGAAATTAAGCTTTTTAAACCCAGTACTCCTTAAAAGTAATTAGGATTTATATGGAGATAAGATGCAATCATTGTCCATGTCCAACACAAAGCTATCGATACTTTTAATAGTGACATGTAAGTCTCTAAAGTCGGTATAAATCTACACAGTGACAAATAATAAATTGTATTGTGTACTCAGACACTCGCTGGGGTAAAACATGAGCAACGTGAAAGCAAAACATGAGTGACACAAAAGCCCCCTCAATCCCAGCTTAAAACCTAAGCAGAGTATAGCAGCCACCTTGCCCTATATTAGCATGCTTTGCCAACAGATCAGCACAGATGCTACAGCTGAAGCTGAGAACAGCTCTTTGTTAATCAGATGCTTTCAAGAAGCTGTGAAAGTCGAAGAATCTGAACTCCTAAATTGCTAGCTAAGCCATTAAAAGGCTGAACACATACATGACCTTCCCCTTTTAAAACAAAAATGGCAACTGAAGGTAGTCTGCTCATGTTCACAGACAGGGTAGAAACTGCTGCCTTTGGCCTACTCCTACTACATACATAAATACACTTACTTCTACTCACTCTTTCCAGCAAGTAAGTGTAGAAGAGAGGATGCTTCACCCCTCATCACAACTTCATCACAGATCTTCAAAACCAAGAACTGTAACGTCTTCAGAACTAAATGGGGCTGTGCAGATGCTAACTGACACTTTCTTTAGAGGTTGTTTCATCTATTAGCGTCCTTTTGAGAAGAAGCACGTTCTCAAAACGTCTGAAACTACTTAGAATGACACGGAGCATATGATGGACTTTGTCATCAACACCTGCCAGTTAGTTAGTAGCTTTTCAGGGAACGAATCAAACACTTATAAAAAAAAAAAAAATGGAGCTGTGACTATCTTAATTCTAATTTGATATATATATACATACAGAAACAGCATACTGTTCCAGAAGCACAAGAAATTCAAACATCAAAAGAAGTATTTTCATATGCCTATATTATCAGCTAAGTGCCAGAAATCTGACAAGACTTCTTCAGAAAAGCTATTAAAATATAGGCTAGCAAGTAAAAATGTTAATTAGCTTTCAAATAATTATTTAGAGTTATAGAGTAACAACACTTGTATTTTGAAAGAGTCTATGCATGAAGTAGTGAAACTCCTTGATTTCTAGTACTCTGAAGTAGAGTTAATATTGCCTGCTTCCTACAGCCACTAGCACTGTAGGAACTACACTTCACACACACATGACTGTTCTTGCACTCCTTGAATACCACTGCTCGTTTTATTATCTGATTATTATTTTTAAACAGTTATGGGGGGAGGGGAAGGAATCAATATCGTTACTTAGAACCTCAATTCCTAATTAGAGTGAGTAAAGTCACCATTAATATGGCAGGCACTTATCATATACTATATTGCCATTTAAGTTCAACACATATGTTATTCTTGATTGAGCAAATAAACTCATGACCGTATTTATAAAATTTTTAGTATGCTTAAATGTTAATACATTTTAATATAAGTTTTAGTTGCTATACATGATAAATAGACAAAATTAGAATCAAATACAAGCTCCTGGTAACTTTTTTCCCCATCTCTGCCACAGTAAGTATGATTGTGATATGCAAACTATGGGAATAGGGAAGGCATTAGAAACATGGAATCACAGACTGGTTTGGGTTGGAATGGACTTTTAAAGACCATGCAGTTCCAACCCCCTGCCATGGGCAGGGACGCCTCCCACCAGAAGCCCCATCCAGCCTGGCCTTGAGCACCTCCAGGGATGGGGCATCCACAGGTTCTCTGGGCAGCTTGTGCCAGGGCCTCACCACCATCACAGTGAAGAATTTCCTCCGAACCTCTAAATCTAAATCTCCCCTCTTTTAGTATAAAACCCTTCTCCCTGTCCTATCATTATCTGCCTGAGTAAAAAAGTCACTCTCCATCTTTTTATGAGCCCCCTTTAAGTATTGAAAGGCCGCAATGAGGTCTCCCTGGAGCCTTCTCTTCTCCAGGCTGAACATCCCCAGCTCTTTCAGCCCTTCTTCATAGGAGAGGTGCTCCAGCCCTCTTCTCATCTTCATGGCCTTATTCAATTATATTTTTTCAATAAATCTTAACAGTTGGACTAATCATTCTTCATTAAAACATAGAAGGTATAAAAATATTGTCAGGCATTGGAATGGGTTGCCCAGGGAGGTGGTGGAGTCATCGTCCCTGTGGGTGTTCAAGGAAAGGTTGGACCTGGTGCTTTGGGACATGGTTTAGTGGGTGACACTGGTGGTAGAGGGGTGGTTGGACCAGGTGATCTTGAAGGTCTTTTCCAACCTTAATGATTCTGTGATTCTGTTTATTTTGTCTGCTTGGACTAGGATGATGCAATGTCTTCTATCTAACAAACCACTGGAACATTTAAACACGTGAAGTTATGCTAATCCTTTCATGTCAACCATGGCAAAAACACCACTGATTTTGACACTGGGTTTAATCTCACAAAGTACCTTCTAACTACTTTGTAAGCAACATCCTCATTTCAAAAGCAAGAACACACAGCCGAAGAGAACCCCTCAGACAGACGAATAGCTTTTACAGCTTATTTACCAGTCTCCAAGTCAAACTTACTCATCCACCTGGCAAAGCATCTTAGGCAATACATCAGCCAACAGCACCAGTATGACTTGAGGCCAGCTCTGACTATCAGACATTTTGACTGAAAGCAAGGCAGTGTCTGAACTTCGAGCGCTTCTTCCCAAAGCCTCTTGCAAGATTGGCTTCGCTATCTTGGTTTCCATAGGAATAGACAGAACTATCAACTGGCACCCGGTCAAAGGATACAATAGAGACAAAAACTGACCAGCGCTGTAAAAGCCAAGGTGAAACTGTTTCCCAGGATAAGTTAAAGGAAAGTAGGTGCTTGTATCTTACAGTTCTTGACCTCATTTATCCATGGTCTATACATGTTTTTTTCTGGGCAGTGTTTCTAGCTTGTGAGATCTAAATTTTATGATCTAGCTTACAGAAATTAGTTGTTTTCATGTAGAAAACACACTTCAAGAATGAAAATGTAATTAGCATTCTAATTTCCAGTTGATCTCTTCTACTGTTACTGACTCGTTTTCCTATAGTGAGTTTTTTGAAGTCACTCAGGCACAAGTACCCAAAACACAGTCTCTGGTGATTTACGAGGAAACTTGACTACACATCATCCACATTTACAGCATCGCTGCCCACTTCTCTGTGAATACGCTAGGTCCAAATTCACAGGATATAATGCACAGTGACTTGAAAGATTTGTCAGCACGCACTAATTTCCTTCCCCAAAAAATGAGTACTGAAAATATTTTTTATATTCATTTTCTTCACCAAAATGGCTCTAGGTTGAACACTATTGAACTAAGAGTACTGCTGAAAGACTAAGAAAATACCTCTGAAATATATTATTCTTTCTTTTTAAAAGCTGCATTTTCCTATATTCACATCCTTCTCCATTCCTAGTAAAATTTTGATTAATGTCCTAATTTATAATGTTTTTTCCACTTTTAGTAATTACCTGTATAGTTCGCATAACGACTGTTTCGCACACGTTTGAGTCTCTTACTCCTTATTTATATGTAAATTTATATAAATTAAATATTTTTTTAATATTTAATATTTTTAATATTAATTTATATAAATTAAATATGTAAATTTATAGACATTATCTAATGTCTCCTAAATTGTCTCTCTTCTAGAAAAGTAAGACAAGTTGGGATGGTTGCTCAAAAGCATTTCAGCAAGACAAAAAATCCTTATGCAAAAAAAAAAAAAAAAAAAAAAAGTACAGAGTTCATAAGACTTTCCATTCTTTTAGATCCATTTCAATGCTGTATACAGATTTATATCTAAAATCTAATAATAACATTATAAAAAAGCTATTATCCATGTTAGAATTCGACCTCAAAAGCAAGTCTGGATTTCAGCTATTTGTTTAGTCAAAGTCCTCACTTTTTATCCAGACTTTGTTCAGTAGTTTTTCATTCTGGAAGCACGCTAAGTGCCATTGCTATTCAGCACTGCTCTCACCAGTACCATGTCACTATTACCTTGTATTTCTTAACTGCATCCCTCTACGAGCCTGCACACGTGATGTCATTACAGACTCCTGAAAGCAACAATGTTTGTAAAATGAAAACTTTACATAAATACTCTTTTTCTGAGCACGTCCTCTCTGATTTTTGGGGGTGTTATCATTTGAGCTGCTGATTTATTTGAAAAGAAAGCCATGTCTTTTAATTGATTTAATATATTGCAACCATATGAACTTCTCTCTGCTCAGACTATAGGCAGTTAGAATAATAACTCAAGCCTGGTGTTGCTTCAAGTCTTCCCAAATCTGTACCATACTAGTAGAATATGGAAAAAACATGTTTTATTTGTATCTATGTTTGTGTTTAAATGTTCCCATCAGAAGGCTTTACATATACAGATGACAAACATAGCATTAAATGCTTAATATTTCAGTAGAAATCCTTCCTCATTAAAACTGGTAACATTCTTCCTTAATTTCTCAACCCCAATTCCTCATTCTTCATTAATAAAAACCTAGGTAACAGAAAGTGTATTCCAAAACAGTCTACGAAGAAACCAAAAAAAATCATTTAAATATATAAATTAAATATATATTTTACGAAATGCTGTCATTAGCTGTTGATTTCCAGGAAACAACAGAATTTGCTTATGTAGTTTATACATATCCATTTTGTCTCAAGTGTGATTCACCTAATTCTCTTTAATCAACAATTTAACCTACTGTTTCCAGACAAAAAAGAGAGACAAATGAAATATTAGTGCTCCTGGAGTTTGTGGCTGGCCATAAAATCTGAATTTATTTTTCAAATACCTTCTATAGCAATAGCCTTGGCATGCTGAAGACATCCTATCTAGTATACTATCGATTCAAATGACAAGCCTGAGCATCAGATTAAGGATGTGTCAGACACCTGATAGAAGATTCCTGGAGAATTCAGCAGAAAGGTGGCCTGTTTCAAAATGATCTATTGCTGGTACTACATTTATTGAAGAATATGTGGGAACATTTAACATGAAACTAATTCGCTTAAAAATAAAGAGAATTTTAAAAGACTAAGATTAATAATTAATGCAAACAGATACCTTTACTCTTTGCTATGAAAAACCCAGAAAAAGTCACCTCGTTCAGAGAGAAATCACCAAACAGCTCACAAAAGTGAACTAAGCCAAACCGATGAGCTCATACTAGTCATAGTCCCGTTTTAATTTGCCAGTGACAAATTTAGACACAATCAGTAAGTGGTTTCTCAGTCCCAACAACAATATTTCTTCCTGTAGCCATTAAAGATCAGTTGTGAGGTCAGCTGCAGAGGGGCAATTAATGCAAGAATGATGTTTTGGAAAGGACACTCAAGCAGGGAGATGCCTCTGCCTGGAAAGCTATTTTGTAAAATACAGGCTTGGCAGCAGACATCAGTGTCCTGAGAGAAGAGCTGAGCGAGCCTCTTGTGCACTAAGGGATGCCACAACGCTGAACATGCTGAAGGAAGAGCAGTAAGGGAAACAAAATGAAAGCTACTCGGATATGACTCAAAACAGGCCAAGTATAGTACCACGTTTAGTAAGAGTCACATTTTTAAGGTGCAATCATTATTTTCAAGTTCAAAGGCTAGAGAACTTTTCATCTGTCCTTTGAATAAAACAAAAATGAGAGAGGGGGCTGCCACTTGATAACAGTACGTAACACAGAGCTAGCATTTGAAAAACAAGGTAATTGACTCAGTTTAAAACAGCCAAACACCAAACACGGGTTACCATTCTGTCGAAAGAAAAAACCAAACACTGCTCATGCCTGCACAAAATACTCACCTTTGCTGGGCAAAATTTTGCCTAACTGTCCTAAAGCATGTCTGCATGCTGTTCGGTTCCAGACTGCCTTCCCAACAAAATCTCCGGGTTTAAGTTATGCAGTATGGGTTTTTTTTTGGCCTTAAATGGTCACTTAATATTCTTGTTTTTTGAGGACAGGATCACTTTACTTTTTCACTTATTCACTGGTATCAGGCTGAAAAGTTACTGCTACAGAAGAGGGCCTAGAAAAGATCAGATAAAGTAACAGTGTGGTAGCTGCCAGCCCAGATGCTCTTCTAAACTTTATTCACAAAAGTACAACCATGAATTTGATAAATGAAAATAAAGTAATTCTACCAGCTGGCTGCAGAGATATTTAAGATATCATTCCATATGCTATACAGAATTAGTTCCTTTTTGCTGGGGTTTGAAAACAAGGAAAGCTTCTCAATGCCCTATCATCATGGTTTGCATTTGATTCATGTTTACTAAATCTTTCAGAAAATCACTGCAGTTGGAGACTTTTTCCTTTTTCTTATTATTTTTTAAATTAAATCTGAAACGCTTGAGATCGAGACCACTCAGTTGAGGCAGTCGTATGATAGATGACACATATTTGGGGCCTGACAATGTCCTCCTCAGCAGACTGGGTTGTGAAAGCTTATCTCAGGCACAGGAAACATGGTAAAAGAAGATATAAAGGCAAACCGAGACAAGGAGAAGGCGTTAACAGAGAAAGAAGCAGAGCAGAGATGCAGAGAGGTGAAATTATGGCATGCTAGAAAATGAGAAAGAAGAGTTTGTAGAATGAAAATAAGTCAATTGGGTTAATAAAAACAGCAGTGATACTACAGGAAAAGAGAAAGAAACCACCACCAATAGTGATGTTTTAGTTAGACTAAGAAGGGGATAAAATGGGGAAACAGCAGATCGTTGCCAGTTATGGCAAGGCAGTATACCTGAAAAAAAGTACTCAGAAGGGCAAGGATTTCCGTAGCAAGTATTGGGTAAAGCTCTAGACATGAAGATGCTGAATTCAGACACCTGTATCGCAACAAATAAAAGCTTCACTATTTCAAGGTCATCAGCAGTTGAGGATGCAAGCTCCTTGAAAGAGGTGGGCCGTGATGGAAAGAGAAGCTTTGCCCAAGTACTACAGATCTCAGGAAAGGTGTGTTAGATAGAGAAAGGAGATACTGGTGTGGCTATACTTCCGAGTTTATTTGAAAACAGCAACACAGTAAGATGAGAAATAAAGCACTATTCTAGTACTTTTATAAACAAACACATCCTCCTTTAAAATCTAGCCCTATTATTTATTCTGTAAGGTAAATGTCAGTGCTGTAAACCTTGAGATATTAATATGAAAATATATTTGTTTTACTAGCATAGTGGCACTTTTATTGCAATTATCTTCTTTATAAGATCACAAATCGTTCTGCAAGAAACATGCAGGGAGCAAGGGATCAAAAGCAACAACAGTAGGAAAATACAGACAAAATTCAACTGACAGTACATTGCAGGACTTGATAATAGCGCTTATTCCATGTACAGCAGCCCTGAAACAATTCCTTATGTCTGCAAGACTACCATATCTTTACAACAAAACATTAATACAAAATATTCAGTTTCTTTACAGCTTCTTCTAAGTGATTTCCTTCGCTATGTCATAATCTTTTGCATTTATATTCCCCGTTAAGTAGTGAGCTTGCTTTTTCTCAAGACCCAGAAGCAGTCTGGTTTGGTTTCATGCTGCCAAATCCGTTTCACACAAACTCTGTGTGTGCTCCTGTGTAAGAAGAGCTGAAACGCACATGCTATGCATCCTCGTTAACTGGAGAGATGTATAATTAAACAGGAAGGGGTTAAAGCGTACATTAGCCTGTTGTACTTTTCTACCTATTACTTTTTAAAACAGCTTTCATATGTCTTCTTCCTTGCTTCTGAAAGCTAACCATCCCTTCTTCCTTTCAGCAAGGCTGACATTTGACAGCTTAACATAGCTGACAGGGTTACCCAACAGCCCACCCTCCCTATTCTCAATCCAATTAGACCTCTAATCCTCCAGATGAAAGGCCCAACTACTCACGTTCCTCATGACAACGACAGCTATTGATTATTTGTCACTACAGCTAACACCCTCTCTGTCGAGGCCACTCTGACAGAAGCAAACCTACCAAATTAGACAGCACTTTATCTGCCCTGGAGGCCAAATGGCACAACAAGTAAAGGCTAATAAATGGTATAAAAATGAACAAATCATAACATTATGACAGGTTGATCGTTGCCAGTAGCTTCGCAGCTCAAGCTTGATGCTCTGTTAGACTTGTTCCTTCTCTTTTCTCTTCCACTCATGCTCCAACTTTGACTGAATTAAAGGCCAGAACAATTAAGGCATTTGACCAGCAAAGATAAGCTAGGATAGAACTATCATCAAGGGACACAAATGTCAATAGCAGACTACCGTTTGTCAATAAAAACATTCCAGGGATGCAAATGCTCATGACTCCGCTCTCCACTAGGCTGTACTGATTCCCTTTGTATAGAACTCTTCTCAAACTCACAGAGAAAGTCCGGAAAAATTAACCCTGCAGAGTCCAGCTCGAGCTAGCAAAGACAAGGACTTGCATCATTAAAAAGGAATCCCAAGCTACATGGCAGAGAGATGTTACGGTTACTTCAGTTAATATCTACCCAATTTCCCTGTCTTCTTCGTGGGGTGATATAAACCAGAAATACATGTTTTGAATTTATCATTATACATTTTCTTAAATTGCTTCTCAACAATAATGTTTCTAGGACGACGTACGTAGGCTCTCACGAGTCACATATCCCTCCATGGCAAACTGCAAAGCAGCAACATCAGCAACATCTGGTATTTGTGCAGCGGTAGTACCCAAAAGCAGTAACAGTGCTCAGAGGCACAGTCCCTGAAATAAGACTGTTTAATGCAATAAACGACAGGAAATGAACATGGGAAAAAATAAAATTAAATTAAATAAAACACAACCCTGGGAACATCGTTAAGATCACGCAATTACAGAAATAGTGTGAATAAAAATACTCAGGTTCTTGAAACAGTTATAAAGCAATTAGAACTGCCCTACCATCATTAATCAGTTGATTTCTTGACTCTGCCAGAAAGAATGCATCTTCTAGTAAGGGTTTCCTACACTTCAGAGATTACTAACTAAAAATAAAATAATATTAAAATCAAATGCCATTAACAATTAAATGAAATGAAAGCTTCTTTGGTTTAAGCAGGTATGAATATCTGCTATTCTAATTGAGAAAAATCCACGGTTTAACTGAACAAAATGTTACTGTGTAACATCTAGATCGTACAGATAACTAGAAAATCACATGCAAGGGCAAAATAATACTATTTAAAATACTATAAATACTGTAAAAAGATTAATTCAATAAACATATAAATGTATATATATATATATAGCATTTGTCCTCAGACTATTTTAACAAAACATTCTTGGTGATTAATATATATTTATTGATTCAATCAGAGTTGATTAAACTCTTCAAATATATGCATTTCAATAAACAATATCATAATATCAAGTCAAAAGTAGTATCATACAACTAATATAAAATATAGATATTAAAGTGAATAGTTTGGTAAGCAGACCCCTTAAGATTACTATTGCCCTAAAAAAAATGAACCTACAGGACATTTAGGTAAGCTGGGTCTTATAAAACTCAGGCAAACTGGAAAAAAATACTGAAAAGTTGAAATTGCATATAGTATTTCTAGGAATAAAGTCAAATTATTACTATACTGATCTAAAATGTACTCCAAATATAATAAATCACTGAAAAGAATAGACAACCATTTTAATTTTCAAATATCATAGTATAGTTTTAAAATATCTTAGTATAACATTTATCAGATATATTTTTACAGTGATAAAAATGTTTTTAAAGCCTCTAAGGTGACTTTTTCTTTTCCAAAACTACACTAGTTCAGAATTTATAAAATTCAATCATCACAAAGCTACCTGTGCTGAAAGAGACCTCTAGTGGCTCATGCAGCTGAACCCTCCACATCAGGGAGAATTGAGCAAACTCATTCACTAGCAACGGGGAGTCCACCGTATCTTCAGGAGCTGCTTAGGTTTTCCAGCATGAAAAATTCCCTTATAAACAATAACAATAACAACTTATACACAATGTTAGAAACCCCCTAGCTATCACAGGTTATCTTCACTGCTATGGTCTGTTCCTAGCAGATTTTCTTTTTAACACATACCTTATTTACAGAGCAAAAGAATATATACCATTCTCCCAATTCGATTTGCTCTATTTCATTAAAAGTATTCTTTGGACTTTCTCCTCTTTTTCATTTTAAGAGTTTTTAATTTCTTTTTAATCTTTAAATACAATGGCTAAAAAATTATTATACTAAAGTACCAGCTGGTGCCAAGTATTGAAGAAAAATTACTATCCTTCATTTATCCAATGACACCTGCAAAATCTGTGAATGCCTTTGTATAAATATTAGATTTATTAATTCAATGAGTTGTATCTTCCATGAGTATTCCTGATTTTTTTTTCTGCCAAGCATTTATAGTATTTTTAAAATGACTGCTATTCTTGGTAAGTGTGAATCTTTTCTATCATTACAGGTCAGAAACAGTGAACATACAGCACTGTGCTTTTCAAATTGCGTTCCAGGGAACGTGCCTCCCTGCAAGTCATACCTGAACATCCTTTACACATTGCAAGAGTTAATCTATTCATCTTCACAAAAATCATAAATGTATTTTATAATTTATGTATCTTCTACTTTTAAATTAGATTTGTAACCCTCACAACTAGAACAAAATCTTTCAAAACAGGGATGCTACAATGATGGCTATCAGCCTGAAACCTCAGCTTTCAACAATTTTAATTGCCCCAGGCTATTGGAGATCACCACTTCATGTGCATGTATAAATTTGAAACAGAAGCACGCTTGGTCCATCCCATTTCACACAAATATATTCTACTACTTAATATTTATCTAAACACCCCACGAGTGCCCCCACTGCAAATCGTCTCTTTAAACCTCTCCCATTCACCTTCAACTTTTGTTTCTACTATTCTACATGAGGAAAAATAGCATATTGCTATTACAAATGGCAGTAGTTAGCCTGCTGTAAACAGAATGCTTCTGTAGTGCAAACCCACCAGATATTTAAAGTATAATGCATTTTAGTGCCTCAGCCAACTTTATTTGCTCTCTTTCACAGCACAGTCCTATGAAAAGACAATGCCAGACACTACTTGTTGGCGTTTGGGCGTGTGGCAATTCCTTTGACGCACAAAATGACTGCTGGAAGGTAGGTGTATTCAGGGAGGGAGGCAGACACAAATTGCCAGCAATATTTTCAAAACTATTTTATTAGAACAAGTAAGTTTGGTAGCCAACAGTTACTGAAATCATTTTGAAAAGTCAATTTTACGTGTGCCGCAGCCTATAGACACTCGTGCCACATTTACCAGTGCAGCCTGTATGGAGACAGAGTCTAATCTTTAGCTACTCTGAAATTCTGCTCTTGAACTTGAAGTCATAAGAGCTACTCCAGGCTGCAAATTTTTGCATAGTCTTGTCCTAAACTGTGATTTTGTACTAACATAAACCCAGCAAGAAATCAAACTCAGATGTCTTACTATCTGCTGTATGACTGAAACCAGACTTGTAAGATGACTGCTGGATACCAGAGCGACTAGAGTGACTTGTCACTTGATGAGTAATCGACGTGCATGTTCTTGCCCTGTTATGAAGGCATGGCAAAGCCTGTAAGCTGAAAACATATTGCCTGAAAATATGAGAATTGGATATTGGTCTCAAAGTAGTGCCCAAATCAAGGTCTCCATATTAACAAAATTGTTGTCAAGCTTTGTTGAATGTTGAAGTGCCCCCAGGAAACTGGGGCTTTCAATTATGCTGCTCCGTAATGTTTACCATAGCTGAAATTGAAGGCTTTCCCTCTTCTTCAGTCTTTGGTGCAATAATGAATCAAGATGTAGAGTTTCTGAAGTTGAAAAATGCACAAGACAGTTTTCTCCTAGTATCCAGTGTAGCTTGATTTCCCAGAACCTTCTCAGACCAACCATTCCTCTCTCTAGCCTCATGCAAATGAGCCTACCGACTAACAATGGTTTCTGCAAGATACTGTCTTGTAGGTTTTTTGGTTTTGTTTGTTTGTTTTTTTTGTGTGTGTACAATCAAGTTCCAAAACACCCTGCATATTTCAGTGGAAAAGCTGCGAAATTTGAGATGCCCTGCAGATATATTGGGAACTTGAGCTTCTTTAAAGACCAATACTTTATTTCAAGATCACTATCTCATGCTCCAATATTTTTCTCACTTAGAACAAGATAGGTTTATCCAGAGGCAAATGAAACTATTAATGAAGTCTAAAGCAGATTTTCAGAGACAGAGAAGATACCAATAGAAACCCAGAGCTTCTATTTATCACACACACACACAAAAATCCAAAACAACAACAACAACAAAAGCTTCAAAAGACTTCCCTTGTCCTTCCCTCAACTCAACTGGAAAGCAGCTAAATTCCTACCCTAAGATTTTAAGAATATTTTTTATGATGTCAGAGTTCATTTAGTAAGTTCCAGCCCTGCACCATCTCTGGCGGTTTTATTCATGTTCCTCAATGGTGACAGAGCAACATGCTGAGGGACAATACTGTAAATGAGATTTTTGTAACAATGTGTTTTTGTTTTTTTTTTTCTTTTTCATTAATTTTTTCCTGTAGCTATTCTTAATTTTTCATATTAAAATTACCTGGCTTACAGCACAGATCAACAGTAGTATCAGCACAAAAGATAGCGAAAAGTATTTGGGAGCATGGGAACTTGTGCTAAACAGTCAGAAAATGAATCATCATTTTCTAGAGTTACTTTTCTGTTAACCCAACAGGGACCGGTTCTGCAGCTGTGAAAAGTGGGTGGCAGGAAAGGGAAGGGCAGGACCAACCCTTCTGATGAAAAACAGTAGCTAGATCAGCTTACCTGTAATGTAACACATACAAATCGCACACAAGAAACTGTGCCTTCTGTCCCTGAGCATCTTCAGGCTGCATTCACTAGAAATAACCCTTTGTCTGGGAAATGAAAATAAAAACACAACACATTCATATCACAGCTTCTGCCTGTGGTTTACTTAAACACAAAGGAAACTACAGTCCTGCAAGTAAAAATCACCTCTTCTTGCTGACTGGCCAATGTTCATGTTTCACACTGCAGTTTGTTCAGATTTTACACATTTAGTCAAATCATATGTTTGCATGAAAGTATGAAAGACTGAAGTCTTTCATACTGAAAGACTGAATGTAAACTTCATTCATACCTCATGAACCTATATGCACAGAAGTAATATATGCCCACTGTGAGGGCTCACTTAAGGGGGAATTTCAGTAACCAGCCTAGGATAAAAAGAACATGAACTGACCACCATCCTCTCTGAAAGATGCCTTAGTTATATATTTATATTCATGACATAAATTGGGAAAGAAAGAAGTGCATGTGTTCTTTTATGCAGTTCAAATGATGCCTTATGAATGTTTTAAGAGAATCTACGCTACATGCTAGTGAGGAGCACATTACATAGCAATTTTATAAATTGCTCCCAGCAAAGTTTTATTTGGGAGCCCTTAATATCAATATGTTTTCCTTTGTGAAGAAAGGGAAAATAACATTCTGGATTTGGGGCTCTTGGACTACCTTGACTGTACTCATCAGATAAGACTTGGGAATAATCTTTCATAAAATAAGTGAACTAAAGACTACCTTTTTTATTTAATTTTCTCCCATGCCTTATCCTTGCCACAGGCTGTCTTTTCTGACTTCCTTCTTTTCCTGTATGGTTACTGGAGAACATCCAGGAGCAATCACTTTTTGCTAGTTTAAGAAAAATTCAGAATCATTAAACTATACATAGCATCTATGTTACATATACTTTACATGGAAGCCCTAACTGCATCCTGGACATACTGTTATTTATCAGTAACGGTGTCAGCAAAGAATTCATATAACCTACAGAATATTTAATGCTTTCAGATAATGCAAGGCTTATTTTCCCACCGGGGTAGTATTAATGCTCCTGAAACCAAAAATTAATATCCTCCTGACAGTTAAGCAACCTGATAGATTATT
This sequence comes from Heteronetta atricapilla, assembly GCA_011075105.1. NCBI lineage: Eukaryota > Metazoa > Chordata > Aves > Anseriformes > Anatidae > Heteronetta > Heteronetta atricapilla. The sequence goes on from CM021732.1 coordinate 95,459,152, forward strand.
TTAAGTGCATATCATTAGCATCCAACAGCAAAACTATTGAATTTTTTCTTCTATCCTTGTTAACACAAAAGGTTGCGCTTGGGGAATTCATAGAGATAGTTACTTCCCCAGAGTAAACAGATTGCTAATAAGTAAGCATCCTCTGTGAGAAATTCTGAAAGAAGCAGGCCTGGTTTTTTTATTATTATTTTTTACATTACACTGAAATTACTTAATAAAAGATAAATGAAAAAAAATCACATACAGGCAATTTGGGTATGTAGAAACATTTCTGTTCAGAAGTATCACATGTGGGTGTTTTAATTAAGTTGCAGTTTAAGACTAGAAGAAAACTGCTACCACAATGCTTACAAGTGAAAATGAATGTCTGTAGTTAAACGGCAATCTCAGTGCACTCATCGGTCTCCACAGCATGTTTATTTCATAATAATCTAAATTCTAACGTTTTAAAAAGATCTGTACCCACACAGTAATACAGTTCCTCAGTGTGAAATTACTGGCAAATTACGTTAATGATTTTACTTCTGCTGCAAACAGTTGCCATCTCAACTCCCAGTAAATTACACACATGTTCATGAAGTCAAACTGTCCTCTGAACCACCTTTGGCAATCTTCACAGGTGCACTGCTGCAATATTTTGTATCATTTTCTCTTTATTTAATTTTCTGAAGTGACCACTTGACCTCTCCCCTTCTTTTTTTTTTTAAAGAGTACACTCTTCATACTGCCTGGGACACCTGTCCACTTGAAAGAGAAACATTTCACCTTAATAATGGAACAGAGGAAAACCCACAGAAGACCAACCAGGTAATCATTTCCATGGCCTTCTGCCTACAAAAGACTGAAACAGCTGTCTTAAGACTGATGAAGAAAACAAAGGTAGTATGAAAGATCACGTCAATGCAGAGTTGAAAATTACTTGCTAAGCATGTGCTTTGCTTGAGATTTGTCTCAATTAAGACATCTACAGCATCAAAAGCTACATTACTGGATGCCTAAAAGGATGATTCACCTACTCAGTGTGTGTCCTAATGTAGACATCTATACTTTAGGGTGAATTAATTACATCAAGGAATTGCCTACTTCTTTTCATCATTTTTCATAAAAAATCACCTAGATGACTAGCTTGGCTTTAGACATCTGCAATATAAATTTCTGCATTTACATGAGATTGTTCTGACCCCATCATCTTACAGATCCACTAATTTATTTTTGTAAGCTCTTTAACAAAGGCGAAACCGATAGCAGCCATGTAAAGCAAAGCGGGGAAGACTTATCATTAAGAACGTAATTATTATCATTAAGCTACCAGTCCGCAAAGGTTACCGTGTCAATGTATAACCACAGCTGATTTCAGAAAGCACTGATATTTCAAATAGTGTTAACAGCTGAAATTTCTGACCCTATCTAATTAACTTCAAGAACTTTCAGAAAAGAAAGCTGTAAGAATGCTTAAGCCAAATCTGCTGATAGATAAAGATGGCTCGGTGGACCAGTAAGGAGTATCCTAACTGTTAACTCTTATGAATAGTCCAGAATGACATTCATGAAGTGAGACAGAGAGATTACAGGAACCCTTTGCTGAGAACCTGTTACATCTTCCGATGTAACTACTGCTTTGTAGGTATGCCTCAGTGACACAAGTCGTTTGGACAAAGCATGGCAAGACAAGGATGACATTCTGACTTTGAGTTCTGATACCTCAGTTTCTTCCTGACCTGGTAAAGATGAACTAGATATCAAACTGCATTAGAGTTGCTGAAGTTATCAGATCACCTTCACTTTTTGCCTTTGCCAAAACCCTTGGGTCTGAAAGAAGATGGAATAGCATGGGTCAGTCTTCCTAGCTATGCTATCAGAAATATTTCTGACAGAGACCATAAACAGTATTTATATCAAGCACAGAACCTTTGATGCTGTTTACTGACATCCAAAGCAGAATAGAGCTATTTTTGACACCTCACAGTTCTGAAGCATGGCTTCTAGGACACCAGTAGGACAAGGAAAAGCACCTGAGTGCACCAGAATACCTGGGAGATCACATAGCTACAAGTAATAAAGTAACTAATTAAAAGGGAATTAGGGGTGCCATTCAGAAAATACTAAATGATAAGGAACTACTGAGAGACTATCACATCCAGTATGTCTTCCACGACTATGAGTAATGTTTGTAAATCACACAGGTGTAGCCAGAAGCTAGATTTTTAAGTCATGCATGCTATTCCGTGGTCCAGAAGTGGCAGACGACTACACAGTGATAGTGGAGCGATGTTTCAGGTGCGTATTTAAGTCCTATCCAACCAGAAACCCATCCTAGAAGAGAAAGGCAATTAGAGTGCAATTCATGGTACTTAATACAGATGATTTGTGATTGAAGTCCCATGATGACATTCAACATATACAAAATCTGATTATTAACCAAAACTTCTGAGGAAGTTGAAAAAGACTACCATGTAACAGGAACCACTCTGAGGAAAGAAAGTGAAGGAAGAAGGAATCCTACGTAGGAACTAGATCAAGTAATAATATTTCTAGAAAAAATATAGTAAGCTTTAATCACAGGACAACAATTTGAGCCACACCTTTCATGTAAAACTAGAAGATAATTGCTATGTGGTATACTGTTTTTCTTATTTGTTAGGCCGGACAAGGTTTGGAGTCACAAAGCAAGAGCAAACAAAGATGAAGAAAATCCCCTTTCAATAAAATGCACATCCCAGAATATGGACAAGCAAACGTAAAGAGGATTTAAAAATAAAAACTGTAAGAGCCAAGTCTTGACCACTGCTTGTCCTGCTGCAAATGCTGTTACTCTGGCCTCATAGATAAAATATTAAAATTAGGAGGCAACGTAAGTGCAGACAGGACCATGAATCTCCAAGCAATGTGATTCTAAATATCTTATATACCTATGACTAAAGTTCATATAATCCCAGAATGGTTTGGGTTGGAAGGGACCTTAAAGTTCACCCAGTTCCAACCCCCTGCCATGGGCAGGGACACCTCCCACCAGACCAGGTTGCCCAAAGCCCCATCCAGCCTGGCCTTGAGCACCTCCAGGGATGGGGCATCCACAGCTTCTCTGGGCAGCCTGTGCCAGTGCCTCACCACCCTCTGAGTGAAGAATTTCCTCATTACATCTAATCTAAACCTACCCTCTTTTAGTTTAAAGCCATTACTCCTTGTCCTATCACTCCACTCCCCAACAGAGAGTCCCTCCCCAGCTTTCCTGTAGCCCCCCTCTCACCAGACATTTTGAAAGTCATGTAAATCTGTTTTTGAAGGAACACAGGACAGTGACCTGCTGATTCACAAAGCTGAACACAACAAAAACTACAGACTGGCCTTGATAAACGTGTAGATTCGTGATTAACCAACATTGACAATAAAACTGAAAAATCTGTGATCTCACAACATTTTTCTTTTTTCTGCCTGAAGGCCAACACCCAATATTGGTTACAGAAGAAAATCTCAGCATTCGCTTTGGGAAAAATAAATTGTAAGAGGATAACATAAACCAAAAGTATCAAAGAGGAATAAGAGGAACTCAAAACATTAATTAAATAACCAAAACTGTATGGAACATGAAGTTGTTTTGAATTTAAATTTTATGTATTTTACAGAAGGCATTCATGACAGAAATGCATATATTAAAATGTTAATAAGGAAAGGCTGAAGACACACATGAAATTTTAATTTCATATGCTGACATCAGTAGTGAGTAACTGCTCAGAAGGCAGAGAATGCAGTTTTATAGTCCAGTTAAGTCAGACAAATGAAAAGCAGCTGCAAGGGCTGTCTCCTGACCACTTTTTGCCACCCTAGCACTATGACAGCACAAGCACTTATGTGGCTGGATGGTGAAAGACGACTAAAACATTAAGCACTGAGTGGGTGACTGCATAAAATCTTCTATTAAAATAGCTCAAGGTAAAGATGGTTCCTCTTCTTACAGTTGCGTTGTTGACTGAAAACACGTCTAACATGATCCAAGTGTCACATGGACCAAACTGCCCTTTCACGATTGCAGCATGACAAAGGAACCAAGGAGCACATGCTGTTAATGGATATTACACTAAGGCAAACTATCTCTTGCCTTGAACAGCTGTAATACAAATATCCACCATATAAACATATAGACAAAGATATAAGCAAGAAAATATGTTGTTTTACTATGCTAAAAATTTATTTTAAAAATCTGGAAAATTTAATTTATAAAGTTATGTCTTTGATATGACTAAAACATTCCTTTGTTCATCAGGTTATAAAACATAAAGCCAATATAACCAGGCAAGCATAGTACCTTATAGCAATTTTAAAAGTCTCTGACATTTCTCTTCACTAAATACTGTGACCATACCATAGCTACATTTATGGAAACCTGACTAAAATAAAAACAAAAAATTGTAGGGTATACTGGGAAGTGTATAAAACAGTTGAACAACATGGATGGTTGTCCTTGTTTTAGCTGTGAGAGTTAATTTTCCTCCCATTAGCTGGTAGGGTGCTATGGTTTGGATTTAGGATGATGATAATGTTGATAACACGCTGATGTTTTAATTGCTGCAGAGCAGTGCTTACACCAAGCCAAGGACTTTTCAGCTCCTCGCTCTGTCCTGCCAGCGGGCAGGCTGGGGGTGCAGCAAGAGCTGGGAGGGAACAGACCCAGGACAGCTGACCCAAACTGGCCAAAGGGGTATTCCATACCATCTGACGTCATGCTGAACAATATATAGGGGTGGCTAGCCGGGGTGGGGGGCCAGCTGCTGGGGGATAGGCTGGGCATCGGTCAGTGGATGGTGAGCAATTGCATTGTGCATCACTTGTTTGTACATATTATTATTATTATTATTATTATTTTCTGTCCTAATAAACTGTCTCTATCTCAACCCCCAGGTTGCAGTTTTTTCTCGTTTCTCTCCCACATCCCAGAGAGGGAGGGGGGAGGGTGAGCGAACGGCCGTGTGGTGTTTGGCTGCCAGCCGGGTTAAACCACAACAATGATTATGAACAGGTGACAAGTTATAAAAATAGATGTTCGCTGCAAAACTCAAGGCAGTTACTCTCTAACTTGCAACAAAAGACAGCTTACATGATTGAAACAACTCCAGCTTTTGAAGAGTTAACTGTTCAAAACTGTTTTAAACACGGTATGAAAGTAGTATAGTAAATAAAATTACATTTCTTTCAAATTTGAATTTTCAATTTTCTCTGTAGACTGTTTCATAATTTATGAATTCACATCTTGACTCATTTGACAATCCACCTTTGGCTGCTTCTTTTTCCCTCCTTTCTCCTCCCCTCCCTCAGCAGTTTGCTTATTCTCCTGTGACTGTAGACACTTCCCCCAGCACTAAACACACAGAAACTACTGCAGCTCTGAAATTATACTTTAAATTCCCTTTTATTCTTAAAATCTTCCTTTAGCACCTCTTCACCGGGACAATGTAATTGGCCAGTATTATAGACTGAAGTTGTAGAAGGAGAAACAAACGGTAGTGCATTTCCTTCCTGGTCCTGGCACTGATTTGGTATTCCGTAGCCATGGCATTCTCAGCCATGGCATGAACAATTAAAAATACACATTATTATATCCACTGAAATAAATGGTGATATCCTAAAGGGCTAGGAGAGTATACAGAATCCTGTCTTAGAAATGGCTATTCCAAAAGAGACAAGGCTCATTTTTCCTAGAGAGTATGAGTTCTTAAAAACATCAGTGAACTGTCTCTTCAGACAGCTACAATTACGCTGATTAAATACATGTAGTTTAGCATTATTGACCTCTGACACTAATGAAAGCCTCGAAAAACACTAGAAGCTTATTCGGTACAAGAAAATCTCCTTTATACCTGTTGCTAATGCCTTACGTTTCTATAACAGCAGAGCACTTCTTATGTAATTACCTTTTGTGCAGCAAGATGGAGAGCAGTTCTTCGGCTACGATCAGCTCTGTTAACATCTGCTCCAGCCTTCAGCAAAGCCTCTGCACAGTCCAGCCTGTCAGCCAACACACAGTACATAAGAGGAGTTCTTCCAAACTGGTCCTCTTTGTCTTTCAGCTCAGAGTTTCCTAAAAAAATAAATAAATATATATAAAACAAATAGTTCTATAGATATCTAACTAAAAATAGTACTTTTTTATTAAAGGGCACTTTCGAGTCAAATACTACTTTTATCATAAACGAACAAGATCAGCAAACTAATGGAGTGTCACATAAAAACAAAGTCATTATGATTCACCTTATTTTTTACCATCACTGAGAGGACATTTCAAAATGTATTGACAGAAAAACGTACATCTAGAAAACACCAACTCCACAAACACACCTACTACCAGTAACTTTCTGCAGTGGCAGAATCATAAATCATTTCAGAATAGTTATACAGAGCTTGGCTGTAAAGATTACTTAAAAATATCAAGCCTCTTTATACCTGTAAACACTGTAACTAAAATGAGTTGTGAAGCCTATTCACTGCAGTGATTATTTAAAAAGTATAAAGATGACAATATTGCATCAATATCATAATTTCCTTCATAGCGCCTTATGAAATGAAACTACAAAGAAATACTTAATGACCTTTCTTGAATTTATATGTTTAGTAAGGCAGCAATTAGGGTAAATAAGTCGTCTGAGGTCTCATTAAAAAAATTATTCACTGTATTCTTATTCAGAGTCCAAAAATTTACAGTGTGCATCCCCCATTACAAAGTTTCATGTTCCTATAATGTCACCACAAAGAAATTAGCACCTATAAATTCTCAGTATCACGTTCTACACATTCCAGTGCTAAATACATCTCCCACATGGGAACGTCATCTACGGTTACTCAAGGAACAATGAATTCTTACGGGTAAATTTGTTTTTCTTTTTAAATATTCCTTTGTTCGCATGATTGTTGATGCTTTGTAAGAACTCCAGCAGAGGAATGCTCTTTCTTTACAGAAATCTCCACTCCTCCCTGCATATTATACTTATCTACATATCCAGTCATTGTATTCTTAATTATAATTTCAATTGATTCACCTAGTAGAAGAGTCAAGCAGATTGGTACTCCCCTCGATCCATATTTAAAGATTAGCATTTGTTTCCTACCAACCAAGCCTCTCACCAAAAAAAAAAGCACTGTTAAGCATGGTATTACCAGTTACAGCAATCATTCGCTCGCTCGATTCATTTCTGAGTTCCTTTAAAACTGGTGAGTGAATACCAGGTAGAGCTGATGATTCATCCCATAATACCTTCTCTTGCTTAGAGACTGTGATTTGCATGGAGAAAAGCCATCCTGCTCAGTAAAAAAATCATCTTTCAGGAACCTTTCTAAGCTGTTCTATGAATGCAGATGCAGGAAAATTAATTTTGTTCTTCATCTCTGGCTTTGTCTTTGACTCCCCCACCATCTTGACAATCTACTAGCGCTACATGTCATACTCACATTAAAGCAAGTTTTCTAATTAATTTTTATGCCTCTAGCAAATTGTTCCTAAAGATTTTTTTTACCTTTATCTTCCTCAGACACAAATTATGCTTTTTGAAGAACACCTTCTAGCTTTCAGCATCCACCCTCACACTGATGCTTACCCACACTCGCTTCCCCTTGACCTTCCTAAACTGTTTCTTTTGAGAAGTGATTTTCCATTTGCTTCACGTTGAAAGCAAGGAGTTTACTCTTCAAACTCATCTTTGGATTCTTCTTAGCAAGTGTTTTTATTCTAACGTCCTTCACCATTTTTAGAGTTACCATATATATCAGATTGCTGTCACTTATGCATGCACTCTCTGGTCAAGGGTTACAAAATCTCTCTGAGTAGCATTTTGATCAGGTCCTACACAATGATCAGGGTCAACTCAAGAACTGGTCCCGTTGTGGGTTCACCAAAATCTCACTTGTCAACTCCTCAGTGATTCCTAACAATTGAGTTTTTGGATCAGATCCTCAATATGTCATTTACCCAATACAGGAGGGTAACCTTCATTGCTGTTGTGCTTCCTGTCAGTCTGGGCTCTCTGATCTGCCTTAGCATGTCAGACACATCACCCTCTGGTTGAAGGGAGAGCAAGAGAATATTAACATGATAATTTCTTCCTTAGACTTGAAATCATTACTTTTTTTTTTAAATCCTGCTTTATATGGTCATTTATTAATTATCTTCCAAATCGAGATTTGTTTTCTGCTTTGGTTCTCAAATGTGTATCACCACTCTTTCACCTACATGGCTTCCACTGATATATCAGAATACAAAGTACACAGAAAAAAAAATATTATCCACATGGATGCCCTCCCTTCCACAAATTTTCAATTCTTACTGTATTATCAGTAGCCTCATTTAAAACACGCCATCTAGTTCTCCCGTCTCATTTTTTAGGCTTCTACAGCGTATATATTTGTTTTGTATTTCTGTGCAACTTCAACCTGTTTGAATAGGATGCTGTCTTTTCCTACTGCACTATTACCTCAGTGAGGACACGGAATAGCTATGATTCCACCTTTTGTAGATAAGCCACTGGAAACTGCACATAGCCTGGCCAGGTTTCCTCTTTTATTTTTTTCTCCTTTAGAAACTTTCTCATAACAAACATAACAGCTGAGTCTTGGATTTTCAGTAAACAAATGACCAAAGTATGCTTTTCTTCCAAAGGAAAAACATATTACAATAATAATAATAAACCAAATAATGGAAAGTTTTATTTGCAAACTTATACAGGCATTTTTTTTCCAGTTGGGCCAAGTATAAAAGCTACATAAGAAGTTGGCCTGAACTTTGTTTAGAATGGAGAAGATAAAATATTGCTTCTACCCTACTCATTACTCTTTACATCAAAACAAAATACATTTAAAAGGTTTAATTTTAAGGTAGCATATTTAAAAGTGATTTTAAGACTTTCAAAAATACAGTTTCTAATGTTTCTAAAGGTGAGTTAAAAGCTTAACTGAAAGGTCTTTGGATTATTATCTTCTATTATATGTAACTACATTGTGACGTGAAAAAATAAATAGGTAATGTATTTTTCCTATGTACATAGTTGATACTGGTTTTAAATTCTAACTTCTAACCAAAACTTTGAGAAAAAAGCACTTGTATTTAAATACTCATTTAAGTGTTACCTCAATTTCATTTCTGAAGCCCATAATTCTTCTGCTTGAAATGTTGTACTCTTCACTAAGTGCATTAGAAAGCAGCGCACAGAAAAGAATACCACTTTCTAAATTAATATCATGTTAATTAGGGAAATAGTTCAACACATAACATGAGTTAAACAAGGGAATACAACACTTATTTATTTATTTTCATCTTCCTTAACTTGTAAAAATTTTTGCTAGGCTTTCATTTCAAAGTATTACAATTTCATTGTATAATTACAATTTCAAGGTAATTCTTTCCTCTATTAGAAAAAAAAAAAAAAAGTATTTTAAGATTTATATATTGTGAAGCTGTTGATGTCTTATATCTCAATATTTTAACTAACAATAAATGCTTTTTTCAAATTTATGCCTTTGCTATTTTACAAAGGATACTATGGAAAAATCAAAGCCAGCTACGTACAGCCACGCGGCAACATACACGAAGTGAGTTCCAAACCATAACCTAGCATGGCACTGATCCCAACAAACATGCCAGTCCCTCTAGCTAACAAAGCATAGTTCTTCCACTACTAGTAGTTCAGCCTGACAATTTAGACATCACTATATTCCACTGCTCAGTGTTAACACAGCCTCAATGTCTTAAATATATTGAAGCTGATGGGACTTACACAAGTGCATACATTTTTAAGAAGGAATGCGAAAACTTGCATTTCTCCTGATCAGACACGTGTAGTGGCTTATGCTCACATGACATTTGTTCTTAATTCAGCAGTTAAATCTCCAATTCCAAGCTGCCTTTCTGTTATGTTAGAGGATATACAGCATGTAGAGACTAAAAGAAATGGGTGACGATATGAATAGCAAAAATGGCCTAAAGCTCGAGCTCAAATGGAGCAACCCCGCTCAAATGGAGCAACAGACATCTATTTTCTCCTGCAGCTCCCAAACAGTGATGCAGCTGATGACAAAGGGTTTCCATGACTGCATACAGTCTGAGTTAAAAATGAGCAAGACTTCCAAATCTTCATGCCAATGATTTGACCACTTTTTTTTTTTTTTTTAAGGTAAACAAACTATTTTCAGCTAGCAACAGGTTTCTTCTTTATTATTTTCTTTGTTTGCTAGCCTCTATAGGGCCCTTAGAACGGTGAGAGTCCTGTGGGTTTTTCACTGCAGGGGCATCTCTGTGCTCAGGGTAGGAGACAGGACAAGGACCAGGAGCTACTCTGTCACCTGCAGGTACTAAGGGGGCTACGCACAAAAAGATAGCCCAGATAGCTTTCTAAATATTTACACATTGGTGTAATTGAAATGTGCAGCGTGAAAATGCAATTCTCTTCCACATGCCTGCCTAATGAAGTTTGTTTCATCCCTCCCTCTTCACGATCAACACCTTCACCCCACCCCACCCATATTACACATTTCACAATCCAGTTGCCAACAGAGGTCAGGAACACCAGGGGATTGAGCAACCCGGTTCTGACATTTAACTCCCACATTCAGACCTCATTGCTTCCTCACAGGCTATGCAAGCAGTCACATCAGATACTAACGTTTCTCTGGGTTCTTCATACCATAGCAGGAGTAAGAGGGGATAGGAGGAGGACCCGAATTCTAGTTTATTTTTTAGAAGACAGATCATCTCCAGTATCCTGCAGGAATCTTGCCTTTTGTAATAGCTGATATAAGGTTTATTCAAGCTCCCCCATTGCAGAATACAGAAGAGAAGCAGAGAGAAGAAGCAAACAAAAGCATGGAACTGTGTAGTTGCAACTGAGAACTTATAAATAACATTTAAAATAAAACATTGTATCAGATATTTAAAAAGCACTTGTATCTGAGTGGTACATAATAATGGTTGTAGGATGAGGAGTCGGACCGAATGGACTTTGAGTATAAATGCCTATTATACTTATTCCTGTGTTCTTATGGACAATTAAAGAACTACATGCATCTTCCCTGAACTCTACATAAAAGCGTTAAATGCAAAATGACCCTCCAAACACAAAACTAGCTTTTGCTCCCTTTTTGTCTAAGATTAAAATCATACAGACGGGCTCTAACACTGGAGGTAATGTTAATTAAAGACACGTTCAGTGTTATTAAAAAAAAAATAAAATAAAAATGCTGCCAGTATTCCCCAAAGCCTTAGATCATACAATTCCAGAACAATGTGATACACTACTCGTCAACCCACTTAATGCAACGACTTAGCACATGGATTATGCAATGAATACTTGGTGTATACTGTGCTTTATGCTATTTAACCTATAAGCTGTTTAAACACTCCTGCATCAGTACTGTTTAGCATAAAGGGACAGTTTGTTTGAAAATCTCCTTTATTTTTTCTTCTAACCTTTCTAACCTTTTGTTTTTCCTATTTACGATCATTAATTGGTACAGGATGTCAAAAAGAACATAGTATCTAAGGTGCACTGTATTACTTCAAACACCTGCTCTCTTAAAATTACATGTTACTGGTGAGGGGGGCAGATGTGTCCATATTCATGAATTATAGGAAAATACAGTGTAGATGTTTGTATACAGTCACACATGCTGCATCAAGCTGCAGCAGGTGGGAAATGAAGTAACTACCAAACAGAGGAGAGAGGCTGCTATTTTCCTAAGAGAGAGTTTAATCAAACTCGATGCCCCTCCTGTGTCAGCAACCAAAAAGGGAAAACTCAGATGAAAATAATATTCCCTCCCTAAAAGAAGGAGAAAACAAGACTTCATCTTACAGGACATCTTGCTATCAGCATAATCCGACGCAAAGGCTAGCTGTGTTAGCATCATGTTGTTAAGCAATCCTGCACACGCACACGACACTGATGTACTGTCCTGAATTATATGATGCTGCTAAGTGCAGTCATCGAGTTCAGTGAATAAAGCCAATTGCTCAATTTACTTCTGGCATTGAGTTATACTTTCAACAGTGCCTGGTAAACAGCTAAAAATATTACTCTGATGCATTCTTCTTCTGCTAGGCAATACTGCTTGCTTTTGCCCAGACAGGACAAGAAAAGTCTGTGTCATATCCTGTCAAGACATAACAAAGCGCAAGAGCCAAATTCTGCCATTAGAGCAAAGACTGCAAGGATCACGTCGTTTTTTCTCCCGTGTACAAACAACACACAGCATTTTTATTTTGTTGCTGCACGATCATCTTCAGAAGAAGAGTGATTTCCATATCTGGCTCCAACATCTGCTTTGCAGTACATTTGACGAGGTATACCAGCAATACAAAAGCACTTCTTCCTCTGTGATTTCAAAATATGTCATTTGGCTGTGAGATTAATAAAAACACACTGAACTCAGCAAAAACTTTCTTGTCACTTCTGATGGTTAGCCAGGATTTTAAAGCTCAGGCCTTCTCCCCTCCATGTGCAGGCAGAGAACTTCTAAAAACATGTATTTAAAGTAGTTGCATCCCACAGATTTCTAGAAGCATCTGCATATGGCCTGCCCAGCTGTTGTTTATAAAATGTTCCACAAACATGGGTTTGCTGGTTTAAGGTGATTACCATCAAGTCCGTTACAGCCATTAAAACTGACAGTTAATGGCATAAATATAGAGTAAGGTTTTCTATTACTATCATTTCACAGTTGTTCATCCTCACTTAGCTTCAGGAATGGGATTTGCTTATAGGCTGAACAAACAAAACTTTCGCAGTATCAGCTGGAATTGTATTTAATCAGAAATGCTGGAAACCATAGTCTTCATCAGGGCAGCCTTCCAAATGTGTCTAAGATTCGTTTTGGAATACAGAACACACTGCTTTTGAAAACTACTAACCTGGAATGACCTACCAGCCTCTGGACAGAGAGGGAAAGTGAAATCCTGGGCTTTTTAATGGATGGGAATTTTTAAACTTCAGCTTCCATAGGGCTAGGCTCTTTCCTTCACTTTAATTTCTCTCAAGAAACATTAGTGTATGAGCATCAAAAAAAAAAACAGGACTTATTTCATCCCACAGTTCTAAGCAGCGACAAGACTTGATTAACTATACTAATCAACTGGAAAAACAAGTTTATCAGATTTTACCAATAAATAAATAAATAAATAATTCTAAAATAATAAGGATATGCAGCCAAAATATTTCAGCCCAGAGCACTTCTCCAGAATTTTAAATTCCCTGAAACAGGAGTTCTGAATAACTCTTCTGGACGTATCACTTACCAATCTTCTATTCTATTTCACTTGGAAGTACCAATCAAAGGCAACAGTTAATAATAAATGGTCAGAAAAATCAGTCCTATTTTCAATACTACATTTATTCTAGAAGTACGTATAATCAAGAAACAAAAACATATCTTGAGGATCAGAGCAATAAGGCAAACCCAAAAGCCTCAGTCTTGAAGCAGTCATCAAAATGCACCTACAATGAAAACATTTACCTGCTATTAGCTTTTGGAGGGTACTCTTATCTCCATTAACAGCAGCGGCATGCACTTCAGATGCTAATGAGGAACCACTGAAGAGGCAGTTTGCTGAAATATTCATACTCTTTCCAGGTATTATCATAGGTCAGATCTGCACCACCAGCATTTTTTGTAAGAATCCAATTCTAGGAAAAAGAAAGAAATATAACTGAATTGATATAATGCTAAAATGACTCAAACACCACTAAAGAAAATAAACCATGCCATTAAAAAGACAAGAAAGAACAAACACATTTATATTTCATGGATTAAATCTACCCCTAGTCAAGATTCAAACAGAAAAAGCCTATATTGAGGCTATATACATTTTACAGTTTTGTTGCCTTTGACATAAATTTCAGTCAATAAGCTTTGCAAAAATCTGCAAATAGGGTAGTGCTTATCTACAAATTCAACAGACCCTTCCTCAGAGTGCTGACATGCATGCTTCAGTTCAATAACCAGTGAAGTTTGTTATCGGGCATCGACTTGATATAGTCCAGTACTTGCTATCTGTTGGCCATCTGCTGTAACAGCCTGTGAACATACACAGGGCAAGGTTTATAACCAGAAGTAGTATCTTTTATTTGACCAAGCGGTACAACTTAAATAATCAGACCAGCTTTCTAGATCCTAAGCCTTCTTCAAGCCTGAACAGAAGCAGAAAAATATGTGTAAGAAAAGCCACAATGAATCAGATCAAAAGCCTGGTCCTAAATCCTGTCTCAAACTGACCAATGCCAAAAACCAGGGTTAATATATGTATGATTTCATCCTTCCCTTGTAAATATTCTCCCAACCTATAATTATCTCTAGCTCAATCACTTCCTGAAGCGGACCTGATTTTTGTGTATTTAGAACTCAGCAAATTCTGTTAATTTTCTTCAATGAATTTATCTTCTATAAACTTGTCTAGTCACCTCTTGTAAACTTGCAGCACCTACTGGAAGGGAGTTCTGTAGCACAACCAAACCCTGTATGGATGAACTGCTTTCCTTCATCTATCTTGAGCTGGCTCTTGGCATTTGAAGACCCTTAACCCTTGTACTGGAAGGGACAATAAACAGTTTTTATCCATTGGTAATTATTTTACATGTCTGTAGTGTATCTTCCACAATCATATCTTCCTTTTGCTGAAAGAGGTGTACTTTATTTAGGTCTTCCCCAAGCAGAAGCTTCTCTGTACGTATTACCATTTTAATTGCCCTTTTTAGACCTTTTCACAGTTGTGTTATATCCGCCCCCCTTGAGATGGAAAGTAAACCCCACTAGACATTGGTGATGTAGGCAAAAATTGGATTTACAATGGTAGGATGCCATTCTCCTCGCTCATCTCTACTTCTTTCCTAAATCACGTCTAATACACTTGACTTCCTAGTCTCTTTTGAACCAGAATTGCTATCTTCACTGAACCACCAGTGCCTCAAGATCTTGATAGTGATCAGCTCAGGTCTGCATTGTATTTCAGAACGCTCAAAAACTTCTTGATTTTCTCCAAAATTATCTAACAGCTGAATTGCTACATAGAAATCTTACCACAGTTAAGATTTCTGTCAACAGAATTCTGGGAAGTTTTCACCTCAGAAAACCATGAGCCACGACATTAAGTTCATCATTTATAAGAAATAAAATGCCTTACCTTCCAAGCCCTCTACCCACAAAAACTAGCAGTGGTTTGACAAGAGAAGCACGAGATCCTGATCTGCCTGCATACAGATACCAGAACTCCTCGGTGCTCCCTTGTCTGTATCCACAAACCCACCTCTGCTTCCTGTTGGTGACTCCAGAACCAGGCCGTAAGCGTGGTATTGCCTAATGATCTCACTTAAAGAACATGCGCTACGGAAACATGCACTCCACCAATGGCTCACCAGACTTTAATTTTTTAAAAGATATATATCCCCAAACCTAACTTTTGTTGCAGGCACCCCTATACAATGATTTCAGGAATCACCCTAGTCCCTTCCCAACAATCAGCTTGCCAGCACCAAGCACGTACGGCATTTGTACCTGTCTGAAGTGACTGCCTGTGGGAGTGCAACAGTTATTTACATGAGGATGAGCTCCTAATAACTTTAGGAAAGTATTTTTTCTCATGAATAGTTCTGGATCCATTTCTGGTCATCTGAGACCTATGTAACAATGTGCTCCTGTCCTGCAGCTCTCCTCTTCCCCTGCAAACCTCACCAGAATGTGACAAGGACAAAGTTTGGTATCTCTTCAAGTCATGAATGCTTCCTTCCTTACCAGCGAACCTCTCTACATTTCAGAAAAGCCACCGAACATTTTTTGCATACTTATTTTACCACATAACTAGGTGATCGCTCAGAGGGTGGTGAGGCACTGGCTGCCCAGAGAAGCTGTGGATGCCCCATCCCTGGAGGTGCTCAAGGCCAGGTTGCCAACCGAGGCCCTGGGCAACCTGGTCTGGTGGGCAGTGTCCCTGCCCACTGCAGGGGGGTTGGAAATGGATGGTCTTTAAGGTCCCTTCCAACCCAAGGCATCCTGTGATTCTACAATCTTTCTCATAAACAGAGCAAGTCATTGATGGATCCCCGGCTTTATTAACTTCTAGGAGCAGACAACAGAAGGGAGGCTAATGTGACAGGAGGTTAAGAACATTTCCAGCTTTAAGGCCATGGAAGAAGGACAAAGTGCCATAAAACACCACAACAAATTACAGAAAAGCTCCACTTGACCTGGTGCTTCAGAAAGCCAGTAAAAGTGCAGATGCACATATGACAACTCAGGGTGGACAGAGCTTACATAAACCCAAACAAGCCCAAACATACTTTAAGACCCAAAGCATGACTGTTTTCATTTTAAAGAAAACATTTCTTCAAACATTTCTAGTGCCTCAATAAATCTGCTGATTTGCCTTTTGAGGACATGCAATTCATACATTTCATTCCAAGTGAAACTCTTCCTCCCAGCCCAGCAGTATGGCTTTTGTTTTCCGTTATCTTCCGTACATTACATTGGACAAAAGCAGGTGAAGCATTTCTGATTTAGGCAAATCTGAACCAAGCAAGTGGGACAACGTGAAACAGTGTCAGTTATACAGCTGCAGCACCTCCATCGTCTTCCCACCGATAATTCCTACAGCTATATACATTTGCCTGCAATATGGAAGAAACACAACAACACTCAGGTGCGATCTCAGCAGGAGGAAAGAAGAAAGAAGGCTGCAGAGATGGATCCTGTGCTATGTAACTTGATGTATGAGACCACAGCTTGTGTTTAACTTGCCTCCACCTTTTTCTCAAAAAGCTTCCTCGGGTCACTGAGAATACATCAGTAGCCTCAATGTTATTAAGTGGATCTATATGCACCACTAGAATTGCACACTTGTTGGAATTTTGAGTTAGTAGTCTTATTCCACAAATTTATTGCTGATGTCTTAGATTTTCTTTACATTTTACCTGCAGATTTTCTCTTCCGCTTTCATTCCAACTGGTCTGGAGATACATGGTTGGAAGGTACCTCCTCATGACTTGTATGCTTACTGAATCTGAATATTCTGGACAATTTTCTCAAACAAGTGAGGAATACTGCTTCTACCTCTTGTACTGCCAATTCTGAGTGCCCTCAAAAAGCTTTATTATGTGGCATATTCAATAGGGTTAAAAAACACACGTTTTCCTCTTGCACTAAAGGAGTGCTGTGGACAAGCATCATCTGGTTCTAACACGTTGCAGTCTTCTGTGTTGTCAAATGGAACCAAGCAAAGGAAATCCTAAATAGGAATCGCAGCATGGCTGAGGCTGTCAGGGCCCTCTGGAGGCCTCCTGGTCCCAGCCCTGCTCCAGCAGGGACACCCAGAGCAGGCCGCCCAGGGCCACGTCCAGGGGGCTTCTGGAGATCTCCAAGGAGGAGACCCCACAGCCTCTCTGGGCAGCCTGTGACAGTGCTCTGTCACCCGCACAGCACAGAAGGGTTGCCTGGTGTTCAGACAAAACCTCCTGTGTCCCAGTTTGTGCCCATTGCCTCTGCTCCTGGCACTGGGCACCACTGCTAGGAGCCTGGCTCCGTCTTCATCGCGCCCTCCCTTCAGGTATTTATAGACATTGATAAGATCCCTCCTGAGCTTCCCCTTCTCCAGGCTGAACGGTCCCAGCTCTCTCAGACTCTCCTCACAGGAGTGGTGCTCCAGTCCCTTAATCACCTTTGTGGCTCTTCATTGGATGAACTTCAAAACAAGACTCTAACAGCAACTTTTTGTTTTTATTATTTTAGGGGGATGACTACAACTGCTGTAACATTCTGGGAAGCACAAAACATGGATTAATTCCTGTAGTGAAGCATGTCCTAGCTTCCAAGCTAAGTCTA
Source organism: Heteronetta atricapilla (assembly GCA_011075105.1). NCBI lineage: Eukaryota > Metazoa > Chordata > Aves > Anseriformes > Anatidae > Heteronetta > Heteronetta atricapilla. The sequence continues at coordinate 95,476,990 of CM021732.1, forward strand.
TGTCAGTGTAGTACGGGAACTGGTGGTAATGGGAGCTCAAACACATGTCAGCAATGCTCTGATAGCATTTTTACTGCCATATTTGCTGTACCTTTATTTTGGAAAGGTTACGATACAAAGTAGTAGTTATGAGAAAAGGTTGGAAAGGTTATGACAAGGAGTAACAATTATGAAAAAATTTGCAGTTTGCCTATCCCACCTCTCCTGATGTTAACCATACAGTTTAATTAGCATGAATTTTATTTAAAAAAAAAAATCCACACTGCTGACAGTCCTTAAAAAGTCACCCCAAACAAGTTAGGAATGCAAATGAATAAATGAACTATAGCATAAAATATCCAGGGGTAGCAGTCTAAAATTCTGCTAAAATTCAGCAAGTATTGGAGGTCTTATTAAAGCACCAGAGGCATCCCAGCTATAAATAAGCAGTATTAAACTGCCTGCATACCGAGGACAATTAATAAAAATGTTCATAATTTCCAGATGAAAACAAGAAGAGTCACATCCATATAAAGTGTCAGTAATGCTACAGCTGAGAGAAGCACCCAAAAACCTCTGCAATAATTCTCAGTACTGCATTTCTTCATTACTGCATTTAAAGGGCTAGTTTACATGAGGTCTCTGATCCAGACCTCTGATTCTGGATCAGAGAAATTCTGAAATATTAAGGGGAACTACAGAAGGAAAATACATAACTTTCCTCAGATATTCCTCTCGTGTATATGATAAAGAGATGAACTGGTGTATGGAATATATCAGATGAAGATACCTGGCTTGATAAAGATCCCCGTTAACAACAAAATGAGGTGCTTATTTGTACAGGATGAAACACAACAATTAAAAAAAAATTAAGAAATAACTACATGATATGTTTATAAAAAGTTATATGCTTGGCATTATCCGTAATATACACTATATTAGTGGATCATTCACTAATAATAATAATAATCATTCACTTTCTCTTTCTCTGGGCAGCCTGCTCTAGTGGTTGGCAGCCCTGCCCAGAGCAGGGGCGTTTAAACTAGATGATCTTCAGGGTCTTTTTCAACCCAGGCCATTCTACGATTCTATGATATATGTGTGTGCATGTATACACATGTATATATTGTATACACACACACATACATATAGGTGTTCTCACCTCACGGAACTGGGGGGCCAAATGGCTTTTGCAGGGTCACAGAGGGACCGAGCCAAACTTCTCCCTGAGGCCAGCCGGGGCCTGACTTGCACCCATCGGACACGAGGGCTTTCTGCTGTGTGGGGCTGCGCTGTTTCCCTCCTCACACTTCCTCGTACGCTTGTGTACATGCTGGCGATGCGAAGCACGCCAAGCGCAGCTTTCCACCAGCTGTTTGAGAAAGCCCTGCACGCAGAACCCCGAGGTTTACTGGCCGAGGGCGAGCTTCAGGTGTTCGTAACTCGGTCCGTGACATTACGCCCGTCGGGGCGTGAAGGGGACCAACTTGCACAATGCGATGCAGCGGGAGCTCCCCAAGCCCCCACCCAGCCCCGCTCGGACCACAGACAGGCTTCTTAAGCTCGGTGGGGATGAAGCGAGGCCCCCCTTAGCCCTCACCCACCCCTCAGCCCTCATCCCGGGCCGCCCGACGCGGCCGCCCCCTCCCCGTCCCCCCGCCCGCCCGCCCGCCCGCCACGCAGCCGGGGCCCGGCCCGCTCCGCAACAGCCGTAACGCCCGCCCTCCCGCTACGCAAACAGCGCAGCGGACCGAACGGCCGCGGGGAGCCCCACGCGCGGTCCCCGCAGCCGCAGCGCCCCGCTACTCACCTCGGCGCCGCCGCCTCCTCCCCCTGCCCTCCGCGACTACATTTCCCGTGACGCCCCGCGCCTCCCGCCGGAAGCGAGTGGCGGAGGCGGGCGGCGGCCCCGGCGCTGGGCCGGCCGCGGGCGTTTCCTGGCGACGGGGGAAGTGCGGAGCCGCCGCGGCCGCCGAGCGCGAGGGAGCCGCCGCTCGCCCCGCCGGCCGCCTCGTCTACCATGAGAGCCGCCATCTTCCCGCTGCCGCCTCAGCCCGGCCGCCTCGTCCTCCTCATGGTGAGGCGACGGCTCCCCGCCGACCCCCTTCTCCCCGTTTTACCCCCCCCTTCCCCCCCCGGGCGGCACCTGCTGGGAGGGAGCGGGGAGGGAAGGAGGGAGAGGCCCGGCACGGCCCGGTGGAGGCCGGCGGCGTGGGCCCGGCCCGTAGGCTGCGGGCCCGGGGCGGGCAGGGCCCGGGCCTGGCCGAGGGGAAGGCGCTGGCGCCGCTTCCCCTTTCCCCAAACCGGGGCCGGGCCGGGCTCCCCCCGGCCCCCCCCCCCCCCCAAATCTCTCAGCTCCGGGAGGGCCCCGACACGCCTGGGTTCCCGCAGCCCCCCTCCCCCCGAGCTCGGGGGCTGGAGTTGGGAAAAGTTCCTGGGGGAATTTGCCTGCGGTTGTCAGCTTGTGGCTTCTTTTTCCTTTTTTTTTTTTTTTTTTTCTCTTTTCTTTTTAGCGTCAGGCGCGCAACCAACCGGATTTGCACACACACACACACACAGGCATGGACCCGATCTTTAACGCACGCCTGCTGCGGAGATAAGGTGGCCGCCTTATCTTTCAAACAGGCCGACCTACCGGTTCCTACCCTGCCAGGGCTGTGTTGGGCCAAATCCGGCGCCTTCCGCACCATGAGGCACTCGTGGAGCCGAAGGGGACGTGCATGGACGAGTTCAGCGAGATTTGGTCTGAGACACCACCATATTTAATCAATCCGTTTTGAACAAAACAGTGAAATTGGCCAGAGAAAAAATCAAGGAATAATTGGAGGTAGATAGAGCCTTGGGGCTCCGCAGGGAAATACCCAGTAATATATCTACTAATGAATGAATGGCTAGAAACATAAATCCAAGCACCTAATGAGCAGGACCAGAGCTTGTTATCCCTTTGAAACGTGCACTGCTTCCTGGATAAGCTTTGGTTAAAATACTAAGAGCTTGCTGTAGGTTCACGCTGAGTAAGTATACGTGATTGGTATGGCTTGAAAAAACACATTTGAGGTGTTTATATATAGATGGCTATTTATAGTGTATTAGCTCACTATATGAGAGGCTACAGCGATGAACCTCGTATTTTCAGGTCATATCTGTGCGTTAGCACGTGAGCAGCATTACTCTTGTTCTAAAATCGATGTTTTATCCGTTGTATTAAGTACAGCGAGCAAAACCAAGAAGCGTGTACTGTTTTTAAATTGATATTTAAATGGGCAAGTACAAGTTTGAAAAAATGGACAGGAATTAATGAAAGTGTTTTTCTTTCCTCATGGTACAGTGGATCCATGCAAATTTAATATGTGTCAGTTAGGCTAGGTGCACGTCAACTTAAGAAATAGATCGTGGCTAAGATCTGAAACTTCCCCGTATTTTAGGTGCTGTTTCTCTGCGTATGGATTATTCAAACCCATTTCTAATGAGGTTACAAAGATCTAGATGTATAAAACTTGAAAAAGAAAACAGATCAGAGTTGTTTTTTTAATATATTCATGTGCAACGCTACCTGTGTAATTCTCCAGCGTCGCATCAGCCATGCCCCTGTGTCGTAAGGTGCCTGGCTACGTCCTTGGATCAAGACAATGAATCACTCCTTTCAGTAGGTTTGTTAAGAGTTTTGTGACAGTTGTCCTGAGCAGTCTGGGAATGTGAGAGGATCCTTGTTCTTTCAGATAGCTGAGAAACTCGTTTGCAGAGTGCTTGTTTTCTTGTGGCATTCAGGGAACCTGGTAGCGTGTATCAGATTGACTTCCAAGTTCTGGCAACTTCTTTTCAGCCTTACCAACCGCTGTGAATGCTTACGACCCACAACATGACTGTGGTTTTGTACGGTGAGGTTTGAGAGAGCCCTCTGTTCTGCATCCAAAGGATGTGCCGGCTCGCAGAGCCTCCTCGAGCGTGGCAGTTGGTGTATTTTGTGGATGCGAGCTTATTAGCGTTACATCAGTGGTTCCTAAAACAGAGCGCAATGATATGCAGCCGTGAAAACAGCTTACTAAGCTGGACTCGTTTAGTAATAGCAAGGAAGTTTAAAAATAATCAAGGTCCTAAACTTCTGGATAAGCGTATTTCTTTTTCTACACAGCCTACCTCTGAGGGAAAGAAGTTGTCCTTTGTTTTTCATACACGCTGCCCTTGTTTCCAGAGCTCTGCACACAAAAAGTGTTGTTACAGATGAGCTTTTGCTCTGGGACGTAATGACCCTCCCTGCCTTGGTGTTACGCTGCCGAATGTTCAAAGCAGACACGCGCTAGAAGGTGATGAAATCTAATCTCTGAAGAGGGGAAGTAAAGGCAAGGAGAAGAATCAACATAGTATATTAGCACAGCAGTTGGTGACCAGGAAAAAGAGTATGGTTTATTGTTACTGCTTTTGTGTGTTGTGAAAGTATAACAGGAGCTCTTTGGGGTGGGGGGAGGACACTGCCTTCCCTGAGGGGGAGGGAGGGAAGGGCTGTGGTTAATTGGGGGAGAGTAAACTGGGAGAAGAAAATACTTTTTTGTAATGAATGTGCAGAGAACTATATAAAAGACACAGAGGATTGAAATGCTGTGCAAGAAAGGTATGATCTCAGTATGAAAAGAAGCTATTTTGCCTGAAAACATTTGGCAGCAGGAGATCGCTAAAATTTCCGAGGGCTTTGGGTCTCCCTCTTTGCATTTCCTAGTACAGTTTCTGATCCCACTGGAGGTTGGATTGCTTGTCTAGCCGATGGCAAGACTGGAATAAGTAACAGCACTTCTTGCTTGCAGCTGAATGATGTTGGTATATGCCACATTGGTGTATGGCTTGATGCTAGGTAGGACAGGTCTGATGAATCCAAGACAGCGGAATGAACGCTGTGCCTCATCCCATCCTTCTGGAAGGCAGGGTGTGGTTCTTTGGCTTTGCTCTGCCCAATCTCTCTCTGGGTTTGCCTCCACCTGCGGGTGCGTAACAAAAATTGTAGAACAGGACACTCCACTCACTGCACATGCCTCTACTGCACGTGCACAGCAGATACGTTGCTCAGTAAGCCACTGGGAGGCTCGTGCAGGCGGTGTCCCTGGGGAATAGATGTGAACAGAGGAAGCCACCAACTGATAGCGAGGAAAGGGAAGGGGGAAGTTGCATTTTTTTTTTTAATTATGTTTTCCCCTCGAGCAACTGTAAAAGGATTTCCCTGTTCTTGCACTTCAATCTGTGGAGGTTTATCGGGTGTCAGACCACGACTGCTACGCATTTCTTTGTAGTTTGTTCAGTAAGGGGTCCAGGACAAACCAAGAACACCTACTTAACGTGTTTTGCAACACCATTGGAAGAACGTACTTGTCCCCAGATACTCTGAGGATGTGTAAAGTTGGAGCATCGTCTGAGTAGCACCGCTGCCTGTTCGTATGTTCTTCCCTGTGAATTGATGCGGTTTAGCGTTGCCAGATAATACCTAGTGTTACTGTTGGTCTTACGCTATAATTTTCGTATTTTTAGTTGAGCTTTCCAAACGCTACTGATGTAGCAGGGCAGTTGCAGCCGCTAGGAGCAGGAATTTAGAAGAGGAACTTGGAAGAAGACAATGACTTTGAAGTCTTCTATTAAAATTTTAACTGGAAAAACATGCTGTGGGGTGATATTTTTGTTTCTTGTTTGACCACTGTTGCTTTTTGTGTCATGTTAGCATGACGTCAAGTACCCCAATAGCAAAAATGAAAATTAAATAAAATGTTGTCTTACCTTATTGTTAAATGGGCAGTTCACTGCTTGCTATATCAAAAAGAAACTGAACTCTGTACAGTTCTGCAGTGAATAGAGCATATTTCTATGCACTTGCCTCTCGTTGTGTATTTATAGGAATCCTGCTCAAACTATTCTGAATTTGAGCGTTAGTCAAAGACTATAATTGGAGGCAAATTTTAGGCCACTGAGCTTTTATGTAATGAAAAGGGTTCCCTGCAAGAAAGCACGATTTGAGTTACCCATCATCTGTCGTGCCCTCTGCAGGGAAAATTAATTGTTAACTGAGGAACTGTCCCTGGGAATTTGGAGGGGGGTGGGCGGCTAGGGGAAGCTTATTGCTCCTGAACCCTGAAATGATTCTTCAAACAGCACACCAAGGCAGTGTTGGAAAATGTAGAAATGAGTTATTGACAGTGTAATGGCAAAGATCCTGTCGCTGACAGGTGATGCTCCTTATCTTCATTTTCTTTTGATATCCTCAGTTTCTGCTTTTCTTTTTTTTTTTTTTTTTTGGCAGGGCAGCTTTCTTAAGCAAGACACTGGTCCTCATGCCACTTTCTTGGGAAAACCGTATACCACTTATTCCTCTTGCTGCACAGCAGTCCTCTCTTTTGTTTTAATCAAACCTAGTTCTTTTTGAATGCTTCTAAGGATTATATGCTGCTATTCAGGAGGAACAATTGTTTACCTTGCAGGCTCTCCTGTAAACCTCGCTTGAATAGTTTGCGGATATTCTGTGTGACTTCTTGGCTTTTTTTGTTGTTGTTCAAACCTTACTATGTGAATCTATTGAATGTAGTTTGCTTGAAGGGAGAGAGTTGTCTCGCATGAAAAGAAAATATAAAAATATGCTATAAATCGTATAATCATGCACCAGAGCTGCTTCCCAAGCTCTTCATGAGAGTCTAGAGATATCTTTCAGTAATGGATGCTTCAATAATGGAGTGGTTTTGGATGCATTAAGAATATTTTAAAATATTTTTTTAAGACCGAGTTCCTAGTGATGTGGAGAAGGAACGTTTGGAAATTTGAGCAGAAGCAATTTAGCGTGTTGATGTCAAAGGCTAAGCAATGTTTTTTCCCGAAACGAAACTGGAGAGAACTCCTGAGAAACACAAGTGGTCAGGTGCATGGTATGGGATTAGGAAAGGAGCAGGGAACAGCATTTCTTGCTATGGGCTCTGTCTTTGCACTTCCTTCCTCTCCAATGCATCTTCATTCATCAGAAACATGCTAACAGTTGGTAGAAATGGGATTTTCTTTTCAAAATAGTAATTCCAACTTCTCATAGAATGGAATTTTAAAAAGCTCACAACAGGTTTTTGACACTGACTTTGGGGTTTATTGACTTTCAGGTATTTAATGTTGCATTGTTAGGGGTGGTTCTGTAAGGTGTGGCTGTACTCAACAGTAACTGGGAATATTTTTTCACTTCCATTGGAAGATGCTGCTGTCAGGGTGCTGTATTTCTGCAAACCGGTTGTAGGACCCTGTCCGTACTAAATTACGCTCTGGTGATTACCAAAACTGACAAGAAGTGTTGCAGAAGAGTTCTGTCATTTTTTCATATGCACCCAGGTCTGGTTCAGTTGTGTTCCTTCACACACGCGCATGCACACCTCTTGTAATCCTGTAGAGAGCCACAAGATCTGCTCTTTGCGTAGGTGTTGGAACACAAACTTTGTTTTGCTGCTTGCACTGGCACTAAGCAAAATGTGAAGTAAGTAGTGGTATGGACCTTAAACCACACACTGACTGAAATATTGGAAGCAGAGAAAGCTGAGTGAAGATGGGACATCGTGTGCAGTTACGTGCGTGCGGGTGTGCTGTGCGTACCTTGAGTTTCCAAGGAATTATGTATGCAGCTTGAGGGTTCTGGTAAGCAAATTAAATCTGTTCATCTGTTTTGTATTGTGGTAAATGCTTTGGGTTTCTTCCCTCCCCTCGTTTTGTGATCTACATTAATTTGTCAAAGCTTTCTCTCTAAAGCCAAGGAGGAGTGGTGAGTCTCACTGTGTTTACCCGCTGGGGTCAAGTTCTAGAAGTTCTAGACTTTTTTTTTGATTGCTTCTTCTGGGAGCTGGTTGATCATGTCACTTGGAAGGAACCTCTAAAGGTCTTTTGGTCCTACTCTCTGCTCAAAGCAAGGCTACTGTAGTTGAGGTTGTTCAGGGTCTTTTCAGACTGAGATTTAAATATTTCCAAGGATGGACGTTCTACAGTCTATGAGTACCTATGAAATTGTTGAAAATTTTATCTAAAGAACCTATTTGGAGCAGCAGCTTGTGTCCTGTCCCTGTGCATCTCTGAGTCTGTCTCTGCCTTCTCTATAACCAGCAGCTGGGTAGCTGAAAGCAGCAGCTACACCTTTCCTTCAAAACCAATTATCTTAGCCTTTCTTTGTATGTACCCTGTTCTCCAGTCACTGTTCATCTTGGTAGCCTTGTGCTGGACGTCACTCCCGTATGTTAACCTCTGTCTGCTAGAGACAAACCCCAAACTGGACAGAATTCTTCAGATGTGGTCCCACAAGGGCCAGCAAAAGGGCAGAATCACTTCCTTTGGTCTGCTCGCTCTGCTTTTGCTAACACAGCCCACGAGGTATGCAGTTGACTGCCTCTGCTACAAGAGACACGCTGCTGGCTCCTGTTCAACCTGTCCCCCAGCACCTTTCTGTCCCGGGGGACAGCAAAGAGCTGTTTTCTATCCAGTTGGCTCCCAGCCTGTATGGTGTTATTCCACCCCAGATGCAGGACTTTGCCCGTGTTGAACTCCATGAGCTTCCCGTGAGGCATTTCTCCGGCTGACCGAGGTCTCACCGAGTGGCAGATCTCCCCTCTAGCATATCAGCCAGTTGCCTAATTTGGCATCCTCAGGAAAATTGTGGAGTGGGCACTTTGTTCCACCATCCTGGCTGTTAGTAAAGACACTCTTGCACCCAATACTGACCTTGCAGAAACTCCATTGAAAACCACTTGGACCTGGTACCTTTGATGAGAGCCCTTTGAGCCCAGCTGCTGTGTCACTTGCTTCATAGTTCACTTACTCAGTTCATACATTACTGATTTAGCTCTAAGGATACTTTGAGAGACTGTGTCAGAAGCTTGTTAAAGTCAAGGCAAACAATCTCTAGTATTCCTTCCTCCTTTACAGTCAGTCATCTTATTACAGAAGACAATCAAATTGGTCAGATTGATTTGCTATTTCTAAATCTCTGCTGGATGGATGCGGCTTCTGGGAAGAAAACTTGCCTCTGTAATTCACCTGGGGACCCAGGAAAACACATGTTATCTGCTTTTGTGTGCCTGTGCAACTTGTTTAATTTGTTTCTAGCTTGATCTTACCCTCACGTGGGTAATGCTCCCCTTCCGCAGTATTCTGCTACTGGGCTCAGATATCATCAGAAGAAAATGATGGGAAGAAGACATTGAGCACCAAAGTCTCTTTCAGGTCCTTTGCCGTTAGGTTCCTTGCTTGTTGAGCAGCAGACCTACAATTTTCTTATTCTTCCTTTTGTTGCCAGCATACCTGTAGAAACCTTCTGTTGACCATTAACATCCCATTGTAGTTTCAATTCCAGCTGAGCTTGGACTTTTCTAATTTCTCCTGCCTGCTCAAGCAATGTTTTTCAACTCCTACCAAGTATTCCTTTTCTTACCTCTACCTTCTCTGTACTTCATTTTTCCGTTTCTGAACTCATCCACAAGTTCCGTGTTAACCCACTTAGGTCTACTGCCATACCTCCCTGACTTTTTCTGCAAGTGAAGTGGATTGTTTTTGTGCTTTGAAGAGGTTGTCCTTGAGCATCAGCTGGCTCTCGTGGGGCCTTTTCTCTTTCAGAGCTGTGCCATGAGTGGACTGAATTGTTCTTGAGACCTGAGTGTCCTGTAGATGGGAATTACCACCAGCTCTGATCATTACTGAGCTTCCTCAGCATGATGAAACGAATGCACTAGAGCTCCCAAAGGCTTATTTCATGGAGAAAGGGGGTTACTGCATTATGAAGCGTTTGTACAATGCTCTCAGACATGTGGTTTAACTTTTAGGTAGTCCTGTGCGAAGCCAGGAGTTGGACTTGATTGTCCTTGTGGGTCCCTTCCAACTTGGGATGTTCGGTGTGTTGGAGTCTCTCAGTTGCTTTGCTTTGGGACCAAGATTAAGGATATGCTAACCTACTTGGAGATTTCCAGTATATGGTTTGCTGCATTTAGTTTTGGAAAGAAAGATGCTGTCCCTGGCTCTGGGAGAGAGACTTGCTTTTTATTTATTTTTTTTAATCTCTGGAGCTTTCTATCCTAAAAGGTGTTCGTGAAACACAAGCCCGAAGTAGAAACTGGAGCCCTAGGAATGGAATACGGTAAATGAAGTGGTTCCTTGGCAATACTTGTCTCTCGTCTCGCCTGCCATCGGTGATTCTTGCCCAGTTTTAATGTGTTTTATTGAGGTGCATCCAACAAAAGATTTGTGAAGACGTCAGCTTGTGCTGTGGGGTGTTTCTTGTTTGTAACATTTGTGAAGAGAAGTGGGGAGAAGAAGAGCTATCTAATCTCTGTTGTAAGATAACTAGCAGTAAAGCTTATATTTCAGCTCCAAGAGGATTCACGTGGCAATTGGGCATAAACCTGGAGAGACCTTGTGCATTAGGAGCTCTGCAAGGAAGCACTTTGCAAGGCAAGGCATAAGTGCCTGTTCCAATGGTCTTGAAAAAGCAAACAACAGCTGTGGCAGTGTTTTGCTGGTTCCCATAGCTGTCATAACTATGAGGTGATGATAAAATTAACTTTTGAAAAAGCTTCACAAAGGGAAAGTGTTTCAGTGATGCACCCCCATTTGTAATCCCGAGAGCTTTTTGTTCCTTCAGTCCCCTGTCGCTTTTGGCTCTGCCATGGTTTATTGAGATCCCCTTTCCTAAATCTTGCTGGAAATGCTCGGCCCCTCAGTTCTTTGCCAGTTATGAGGATTAGGGATTTTCATAAATGTGTGTATGAAAATACTTTTTTTTTCCCCTCCCTTCTCCCTGTTGAGTCGATCCACTTGGGATTTTGGAGAGAATGACTGCAAGACAAATGGGTAGCTTCACAGAGGTAATTAAGGCAGTATGTGGTGCGGAGGGTGGAGGTTGAACAGTTAGGGGTTCTTTCCTCCTAATGATCTGTTAATTAGCGAAGGGAGCTCAGCGAGTGTGGGGGCCTCTCAGGAATTACCTTTGACTGGCATTTCAAGCTGCTTTGGTTAAGAACATGTAATTGCAGGGGGGAGAGGGCTCTCTATTTTTATGTCTTTTTTTGTATTTTCTCTGCCAGCATAGGCCAGCAGAATTTGCTGCAGTAGTGCAAACTTGTATATATACATGCACATGTAAAATTAGCATCACCTAGCTGTTAAATATTATTTTAAAATAGGCTAATACATGGCTGTGATACCTCATGGAGGATTTTTGCAGCTATTCTGCTTGCTGTGATTAACAGCAACCGCTTCTGTATTTTGCAAACAGCACGCAGGCTACGTGGAGCTGGTTAACTGCAGAGCCAACGTGGCCAACACTTGCTAGGAGTTCATGCAGTGCTCCGTGTGAAGGTGTTACTATTATTTTTAGGACTGCCCTGGAATGCCTGCTTGCGAGTTTTCATGGGAGTTAGCCCGCTGGCATAGTTTGTGTTCCTTGGAGGATGTAAAGCAGCAATGGGGTATCGCTATCGTGTGCTTTTGTGCATTCCAAAGTATCTGTGGCATGTGTCCCGTCCCCTGCATTGTTTACTCTTCTGCTGCCCGGCATAATCCACGATAAACTGACAGCGAGTGTGCAGCCCTCAGCTTAGCAGCTGGTTAGGGTAGAAATAGCTCCTATGCAGCCTGAAATTCGCCACTCAGTCTTCAAGCTCTAACTTGCACGTGCAGATGTGGTCCCAGAGGTGAATTTTTCTGTTTGGGTCCAGGCAGCATCGCTTTCATTAATTTTCTGTAGAAGATAGCGAATTGACTAATTGTGAAATGTATTTTTTTTTCCCACCCCTAACTTCAGAGGTTTTTCAGCTTCCAATATATAAATTAGAATGCAACTGTGGAGTAGTATGTCTATTACTGCTTAGTTTGGAAAAATCCTTATTTTCTCATATGCCACTTGAAGGTAGCTAGCAATAAATACCAACGTGAAGCATCCAGGCAAAGCATTTGTTACAGGCATGCAAATGAGTTGCCAGTGAGCTTTAACATACTGAGATTTGTAGTTTCCATCTCTAAAATGGATGCTTGCGAAGTGTGCATCACAAATTTGCCCAAAAAGAAATGAAAATAATCCAAGTAGCTTAAACAAAGGTGATGTTTTAAATGGATGTAGGCTTTTCTAAGAGAAAGGAAGTTTGAAGCTGTGACATTAAGGGAGTAGGAAGCTGAAGCAGCAGCCACCCTCATGTCTTAGAAAGCTGGTGATTTTGAAGCTGTGAGGTATTCTTCCTCGTTTGGTTTCCCCAGAAAAAGAGGGAGGAACAGCAGCAACACAGGACTGGCTCTCAGATGGTTTTTCATGTAGAAACTGAAGTTTCATACGCTATGGTTGGTTATGTTGCAGAGCACTGCGTTTGTTTTGGTAGTTGCACAAAACCTCCTGCTGAAACGTTAGGAGGTCATCCGAGGGAAAATGGCATCTCGGTCATGCTGAAGGAAGAAAAAGATCTGTAGCACGAGGTCTTAGTGGTACTGGAAGTACTGCTGCTGGAAGTTTGTAGGTCTGAGGCTCATAAAAGGGGCTGGTTGGGTGCACGTTCATCAATGGGTACGTTTGGCTGAGATTGTAGGGTGCAGCGTGACTGCGATTCCAGGCTGCAGGAGGGTAAGAATGTAATTGTAGTTGTCATCCACACGCTCGCTTCTCTGCACCGAGCGTATTGCTGCTTTAGTTTTGACAGCTGTTGCTCTGAGCATGAAATAAGGATGGGCCAAATCAAGTTGGCTGTGCTTCTACATTCTTAAGCCAATTTTGTCATTTGGAAATATGGATAGGCAGCAGCACTAATATGAACAGCACAACTTAAACACTATCAGACTTGATGTGTCTGCTTGTGTTCCCTCATACTGTCTTCAGAGTTAAAGCACCACATTTTGCTTCCCTTCAGGTGGGGAAAGATGACCCTAGAGGTATTTTTCACTTCTTAAATGTTTTGTTCTAATTGTCGTTTTCACTTTTTTTTTTCTTTTTTTACACAGTGCTTTAGCTGCAGACTTTAAAGCAGTTTGGACTCTGCACCTCTGGAGTCACAGGGTTTTGATGCTTCACCTTTCCGTGCTGATATGAACGTGGACATGAATGCTCTGCTTCTAGATCTGGCTTTGTGCTCGCAAATGTGCGCGGGTTTCTTGCTTACTATTCTTATGGGTTTTCCTGTGTAGAGCTCCTGAATGCTTTCATCCTCAGAGGGGGGAAAAAAAAAGGCAGCAACAAGAGTAAAAATCAGATCAAGCAGAGTAGGACTTGTTTCCAAGATGTTGCCACCCAGGATCGCGTGCAGAATGTTATAGATATGCGAAAGTGCAGATTTCTCAAAGGCTGCGCTTTCATTATGCCACCTGACTGATATATTATCTAAATTTCCTCTGAGGTATTGCTGTCACGGAGAGCTAGTTCATGCGTGTTTATGATAGCCTTTTAATTTGCATTTGAGCAGTTGGTTTCAGTGATTGCTACCTACTTTGAAAACGAGTTCCAGCCTGAAAGGTAAACCTCGACAGGCTTGTCCTTGCTCAAGTTCCATCTTTTTTTACACCACAAAGAGATAGGTAACTGGATGTTTTGGAGCAGAATTGAAAATAGATTGTATTTGCACTACTGAATACATGGTTAATGAAAAGATAAGCAACTGAGAGTGAGTAGGCATTGAAATTGACTATTTCAGTTGAAAAGGATTGGGTTTTGTCTTGTTGCGCAATAATAGTGATATGTACTAAAAACTACTGAAATTAATACTGAACGGGAATTGTGTGTTATTTTTAAAGCAGCAGGATGTGCGTAGGCAGAAGGTGTGGAATAATCTGAAGGAATGAATATATGAGCAGGTAAATGACTTCTCTAAGACAGCAAGCGTTCACGTGAGGTCAGAGATGCTGTTCCTGATGAAACACTACAGCTACTTTCAATTCCCACCTCTGAGATTACACTTGAAAGAAGGGTTTCTGAGATCGGTTGCCTTTTCTTCCACAAATTGCTTGACAGTTTTGGTTTCATTTACATCGCTGGGCCAAGAAAGGACAGAACAGAGAGGGAATCCTCATTTGTTGTCTGTTCTGCGCTGACCCTGTCCATAAAGACCTGGAATAAATGTCAGAACAAAGACTGTAGACAATCCTAGTGAAGAACAAGATAGTAGGTTGCTTTCTGCAATGATGCATGTGGGTCTCAAAGGCAGTCCTTAATAAGCCTTCTATTTAGACTTGACTATTTATATAAAATGACTCACAATTTCTTCTCTATTCCTACACAACAAAATCATTTCCAAAGGTATTTTAAGTCTAAAAATGCCTATGAGTTATCTAAAATGTCTGGAGAAATCTTGACTTGCATTTCAAGTGTACACACGTGTACGAGTACATGTGAAATCTGTGACACGAGGCATGGAGTTGTGGATTTAAACTCTTAAGGTTTAAACTCTCGGCTATGAACAGTGTTGGTAATGGCTTTTGTGTGTTGTAGCAATTGCCTTCGTGGAGAACAGGCTTTTCTCCTAGACATAGTGAAAAGAGTTGGCAAACTTCTGCTCTACTATCAAAATTGTCTCCTTGGCAAGACCAAGCTACCTTTTGTTTTATGTTGCTGGATCATACCTTTGACAAGTTCAGAAACTTCAGGGTATGGACTTTGAGGAACAGCTGTTGATGTTTAACTTGCGCTAATCTTTCTGGGTATCTAATTCTATGTACTTTATTCCTTCTTGAAAGTAAATCAACGCGTTGCTGCCAGATAATCAGAGCAGTTGGTAGCCACGTCAAATAAAGAAAGCGGTAATGGAATGTGAGGTTTTGCCACCCCTTGATTTTTTTTAAAAAAATTATTACAAAGCTGCACAAGTTATTATTTTTCAGGGGAATTCTAGTCTCCTATTAGTAGTAAGCATGGTAAATAAATACCTAAAGATTCAGAGTTTTTAGGCAGTTTCCTGGGGAGCTGAATTCATGGCTTTAAAGCTGTGACACACACTTTAGGGTAAGTTGGTATTTCTGCAGAAGTGGACTACTTCATATGTTTTTTTGTGAAGTAGTACAGTTGTTCAGGTGCCCATTTGCACCTTTGGCAGCTGCATGGAATGTTGCCTATAATGGGATATGTCAGACAAGGAAAACAGCACATTATGGCCTTCACTGGAGATTGCCCTTTTCCCTCTGGGTCAAGAAGGGAAGTAAGTCAAAGTTAGAAAAGAGTTGAACTGAAAATAACTTGGAGGTCTTATCTCTGTGACATTTTTTTAAACACGCCTCGTGTCATTTTTGAGCCCTGACTTGAGCGTTTCTTTAGAAGACAGTGATCCTTAGATTTGTGCCCAGAGACCTGAGCTTTAAAATTGTGTTTAGATGCATGGGTCTGCTGTTTGTAGCCTCATGGAAAAAATGTGGTGTGTTAAATTGCACGTTTTGATAGCAAGGTTTAATTTTTGTCTCTGCAATGGACTTTTTGAGTGAGCATACTGCATCTTGTAGTAGGAATGCACAAGCTGTCGGGAGGTAAATTTACCCCGTTTTACTGGGGGCCTTCAGTGCTATGGTAACAAGCCATTGAGATACCTCTTTGGCTGTGAATCATTCCCAGTCCTAAGTGGCATGATGACAATCCTACAATGCTTTTCGCCGTCAGCTGTAGGAACCATTAATTGCGAGGTGCTCTTCTTCATCTAGAGCATAGAATCAATGCCCTTTGGAATTGCAAAGGTACGGAGAAATTGTGAATTTTGTTTCCAGCTTTTTCTTCTGCAAAAAGTTCTTTAATATCGATGGTATATGCACCTACACCGACTGTTCCCGTGAGACACTTTTAAGATTGGGAGTAGGTGACAAGAAACACAGAGAAAAAAATAGAATTGCACTACCTCTTAATATAGTGGCCTGTCTACCTGGCTTGTGCAGGTTCTATAGCACAGTTTAGTCTTTATAGGCCATTCAATTTTATAATGATTTAGCTGAAGGAGTAAATTTACTTTTCATATCTGTGTGTGTGAATATATATATTATCTGTCGTTCAGTTTACTTAGATTTTCTCTGTTCCCCGGGAAGTTAGTAACTGAGATCCCTAAATCTGTTTTCAGTAGCTTCCTCTGGGTGTTTTAAAATTTCCCTGATTTAATTTAAGATGTGGCTGTTGAGAGAAAATAATAGGAAAAGGATTTTTTGGGGTATCAGTTTAACAATTGCTCTGCAAACTTAAGTGTACGTCAAAGTGATCATTATTCAGCATTTTGAACTAATGTGGTTATGTCACTGTTTCATAATAACAGATAATATCCCTAATAAAAACCCCCTTTGATGGACAGAATAAGGGATGGCAGCCTTCAGTTAGTCTAAATTATGAAAATGTTCAGGCGTGCCCTGGAATATGGCAATGACAATTAAGAGTCGAACCACTCAACTGAGGGGGTGAGTTATGGTCTCTTTTCCTTATTTTTTCCCCAGCGTTCTGTATTTACTGTTGCCTGTTTCTGCTCTGGACGTTGTGGTTCATTACAGAGCTTCTGGGAACGCGACCAGTGGGATGTTCCTGATGGATGGCTCCGAAGCCAAACTTCAGGGGCTCTTACAATGCCTGTCAACTTCAGCGCTGCTTTCCCCTGGGATTCCTTTCAATTTGTAGCATCCTACAGCAGGCTGTAAACCCATCTGCTTCCCGTTGTCTGTGAGTTTCATGCAGATCTCAGAGCAGCAGCAGATTAGCAGCGTGCATAAAAGAAACGTATTTGGGGACTGGAAGTCAGCTGCAGAGTCCTGGGGGGCCGAGACTTCAGGTAGTAACTTCAACGTGTCAGTCTGGATTAGAAGGGGGATGGAGCTGGCTGCCAAACATAAAGTGATTTTGTGGAAGGGGAGAGAGAGGTGATTTAGTTGCGTGCCTTTAGGATTTCCCAGCAGGAAAAAAAGGGGTAGATGGGAAGTTTAGCAAGTGGAAATGAAGGCTGGTCTTGTTGGCTGCCTTGCAGCTGTAGTGCTAATTAGAAATCATAGCGCTCCAAGAATAGGTTTTGTGTATTTTTCAGATGGCTTGCTCTGGAAGTGAGGACCTGCGTTTCATTATGTGAATTAACAGAAGAAATTACTGAAAAACTGAAATACACTGGAACTGGTTTTCCCCTTTTCTTGCAGTTTTAAGATTGTGCTCCGTTAGTTAAACTGACTCTTGTGCAAGAAAATGGTGGGTAACGTGAAATGAATTTGGGAAGGAGATGCCACTAAACCTACGGGCCCGTCTCTCCTGTCTGGCTAGCGCTGAAAGGACTATCAGCACTAATTGCTAAGAGCAAAACGTTGATAAAAGCTTTACCTAAACCTCCCGAATGACCAGCGGGCTTCGTTAATTGGGTGTGTGCTATTGAACAGCAGCGCTGTCAGCAGAAGCGCCACTTAAATGGCATGCATTTTCGTTTCCTTTTTGGAAAAGGGATCAGAAACGTGGCATTTAAAGTCGGAGAGGTCTGCCTGTGAGGGGCTGCGGGGTGAATGGGATGGGTTGTGTCCAGGCCTGCTGTTTTACGTAAGGCAGCTTGTGCAGTGCTTTGCCATAATGTCAGCGGAGGACAATGTTGCCTTTTGGGCAGTGCTTTGAGGTCTTGTGCTAGAAAAATTCAAAATGTCAGCTAATGTGTAGTTACTTCTCAGAAACAAATAAATAAGTACTGGCTCCTGCCAGGAGCTGCTCGAACTTGAAGTGAATTGTTTTGCTGTGAGTTTGTCCCCTCCTGTGTCCCTCCCTCGCTGGTTCTTTTCACAATTCAGCGTGTGGTTTGGGGGACAAATTCAAAAGAACCCCCTGCAATATTACTGCATGATTTCTTAAAAGATTTCCTCACAACTGAAGAAAGTGGGTCAGAAATGCTAGGATTTCTGTATCAACTGAACTTCCCAGTGAAAACACAGCGTTATCTTCAGAAACTTCCAGGAAACGGGGCTGATCCATCTGGGCTGTGTTTGGCAGGGTTATGGAGAACAAGAGGAGTAAATAAATGTACACAAGTGTCATCTCCTCTTCCTTCTCCCCTTATCAACTAAGTTTAATCTTTGCCAATGCATTGTGCAGTTCCTGACATTTTTTTCCTCAGCAATGCGTTCATTTTGTAAGCGTATACATGGTTTCTGCACTTGCTTTTTTTAGTCCCCGTTTTTTGACATTTTTCTATAGAGATTGAGTAAATTATAAACACACATTCATCCAACTTTTGCAGTTTCAAGTATTTAGAATTTAAATATTCTACTGTATCTATATTTTTTGACAGTTTTTCTTTCGAATTGTTTTTGCAAGCTTCCTTCACTGAGTTCGTAGCTCTCATGCAGTGCAAGTTGGTTGGAAAACTTTTTCCCTGGTTACAAGTGTGAATAGTTACTTGTGTCCATCTGATGTAGGCCAGTGGAATACTAAATTTACATTTAAAAGTCTTTTTTGGGAAAAAAAAGGTTTTTTTTAGCCACTGTTTTTCAGAATTTAAGTTCAATACCTGCTTTAAAGTGTGCAACTGATGTTCAGAAACCCTTTCCTCAGAAATATCTGATTTTCTGCCCCTGTGTATCATTCACAGGCTTCATCAAAGGTTAGAACATATTCTGAAAGCTGTGCAGCTTCATAACAATCCAAATAAGAATTTATATTCCTTCGTGTTAAATATTAATGTAGTAATGTCACAAACCATCTTGCATCTCTGGGGACAGCAACATTACTGGGTCAAAAGGGTGTGCTTTGTTCCTTACAGGCACTATACCTTGATGAAAGCATCTGCCGAAGTGAGTCTTGCATATTTATTGGTATTTCTGAAAAGAAAGCTTTTTTTTCTTCTTAACTCTATGTACTTACTGTGCAGATTTTGGCACCCACAAGTATTCAGTTGGTATAAAACATTTAAGAATATGCTTATGAATGTATTTTGACAAAATAGATATTTTCATATTTCTAGTGGGGGAAAAAAAGTATTTCAGTCCTCTCATATTTGTGTAGCTTTGGGGGAAATAAGTTAGTCTCAATGTTTTTCTGCTAGTGTTTAATATGGAGGGGCAATAGGATCTACAGCTTGATCTCATTTTCATCTTCAGTATATGGAGATGACTGAAGTCTTTGTTTCAGTACTCGCAGCTTGCACCACATTTTTCTACAAATCAGAATTAAGAAAGCAGTGAAAAATTTTATTTGTGCTATAAAGAAGCGCTAGTTTAATTTGCTTTTTTCTTTACGTAGCACAGATTCCAGTAGAGGACTTTATTGGTTAGTAAGCCCTGCACTTTGACTTTGCAGGTAAATATTTGCATTGAAAGTTAAGGTGTATTGTAGCAATCTACAAATGAAACTACAGTTCCTGATCTGTATACGTGCTATTATTTAGCCCATTTCCTGATGGCAAACATTATACTTCTCTATGCTATGTTTAATTTATGTTTAGTTCATCCTATTAGATGAGATTAGTGTTGCTGCTGTAAAATTGTATTTGAAAAAGCCAAGTTGTTTAAGAAATTGATATCTTACCCATTTGGTATGTTAAGAAAATATAAAATCTGAGACTCCTGTGGAAATATTTTCACCAAAACATACTGTAGGCGTTCTTTTGAAGTTCCTGCTATCCAGAGGCTTGTGTGAATTTTCTGTGTAAGCAAGCATTGTCCGTGCTTATAAGCAGGACATAACCTGCCCTGTAATCTTGAAGCATACAGCCAGAAGGTTTTGAGACCTTGCAGGGCAGCTGAAACCCTAAAATCCGCAGATGAATTTGCCGTCACCTGTGGTTAGATTAGATCACAGCCAACAAAAGGAATATTGGGTAATACTATTTGCTATGTAAAACAATAGTCCAACTGTTGCTGTTAATCATTGCTGCTGCTTCAGTTATACACGTGTTATATCTAACCTAACACTTGCAATCACTACAGCATGAGTTTACCTTTAAAAAAAAAAAAGTATACTAGCTCATTCACCCGCTTGGCTGGCCCGTTACCACAAACATTACCACTACTATCAGCACCTCTGTGCAGCAACAGCACAGAGGCTGTCATCCCCTGCACCACCTGGGGGGTGACGGCGAGGTGCCCATGCTGATGGGGGCCCTCAGCTGTGGGTGCCCCAACCCATGGGGCTCCTCTGCAAAGACTAAAGGCAGAGTCCTCTCTTCTTGTTGGTCAGCAGTCAGTGACACAGCATCTTCAAAGCTACTTCCCCAGTACTGACCTGCCACGACTTACGAAGCTCGTAAGTTGCTTTATGAGATGCTTCTGATCAGACGGTGTTGTTCTGCAGTTAGTTTTGGCCATGGACCTTACAGCACAACCACTACTTTTGTTTATATGCAGTCATCTTAAAACCAGCCCTTAGACATTTGTGCCTGGTGGACTTCAGGTGCCACGGGAAGACTGGAAAAGCCTCCAGAAGTCATACACGTATGTTTAATAATACCCAGTCATCAGTGCTTTTCCTTTGCTAGGTATTTTCTTCTACAGAAGCTGGTGAATTGTCAGCCTGTAGTGTAAGATGGACTCTGTCTGCAACCCAGCTTTTTCTAGTTGGGAAATACAAAAGGATCAGTGTCTTCACTGGCAAGCGTTTAGTGATCCACAGATGCGAAGGAATTGAAAATCATTGCTAGAAACCTCACCTACGTGCCACATACAATGATGGTTTCGGACTTATCGACAACGTCTCGCTGCAAAAGACTGCCGCAATTTTTTAAGCTGATTGTAATGAAAGAAGACATCCAACGCGTCTTGTGTTTTTTAGAAGTCAATATTTGATATGCATTGGCAACAAATGCTGGAAAACTTGATGTTTGACATTGAGTTAGTCTTCTGATAAATTGTAGACAGTGTCAGACAAGCATGCCCTGGGGGCTTGCTGCTTGTAATTGTTTCCTAAATCTGTCACACCTGTAGCTGGGCAGCCACTGGCATGGTTCTGGCATAGAAGAGGTGTCGGGCTCTTCCACAAATACAGAGATCCTTGTATCACAATGCTCCAGCTTCTCTCTGTGGTGTGATTTGAATGTCGTTTGTTTCCTGCCATTTTTTTCCCTCAGTGCCTTTGGTAAAACCAGCTGTCAGGTCTGCCTGTCTAGGCTTAAGCAGAGTTTCTGTGCAGCTACCAAGACCAAACCTAAGGCTCTGCTCTCTACATGACCTGTATGTATTTCTGTCAGTTTTCTACTGAAAACCTTCCTTTCCCTTTCCTGTCGTCTCTGTCAGCTGAAGGATTATTGAAGAGCACAGGTTGAAAGGCACCTCAGTGGAGCAGTCCAAGCCCTGGCCATACACAGTAGACTTTCTGGCCAGAGGTTGCCCAGGCATGAAACATTCATGTCCCAGTCCAGAGTTTGTATTGTCTTGCTCAAAAACTTGCACACCTAACTCCTCTCAAGTGAAAGTAAGGTGTAACTCACTGGGGTAGACTAGCAACTTCAACCCCTTTCTTCTCCCACTGCGTTTTGAGGTGAAAGAGCTATGCCAATTGCAGTGAAGATGAGCGTGCTTTTCCAGCAGGTTGGTGTTGCTGGGATAGTCACAGTAAGAACAATACATGTGTTGCTTCCTAATTGAATGATCAGGCTGATGAGTGTTCTCCAGTTTCTTATAAAGTCTGGTGTTTCTGTGCCAGTGACATGCTGGGCTTATGCACTTGTGCAAGATTGTTAGGTGGCTGAAATGTGGGTTTCGTCTCTTTCTTCAGAATGCGTTTATGAGTGGAAATTTTTCTTAAAGGTACAAAAACTGCCTGTAATATTTTTGCCATCACAATAAAGAATCATATGAAGAGAGTACTGGTTTTGCTTTAACTTTGTAAGAATGTTCTATCTGTAAATAAAGTGTATTTGTGGCAGTGCTATCATCTGAAATGCCTGGTCTGACTTGCAGTTGTTTTTACTGTTTGTTTCTCTCTAGCTTTTGAAGCACGGTGTTTAAAATCTTAGGTATGTTATTACTTTATTGTTGAAACTTTACATACATTACTGGTTTGTTTTCTCTTTTTAGGTATCTTGGCTTTTTAATCCAACAAGAAGTGAAATAACAAGTCTAGATAGTGGAAATATAGATGACATTTTAAGTGAGTACTTTGAACCTTTTTTTTTTTTTTTTTACTTAATATGTCTACGGTCACTCATCTATGAGAATCTTGCAATCTTATTAGATAAATATGTATACCCTAGCCTTGGAAATACGGATTGCAGTCTGCATAGAAGTTTTAAACACCTGTGATCAAAATTAGCTGTCTGAACCAATGTATCACTTAACAGATTACTTCACTGTAATCTAAGTGAGAATTTGAAGCAGCTAAGAAAAATACCTGGTGTCTTGTTTGCAGATGGGAGCACTTGATTATATAACCAAAACCTGTCAAGAGAACATTTTAAGGGTTCTCAGAAAATAGCAGCAACTGAAACCCTTGCTGGTAGGCCTTAAGTGCCTTGCTTGTTCAGCTGTGCTTTTTCTGAGGTTAAGCATTGTCTTGATTTCTAGTGCCTCAAAGGAAGGAGACACGTAAATTAGTATTTCAGTTACTGTCTTAAAGTTAAACTGATATGTATTCCTTGTCTGAAACCTTTTTGCCTGAAAAGCATGCAATTTGCCTGTCTAGTTGTCTTCATATGAATGAAAAAAAAGCAAAAACCTTTCTCCACTACCCACCTGCTACTTTAAATACTTCATAGCTTAGGGATAACCCTAAACTCTGTGCTCTGAGTTTTTATTAATTTCCTGTTTACCACTTACTTTCCTTGCTGATAATGCAAATCTTAAAGCCATGCTTTCAGTACAAACTGTATTTTCTCCCAGCCTTCTTAATAAGAAGTCCCTCTTCCAGCGTGTTGTCTTTTACAGGCTGTTCTTAATATCTTAATCTTTGCCTGTAGATGCTTTGTAACTGTCAATAGCGCAAATTTATCTAGCAACATTTCTGCTTTATAAAGCTGTGTGACTGATGTTCTATTGTTCTAGCACTTGTCTCAACTTTTTTTCAATACCTAGTCCATCACTAGTAATAAAAACTAGCGTACAGCACAGTTATTGTATTGTGCAAAGATCACAATTTATTACTGAGGAGTTTATTAAAGTGTGTCCTCTTAGTTCTGATATCTTTTCCTTTTTTGTATTTTAAAATAAAGTATAAAGTCTTACATTGCTACCTTAATGTATATACCTACAGTATTACTTTTTTTTTTTTTTTCTCCAAGCATCCCTTAATATTGGGGAGGTTTGAGGTGCTGAAAATTTATCACCCTTTGCCCTAGTATCCACCTTTTTAGCAAGTCAGGCAATTTTAGATAGATCAGAGCAAGTTGCATGGGCAGCCTGCATGTTGTCATTCTTCTCACCCGAAGAGCTAACACTTAACATTTCAGCTTTTAACTTTTTCTTCTAACACTTAAGAATACACCATAGAATGCTTGAGAGAAACCAGAGTACAGCTTCTGGGTTTGAGTGCTTTAATTGTAAATCAAGACTTTTGGTCTCATGTGTCATTCACTACTTTTGTGTCTTAAGAATTGACATCTTTAATATCTAATATATCAATAAAGTCAATAAAATACTTGACTGGAGGACTCCTTCATCACTTTCCCGCTTGCTATAGATTATATTTCAGATGAGATTTATCCTAGCAGTTTTCTAGTGGGCTCTGTGCTGAATAATCTAGAAATATTAGTTTTTACGGCTTGTATGCGTATTGTTATAATCTTAGATTGAAGTGCTAAGAAGTTTGCCTCATGATGTGACACTGAATTCTTTTCTTCTTCCCTTCCCAGACAATGCAGATGTTGCTTTAGTTAATTTTTATGCTGATTGGTAAGTTACATAAGTATTTTCTTTTTTTTTTTTTCCCTATGTTTAAACTTTTGCCTGTTGAAAACTGTCGTGTTTGGCAATAGTATCCTGATTAAAGATACAGTGGTATGTCACTTTCAAACTGGATCTTTCTTCTTTGTTTGTTTGTTTGTTTTTGTCTTGATTACTTTGCCTTCTGCTGTTCTGCCACCTTTTGTTTCATTCAGGGCCTCCACGAGAGAAAAAAGGGTTCCATGGCAGTAAGGAATAACATGTTACGTGATTGATGTGTGGTGGCTTTTTTGTTTGTTTGTTTTTCTCTTCTCACAGCAAGAGAAGTTTCATTTTTTTTGTCTCTTTAACATATGCTAGTACCCGAAATACTCAATTTTTTATTTTCCTTCAGCATCGGTCATATCATTTCCTTCAGCATATGTACTAGTGAAGAAAAAGCCTGAAATTACATTAAAAACCAAATCCGTCTCTAATATGGAAGGCCTTCCGAGTGAGAACTAGAGAATTGAGGGATGAAATCTGAGCAACTAGGAAAGGAAAAAGTTTGGGGTGAGGCATTATGAAAGACATACTTTGCTGGAACTGTTTAATTGGATTTTCTTTAAAACTTGCCTATAAAATTGTTGTTAGAATTAATTTAAGCACCCATGCCCTATTTTTTTTAATTGTGTTAGAAGTAATTTTAAATGTTATGTTCCAGCATAAATACTTCTAAAGGAACCTTTAACAAGGGGGAAAACAGAAAGGATTCAGGGGAAATAGAATTTAACATGCAAATTAATATAGAAAATGAGGTCAGAGAAATAAATCACTTTCTCTCTTCCTTGTTTAAAGTAAATAGCTTTATAATGTAAACCAATATATAAACCTAAGTATTATTATACTTTAAATATTCTGCTTGCTGTTTTGCTTTGTGTGCACAAAATGTTGGCCATCAGAATCAAATATCTAAGGGGATTAAACTTATAATTCCTTTCACCTCTTTGACATTCCACTTTATGTCAAAGTCTGTAGGTACATATGGCCTAGAAGTAGCAAGCACACGATTTTGAAAGAAGAATTACCTGTTTGCCTTTACTGATAATTCACTTAGGCATTTCTTGTTAATTTAAATTATTTTTTAAAAGTGATTTTGAAAAATTAATGCCCCCTCTTTTCATATAGAATGAAATTCTCAGTGAAGAAGTTTTTAATGCCTTCATTTAAACTTTCCATAAAGATAGACATTATACCAAACTAAATCAGTTTAATAACCTTTGTATATGTCTCTGTCATTTTATAGACTATTTTTATGTTCAATTAGTTTGCATCTGTTCATTTGGTACTGGAATTTCTATTGACATGAGGCACATTTAAACCAATAGAATTTTTATGTAGAGAGATTGCATTCGTTTACCAAGTAAATTGCTTGAGATTTCTTTCTTTATAATGATGGTACAACTAACTAGGTATAAGTAAGTAGCTCGTACCTCTTACCTGTTCTGGATAGAATTGTACATTAAAGGCTGTCTTTAAAAATAAACAAATAAAGCTGACATGGCTGGAAGAAGGGTCCCATGGAATTTTTTTATTCATAGTGATCTGTTAACAGTCTAAGTACTAGGCATAATTTCCACCAAATTCAAGCAATCAAATAATAAGCAACACTTCTGTTGTTGACCCATGTAAAGTTTTCTCTCTGATATTTCTTGAAGGTGATTGTTGGTGAATATTTTAATCTCAACAGCCCACGTCTTTTTACTAGATTTTTAAAACTCCTTCCCCACAGATAATTCAGTTAGAAAAACAAATTTTTAGAACAAATTTTCTAAATAGAATGTACTTTCTGAAGACTTAAAATTGGTTAGTGTTGTTTCTTAAACTGATAAAGCAGGGACACATCTTGAATTGTTTGGTTTTTTCCCCACCTGAGTTCTTGAAGTTACTTTTGAACCTATTTTTATCCAATCAGGTACTGGCATGATTACCAGTATATGTTTTGTTTGTTCTCCAGTAGCTTTTCTTTCATTTCTTTTTCCCTCAAATAGTGTTCTGTGAGTCATCAACCAAAATATTTCAAGTTAATATTTTGAACTATTTTTCTTTTCCACAGGTGCCGCTTCAGCCAAATGCTGCATCCTATTTTCGAGGAAGCTTCTAATGTAATTAAGGAAGAATATCCAGATAAGAATCAAGTGGTGTTTGCTAGGGTAGACTGTGATCAGCACTGTAAGTAAATTCTGATTTAGTTTTTCATTTTCCTGTGATATCCTGCCAGTAGTCTATTCACAGAATTGAAGTATAAAAAAATAAATCCTGAAGAGCAATCTAACGTGTAGCTGGTTGGCCCTGACCCATCGTTTAGCCCAGTTGCTTGTATGTATCAGTGAATTACACTTGAAAATGTGAATTGCTCTTAGTTTGTAGCATGTCCCTGGGATTTACTCTTGACCTAAAAGTTGTATTTTAGTGCTGTGTTACGAAAATGTGAAGAGAACCTTGTAGGGCAAAGAAAAGTTATTTGCATCTCTCTGAAAAGTAACTGATTTCATTTACTTGTGCTTTTTTTTCCCTGTTTTGACGATCTAACCTTTTTTGTGTTAAAGGGGATTTTTCCCTAAATAGTAATTCTTGGCTTGAGATGTGTTTGTTCTCGCTTGCCAATTTAAAAGTCAGTAAGTCCACATGAGCATCTTTCACTGACACCATTTTGTGCTCGATTTTGTATGCATACCTGGAGGTACCCAACAATAAGAGCACCTGTCCTGTGATCTTGAAAGAGATCTCAGGTATAAAAAATACGTTTAAGGAAGCAAACATTATCAACCAGGTATCTGAAGTGAAACATAAGCTGACTTTTCAAACTGTTAGGAGTGGCCAGGGAGATTGTCTTGTTCCTTCCCAAAGATCAGTAAGACCAATTCCTGACCACAGGAAACCTAAATGCCACCGAGCTATAGGATGCCTTTTAAAGCCTCAGCTTGGAAAGAGGCATGGCAGTACTCACCTAAGGTGTGTGTATGAGCAGTTTTGAAGCATTCAGCTGCCCTCCTATCTTAGACTGTTAGGGGCACGTTGAAAACCTGATAGAAAAGTTCGAACATATATATTCTTGAAGAACAGTTACGTTGTGCATGCTCACAGTTGTAGAATCTCTTAGCAGATCTCCTTTTGTGTAGAACAGCGCACTTCTGTAACTGCCTGTAAATGCTAATTGTAGGGTGCCTGCTGTGTGCTGCACAGAATGTCCTTTAGTCTCCTGGACTTCTAAGTCCAAGATGGTTTTGTTTGGTTGGTTGGTTGTTTTTTTGCTTTCTCATTATAATGTTGTCTCTATTAAATGTATGTTTTCCTAAACTTCATTCTTGAACAGCCTTTTCTGGAATAATAGATTATTATTTTCTAGAGCCTGGAATACCTTTCCAGGTCTAAAATACTTGACCATGTTGTCAGCTTCTTTCTCTTTGACACATAGTGTTGCTCTCTTCTGATTCCAGAAGCATAGTATTAAGTATTCAAATTTTCCTTCCCTTAAAGTCAATTTTCAAGTAAGGCAATGAATTTTTTTGCAGTAGTACATTAAAGGCAAAGTCTAACATGCAGTCTGTGAAACTTTTCTGTTGAGTTTTTTGTCTTCGTGTAGCTCCTGCAGTACCTCTCAGAATAAAAGAATTACCACTGGTCTTTTACCACTTCAGTTGTAGAAAATAAATGCAGTTGTAGCATACATATTTTTTATATCAGCTTATTGACTGAGTTACTCTCACATACTTGAAATTGCTGCTGCATATTCTTCTGTATATATTCGATCACTTTCATCAGTTATTTTTTTTCTTAGAAAATAGACTGATTCAGCCTGGGGAAGGAGTGGGGATTAATGGCGGTCTGATGTTCAGGTCACTCTTTTTAAACGTATTTTCTTGCCCTTAATGTTTTGTCTTGGTGTTTAGCAGTCTGGTTAGCTCATCTTTAAAACAAGTCAATGATATTGATATGATATTGACTAACATTTTTAATAAAGTTCTCACAAAAGACTGTAGTAAAATCAGCCTGTGTTGTTGAGGTTTATTCTTAAGATTTACATTAACAATCAAAGTCTTTACTTTGTTTCCTGCAGCTTTAGTTGTTTGGGGAGCTCAGAAACAGTCTTTGAGCTGCTGGATGCCTGATATTTAACCATGAGATGTTCTTGCCTTGGCAGTTATGTGTCTCAGAAAGCTGCTTTTTCCCTAAGTATTCAAAACCCTTTAGGAGCTTGTTACTTAATCTTCTCATACGGTCATTGAATTGAGCTGATCAGATCCTGTTGGAGAGTTAAGGCCTGGATAGAGGAGGAGATGCTACAGCAGAGATTGTTTTCTTTCCCCTGGGAGTCGGTGCAGAGGGCTAAGTAGTATGAGACAGCAGAGTCGTGGTCTTCCTTTTTATTACTGGAATACTGTGAGTTCTCCGTATTTAGCCTTTGTTGTCCTTCATTTAACTGAACGCATCTTTTGTTGCACAAACTGTAAAATGTGCAAATTAAAAATAAAATCCTATCGTGACAGACAGAGTTTCTTTCCCTAAGTAGCATTGCCTTTCTGAATTAAAATAGCAAAGCCCTGTGTGTCATTCCTAGTTTCCAGTGTTTATTTGCTGGGCTGTAAGCAATGCTACATTTAATGGGACACATTTATTGGGTGTGTTCTAATGTAAAAGTATTGTAACTTTATAATTTTAATGTATGTAATAGGTGATTTCTTTTTTTCGTAAGAAGGGTGGATGTTAATGTAAAAACTAGCTTGGACCCTTCTGTAGTAGTTTACATACTTTTTCCTGTTTTAGCTTTATATGTTTGCATGTGTCTATGTATTTTAGCAACACTAAAAGGTATATGTCAACACTTTTGGAGGTTTTATGCCTGCAGATTTCATACAGTTAGCGGTCCACTATGAAGATGATGTTTTGAGAGATGGCGGATCATTTGCATTACAAATGGTCTGTTTCTTGAAACCAAGACTCTGCAGGGAGCCCAAATAGCTGATGTCAGGCCACTCAAAAAATAGCTTTCAAATGGTCAGCTAGGCATAGATACTTTCCATTTAATGCACTATTATTGAAGCACTCTGCAGGTCCCAACAGCTCACACCGGCTTCTGAGGGCAAAGCAAATTAAAGAGAATTATTGATGCGCTGCCAAATGTTTGATGCTTAATGACAAAACCATCATTCTGTCTGCTCTTATAACCAATATAAAGATGTTTTTCTGGGAAGTGATGGTTAGGCCCCAACGTGATGAAATACAAATTCTAAATATTAACAGTCTATTAAGCCTTGTATGTGTTGTGGTTTACACTGCTTTATCAATATCATGCAAGATAATTATAACTGAAATGTGTGCATTAAATCATTAATGTACACATTTTGTTCATTACGCTGGTGTGAAACATACATTAAAGGTAAATCTGTTGAGGCGAGTACTCCGTTTGTTTCCAAGACTTTAACCTTTTATAGCTCATAAATATCTAAGCTTCACTTCATTGTTTGCTGTTGAAATCTTTGATGTTTTTGTTGTGTTCTATTTAATAATACTTGGAATAGAGGTGCACTTTTTTTATACTACAACACCAAGTTAACGTGACCTTCTCTATAAAATTATAAATCTTTCTGCATATACATTATTAGGAAAGTTTGTTTTTGTTAATTGTGTTAACAAGCAGCAACATGAGAAACCCACTCAGTACCATGGATTTACTATATTTCCTGTAAATAAGTGAATATTGCAATACAGAACTCATGTGTCTGGAGGAAAGTTTGTATCATGAAAACTTTCTATGAATTCAAAATTAGGATTTCTGGGACAGAGTTCTTATAAACTCAAATATATATGGGGATTTAACATCTACTGTACTATAATTTCCTTTTACACAAAGTGGTTTCTGGCTTAAAAAAAAAAATAGAAAAATAATAGCTGGTTTAAATCAATCTTTGTGCTTTGAAATAGAAGTGGGATGTTGAGAGGTGCTTTGCTAGACAGACTTTTCTGGGAACTCTATTCTTTTGATGGATGGTAGTGAACTGCTGATCTCGTTGGGTCTAGCTGTTCCTGCAATGTGTGCTAATGTCAGTCTTAAAAATTACTTAGACTGCATTGCTAATTTATTAATTAGCAATTAATTACTAAATTAATTACTAATTAATTTATTAATTAGCAATTAATTACTTAGACTGCATTGCATTGTCTTTAAGCAAAATACCTCAGTGCCATGAGTTTGGGGGTTCATAAAGGAAGCTAAATGAAACTGTAAACAAGCATAAGTGT
Organism: Heteronetta atricapilla; assembly: GCA_011075105.1. Lineage (NCBI taxonomy): Eukaryota > Metazoa > Chordata > Aves > Anseriformes > Anatidae > Heteronetta > Heteronetta atricapilla. The sequence continues at coordinate 95,506,993 of CM021732.1, forward strand.
TTTGTCATGCTCCTGCCATTTCAGGTGGGGGAAAAATAATCAGTCTGAAAGTTATCTTTAGGTTAAATAAAAGAGGTTGAGAGGTTGTTGATGGCTCTCCTCAGGAGAGCCATTTTGTTAGACTGTGGGAAAAGGTTATGGGATACCTACTGATGAGGCCCCACTAAGAGAAGGCAAGACTGTTGTGAATGCTCCTTTACAGCAGAAGGTGGTCTAGATTTGCTGTTTCCCAGCTTCTTACTGGCTGAGTTTGATGTAGATCATCGATTGCTTTTCTTGTACCTGTTTCGGGCCAACCTGCAAGTCACCAGTATTGTCGTCGTCAGGGTCGGATGCCTAGTTTAGATGGGCTCTCATGGTATTTTCTAACTCTGCTTTATAATGGATATTTCCAGGTCTTGTGAGTGTGTGCAGGTGTCGTGAGAGAAGTGATTTGACAGGAGAGAATTACTAAGTGTTTCATAACACAGCATTAAGGTGAATGTAGTGCCACATCTGTGAAAGAGTAGCAGGCAGAAAGGCTGTTTTAAGTGAACTAGAACAAAGGGGGAAGAACTTGAGAAATAATAAATGCCTTAAGTTAAAATGTACCAGCCAAAGACAGCTTGCAGTTCACTTCTGCAGTATGCCCTGAGAAGGTGGCCTGAAGTACTTCAAAAGGTGTGTTTGATCTCAAGTGAGCAGGCAGAATATTCATTTGGTAGTGTCTGCTTCCGATACACAGCTGAAGGAGTTTGCTGCCCTTAATACAGAAGGCATCGCATAAGGGTGAGGAAGACCTAAGATGGTCTGACACACAAAAAAAGATCAGTGTTAGATGCAGCAAAGTCAAGCTAACTGAGTGGTTTATGCCAATATTGATACAGCTTTTGAGGCAAAGAAGGGATGCACCCTACACAACTCCTATAACAATCCTCTAAAAATAAAGAAATTCAGTAGGTTGGGTTTGCGCTAGTTCTTCTTCAGACAACGTGCGGAATCTCATTACAAAAAAGAGACAATGTATGCATTTTCAGAAATTACTGCTATTGGTTTTGAGTTCTGTAACTAATTTTCTTCCAGGTAACTTTTCAGTCTATCCTAGTCCTCTGTTCTGCATGTGAATTGCTTTGGGTGGTGCTTTACATTATGAGGTGGATGTTTAGGAAAACTGTCAGTGTTCTTCAAATTCTAATGGACGTGGTTCTGGAGAGGAAAAAATCCCCTGCAAGCCCTTCCTGTAGAGTGAAAATATTTTTTTGTGTGGTGGTGGTATGAATTACCAGCCTGGAAAACTGAAACAGTGGACTAAGCTGTGGGGTCGTACCCAGGTTCTTGTAAATGTTGCTGATCCTTCAGTGGGAAGGACCTCACTAACTACATTGTGGGTGGGAGTCTACTTCAGTAGCATGTCCTGATGCAGTGTTTCAGCAGATTCTTCATCATTGTACACTTGAATTTCATTGAGTATCAGTGGACTTTGGAGTCTCAGTGACGTGTTATGTACTAGCTGAACTCTAGGGATGGTATGTTGTGGTGTTAACCTAGGGCAATGAAGTCTGAAACCATCCGAGTCACGTTATAGGCTGCATATTTGCCTGAAGGTGTGGCTTAGTTGATGTGTGAAGTGCATTGTGAACAGTCTCACGTGCCCCCCCATGGATTTCATCATTCCTTTCAGCAGAGGAATGCACGATGCTCAGCAGCAGAAGTGGCTGACCACGCAAGACATATGCTAAAAATATGGATCAGAAAAGATAGCTCTAAGTATGTTTTCTTGGAGAAGCTTGCTCAGAAAACAATTTGGAGACTTAGAGAACGTACGTATAAATTTCAGGATTCATGTAAAAGCGTTTGTTTTTTGCTTGTTTTTCCCCAAAACAACAAAAGATGCTAAGCCCTGTTGTAAGAGGCAGTCTTGTCTTCCATAGCTCAGGGTAACTATCAATACGGTACATTTGTGAAGAGAAATAATAGACTGTGAAGTCGTTCATCATGGGACATATTAAATAAATAAATGGGTGAAGGTCCGTCCAGTTTAGGAATGGTTTCATGCCAACATGTATGCATGTGAAACAGGGAGGAGAGAGTCACTTGAATTCAGCAGTCACTTGAGCTCTGCTTTAAGTTTCTGATTCATAGAAGATGAGAAAAAGGTCAAGTATGTCAGTAGCTTCCTCTTGTAACTAGTGTGAAACCATTCTGGTGGCATAGGCAGTAAGCCTGTGATTTGATGAGTAATTGGGCAAAATATGAACTCGAGGTTTGTACCATTTAAAGGAAGTATGAACTTGTAGCTGGGAGACTTTTTCTTTCTTTAGGTAGATCAGCCTCATCTGTCTCAAATAATTTTGTTCATCAGAAAATGGTCAGTGGGAACGGCTGGAAATATTTTAAAAAATTAATTTAGGATTTACTATAACTAATGTGATCTATGAATGAATTCAAACAATATTCCATGTATTTGCATTATGTATTTCCAATTTTAAAAGGAATATAATGTTGTAGTTGCTGTGCTTATGCTAACTCTACCTGTATCAAGTGCCAGGGTTTAATGAACGTTTAAGATTTACTCTATTTGACTTTTGAATGAATTCAAACAATTTTTCATGCACTTGCATTTTATATTTTGTAAAAAGATGGTTTTCAAATACTTCCTTGTGTAGGACTGTCATCTCTCTGTGTTAGTTCAAATACCAGTATTCATGGGATCTCAGTGTAATTTATAAAGAGCATGCAAGTTCTGACTTATGAAATAATGTTTGAATTCACTCTTGGCAATGGGAGTTCTACTGCCACTATTTTTTTTTATACAACGTCCACGCTTGATGAAGATTCACAGCTTTAGGGACTGCAAACTCAGTCCCAGGTAACGTTCAAGACCTCTTGAGGCATACTCTCTGCAATACATGCATCCTCATGTAACTGTGGAAATACTTTGAAGAAAAAGTCTGTGTTGTGAGGAAAAAAAAAAGGGTAATTTTGTTGTTGTCTTGCTGTGGAGGTTTGTAGTCTAGTAACAGTCTTTAATCTCAACGTCTTTCTGAGAGGCCTGGGGGGGGGAAACCTTGATACATGGGGCTCTTTGTCTTCCATCAGACCCTGGCCGAATTTTGATAAGCTGCCAGACAGTCAGGCCAAAGGTCCTTCTATCAGAAAGGGAGAAAGGCAGCAAATGCCTGGTTTGCTGGTGTACTTTTTCTTCTGGTGAGTAAATACAAAGTGATTCTTCTTGCAGGCAGCTCTTACATACTTCAACTAGAAAACAGCATTTGAAAGGAAGAAAAAGTATTGATCTGATACTTATTACAGAATCACAGAATTTCTAGGTTGGAAGAGACCTCAAGATCATCGAGTCCAACTTCTAACCTAACCCTAACAGTCCCCACTAAACCATATCCCTAAGCTCTACATCTAAATGTCTTTTAAAGACCTCCAGGGATGGCGACTCCACCACTTCCCTGGGCAGCCTGTTCCAATGTCTAACAACCCTTTTGGTAAAGAAGTTCTTCCTAACATCCAACCTAAAACTCCCCTGGTGCAAAGTGAGTGTGTTGGTAGGTGCTTTATCTTTGAGAAACTATTATTAATTTGAAATAAAAGTACCCTGAATTAAGGAGATAAAATATCTTTGCCTTAACTTCAACTATAATCAGTGCATTAAAAACTGACAGGATATTTAGGAAACAAGTCAAATCCTTTCTCATACCACAATTCAACCTATCAATTTTCTCTATTCTGTAGTGAGGCACGTTAGGAACTGGGCTTAGTGAAGCTCCTGAGCTTGCTGGTTGGAGGCATATTCGAGAATGTTTTGGTGGAGCAAATGTGGTTCTCATCCCTGCAATGCAAATCTTAAGTTCTCAGACTGGTACAAAGATTGTTTTTAGTAACTGAAGCTGCAAGTGATAACTTTTTCACAGCAGTTAAAGCTGCTGATGGTTTCACGGAGTGTTCTCACTGAATGTTTTTTGTTCTCTAATAAGTCTAAATGAGATGGAGAGCTTTATGTTCTGGAGGACATAAGTTGCGCAGGATTTAAATTTTGTTTTGCAGCTAAGAGATGTATGTTAGCTCCCCATTTCCAGTACATTGCTTGTGACAACTGCCTTTAAATAATAGTTTACAAAGGACTTCTGTCTCATTTCTTTAAAAAAGAAAAAGAGTAGGAGTAAGATAGCAAATCTGCTCCGTGGTAAATATGTAATCAAGAAGAAATGACATTCTTGTCAGGGTTAATTTTCACATTTTTCAGTACTGTTCCAGATACACCACTGGTCAGAATGCAGCCTGACCCATATTTACTTGCCCTGCTACTGTGGGGCCAATCCAGGTCACTTGAGATGTACACGTGGACTTAGAAGGAGCTCATGGAGAAATGAGAAGCAATGGGCACAAACTGAAACACAAGAGGTTCCATCTGAACGTCAGGAAGCACTTGTTCACTGTGCAGGTGACAGAGCACAGGTACGGGTTGCTCAGAGAGGTTGTGGAGTCTCCCACCTTGGAGATCTTCTGAAGCCTCCTGGGCAGCCTGCTGTAGGAAGGTGTCCCTGTTTGGGCAGGGGCTTTGGGCCTGGTGGCCTCCAAAGATCTCTTCAGCTCGGCTGGTCTTTGATCCTGGGGAAGGTCGTGAGATGTGCATTCAGCCCCCAGTTTCAATATCTTCCTCTCTTCTGCTGACTGAAAAAACTTCTGTCTCTAAAGGATTAATAGGTCCATCAAAGTTCACTTTCTCTTTCCTTGAGAGAGAAAAAGCAGAAAGGAAAGCAGAAGCGGAGTGGCTGACCAGAATTAGTCACTTCTGAGGATGAAGCAACTCTGGAAAATGGGCAGTGATCGTACCTTGAGATTCAGTTGGCTTTTAGGTATGAACATGATTGATGCTTAGGTAAACTGTATCCCATCCTGGTGTTTTAATAGAGGACACCCAGTTTTCACACGGGTAGTGAGGCGTTTCGTTTTCAGAGACATTTCTGTGGAAAACAGAAGGACATAATTAAACAAAACAAAAGCAGAAGGAAAGTGGATGTGGAAATCTACTTGGCATTGCATGCTTTGTCTCTACCATCTGTTTTTAGCCCTGTTTTCCTAGGAATCCAAAGCTTATACAATTACCTTGTTTCTCCATTCACTCCTTATAAAACTTCTTGAAGCTTTTTGCTGAACTTCGACCACATCTGAGGGCGGGAAAAACATTTAAAGCTATTAAGTACTTATGAACTTCGTTTAAAGTGGTTGCTGGATGTTGAGAGGCACAAAAATAGTTTCTGCACTATACAAAAGGTTGCAGTAAAAACTCGAGTGAGGGATTCTGTTCTTTGTGCCTTTAACCACTTACTGGTTATATTTTCCTTGTTGGTGCACAGCAGGGAGCTACCTCCGATGGCTATTGTGACTTTGTATCCCAATTATTAATCAATTAATTGAGGGACGAAGGGATACTTGAAATATTCTGAGGTGTAGTGAAGAACTGGATTACTATATTAGTAGTGGTTGGAGGTAGGGGACATAGGAAAGTGGCCTTCATTACTTCTGCTCATCTTTCTTTGTTCCTCTTCTAATTGTTCTGTATCATTAAAAACCTTTGTTTATTGTTATTCTTTTAAATTTGTAAGTAAATAACAGTTAAATAGCTGATCTGTTATGTAAGGGTGAATATAGCTAGTGCCCTTACATTAGATGAACGCCAGTGGTTATTGCATTGTTGAATGAAGCACTGTGCTTCATGAAGGCAGTCCAGCTCTAAAGCAAAGTTGGGCTGCGTAGACAGCTGTGAATGAACTGCCCACACTACTTGACTACAGATGCTCTTAACGTTGAAAGCTGAAATCTTCAAACCTGAACAGCTCAGAATTTGCCACAGCTGTCTTCTGGACTTCTAAGCAGAAAGAAATACTTTGCACAGAGTTCACATTGTCTAGAACTGAAGAGGCGACAATTACATTTCCAGCACTGTAAGTGAGATAAAAATCATAGTAAGCTTAAAAAAAAGACAGCCTGGTTTGTTTTATTAAAATATTCCTGTGTGGATTGACTCAGATTTGGGGAGCTTTCAAGATTCTCCTTTTCCTGTTACACCATCATAGTCTCAAACTGAAACTGCCTTTTGTAGTTGTCCACAAGAAGCGTACTACGTGAGTGTAGCTTAGCAGAGTCTTTAGTTACCTAAATTTTGGTCATGATTTTTTTAATGAAGGTTGGTAGATACTGTAGCTGCTATCCATTCTTTCCCGTAGTGATTTTTTTAGTTTGTTCTTTAAAGAGGTGGGCTACTGGCTCAGAGATTCCCCTTCTATGTGCATGTATAAATATATAAGATACTATACTCAGGGTTGTTTTTTTTCTTATTTTTTTTTTTAGCGGATATAGCTCAGAGATACAGGATAAGCAAATACCCAACACTGAAGCTCTTCCGGAATGGAATGATGATGAAGAGAGAATACAGGGGCCAGAGGTCTGTGACAGCAATAGCAGATTATATCAGGCAGCAGAAGAGCAATCCTATTCGGGAGGTCCAGGATTTGGAAGAAATTAATGCTGCTGATGTAAGTATTTTGATTTTCTTCCTCCTAAATATGTTTGTGTTTTGTTTTTTGTTGAACAAGGGAAAGATAATGTACTTGAAGTACATGTTCAATACTTCGGAAATTTTCCATTCAGAAATATTGAGTGACTTTTTGAATGAGCTGTAAAAAAAAAAATAAATAAATTATTCCAGTATTAGGAATTATTCCAATATAATAACTCTTCCAACCACATGCGTTTTGTTACTGTAACACCACTACTACTTGCTTCACTTTCAGTCACTTGGAAGGAATTGTATCTTGTATTTGACAAGGTGATACTTTGAATGTTTCTCACTGGAAAAATATTCATAGTAATGCTTCTGAATAGTCTGTATTAATACACATCATCTGACTGCAATAAAAAATATTTTATACAGTTGACTGTTGAATGAACAGCGTTTCTGTATTTAATATAATTAGGGAATATTGATAGTTTCTGATAATTTGAGAACTTACAATGTAACCTTTGCTTTTACAGCGTAGTAGAAGAAATATCATTGGATACTTCGAGCAAAAGGACTCTGACAATTACAGAACTTTTGAAAGAGTAGCGAATATTTTGCATGATGATTGTGTATTCCTGTCTGCCTTTGGGTAAGTTTTTTTAAATGCTTCGACTGCATGACTTCATTACTGAAATTATGTTAATGAACTGTGTATGGCTTAATTAAATGGACTTCTTTTAATGATTTCAGTGTGGTATAACTGAAGAAACTGTAGGCATCCTCAGATAAATGCACTGAGAAAAGTGTAGGAGGAGGAGGAAGAAAACTCTAGTCTTAATGCTTGTTGTGAAATCTAACTGATTTACCTCCTCTTCCTTTTTGTAGCTCTTTCTCAATTATTTTAAATGTAACTGGGAAGGTTTTAGGGGAGATTGCTGGGCAGTTGTGTTGCAAAACTGCTTCGTTGCAGGGGAATAAGTAAGGAAGAGATGTGAAAGTTTTTGGCAGAAACTTTATCACTTTTGTAGCTTTACTGACTGATTCTATTTTACAATCTTTTTTTTCTTTACAATATTACCATTTTCATAGTCTTTTTTTTGTATTTTTTTCCCTTTTTTTTTCCCTTGTAAAGAGTAATTCAGGAGTTTCTTGCTTGTTTCCTCTTGGGTTTGGGGAAAAAATGCCTGATTTCTGTGTCTGGGTCTGTTTCATGCAAGTTTTATGTCGCTGCACATGTTAACAGCTTAGAAAGGCAATTGTACTGATGAGCTACGTGGTGCTAGCCTGGAACCAACCTTAAGAAATTCAAATTTCTCCTTGTTGTACAGATTTACACCAATGTTTAAAATATTAAAAGATATTCACTGGGGAAAGCAGAATAAATTGGGAGTGAATGATTCTCTTTTTAAGTAGCATAATAAAATGCAATTATAGACTCTTTCTGCAGTGTTTAATATGCCAGCAGCAACCAATTTAAAGTGATTGGGCATTAATGTGAATGCAGTGGTTTGTAGTCCACCCACAGTTGCAAGATCAGGAATTTGTATGGATTATACTAGCTTTTATACCACATACAGTTGCCCTAAGGGTTTTTTTTGAATTGGATGTAGTGAATGAAGAATAGTGAAGCAACTGGATAAAGGGAGAATATTTCATCTGTCTGAAGAAAAATTTGTGTCAGTCTCTTATGCCTCTTGAAGTCTTTTTTGTAAAAGTCTTGGAGGGAAAGAGGGGAGCGTTTGTAACACACAGGAGTACAGGTGGCTTTGCTTTATTCCACCTCCTAATTAGATACCCTGTGACTGGGCCAACAGTCTTGGCCATGGGAGAATAATTGCATCTTGTGCAACTGATGTTGATCTGTCAGTCTCATCCCAAAGAAGTGGCCATTATCTCAAGCATGTTTTCTGACAGCTGCATCCATTCTGGTTCTCAGGGCAGCCAGTCTGAGTTACTAACGGAATTTGGAATTGACCCCCTCAAATGACTTTTATCATTTACTTCAGAAATGCCTTAAAAAAAAAAAAAGAATAATTAGAAAGGTAACAGCACTTCTAAGGTTTTCTCCCTTATTGTTCGAATCTGTTAGTCTTTGGCTTGCTGTTTGTCAGCCTGGTACAATGAGCAGTAGTCTCCCAGCACTCAGTTGTTAGCATTTAATTGTTGGATGCTGTTCTTGAAGTAGAGGCTGCTTTTTATTTATTTGTTTTTCCTTTGTATATAGGCAGTAGGCAAACATCGTGGAACAGATCAGAGTTTGGTCGTTTGTAACCTGCCCTTGTTACTTAAGATCCTGCAAACAGGCTTGTTGTTTCTGACTTGACCAGCCTTGTTTCTGTTCCCTTTCTAGCCTGGAGCCGTTAGGGTGTTAAAGTGAAGCCTTCCAGACAGCAGTCCTGGAAACTTAAGTGTTTTCATCTCTGAGAGGCTGCAGCTCTCAAGCTTCCTAAAAAATAATGTGCAAAAAGACTTCCAAGGGAGTCTCATTTAAGTGGTTTCTACTGAGATTATAATTAGCAAAGTGTTTCACTGGGCGCTGTCCCTGATCAGTCAGGCTCTTCTGACTCAGCCTCCCAACAAGCCCTAGGAGGGGTTTCTGACTTTGGTATGAACAAAGAGTTTGGCAGGTGTTGTGGAATGGCAGGTATGACAGTAATGTGAGCCATCGTGTTCAAATTTCTAGTAGGTTAAAACTGAAACAGATGAGTTTGGCAGGAAAAAGTAATTCAGTCAAGGTAGAACTGTTCCCTTCTATGTCAAAATCATTCTGGCCTCAGGTAGTTGTAACAGCTAATTTTTAAACTGTATTAGCGCTCTTCCGTTGCAGATCATCTTGATTATTAAAGTTATTCTTAAATCAGCTGATCTTTATACCTCTGTTACAATTTGTGGGGACCACAGAGCAAGGCGAGTGAGAGGAGATTTGTAAGCAGAAGGAGATGGGAGGTATACTGACAAGGAGAGAGACCGGCGCTACTATTTAGAGGTGGAATTACAGTAGGGCAAATCTGAAACGTTCATAGGAGTGAAAAACATGGCTTGGTGTTGTTGTGCTGCAGCATACAGAGTCAAATACAGAAACACAAAACAAGCCACCAAATAGTACGTTTATCTTAAAGGTCTGTGATGAACTGTAGATAACGCAGGGAAGAAAGTGGCCTATCTGAGAACCGTTTTAATTTTAGCAAGCAAATGTTGAGGGGCTGACATGGTTCCAAAAGGTTTACTTTCTAGGTTATTGCTTCAGGGAGAGATGAAACACAAACTGCTGGTGTTTCCATTTCAGTTGTTTTAAAAAAGAGTGTCTTCAGGCATTTAGTATTTTCTTGTCGTGTCCCCACTTCGACTGATTTGTTTCAGACAAGTCACAGTTGCAGCTACTGAAATGGAAGAACACAGAAGAGGACTTTCGGGGGTCTACAACAGGCTTTTACCCTATAGCTCATATTTCCTAACAAAGTATGACAAGTTTATCAGCAGCGATTGGGCAGGGGCTTAAATGTCTTCTCTTTCTTGTTGGCTTGAATGTCTTCTCTTTCTTGTTATTTGGTGAAAGATTGACTGGGATGTGAGTAGTTCACCTCAGTGATAGTGATGATGATTACAAAGAAGCCTAATTTTGTGTTCTCGGAGCAGTCATATCTGGAATACAAAAATGCATTTTAAAATACCCATCTCTAAGCTGGTGAAAATATTGATTGGTGTAACATACTAGGCAAGGCATCTTTTGTACGTGATATGAGAAGGATAACTGGATCAAATCAAGTAAACAAAACATAAGTACTTGGAATTAAGCCTTGTGATGTCTTTCTTTGCTTTGCCTTCCATTTTTTTTCAGAGCTCTGGGAGATTTACTTCCTTCTACAGCAGGATAAATGGAGATTTTACTTTTGTTTTTTTTTCCTCCCTTCCTTCTTAATCAGTCTTCAGCAATGTTTATATTGAGTCCATAGAGGAGCTGCTATAACTGAAGAAGCTGGAACACTTAGCTGAGTTTCCCAGAGGTTGACATGCTTTCCTTCAGTTAAGCTGGCACAGCAAGGCATGGCATCTCTCTGATGTTGCATGCATAGCAGTCCCCATCTTTTTAAGTAAGAGATGATCAGTCCAGGGGTTCGAGGTAGCAGCTTTTGCACTCTGTTGAGGTTGGGATTAAGGAACCACAAAATATATCAGAGGCAAGGGGGAAATTCACCAAGGTGAAATGTTGAGCTGAGTATCTAGGAGGAACTGCATGTATTCTCCGGGCACACGTGTACCATCAGTGGTCAGAAGCCACAGGCTGCATCTTGTGCTGTCCATATTTTCCTCAAAACAGATCTAGTGTGGGCTTGTTTGCTCTCCGCCTCCTCATTAACTGTGCCAGTAGAGTTTAGCAAAGCCCTGCTTTATCAAGGTAGATAAGATGTCAATTTCCAATGTAAACAATGGAACTGGAAGAATAAATACAAACAAAAATCCATTTATCTCTCCTTTCCTTTCTTAAGAAAGTATATTTAATTATTGTGTGTGTTTTTTTTTTTAATTTACAAGATGATATATTAATTCATTAACATTGTTCTCTGCCAATCTCATATCCAAGATTCTACAAGCATTCATCACTTGCACTTTGATGCCTTTACTCCAAACGTCTCATCTTACGGATATGGCTTGCTGCTTCCATTGCTGCCCTCTCACCTAGCCTAAGAATCTGTGGAGTCACTTTACTTTAAAGATCTAGCACTTTCCTCCTTCAAATTTTGAAGGAAAAATGTAGCAAAGATAGCAAATTAAAATATGATTTTTGGTATCAGTTATTTTGTTTGTCTGTACCGAGACATGCTTACTGGTTGGTTTGTTGTAGGGCTATTTCAAAAGCAGAGAGATTTAGCGGAGACAATGTAATCTACAAGCCACCAGGGGTAAGTGTAACTATGTATTTTATTCTGCTGATTTTCTTTATATATGAATATGAACTAACGGAGGCTATATTCAGACCGTTCAGTATGTTGCTGTATCTCTAAACTTTTATTTCATTGCTAAATAGAGTGAATAAGGGTCTAAGGAACTGATGTTTCAGTCAGTGAAAAATCTCAATGTCATTTGTTGCCAATTAAATGTACAAAACCTGTATCTGACATTTTTTATTTCAGTGTCCAGAAGTTGTTTTTTTCCTTAGAAAAGTAGTCAATTTATCTCATATACCTCTATAGGTATATCTCATATATATAGGTATATCTCATATATACCTCTTCATTAAAAAAAAATAGTAAAAATGTTAACAAACATGTTAGCAAACTCCCATAGTTTAACTTGAGGAAGAATTCAGTACAGAGAAAGATCTGCAAGACTTCTTAGAAACATAATATTTGAACGTATGCTCCTTTCTGAAATATGTAGAAAAAAAATGTTGCTTACATAATAAATAAAACAAAAAGAAGAAAAAAGACAACAACATTAGGGGAAAGGAGACTGAAAACCTTTTTCTGCCAAAACACGTTTATAAGTTACAAGGCTTATATGGCATTCCTGAATCAATGTGTGCTTAATCACACCCTCAGCTTAGTAAGCTGTTGTCCTGGTTTCGGCTAGGTGCTGGCCGGGTCAAACTACAACAGCTGTGCTTTACTTGATGTTAACCAAAACTTGAATTACATTTAAAAGTTGGTAGCACTGGATGCTGAATTATAACTACTAGTGAGCAAAGGAAAATTATTATTTATTCATGTCTTTGGCAAAGCAAATGTAAGATACCAATTTCAAGTCGTAGAGGACTTTGTGCCTGGTTTATGTTGTGTTTTTCTTGGTGATTCTTTCTACTTGTCAGCATGAAGGAGCTTAGTATGTGCATTTAGTTTACATCTGATGCAAATGCATGATGGAGGAGTAGGGTAGCATGTACAAAATAGGGTATTTTTTGGTATGGAGATTATTTCTCCACTGGACAGAAGTTAATTCCTCATAGGTTAGCTGAGGAAGTGGAGTTGGTTGCATAAGTGATACAATTATTTGCTTGTATTTCTGTAATGTAGTCTATAGAAGTGTTAGATGCATGGCAGTTGAGTGTGGGCATAAAGGTTGGTATTTAGTATTTGTCTAGACGTTGTCACCTTCTGTCAGGTTGGTAGGAATGTCACTTTTACTGTTTCTCAACTAGTATTTTTCTTTTCAACAGGAAAATGCCCCAGATATGGTATATTTAGGCTCTCTAACCAATTTTGATTTGATTTATGCATGGACACAAGATAAATGTGTACCACTAGTTCGAGAAATTACATTTGAAAATGGGGAGGTAAGAATTTTTTTCTACCTGTCTACTTTTGGGATTTCCTTCTCAAAACCAAAATGTGTCTTTCAGGGTCTTTATTTCATGCCCAACAACCTTCTGCATGCTTTGCTTCTTGCAGAAAATAGTTATCGTGTGACTTTTTCATTGTCCTGGAGCCTTTCAGTTAGACTTGAAGTTCAGTGGAGGCAAATTTATGATCACTTTTTAGTCTGATAGTGTTTAAAAAAAAAAAAAACTATAATCATGCATATAGGTCATATAAAAAGTACCTGGGAACTTGATGAGTGTGGACAGTTGTACACAAAGAGCATACATGTGTAAGAGTATGTGTGTCTATAAGTACATGTGTGTGTAACACCTTGGGGTAGACTGTATTACTCAAGTAAATTGCAAATGTTATACTGATTTGTTTTAAAATCCAGAGAGAAATATTATTCAAGTGCTTTTTGCTTAATACAGCCTTGAAAAAAATGTTTCTAGTCAAGGTAGAAAATACCCATGTGAGCATGTCTGTGACGGTTCAAATGAATAAAGTAGTTGTGAGCCATCGTTTAATTATAATCAGTCAGCTTTTAAAATTTGATGTTAAAGTTAGTAGTAGAAAAATGTTACTGTGTTAGCCACTTCGGTGAGTCATAACCAAAAACATGATGGTTTTTGTCAATATATTTAAGCACTGATACCTTCTTAATGTTTTTAGGTTCGCATGTCCTTTTCCTTGGCCTTTGCTTTTAGCTGTAATTCATAAAGTGGGATTGGGGGCATGCATTTAAACTTTTATTCTAATTATCCTTGTTTTCTTTCAGTGCTTTTCTTTTTCCTTTCATGACTTGCTCTTTTTCACCTATTTCCAGTTCTGTATGATAACTTATTTTGTGAAATAAACAGGAAAAAAAACAATTAGCAAGTTCAAAGCATCTCAGGAGGAGTATTTGTATATAGCCATAGCATCTGCTAGAAACTCTAGGTTTGTAAGGAACTGCAGCGTGTTGTCCATGTTGGATTTGAACCAAAGAATCAGTCGTATGATGGAAGGAGCCGTCGTTCTCAGTTGATACGGGTTCTCAGTTTTTATCCTGAACGTGCACCACATGTAACACTGCTTTTCTGGGCCTGCAGAACACTTGAATTTGCACGAGGGAGGAATAGGGCGGGATGCACAAAACAAGTGAAGTACGACCTTCTAGTCAACGCCGCCAACTTACGTTGGAAAGTTCTTAGTTAAACAAATATTAATCTTCATTCGCAACTCAGACAGTTGCCACGTAAAAGATACCACATGCCATTGTGCTTAGACCTGTGAGATAGATTTTCAGTGTACTTTTCCCATGGCGAAATCGGATTTTTGAGCCTTAGAAGCCAAGGTTCATCGCTGTCCGTCTGTATCACGGTGTCTTGGCTTTTCTGGTTGTTCTTGCAACCTTCAATTCCCGTTTACTTAGGCAAATATTTTCAATTCCAACCTGATGTTTTGCCTGGCAACTTTGTTGAAAAATTTCAGTGTTGCTGTTACCCAAACAAACGTGCTAAAATTGAGATCTCTGCCTGCTGAAATTGCATAGTAGTTAAATAGCTTCTTAATATATGCTGCACAGTCCTACAGAGTGAAGCTAGGGAGTGGCTTAGGCTGTGTTTATGGTACCAGAATGCTTCAGTATGACTGCAACAATCTCTACTGTAAATGATAAATGAAAAATGAGTGAGCAAAGGTGATTAGTGGTTATTTTAGCAATGGGTTGGGAAGCTTCTGTTTCGCCAAGAGCACTGAAATTATGAGGATTTTTGGAATCTGCTGTTAAAAGACTGAGCTTTGACTCGATTTGCTGGCTTGCTTGAAAGGAGCTGATGGCTATTTCATGTCCACCATGAAACTGGCCGCGTGCTGATAGGGAAGGCTTTTCTTCCAACTTGCTGCAGATTGAAAGTATCTGAAGAAACTGTTCTTGGCGGCAGAAGTGCTGTCAAGTGCTGTCTTTCTCAAAAAGCATAGACTTTATTCAGATACGGAATGGAAACAAAGAAAAAGCAGCGCTTACTTGTATGCCAAGTTGTGCAAATGAAAGGTGAGGTTGTAGGCATCTTCTTTGGTAAAGGTCTGTTTCTTCAATTGGTCTCTAGTAAATTGAACCAATTTAATTGACTCAAAATGACTTCTGAAGCAAGCAAATGTGCGCAGTTTGTGTTTTATTTTGGTTTTGAATGAAAGAAAATTCCCGAGTAAAATATTTCAGGAGTTCATGCTATTACCTGTCCCTGGAGAGGGATCTTTAGAAGGTGCTTGGGCTTCAAGAATACATTCCTACAAGGAACGAAAGCTTGCCTGTCCAACAAAGATTTTCATTTGTTTCTCACCTTTAGTAATGCATCAGCATGTGAGTTCCGTAACGATGCTTTATGCAGTTGACCAGCCAGGACACGCTCATTGGCAAAAGAGTAGTGCTTGGTTGTAAATGGCACAGCCATGTCATTAGCTTCTGCTTTTATTTTCCTTAAGGATGGAGATAATTAAAGATACCTTTTTGTTGAGTTTCGTTAAGAAAGCACCAACGTAGGCTGTGAACCGAGCTAGGACAGGGTTCAGTATACACACTCAGCTTTCAATAAATGAACGTTTAATACCATGCTATTCAGGCCTTAGTGCTGTTTCTATGAAAATGTCTGATAATTGGGCTATTTCTTTGGAGCAAGTATTCCAATATACGCCTCTCTTCCTAAAATGTTAGTAATGAAATACTTCTATCTTTATCTGCCACGTATGATAAGTGGGAAAGAAACAGAGTTACCTGTGAAAATCGGGTGTCTCAGATGAAAGGTCAACAGTTAATGTCCTTAGTCATGGTTTTTTTCTGGTGTTTCTAAAGCAGAAATCTCGCTGACTTAGGAAACTGCTGGAATCACGTAAGTGTATTTAGGAAATGGAAGAGATGAAACTTGTCTTCTCTTTTCTGTGTAGGAACTGACAGAAGAAGGCCTTCCTTTTCTCATACTTTTCCACATGAAGGATGACTTGGAGAGTTTAGAGAAATTCCAACAGGAGGTTGCACGGCAGTTAATAAGTGAAAAAGGTTTGTATCAACTCCTTATTACTACAGCTTTTTTTCAGATGAAATCAATGTAGAATGGAAGCAAAGGTCAAGGAGAATCCTACTTCTGTGTGCATCTTGATGGTGAGGATTGATTCCTCTAGAAGTGATTAAAGTTGAAACAACTTAGTATTAAGGAACTATTTCAAAATTGTTAGTGTCTCAGTGCTTTCATACAGTTTGAGAGGGCATTAAAACAAAAATTCAGCTTGTGTTGTAGCCAAAAACACTTTCAGAAAAGGTGTTATTTTAGTGTGCCTGGTTATGTAAATTTGTTTTCAAGTTTTATATGTTGTATCTATTTGGTATCTCCCGCTTTGTACTACTGTTTATGAAAAAACTTAGAGTAGGATTCAGGATAATTAAAATAAATGAATTTTAACATGGATTTTTCTCTGCTCACAATTTTAAGGTACAATAAACTTCCTCCATGCTGACTGTGACAAATTCAGGCACCCCCTCCTCCACATTCAGAAGACTCCAGCAGACTGTCCGGTTATTGCTATCGACAGCTTTAGGCACATGTATGTTTTTCCAGACTTCAGCGACCTGTCGTAAGTATTCCTCCCTGTGCATGTTATTTTTTCTGTTGAGAAGAACAAAGGAAAACACATGCGTATGTTTTAAATAGGTTTTCAATAGGAAGACCAATAAATCTGGGATAAGTAAAGCTGCCTGCATCCAAGCCAGTTTAAGAGTATTAAGTTGATGTGACTGTGTTTGTGATGCATTTGTTTAAATTGAGTTCATTGCTTTTATTTTAGAAGAGAATCTCACGTTAAGTTTTTAGAAGGCTGCTGCTCTTTCAAAGGTTTGCTATTTTCCTTAATACTGAAGTATTTGCAACCTGGCGTGGTACTTTTAGTGCCATTGCTCTAGATGTAGCAATTAACTTGAAAAGCGTTAAAATAACACACAGAACGTCTAACTGCTGTTATGCAATGATTCCTGTAAATACCCCGGGTAAGAAGCCTGTTGGTTTGGTTTTTCCTGCTCTGCGATCCCAAGCTTCCTGTGTTAGTCTAGCCTGGAATGGTGGCAGAGAAATCCTTATTGCCTGGGTTTCTGAAGTTTTCAAAGTGCAGTGTGTAGAAGAGTTGATCAGTGGCAGATTACCTCAATAAAATCTACGAGAGAGAAGTGCTGGGGTGCTTAAGTGAAATACCACTTTGATAATTCCTCCTTACATCAGCCTGTCTTTTCATACTGTGCTGCCTTGAAAGCAGTCATAGGAAGCAGATGTTTAGTTTCTCCAGTTCTGAGGAGTGAAGATACGTACACAACTTCAGGGACCTGAAGAAATCTTCAAGTTTTTGTCTTCAGGTTGTGTTAAATTCTATTTTGTCTCAAGGGAGATACCTCCATATACACTGCTTGCTAAGTCCTGGTTATGGTTCTAGGCTTTGAGACTTCAGTTTTTGTCCATTCTTGCTCTTAAAATTCAGAGTATTTTGATTATAATTTGTTTTGGTCAAAGCCAAGAACTCAAAGCTCAGACTGAACATGAAACGTCAACATAACCTTGTCTAATTCTGCCATTCCAGCAGGCATTTCCATACCCGACGTGTTTACGTTTGGAAGGAGAGTTGAAACCCACCTTTTCCCCTTAATTCTCCACAGGCTAGAAGTGTAGTCCGTTGATTTATTTTGTAACAGCAACTGTAATAGTGCCTTTCAACTATCTAAAGCCATGCATGTTGAAATTCATAGCGATTATTTTGCTCCTCCTGTTCCCATTTCTTTGAAAGAAGATCGTGTTCACTGCATGTGTCAGTGCTTTTTTTTAAAAAAAAAAAAGTGTGATTTGCATTTTGAAAGCACTCTTTTCATTGTCACTTTGAAAACAGTCCTAAAATAAATAATTTTCTCTTACAGAGGGGTAATAGAGATGTTTAGTTTAGACTTTCACGTTACGTGTTTTACACGTTCTGTTTCTGTGGAACACGATCTGAATAATGACAGCTACCTGCCTGTTTGTATACCAGTTGTTACGTACCAATGAAGGTGAGAGAGATGTCAGGATTGGAGACAGTTGCTTGGAGATGAGTAATTATTCAGTCTGGCTCTGGGAGATTGAGCTGATATGTAGAAGTACGTAATAAACAGTTTGGAAACAAAGAGTGCTTGGAGATCATTTAAGATGTTAATGCTAAGACTTTTCTTTACCTGGGAGGATTTCTCCCATTTTAGTACATTTTTCTGGTCTTTTTTTTTATCCCCCCCGACTTTCCTTTCTTGTAATCTCACTGCTGCCACCAACCTGTAGGGTTTGGATACCCACACTTTGATTTCCTCGACCGGTATTGCAGCTATTCTCTTTTAGAGAGTTGTGATTTGGAGACCAGGCGCTTCAGAGGCAAATCAGACCTTCAGCCAGCATTTGCTCCTCCTCCTTTGGCCACCTGGCCCTTTTCATCCTGCTGGTGCAGGTTGGAGGTGGTAACAGAGACTGCTCAACAAATCAGCCGGAGATTTTCAGAGAGAACTGGGGAGCCACGAGGGGCTGTAGACACCAAATGCCCTTGCTGCGTTAGGGGAGGAGAAGAGGTTGGAGAGGAATGTCTTCAGCAGCGTGGCTGACCCGTAGGCTCCTAGGAGCCCAAGGAGCGGCGATTCTGCTGTCTGTACAACCGGGCTGGAACGAACACCCTTCCCTACCTCAGTGCTAATTCCTGATCCTGCTTGGGAAGGGAAGAGGTCCCTCAAAGTGCCACCGTGCTACCGCTTAGCTGCAGTTAGCGGCACTGCTGCGCTGATACCCGCCGACTCGACCTTACGCTACTTGTTGGCCGTAGGGTTGAATAATGATCTGGAATACAGCTGGTAGCCAGCCTCACCCCACTTCGTCCCGCTTTCCTAATCGGCCTCGTGAAAGACTCCCTACAAAACCCGTCTCCATCTTTTAGCTGTCTTTTGATTGCACGTGCGCTGCTCGTGTTGATTTTTTTTAATCTCATCTCTGCTTATTAGATCAACTCCTCCTTTTAAGCTTTTTAGTCTATTTGACATCTCGCAGATAAAATTGGACGCTGTAGTTTAGCGCGTTTGCTGTGGGTGACAGTAGATGATTTCAGATTAGATTTAAATTGATATCCTCTTAGTGCTTATCTCTAGTGTATATGCAGTTACTCAGGCAGTGGAGAACCTTTCAAAGCTGTTTTGTCAATACTGCTACCCAACTGTCATTTGTATCTGTAAACTGTGCACTTGGAGCCTGCTGTTCTCCCTTACATTACGGCTAGTGGGGAGCTGAAGTGAGTATACAATGAAGTTATTGGCTAGTGCAACGCGGTGGGAGTTATTGAAAAGATGAAATACTTGCTGTGTTCTCCAGAGACGGTGGAAAGAAAAAGAAGCTGGTAGGATACCTTAACAAACCCTTTGCTTTCTGTCCTGGGCTAAGCGCTTGAAAGTGAACATAGCGTGCCGGATGAACACGAGTTGGCTGCTCTAAGCAGTACACTTTGTCTTCTGTGTTTGGACTTAACTTCTAATAAACGTGTGGGTGTTTGTTTAATTTGTTCCAGAGTTCCAGGTAAACTGAAGCAATTTGTACTAGACTTGCATTCTGGAAAATTGCATAGAGAGTTTCATCACGGCCCTGATCCAACTGATGTAGCACCTGGTCAGGTAAGGTTACAACAAATACATGTCATTTGGCCCGTTAATGAAGACTTTTTTTCTCTTTGTCATAGCTGTACTTTTGTTCTGAAGGAGGAATCTGTTACAGAAACATAATGTTGCCATTTCTGCTGCGCTCTTTCTTTAAAAGCTTCCCTTGGTTAAAGGGAGGGAGAGCAGTAGGGGGAAATACACTACCTATTTGCCTTGTGTAAAGGAAGAGTGTAAGAATATCTGTTCTCTCCACTGAAAGCTGCTGGGCCAGACAACTGTTTTGAGCTTATAAAGCTGCTCTCATGTTCTCATTTGATTTTCAGCAGGGAAAACTGATATTTATATTTATAGGTATAAAACCATAAATGCTTTGTAGCCCACATAACGTACTGAGAGGGTGCTCCTAAGGGGAAACATCGCTTGTTGTATTTATTGACTTGTAGTCACCAGTCCAAGCAGGAGGCAGATTATTAGAGCATCAACTAAGGAGTGAAGAGTGGTAATGGGGCTTATAACTTTTATTAATACAGATAAAAAGTGGCAATAATAGTATTCACAGACTGCAGTTGTCAGTGCAGATTCCTTACTATTTTTCTTAAAGATGATTGTACTCTATATTTCCATGCATGGCAGCCACTCCTGGGATCTCTTCAGGAACATAACTTCCAGATCCTTCTTCAGACAAAACTCAGGAGCACCTCAGGGTTTAGCTTTATCCAGTAGGCAGAAAAGAAAGGACTTTTCTAGCTCTGATTCCCTCAGCTCAGCCCAGTCTGTCTTACTCAGTCTTGAGTCTTCATGATACACCCCCTCTGCTCATGCACTTGGTGTCATGCTGAAAAGTGCAAATGTAAGTCTGTCAGGCAGCCTTCTCGTTACCTCAGAGCCTATCTAAAGAAATAGGTGTCTCGTCTCTCAGAGGAGACCCTTTCCCCTTGTATTGGGGTGCCTTGGGATAGTGATAGGACAAGGAGTGATGGTTTTAAACTAAAAGAGGAGAGATTTAGAGATGTTAGGAGGAAACTTTTCACTCAGAGGGTGGTGATGCACCGGCACAGGCTGCCCAGAGAAGCTGTGGGTGCCCCATCCCTGGAAGTGCTCAAGGCCAGGCTGGATGGGGCTTTGGGCAACCTGAGCTAGTGGGTGGCATCCCTGCCCCTGGCAGGGGGGTTGGAGTTGGATGGTCTTTAAGGTCCCTTGCAACCCAAGCCGTTCTGTGATGCTACGAAAAGCCTGCAGATTTCTGAGTCAGGAATTGTTCCCAGCGCTCTGTGGGTGACTGGCCCCAAGGTGTGGTTGGGAGCAACTGGCCTCAGAACAGCGGCCGGCATTGGTGATGCTGAAATAAGCTGAGCCCCTGCTGTCCTAACAGTTACCTTACCAGCGCGGCACGTTGGGTGTGGAATAGGAGATGGGGAAGGTTGCCCACGGCACGGAGAATGACAGCTTTTGACCGTTGTGATGATTGGCTGCGGAAACATGAGGGCTGAATTTTCCCCCTCTTAGTTCATTTAACCGGTAACTTCCAGTGTTTCCCAGGAATTCAGTGAGCAACTCGAATTCAGGTCAGTGGGAGGAGCTGGAGGAAATGGTGTCAAGCAGAGCAGGAGTCTGAGACACAGGCCAGTCTAGCTTGGGGCTAGACATACTTGGAGGCCAGTACAACGTGGAGCAAGTTTGGCCAGGGAGGGAGGAAGCCTGCTGATTTCCTGGATTCTGCCGCACATCTGGGCAGGGGCTCGATGCCGGGAGCTGCACGCTGGCTCTCGTGCGCATTTTCCAAGGGAGGATGGGGACACGATCTGGGCTCCTAGCTTTGTTTACGTTCCCGTCTCTATATGGCATCCTGCCATCTTGTGGAAGATGTGTATGCCTGTGCAATGGAAACGCTGGGTGGAAATTAAGCTGGAGCTTGCTCTCCTAAGTCATACATGTCCCTTGGCTTGCATGCGGGTTTCATTTTTTTGGTTTTCACAGGAAATTACTTCTAAAATACTTGGGTGGTGATTGTACTTATGCCCTGGTATCTCAAGCACAAACACACAGACCAAAATACCTTCAAAGCAAGTAGTAGACACTGAAACAAATCTACAACAGGGTGCATTTGAAAGTCTTTTAAGTCACTTGTACAGAAACTTACGTGATGGCAGTTACCTTCCAGATCTGCTTACAAAAGAAATGTCCTTAAATGAAATGTCCTTAACCGATGGTACTTAATTTATGTCTGGATGTGTATTTACCTACTTGGGACTTCCAGTCTGCCTCCAAAACAATACTAATAACTGAAGCAAAGCTCAGTCTGTGAGAATGCTGGCTATTTGCGCACTCCTGTAACTGTCAGAAGCTCATTTAATGGAGGCAATTGATGATAAAAGTGTCTAACGAGCGACTTTTGCGGTTTGTTCTGTTTTTCAGCCAATTCAGGATTTAGCGAGCAGCCCACCAGAGAGTTCATTCCAGAAGCTGGCACCCAGTGAACATAGGTACACCTTATTGAGGGAAAAAGATGAACTTTAAAAACTTGAAATGATCTTGCAAGCCTTTCAGACAGCAGCATTGACTTCTGTGTGGTGGAAATAGTAAACCTATATTTTCATAATTCTATGTGTATTTTTATTTTGAATAAACTGAAAAATAATTTTTTTCTCCCCAGGCTTGTAAATACATTTGTTTGGTGGGTCATTCTGTACAGCATCTTCCAAACAGTACGTTCCTAATGCTAGAGTAAAATACCAGAGACCCATCCAGACTCTTGATCTAACTCTGTTCTGTAAAACTTTTATAATCCAAATGAAGGTATCCTTGCCAGAGACATGCTGTTAACTTGCACTATCCCATTAAATAGGACTTTTGGGTTGTTTTCTGTGTAATCTTGGTAGTATGTGCTTTCTCTTCTTCTTCATGTGAACAGCTATCCTGGTAATCTCTTTCTTTGTCACATTTTTCTCCAACTTAAGAGGCTCTTCTATTCTGGATACTTGGGAAGGGAATAAATTAAAGTTTTACAGAATCTCGTGTGGTGCTTTACTGGGTGTAAACGGTCGAGCAATTAAACAGTTCTGGCTAGTGACCAAGCGAGGAAAGGAACAGCCGTAATGCTGATGGCTGTGTTTCGGATGATAGGGCTGCACTGACCTGCTCGGGTTTCCTGGAATTGACTGCCCTGTTCGCATAACTGTGTTAAAGGAACACAGATGTTACAAACCCTTCGAAGCAGGAGGGGACTAGGAGAGAACTGCTGTCTTCTTTTGTCAGTCTTAAATGTCTGATAGGTCATTTAAGACACAACGCCAGGCAAGTGTTACGACAGTGTTCCTGGCAGATGTTTACCTGCTACACCACCCTTCCAAACTGTTTTACTCCCGTGTGGCTTTTGCCTTATTTACTGCATATTCTGGATTCTTGCTCGGCTATTTGAGAAGAGCCACGTGGCCCTGTGCAGCTGTGCCAAAAGCTGATCCCAACAGAGCCGGCTCAGTGGAGCACCCGCAGCCTCGGTTTCTTGGGGGGATTCTGCAGACAGGTGCTAGCGCTGACCAGCACTAAGATACAGCTGAGCAGATGCAGAGCTGGTAGCTGCAAGGGTAGTAGTGCAAGGCTGTGTAGGAGCTTTTAGTTTGTTTCATTCCAAATCGAGCGCCTGTGGCAGTTGAGTCACACCACCTTCCCCTTGGAATCCAAAGGTGGCAGCAGGGGAAGGGTTTTAAGGCTGCCACTTGTCACCTGCTGCAGGCGCTGCTTACGGAACTGAGTTGTGAAGGCATCTGAAAGCAGTCCGTTCCCACATGGTGCCTTAAAGCGCTCATCTTAATCCTTCGAGTTTCCTCTTTTCCCTTTGGGTTCTTTCTCATGAGTGCTGTTGGGTGGAAGACAACTGAACTTCTTCCTAGAGATGTTACTTGAGCATGCGATCAGCGGTCCAAGGGCTGGTGCTTTCAGCTGGGTAGTTAAAGATGTGCCACCTGCAGCCCCCTTTCTTAATCCATGCTTGCTTTTCTGAGTGAGGCCTTGTTCCTACAGCTTAGGCATCTCTGCATCAGGTCGGCAGGGAGATGGGTGTTTTTTTTCATTGTGTGTTTGTTGGAGTCGGACCAGATTCTCCTGGGTTCTTGATAACCGTTGACCTGGACGCACTGCTGACTTCCAAGCGGTTTTTCTGTTTGCAAGCAGAAGGCTGAACGGCTAAAGTCTGCTGGTGTTTAACAGGGTGGTCAGCATCGCTTCAGCTGTTGAAGGATCTGATGATACGGAGACTTTATGCAGGTAGAGCATGTCGCGCAGGGAGTGCTGGACAAAATGGGAGCTTTTCAAACGGAGCCCCTCCGTTCCCGATCATGTGCAGCACTGCTGTTACCCATGCGGTGCTCAGCTAACCACCCCCTTAATGCTCCGCCAGGCTATCAGGGGAAGCTGTCAAATAACATTAGGGCTATCCCCACACGGAACAAAATCATTCCAAATTCTTTCTTTAATTAAACTCCAGGAGTCGATTTCAGTACCAGTTACTGGATGCCTGAGACACTTCAGGAACTTGTGTTAATTTCAGTCAACGTAAATACTTTAATAGCTGAAGCTTGTTTTTGGTAACTCAGTACAGGATCCCTAAACGTTAGTAACATAATTCTCTCAATAATAGAAAATTTCTGAAGGATTAAGCTTTTAGATGCTGAAAGGAAATAAAAAGTGACGTTATAAATAAATGCTACACAGTCTGATAGGCAAAAACTTTTATTTGCTCTGAAAGAATTGTGTATATTTTGCATATCTTCTGACTAACATCCCTAGCCATCTAAATGCTAGTTTGGTTACTCAGATGCCCGTATTTTTTTCACATATGTAAATAGCCCATCTACTTTAAAAATCACGGCTTAAATAGCAGCCTCCCAAGTTTAGTGTGTACACAATGTTTTTAAATGGCTTCCTTAAAGACGCAAGGAGGAAGAATAGTTTTTGTGCTAGATCTCTTATGAGATGAGCCCATACTAAACTGACTCTGTACGAGCTGTAGCAGTAGCTCAGCTCTGGCTTGAGATTGTCCTGGCGTTAGTCCACTTCAGGAGGAGAGGGTGGAGCCTGCAACGTCTCTGATGTGGCTGCTGGCATTTAAATGCACGTGGTTCAGAGACATATCGTAGGAAAGCAGACCTATTTTTTAAAATTATACAAAGAATCAAACATAATTTCTATTTAAGAGCTTCCTTAGTTTCTTCCTTTAACGGTACAAATTACCCATCACAGGAATGAACAGCCATAGTGTGAAGTTGTTACAGACTCGTTAAATGTATTTACATCCGACGCAGACGTGTTTAAAGAAAAGGGTTTTTGCATGACAGGCACAAACGAGCTCGATTACTTGGGTCACGTTTTCCACTCCACTGATTTTACAGATGTAGGCACTGTGGCTTTAACACGTGCAGTTTTGACTACGTTCGTGATTTCTTGTGAAAACTATTCTTGCACACGTTGCTTCCCTGAGCCTCATTCCTACTTCAAATAGACACCGTGCTCTGATGATAGCAATTTCAATCATATTTTAAAAGTCATACAGAAGAACTGTTCAGAAAAAGGTACTTGTGCTGTAACTAACCGTTGCTTACAGTGTCTCTAGGCACAAAAACTTACCATCTGCCATCAGCAGACAGTTCGTTCCAACGATGCCATCAAAGCAGTGGTTAAAAAAGGGAGCTTTTCCTGAAGTATGCTCGGGAACCTTAGCGCTGAACACTGACTCCAGTGTTCACCTAATGAAACAGGACTCGAGCGAGCTTGCAGTGCTCAGGGTGAACTGAACAATCAAAAAATGTAAAGCAGCAGCTTCCCAGCGCGCCTTTCTGTTCCTCCTAGCAGCAGCAGCAGTAGTGTGGGAACTGTCCTGGAAGGATGGAGGTAGGACCAGGTGCTGAACGGGAAGCTCAGGTGAAAATAAAAACAGTAGCACTCCTGTAACAGGAGTTACAGGATCAAACAGCTTCTTAAGCAGCAAAGTGAGGAAGGTAGGATAAACAGTACCTAACCCTATGCAGGCTCCAGAGAACAGCACGTCCTAGAACTCAACTGAAAAGGCTGAGAGGCTGCCCTGCAGTGCAGGAGGGAGCAGAAGTCGCAGAAAAAAGCACTCTGCAGGAGGTGCACAGCTGACCTGATGGGACACGGATTAACTTGTTGTAAAGCAAACACTATTGGGTTGCCGTTTTCAAACTAGTCCCAGGATCTGGTCAGCTGCCAGGGGCACCATTTACCAGGTACCTGGCGGGGCCTCACCGCTTCACCACCCTCTCTCCTGGCACCTAATGGTACCTTTGAGGGATAAAATACCATTGAGGGAGGGGGCCCTGCTGCAGCACCGCCTTCCAGTGAAGCTACTTCGCTCTCTCAGCAGAGCGCTGCTGGTGCCAGACTAAGAGAACTGAGAGCAGCATCTGGCCAGGAGCACTGCTGCAGCAAGCCAAGGCTTCTGGCTCAGAAGGGTTAGGGTTTGGCACTCTGTTCCGTCTGCAGGGCTCTTGAGACGTGCCGAAGAGCCATGGAAAAATGAGTATTCTGTGGTGGCAGTCCTCAGTGGTTGCTTCTGAGGCTAAGAGTGAACTACACTTGAACAAATGGGGAGTTTACAAATTAAAAAAAATAAATGAAAATGGGAAAAACTGATGATGGTGCTGCTGAGCTGAGCTGACTGATTCAGACAGATGCTGGCTATACACATATTCTTCTCCACCTTGCTCACCCAGCATTTTAACCTTACTCGATAGCACCTAATGCTTCCCTGTGCAGGTTTTGAACAGGCACACACAGGAGGCGTTTGGGAATTCTGATAAAGGAAAGTAAATTTTGAAGTCCTCTGAACATGAAAGATGGATGAGAGCTTATTTCCCTGTCGCTGGAGGACAGGCATTCGAATAAAATATAATTATAACAATCTAATTACAATACCAGCTCCAGCTGCTGGGCGGTGTTCATGAGAAAGCACTGGGGTTTTCCCAGTCTCTCCCTCAGTACCGTCTGAAAGGTGTTTTGTGCAAATCGGCACGAAACACCTGTCATCCGTCGTTACAGCTGTGCATGTATCTCACCTAAGGATTCTGTAATTAAAAGAAGTTACCCAGGTAATTCTTAAAAGACTGGTGTTACTTATCACATCTGAAAAGAGGAAGCTCCGAAGTTCTGATGTTACCCACATTAACAGTACTGCTGGCAAAATTTCACACAGCTCAGCCTCGTATTTAAAGCGTAAGGCTGCAAGTCTGTCATTAGCACGGCCACTACGCTTCTGTTCCTAGTCGTGATGAATCTATACTTCAGCTGGATTTTTTGGCTCTTTGGCAAGAAAGCTCCGGACAGCTGGAAGAGACCTGCTCAATCAGTTTTTGTTTTCTTCTCTGTATCAATTTTCCACCTGTGAAGCCCAAAATCCCACCACCAAGTGCAGCTGCAATTCCTGCCACTTTGAAGCCTGCAAGGAGCCCAATAGGACCCCCCACCACGCCACCGATGACAGCACCTGCCACAGGCAGAGCTGCCAGCTTGTATTTTGCAGCCTGTAAAGAAAGAGAGGGGAAAAAAAAAGAAAAAGAATTAGGATGCTTGCCTGTTGTGCTGTGCATTTTTCCATTCATCGCTCTTGGCAATGAGTTGAATGCTCAGTGATAAATACACTCTAAAAATTAGTATTAAAAAAATGATCTACTATGCCACGTGTACGTACCAGAAACCAATTCAGAAGAGCTCTTGTATGCATTTGAGCACCAGACCTCTTGACGTGCTACTGGCCGGTTACATGTACTACTTATTACCTTACCTCCATCATTACATCCAACGAGAAACTGAGCAAATGCTCAGCCTTTTCAATAAGAAGCCTAAGTACAGGCGTGTGGCTTATTAGGAGCTCTCACTGACATCATATAAATTGAAATTGCATGGCATCATCAGCCTGTTGTCCCACATTGGTTTGATTCTTGGGAGCCAATCGTTCTGGTGCACCAAAGTAGCATCAGAATATCATGTAATGTGACTTGCAGAACGAAGAAAAAAAAAGGTATTTTCTAGTAGCTTGGATGTGATAGAAAATTACAAAAGGGATTGATTTTTTTTTCCCTGCTACCTGTGGGCCATTTCTTCCTTATTTCCTTAATTGCTGGCTCCCTCAGCATTAAAGACGGCAGATCAATGGGGTTAATACAGAGGATTGCTGGGAGGCAGAGTACCATTGATTCACCAGCAGGAGCAGATCCCTACCTTCCTCAAGTTTTTGGTTCCCTCTTCAGTATTCACAGCAGCGCTGTTGACATGGTCTTCAATCCTGTCAATCTTCTCCTGCTGAGACTAGATGCAAAGGAATTATGAGTGAGGTAGCCTGCTGGGAAGCAGCAGTGAGCCAATACACACCATTTTAATGCCTGTAATCAGGGCCCCACAGCCGCTTTCATCTGCCACACACTGTAGCCATGCAGCCTTAATGGTGGTTCATTAACAGGAGCTGATAAACTGTGCTGAAAATACAAACTTTCTTTTAAAAAAAGAAAAAGCTTAACTCTCAAGTAATAATACGGTGCGAATATTACACAACGTGTTGCTACTGTTAGAGAAAACAACCCATAACATATGATTTCCGAATCTTTCCTGTGAATAGATCAACTTGCATTCCAAAGGGCAAAACAATCCAAACTAGCATTTTCGTTTCCTGCTGAGCTTCATGTTAAAATATATATAGATGGATAGATAGATAGATAGCATTTGTAAGATCAGTGCCAATTCCAGCGTACAAAGCAGTATACAAATACCAGGAAATCTAAATAGAAATATTTAAGTATGACACAAAATATTGACTTAATTTTACAAATACAATAGTGACGACAGAAAATAATACTTGCTGCTACTGCTGTCTGTGTCACTGTTCTTTCACTTTAAAAAAATCCTACATCCATCCTTTCTCAAAACGCAGTCAGATTCCCCTGCAGTTTCCCTCAGAAAACAGG
This sequence comes from Heteronetta atricapilla, assembly GCA_011075105.1. Lineage (NCBI taxonomy): Eukaryota > Metazoa > Chordata > Aves > Anseriformes > Anatidae > Heteronetta > Heteronetta atricapilla. Next base: position 95,535,424 of record CM021732.1, read on the forward strand.
GTCTTGTGGTTTTCTTTGTTCTTATTTTAATCTCAGCAGTACTCAGGCTATTTTATGCTACAAAATAACGAGACAACTAATGTTCACCTTCAATAAAAGGCATTCGGAACTTTTTCTTCTTTCTAATTCAGAAACTGCTGAGACCAGCTTTGGTATCTTCATCTACCATCTAATCCACGCCATCAAACACTTGAGGCACTTGCTAGTAGAGCTAATGTTGGTTCTGTGCAAAGCCCACTCCTGGAACAGGCTTCTAAATAATAATAATAATAAAAAAATCCCTTTCCAGCCTAACAAACCATGTATGTGAAGTAGGTTTGGCAGAAGGGATATCTCATATATCTCACCTAACCGAACAGCAAGGAGATTACACAACTCTCCTGGCAGATGAGAACTGTCTGTTTAAATTCCTCTTAGCAAAGGAATAATTAAACATCGAGAACTACCTGGGGGTGACCAAGATGCAAACCATCTGAAAGCCACGTTTGTAAAGGTAAAGAAAGGGTATGACGGTGAGAGAATCTTCAGACTTTTCCCAGTACTCCCAGTTCAGAGATTAAAAGTTCCTGGAAAGCATCCAACCCGTGCAGTGAAGTCTGTTGAAGTCTGTCCTCATGATTACAATTAGTAATGTTAAGAATGAATGGGCACTGCAGCGTTTCCTCTAAGGTGCACCACATGGCAAGGGGCATTGGCTAGAACATCAGCTGTTGCTCTGGTGACAAGAACTTAGGAGTAATTGCCAGCACTAGTGCTGAAATAAAAGGATACTGTCTCCTCAGAATTTTACCTTGACAGATTCTGAATCAAGAGGACAACCAGGAGCGTATTTGTAGCAACAGCTTGTTGAAGGAAGAGCTATTTGTTTTCTAACCATAACAGGCAGTTATGTGTGTTAAACTAATGCTTTTGCACGTTCCTCTTCTGATGCTACTTGAAAACCAAAAGTAAACCTTTCACTTTAGTGCTAGACAACTTGCAATAATGACATGAACCACCTACAGCTTTGGCAAGCATCAAATGAGCAGGCTTTGAAACCAGAGGCACGATTACCACAGCTCCCAAGTAGCAAAGCCAGGAGCTTTGCGCAGGCACCTCAGCTGGCTGTGGGGACACTGCCCTGCCTCCGCTCAGTGATGGGCATCTCCCTGAAGTTCCTAACAGCCACTAGGATTTTGTCATCTCAATTTGTTTAATATTGGACTGAATAAATTTGGTTAATGTCATCCTGCTATTCTGTTGTTGTTATCCAGAGATAGCTAGCTCGGTCTGAGTTCAGATTATGGACAGAAGCACTGCTCATCTTTTGTTCCCCATCTAGGTGGTATCCATTCACTCTTTTATTTTTTTTATTTTTTTACAAGTTTCTATCTAATAGAGAATGCAGAATTAATACTTACGTTGACCAACACAGAAAATTCAGTCACCAACTGGCTAAGCTGAATCAAGTCCTACAAATAAAAACCCAAATGTTATTTTGTAATAGTTGCTGAAAACAAGGGCACCAATGTAGCTGTAAGGGAGTTCCAGCATACCTCTTCTAAAGTTTCCCAGGACTCAGCTGCATTTTCATTCTGAGGTATTTCAGGAAGGGGAGAATAAATCTGGATTAAACTTTGGGACCCATCCTTCACGTCTGTGTTACATAAAGGTTCTGAATGAAAAACATGAAAAACAGTTACAAATAAATGCACTTGATCAGACTGCAGAGTTTTCTCTCTCTTAACGTTTCTCATCACTAAATTGCTATTTGATCTAATTCAAGCTTAACAACAGCCCTGAAAACCCTCACACAGGGCAGTCTCACTCACAGCACCGCACAGTTTCTTAAAAGGAAATTATTGCCAAAGAAATGGGTTCATTTCTAACAGCGCACTTTCACACTCGGTTCTGGGAATGATGAAGAAATTACACTGCTGAATTTAGGCCCAGTTAATTGCTTTTGTATCAGCTGAGCTTTAAAATTTTGCAGAAGAAAACTGAGCTTGGGACAAAAACTTCATTTACATACAATACATAAAAGCACCTCGCTTCCAAAGCTGGACAATTATTTATTTTATGATTGACTTTTATGCTACCAGTTAGATTGTCAGTTGTTTGGGTCTAAAAGTAGCCAGAGGAAAAAAGTTCTTGAAGTAAGAGCAGTGAAAACTAGGCAATGTGCTGACAAACGTTTATTGCTCTGTCCTACCACGTAACAGCATTGCAAGGATAGCAAACGTTTAAAGCTCAGCGGTGTAAAGGGGATATCCTTAAGCATCTTCCTTTCTAAATCATCTGGATTGAATGTAAAAGACTGTGGGAAAAAATGGGGAAAGCAGATACCATGAACAGATAACGCACATACCTCCTCCAGTCAGTGAGCCCTGTCTTGAGCCATTATGGCTGTAATGGACAAGTGAATATTTATGGGCAAGTAATTCCGTGGTAATTAAGAATAACAAGTTTGGCTTATCATAAGCAAGGATTAAGGGAGCTTGGGAGTATGAAAGGCAGGCTGGAGAACGTATGTATGTATGTATGTATGTATGTATGTAAACACGGTGCAAAGATCATGCTAACTTAGACAACTACAACTCCTGAAGGAAGACAGGTACTTTAATAGGAGACTGATGTTTACTTTCTTGGGAGGTTAGTATTAAAGCTTAATGTAGGGAAGACTGGTTAGGTATTTCTAACAGTATTTAAGTGTAAATATTACATTGAAGTCTTCCTTAGAAACAATGAATGTGCCAAGGTACTGTAACAATATTATATGACTGTTACTACAATAGATACAAACAATGGAAAATAAATTAATCTTTCTTGATAAAAATTCAGTAACAGAGCATGCTTATTCATGGAATTAAGATAAAATAAAAATGATGCATTTTCATAACATTTGTCCATTTCTCAACATTTTTATCCTAGTATATCAAAATACAGCAGGGACCAAATCTTACTACTCTCAGATCAATACAGTTCTAACATTGAAGCCGATACCCAGCTGTAATTACTAAATGCACAGAAAAGCAGAGCAACAAGGGTAGAGTAAGTGATCCAGTGTTTTATGTGGGCTTTGGTTTTCTTTCTAATTATTTCTACCCCTTCTCCTTTAAAAATCCAGACACGGAAGGCACTTTACTTTTACAATCACCACCTGTTCTTCCAGAACATATTTTTGATCTGTAACATCAGATTAATTACTCATAGAATCACAGCATACCCCAAGTTGGAAGGGACCCACAAGGATCAGTGAGTCCAACTCCTGGCTCCACACAGGACCACCCAAAAACGAAACCCAATGTCTGAGAGCACTGTCCAAACACTTCTTGAGCTCCGTCAGACTCAGTGCCGTGACCACTGCCCTGGGAGCCTGTCCCAGTGCCCGACCACCCTCTGGGTGCAGATCCTTTCCCTAACCCCCAGCCTGACCCTCCCCTGTCCCAGCTCCATGCCGTTCCCTCGGGTCCTGTCGCTGTCCCCAGAGAGCAGAGCTCAGCGCCTGCCCCTCCGCTCCCCTCTGAGGGAGCTGCAGGCCGCCATGAGGCCTCCCCTCGGCCTGCTCTGCTCGGGGCTGAGCAAACCAAGGGGCCTCAGCTGCTCCTCATGTGTCTTGTCCTCTAGGCCCTTCACCATCTTCATAGCCCTCCCTTGGAGACTCCGTAATGGTTTTATGTCGTTTTTATACTGTGGTGCCCAAACCTGCACACCATACTCGAGGTGAGGCCACACCAGCGCAGAGCAGAGCGAGACAGTCCCCCCCGACCAGGTAGCCAGGCCATGCCCGAGGCACCCCAGGGTATGGCTGGCCCTTTTCTTGGGGTGCATTCAGCACAGCATACCTCGCCGGTCATAATTAACAATATATACGCAGTTCTAAAATACTCCTTTTCCCCTTTCAGTGTAGGTAATCCTGTATCAAAGTGTATGCATTTTTGGATAAACTAATTTTGCTAAATATCCCAACATTTATTCCATTTTAACCTTCCACATTTATATTATCATTCCAGCATTTTATTCCATTTCAATCATTCACAATCCTGTTTCAAAATCCAGTTTCTTCTGCCAAGAAAAGCGAACTCTTCCCTCAATAATTTCAACCACCTTAGCATGCATGTGGCTAAAGTATTCATAATTCAAAATCAATCAATCAAACAAACAAACAACAAAAGCTCATTAAGCAAATTTGCCTCCTTACAAATTATATTCCCTGCTCTGGTCTGTCCTTAACAGGCTCTGCTGACCTACTGCAGAAGAGCACATTCCTAAAAACACATCAATAATACTGAAGGTTTGGAATGGCACACAACTAGGAGAACTTCAGTTTTCCATCAGATTACACTGTTGTCATTTTCTAATAGCTAAAAATTACTGAAAAGAAAAATTTTTAAACATTCTTCTCTCCCTTCAAAGATCTAAGGTAAAGATTAAGAAGGGTAAAAAAAAAAAAAAAAAAGGTAAAGTCATATTTGGGCTGAAAGCCTGAGTATGAAATTTATATTCACAACTTCATGTTTTATCAAGTCTAACCCATTTTAATAGAACTGAGAGTGGAAGTGACTCCAGCAGTTTCACTTACAGCATCTCCACAGAAATGCAGTAATACAAAACACCTCTGCAAGATTTCAAAGAGCAGCTTCGCACCTCATTATAGTCAAGATAAAAATCTAATGCTCTGCAAGATTCAATATACTGCTAAAAAGACTTCAGTAATTTTAAGAGTAGAACCTGACCTTTTGTTAATATTTGTTTAAAATGCAATTAAATTCCATTTCTATTGGATCTGAGCTGAGGATGGTGAAGGGGGGGGGAAGGACCTACATCATTTCGCTGACATGCCTTCTAAATGGGCAATCTGAATTTGTAAACTCCTTACTTCTCTACCAGATGGGAAGCAACATGCTACAAAGAATGGGCACACTGAAGCTGCTTTGATTAAGATCAGCAGCCAAGATTTGCTTTCAGGACTGCAGCCTCTAAGCACAAAAGAATAGGCAATATATTGCATCTGTGTTAGCAATTCAACAGAGCTGCTTTCACAGTCAGGCAAACTTTTTTTTTAAAAAAAAAAAAATCTGTATAATTATATTTAGTTGTCTGCCTGACTGTATCCCACTTTAAATGGGATGAGCTATTTCTGTATTCTGGAGCTGACATGTAGGAGCATGTCACTCCAGTAATATTTTTCTGTTCTTCTCATCGCAATCTATATGATCAATTTCTCTTCTTTTTAAAGTGTGGGTATGCTCAATTTCCTCCATATTTAAAGGTATTTTAGATTTTTTTTCTTAAAAAAAAAAAACAGTCCTGTTCTTTGAAATTAAACTGTAGTTCCCGTTTGCCGTCCATGTAACTGTTAGAAAAGCAATAAGCCAGGACAAGGCCTTTCCAATAAAATAGCAGAATGTACTGAGGACAACTGCAGAAAGTTACCGAGAGAACAGGTGTTTTAAATTTTATTCTGATTGTAACACAGAGGAGCTCACAAAGAGCCCGGAAGCGATGGCTAATACGGATGATGGGGATCACTGAATACAAGAATTCACTATTCTAAACCTTAGAGTAAGACCAAAGACAGGGAGCTCCCCACAAAAGAAGTATAAACAAATGTAGCAAACGGATTAATAGAAGTTATAGGGAAGAAGTTCCTAAAGGATAAAAGAATGCAGAAGAGCTAACAGACACTAGCAAAATAGACTATACTGAAGGTAACAGCAAATTGTCCTGATGTAGAGGAAAATGTGTAACACAGGAAAGGATTATGAATCCAGCAAGAACCATCCACCGCCGTGGATGTCAAGACTTTCAGACAATTAATAGGAGTACAAAACAATAATATAAATGCGGAAAGTTAATATCAGAAAGACTAAGATGCAAATAAATTACAACTACCCAGGGCATAAATGGTAGCAAGGTAGTTTTCATGAATGCCATTCACATTAGAGGAAGACAAAGGAAGTATAAGTAGGTGCAGTGTCAGGTAAAGAAAGAATGATGACCCAGAGAAAGATGAAGTCAGTCCTTACACAGAAAATGAAGCTGTAATCTGATACTTCATGCAATTAGTTTTAACAAGGAGGAAACAAGCAAACAAAAAAGATAGGCTGAAACATAAAGAGAACAGGTTAAAAATATTTAGATGATCTGGATGTTTTCAAGTCCCGAGGGTCTGATGAAATTCCTTCTCAAGTATTTAAGAAACAATCACTGAAAGTTCAAATATTTCTGAGAACTTGTGAAGAGTACTAAGTGGATCCTGGAGGACTGCAAGAGAATAATTCAGTTATCTTCCCTTTTTTGGAGGAGAAGGAGGTTGCAGTAAATAGCCAGACTTGGAAACCCACAAAGGATAAACTCCTGAATAATCAGTTCACTAATACCTGAAAACTAATAGACAGTGAAGGTGTTGAAAGCAGCCAAAATTTGTATGTCAAAAGCCTATTCTTTTTTACTGGTCTGGTAAGAAAATATGAATTGCATATTTGATATAATTTGACTTTCATAACCCTTTCTGATACTACTGCACCTGACGTTCTCAAAACCAAGCCCAGGCTTCCAAACCCACTTTTCTTTTCTCCCTGTTAGAATTCCTTGCTCGTTAATTACACTTGAAACAGTCCCTGTAGTTCTTTACATAGCAACAAGAAGGGCCATGAAATCAAACAGGATGGCAGGTTCTCCTACAATGACACTGACTGAAAATACTTTCACTTTTAAAGACATGACATTTCCAAACAACTTTAAACAATGTTGCTACTGCAACAATCGATCTAATTACTATTATGTAGAAGGATTTAATTCTTATATAATCAACTTTCTCACAGATTATTAGCAGAGAATGCTAGCCAGTGCCAGAGCATAGTGCGTGCTTCCCCCGAAGACAGAATGGTACAACAAAGAATGCAAGACATTCTGTATGGAAAGAAGGGAAAAACAGCAAACATCTGATGTGTTTGTTCTATAGTGGGATTTCAAAATCTTTTATTTAAACAGATTTATAATATTTTCTGCTTTCTTGTCAGTTACTGAGATCAAATGCCACAGGAAGAGATATTCTCCTTTATATATAGACTCGGTCCACCCTTCCACACGTTTCAGCAGTGGCACATCATAATGTCTGTCACACAAAAATTGTTTTCTTTTTGATGCAGAAAGCACTGATTCAAAGAAAATGGCCTAAATGATTACTTGCACATGATCAAGTGATTCGCAGGGGTGGAAAGAGAAGTCAAGTTACTGTGAAACATGAAAGTAAGTATTCTTTCTAGGAACAGTCTCCAATTCCAAGACCCAAGGCTATGGGATCTTCTTCAGGGCAGGACATGCCTACTCGATTTCTTCAGATAACTAGAGTGTCTTCAACTTATCAAACTCAACAGATCATGAGAAAAGTGTGGTGTAGGGAAAGAAAATCTACTTCTTGATTAACTATTATTATTCAACTGATCTCCCTTAAGTTTACTTCATTCACATCTGGTCAGAAAATGCTCACTGGATACAATACTATAGATACAACAGATACAGAAATGAAATTCTCCTACCTCCTCCTACAGTTACAGATCTGGTTAAAGAGCCATCCTCCTGTCCTTCTAGTTGCCTTTTAAGTTCTTCTGCAGATTCAGAATGGAGCTGTAGGAAGTCTTTTATGGCAGATGAAGCTTCCTCTTTCACTGGATCTATCATTCTCTGCAGTACAGGGATGTCTTCGCGTCGGACTCGCAAACAAAGTTTCTCCATCTCTCTCATGTTGGCTCGGAGTTGCTGTAACAGTTTTAAGAGTCATTTTGTTAGCTTACTATGTAAAAGCACCAGACACCTTCTGTGGTTATGAAGCAACTATCATCTTAACCAAATGTATCTTCTAAATGACCATTAAAAAGTGCTATGTTTTAATAAACTAAGACAAATAAAGGTCCCTACTTCAAAGCAATCTTTAAACTCCTGGTCACCCCTCATCTACATACATTTCTTTTTACAGTCTGCACTGTACGACCTCAATTGATTCACCTGTCAATGACATGCTCCCTAGTGATGTAAAAGCTCTTGCCTCCGGTACTGAAACCTCCCTTTGAACCCATCTTGGGTCTCCCACATTCTGCTATTTTATGACCAATGCTATTCCCCGGTCTCTTCGTACACTACTCCTTCAGAAGAGTCATCCCATAAAAAATACAGCTTTCTGCAAAGAAGCCCTTACTTCAGCTATCTCAACCTAAAGATGATCTGCTTTGAACTAACAACCAAATCTCCTACTCTTCGTAAGGAGGAAGGTGCTCCTGTAACTGGCAGTGATACTGAGCAAGACAGCTGCAATCAGCTGGCTGCATAGAGGAGGGCACTGCTCCATGGTGCGTTTGACTTGGGGGTGCCACTACCTCACAGCCAGCACGTTAAGTCTGTTGCATTTCTTTTTAAATATTTGCTTACACAACGTCACTCGGTTTGGTACAAAAAAACTTGAGGCAGCAACTCCCTCTTCAATGGCATTTAGAAAAAACAACAGTTTATATACACAACGCATGGAGTAGTCATCTGAACGCGGTGGTCAGAGTCTTTCTGGAAGTGGCCTACTCTCCACAACGTAAATCAAGCTATCTGCCCCTGAAGAGAAAGAACCAAACATCAAGGAAAAGGTGGTACCTATTACGTTCTCTTCTGAGCTAATTTCTCAGTAGTACCAGCCAACCACAAAACAAGGGAGAAATATTTTTAAAGTTTTTATATTTTATCCACTTCCCCAAGTAAAGAAGTCAGTCTGTTTTGTTTGGGGTTTCGATTAAAATATATAACCAATCAAATCACGATATAATTATTCAAGTTATTTTGGTGAGCATGTCCAATTTAGTCCTTTCCCCAAATGTTTACACAAGTTGCAAGAAGTTGAGATAATGTCCCAATAAAATGAGCAATTGCTTCTCAAAATTTTCTTTTATATATATATATATATATATATATATATATATATATATATAAAATAAGTGACTGTGTTAATTAATGCACTTCAGGATGCAATAATTTGCAATCCCTAATTTTCCCAAAGCAATCGTTTTCATTGTGTGAAGACATCTTTATAAACAAAGGAGAAGGATTACTCTTCTTTTTTTTCAATATATTCTTTTTCAGAAGAAAGGCAAACATATTTGTTTGACTGGAATATCAAATATAGTAAGATACAAAAATATCTCCTTAATTACAATGGTTTTAAGAAGATACGAGCTATTCACAACTAGCAGGAATAGTCTGTGCACAGGCATCTCCTCTGACATAAATTTTTGTCTACAGCAAAATAGAGGTATTTTATTGCCTAAGCTTTTAAAATTTAAAAATGCATTCAACTTTTCTTTCTCTAAAAAAAGAACATAAATTTATAGTTCAAATTATACTGCTCTTTGCTTTAGTACACATTTTTATGTAATTATAAAAAAATACTGTAATAAAAACTATATTCACCGCACTATATTATAAGGAGATATAATAAATTATATTATTCACTGCACTATTTACCAACTGGTTTGAATATTCTAATATCAGAACAAGAGAATTCATTAACAACACGGAGAGGTTAGGAAAAGAAAGGTTTTTTTTCAGTAATGCGAATCAGGCGCTGGTAATGCCTTAGGAAAGCAATATTGCATACCTGGAAAAGGAGGAAGCAAATTGAACTTATTTATATATACTCTAGCAGAACTAACATTTTTCAACATGCATAAAAAAAAAAAAAAAAGGAATAGAATTAGAGAAGAAGGAAATTAATCAACAACAAATTCAGGTAACACTGCACAAGTCCTATTAGGCAACCAAAGAAAGAACTATTGATTTGTAAAAATCATTTGTCAAATTACTGAGAGAATATTCTATTGTATGCTTAAATTAATACTATCACCAGTCAATTTAGGCTACATTATTCAAGGTTAATCCCAGGTAAAGCCACTAATTAACAACAAAACAAATAGGGAGATAGACACAAAAAATAAGTTGAATTAGAAACATGGTTCAATAATTTTCTGTATACATTTTTCACCTTAATTTAACAAACTACCTTACTCTTCTTGCTACTTTCTCCCATGGCCTGCCCATAAGCACTAAGAAGGGGAGAATGCCATCATTGTCATAGTCCACCAAAATTTCTCATTTTGTAAAACCTTGAAATGAAATTTAAAAGACCAAATGGGAATATCTACACACAGCATTTAATTATTTTGTTTGCAAGAACCATATATGATTATATATATATATATATATATATATATAATCTTTAAGGTCCCTTCCAACCCAAAGCAGTCTATGATTCTATGATATGCAGAGGACTGAGTGAAATTGATCAGAACCATAGTTTCATTGCTCATTACTATACGGCTGATCAAATATTTGTGAGAAAGAAGACAGAGGAATCAAATGATGGTATTTGCATATTTGGTGAAATTTAATTTTAGTACCTCTTAGATTGTGGGTGTGGGGAGGACTCCTGTTCCACTTACTGTCAATTAAACAGAAGCTACATGGAATCAGCCTCAAAAGGGCCCGAAGCCCCGCTGTCAGGAGGCGTCTTAGGAGCTCACCAGGGAGTAACCTGATAAATGTTACAGAAATGCAAATGACTGTGACTTCTTTTCATAATCTTTTTAATGGGACAGAGCTTAATCTCTGGGTAGAGCATAAAAGCATATCACCCTCTTCTCAAATGCTTCAATTTTTAAAACCATGCTTACTCAGCAAGGAAGGTAATAATTTATGCAAGCTCCTCAGTTTTGAATTCATCAAATTTGGCCAAGAAGATGCAGATTTTTTCTTTATAACATTTGGAATTTTGGTCTGTTAAATTAAAAAAAAAAAAAAAGAAGAAGAAGAAGAAGAAGAGGAAGGTAACAACCTGTTTCAAATGGCTTTCTCACAACAATTGTAGGATAAAGCTGGCAAAAACTTTGTGAAGTCAGCCCTTCAAAGCATGATCAGTTGTCCTTATTTTATTTCTGACAGTTGCTTATCTAATCTGGTCTTAAGAAGACTTCTTTGTGAAGAGCTGCAACATTCTTGATATTATATCGAAAGAATTCATTATCCTAATTCCTACTGCATTTTTCCTCATGTCGAATCTAATGCAGAAATCTCTTGCATCATTTTAAATCGAGTATTTCTAATTCTGTTCAGAACAGTGGAAGACAAGCCCTATCATCTGTGCAGCATTTTTTTTCATGTTTGCAAGCAGATGACATGCCGCTGTCAGGCACTTGTTGGAAAAAAAAACATATTCAGTCTTTCCAAATAAGTCCCATTTTCTGACCATTTTCATTCCTCTCTCTGAATACCCCCTAATCAGTCCCTATCTCCTTAAAAGCATGATGCCCCATCTGGAAAAAGTCCTGCAATCCTACCAACACTGACCATATTGATTTTTCAGGTCTCTTCCCAACATCATTATGAATTCTAATCCTGCCCCCTCCACCAAAATCCCTAAGTCTCTCACAGCTTTATGCTGTTTGCCTATTTTTGTTTAACAATGGGAGCTATGGCTATTATACAAAGCTTTCATCACTGGGTCTCAAAGGACCCTATTGAGATAAAAATAAATTATAAATTTATATCATAAAATAAAATACAAAAGGAGACAAATGAGCCAAGAGGGCTTCATTTAAACCTTTTTTAAAAAGAAAGTGGAAGTCCCTGTTGCTGAAAATGACTGCATACATCTGCCCGTTAAGCTCACCTTATTACTCAGCACGTATTTTTAAATAAGTGAGAGAGGGAATCATAATAATCATTCAGCTTTTAGAATTACCTTTAAAAACACAAAATTATCTTCCCATACTCAGCTCCTCCTAGATGCTTTATGAATGGCAGTTTGTCTACAGATGTTTTGGACAGGTGAGAAAAGTGACAGACTCCCAAAGGAACTCTGAAGTCTTAACAGCAATTTTCAGCAAACCAATAAACCTTATTTACACAAAAGAGAAATCTTTTCTTCATCTTTTTCAGTATTTGTTTTTTCAGAGCAGTATTTTTTTGTCCACTAATGGTGACAGCTGAATCTTCAAGGTAACGTAGTGACGAAAAATCGATGCTGTGTTTTCACACAGGACACCTAAAAATACCATCACCACTTGGTACTCAAATACGTAACACTTGAGGACATCACCACAAATGTTGTACCAAAACCACCCGCCTCTTGTGTGCAAGCAATTTCATTACATTTGAGAACAAGTAACCGGTGACAACAAAAAAAGGAAATAATTCAATTCCCATTCAACTGCATGCAAACACACACAGTGACCTGCACTGCCAGTGACGTGGCACAGAGCCCGGGCCACGCTGCCAGAGCATGCTGCTCATTACGGACAAATAACAGCACAATGGAAAGGGGTAGTAACAGAGTGTTAAGTACACTGCAGGGCTTCAGTGTTGACCCAACATGAGGCCCTGGACACGAGGATAAACACTGCACCTGCATGGCCTCACCTTACACAAATGTCAATGGGCTGAGATGAGGCCAAAACCCTTGAAAAGACAGAGGGTATTTGAGTTACAGGATTGTTTTATACTTATGACTTTGGTCTTTTCCATGCAATGTGTGGTACCTCCACCAGTTGCGGGAAAAAAATAAATGAAGTTCTATCTAAGGCTCCCAACAACAGCTACCTAAAAATTCCCCATACAAGTATCTGCTTCAGATATACTGAAGTCCCCAGAGCACTCAGACTCCAGCACTCCACTCTCTCTATCCCCATTAGCCTACACGGCTCCTAACATTACCCATTACCATGGCAGCCCATGGAGAGCCCCCGCAGGAGCAGGCCCCGGGCCAGAGCTGCAGCCCGTGGAGAGGAGCCCACGCAGGAGCAGGGGCCTGGGGGGAGCTGCTGCCCGTGGGGGACCCGTGCTGGAGCAGTTTGCTCCTGGGGGATGGACCCCGTGGTACGGAGCCGTGTGGGAGCAGTTCTGGAAGCTATTTTCTTGGTATTTCTAAAAGTATTTCACATCATGTCTCATACAAAGATTTTCCCTCTTTCTTCACTTTCCTTTTTAGAAGTTTTTAATGTGGCGCCCAGTCAACAGAAAGAAGAGGTATAATACACTTATGCTATCCTTCTATTATAATTTTGACCATCAAACGTACAACAGAAGTAATTATTCTGGGTAAACTGAAAATTCAGAAAAATGGCTAATTATGTGCACATGGATTAAATGTAGAGTGGCTGTGCATATATTTGTCTAAAACCTGTGGCGGATGCCTTGGGTCAATATTGACTTAGGGATTCCTAATGTATTTTTACAACATCTAATTTTGAGAGCAAAGTGTGTGCTGCAGAGAACATTTGGTATCACAATAATTAATCTGATTTCTTCACAAACAAACAGATCACAAGTCCATTGGTAAACATTTAAACAGCTTACAGCAAACACATTCTACATGTCGTATAATTTATTATCAAGTACTCCAGACTACTAACTATTTAATTAAAACAAAAGAGCTACTCCACACTTCTTGCATGGACCCAGATACTTATTCTGCTCTCTGGGTACCCGAACGTGTGTTAATGTGTAACCTGCACCCAGATCTAAAAGCAAAAAGCATTATATGAAAATAAGAAAATTTGTTTTAACTGAAAGTGAAAATGGCAGGCTTTAGGCTCAAGACAAACATGAATCTTTCCAGAGACAAGCAAGAGTTTTTATTACTAGAGCACTTAATGTATTTAAAAACAGCGTTTTTAAACGTTGTTCCAAGGAGTTCCAAGAAGAGCCTTTCCTACCCTTTATACGTGAACATAGATTTGAGCACAGACATAGGCAAACACCTGCTGTCTACACATCTGTTAGAGTGACATTGTTTTAATAGGACTGATTTTGCACCTTTGGCAGACTCTTTTGCCAACACTAACAATAAACTTATATTCAAATTTCAAAAATGTTTGGTGAAAAACATAACAAACACGCAAACCTCCAAATAACAGAAAAATCAAGTGGATTTCATGTATAACTTCTTAATATCTACACTATAAAACCCCATTAATACCTTCCAGTCCTCAAAAAAGACATGTAACCTTAGCTCTGACTTCTGTCTCGTACTGTTGTTCAATTAGGATTAAGTTCCTTCTGATTTTTTTTCATGTTCTTTTCTGGCCTTGTTTCCCATAGGAGTCGGGAAGGTATTGCAAGAAACACAGGAACTCACAGTATCATAATTATAAAACGCAATGTTTTAGAACTGTGCTACCCCTACTGGCAAAGCCTGCTTGTACGGGTCACAAACGGTTTGTTCTAGCAACGAAATCTTACCCATGCTCTGAAAACCACACGTGAAACTGACACAAGACGCGTCTCCTGCTGGCTAAAATACATCTGTTCCCAGAGTTTTGCCAGTACAGCAGTGTTACAACCACTAGCTGTTATATCTGCGTCAGCAGAATGTTGTAATGCAGATCTGGTCTGTGTGTTTTTCTGCACTGATAATCTTCTTTGGCTGCATATTATTTAGCAGCATGAAGACTGATGTTTGGCATTAGCTTTGGCACCATTTTCATCAAGACATGCGTTTTTTTAAAAAACAGATGTGAGATTCCCTGTCTGCTGAGTTATAGTTGACGATGCATGCAGTCACCGAGATGATGCCATGCAGACAAACGGGTCTGGTATTTCATCCTTTGATGACATGATGCATCTAATAATAGATCTGCACACCAAACTAGTAGTCCTAATAGGACTACTATTAATAATAGTCCTAGTAGGACTAATATTATCTTATTATTGCCATTAACTTCATCTAATTTAGTAACGCAATAGGATAGCTTACTAAAGACCAAAGCCTCCAAACTTTGTTTCACGTAAAGCTATATACAAATACTGATTTGGATACCAGCAGTTACTTGTGTATTTGGAATGATACTCAGTATCTAAAAACTCACCGTAAGCTTACACAACTAAATTTATTATAAGACAGCTTTACTTGAAAAGGTGACTAAGAAGTGTTGTTCAGGAATTCTGAAAATTCCCAGTGACGACCCATTGTTGTTATACGTTTCAAAATCTTTCTGACTGCATTTGCTTCGCAAGACACAATTAGGAAATCCCTAACCTTTTAAACAAAGTAAAGCAATACCACATACCTGTCAAATCCATCTGTCAAATACACTTCTCTGTCAAGATCTGTCTCTGAAGCAACCAGTATTATATGGAATTTGATTCCATTAATGTCACAGTGATTTTAGTATCCTTACCTGAACTGTTCGTCCTGCGTTAATGTGCTCATCGTGCAATCTGTCCCAGAGTCTGCATCTTTGATACTAAAACAAAGGAAAAATGCTTCATGTAATTGCTAAGCAGAAAAAGGAAACTTCAATAAATTATCACTTTAATTTTCCCAAACTGATGGTAAAATAGCTGAGTCATAGGCATTTCTGCTGCAAAATTAGAGAAGTAAATGGCAATGTATTTCGTCAATAATTTTGCAAAACGTATTTTCACTGAATTGCAGATAATCAGGGTTTTGGCATCAGTTTTTAACAGCAAAGAGATACTGCATCATCCTGATACTGCTGTGGGATAAGTTACAAGGCGGTCAGTAAAAGGAAGAGAAGAACAAGGAAACAGGAATGGGGATGAGGGATAAACAGTTACTGGTCAGAAAGTACTGAAACAAGAATTTCTGAGAAGGGCACAGGAAGGGTTTGAGGAAAAAATATCTTTTCAATTTCAACTGACTGCAATATATTGTCCACATTCTAAATAATAATAATAATAAATCCAAATAAGAAGAACAAGAATTCCTTAGGAAACCTTTATTGCTCTTCAGCATTTCTAGCAGAAATGCTCAGCACATTTATTTAATGCACTGCTTTGAAATTCATAGTATGCAAGTGATGATGTCAAACAACTCGATGACTAAGGCACCTGGGGCAATGGCATTCATGTGGTCAGAGAATTCTTCCTTGTTAACCTCTCTTTGTCACCCACCAGAAAGCAGGCGATAGTCTTGCACAATGTTCACTACTTTGTCAGGCCTGGGACAAACTGGACAGCAAACTTTGAGGACAGATATTGCCATTCTATAACATTAAGAATTACATGTAAAACTAAGTGAGGTCCATGAAGTTAAAATACCGACGGAGTGTTCACATATTTAACTATGCTATAGCCGAATAGTTCATAGTCCACATCAGAAACACAAAACATAAGGTTACTCTTAGACACTCAGTCTCTTTTCCTGTTTGTCATACTCTCTTTTAAAAACTATTTTTTTAGAAAAAGACCTTTGTGCTTATGCTTTGGATCCCTTCCACTTGTCTTTGAAAGTATTCAGTAAACATGGAGACAGCTCAGAACTTTTCAGAATACCCCTTGCATTCATTTTTGTAGCAGGCAATGCCCACTGATGTTTCTAAAATCTTAATCAATGTCAGTTTAGACAATAAACGTCTTAGACAAATGCATACACTGTGATGAAGACTGCAGTAAGACCCAGAATTCATATTTTCTCATTCTGTGTCACCTCTCCTTTAGGTATCTTCTCACCACATCAGTGGTCCCTAGCCAAAGTGTTTCACAAAATGCTTTAACTTTGGCAGTCACAGGAAACGAAATTAAAACTGAGAGCAACAGAGAAAAGAATGCTATGCCTTACAACACTTTTTTTTTTAAGCATTAAAACTAATGCTAAAAAAAATTATGCCTTTTTTAAGGACAGTCACCTATAGCCAACAAAGTTCAGGGCACCGTGCCAGTATCTCCACCTCTCCACCTTGTTTTCTTCTAACCGAGGCTAACAGAAAGTTGAAACTCCTTTTGATAGGCACACTTTTTATTCCCAGCTTTGGAGTGAAAGGCCTTCTAATCCTTCTAATCCAGATAACATCCTTTAAAAAAACAGAAATCTTTGGGTAAAAAAAATGAAATGAATAATAAAAACAGGCATAGATTACTGATTTCTTGATATTTAAATCTTTGGAAATGCTCACATGTAAAGTTGAACTCAAAAAAGTCTTTCATTGTCACCTTTGAGAAGCGATGCTATGATGATGGATGTATGGTAGACACTTCCTCTGGAAAGGTATACTCAAGGTGAAATTTCATTATATATTGATTTTATAGTTTCTTCAAACAGTGATTTAGTAGATTAATTGTTTGGACTATCTCTGGAACCTCAGGTTTAAATCAATATTCATGAAATGAGGTTAGAGATATTGGCTTCATCATAAGTAAATAATGTTGCTGCTCCAAGCAATTTGACATAATTAGTGATTTTTGCTTAAAAGTAGCCTGTAAAATAAACAAGACTAGATTCTACAAAATTATCCTCTCACCCCAGGGATATTTGGTTTGCATGGCTGAAAGTTAATTTTACAAAAAAATATTTTTGAGAAAACCATTTAAGCTGCTGATGCTGACAGCTCACAGAAGCACTGTAACACATTCATTATGGTTATAAAATGCCACAATTGTATGTACGATATACAAATGTAAACGATTATGAAAGTACTTCAACCACACTATTGCTAATGTTCTAATCATTTACAAATATCTAGAAGCATAGATTTCAAATTCAGGTTTGTTCTCACATTCTCATAAAGCTATCAATAATAAAGACTTTGAAACATTGGTAGTTCTTACAGCTCTAAAAGTATTTTAAAAATAAAGATCACAAATTTTTAGAATGTTACGCAAAGTGTGGACTTTTTAAAGAATCAGACATTTAGGGATTAATTTTATACTCATGTATTACTTCTCGTAAATGTTCGTGTTACATTTTTTTAATCAATACACAGAAGTTCCAAAGTCTTCAGTATGGCTGAATACCTCCTGGTATAGTTCCCAAGTGTTTACTTAAAAGTTTTAGGAATAGTTACTTGGTTCTAATAATTCCACTAATTACTAATTCCAATATCAACTTTGTCAAGATTGACACTGTCTAGGGATGCAGACATTTTCTATTAATAGGTATCCTAAACCAGAAGGACAAATTTGTACTAAATCTTTACTGCCACTTCTAGCTTTCGTAACAGAGATGTTCTAGAGGAGATGCACCTAACGCCTTAATTTTAAGATCTGTGTTTACAAGTATTTAAGGGTTTTTCTGATACGCAAATTTATTATGTTGACTGAACAGATCATTCACACCGACGTCATCAACAACCTAAAAAACTCAAGGAACGCCCTAAATACTTTTGGATTGCCTCAGATTTTTACATTCAAAATGTAAAATTTCTGCATTTTCTTCTGGACACAGAATATCATCCTTACAAAGACTCTCCCTTTTGTCTGCAAAACAAGAATGCTCAACTCATTTGAGCTGCTTGGTCAACAAAGACCTCAGTTTAGCGACACACGGCTGAACTAAGTGGAAATGTGTATTATCCCTTTCCATGGCGACACTATCTGGGTAGATACGGCGTAATTATTCTTTGTTTAAATACATACAAGATTTTCAGTGGGATCAACCAGCAGCTGGCCAGGTATATGGAGCAAAAGTAGAAGTTCCTGAGATCAACCCCCATTATAGCACCCAATGCCATTTGAAGCTTCTTCTTAGGATGTTTGTGGATGCCAAAGAAGTGTGTTTGGGGTATTTTTCTATAAATGAACAATACAAAGATTCTATTTAGCTGTACGAAGTGATACTCTTCCAAAAATATTCAAGCAGCATAACAGCTATGCTCATCCCCTCCACTGTCCCTTCCTAACTACAACATCAACTTTCAAAGTGCAAGAAAACAATTTGTGTTCCTCTCGCCCAAAAGCAAGCTAGTACTGACTCTGGATCTCCAGCACCCTGTAGTCCGGCTACAACGCAAAGTCCCTCAATTAACTGTTCTCTGTGGGAGAAGGAGAACAGAAACAGCTCCTGGCCTCTAGAACAGAACAGGGCCGCAGCAAAGTGGCTGGTTCCAAGGCAAGGAAATGCTGAATCCACTGGCATCTAGGTAATGTAATAAATTAGACAAATATAGAATAACACAGAGTAAACAATATGCTGTGACTGAAAAAATAGCTCATCTCATTAAGAAGCTATTGCTTCAGGCAAATATTGTACCACTACACTTTTCAATTTGTGAATATTGCAGTTCATATCCTTATTGCATCCTTATTACACCCTTAAGGAAAGGAGTCCAACTATTATCAGCCATCGTGAGTCCCAGCAGTCCCAGGTCTTCTTCTGTCCCAGTTTTTCCCTCTTTCCATGGTCAACCACCACTTCTGCACTTTCACTTTCCATCTTGAGGTACTTCTTCACAAGCTCCCCATCCAACTCTTCATCCTCTATTCAGACGATCCAGGAAGAGATCCTCTTGCACACAATTGTGGGAAAGAAAATAGAAAAACAAACTCCCTGTTTTCATTCACAGGAGTATGCTCAGCATTGGGCAACTCTTCAGAAATCTCCAGCTGGTGGAGTTTAACCAGTGTCTACTGAGTACTTGCAAACCATTTTTCTTCTTCAGAATCATACCTCCTGGTCAAAATACAGCAGACTTTTACAGGCACAGCAAAATGTTTTTAACAAAGACCACTCCACAAACAGATCTTAAGTTACTGTTCCAACCATGTTACTGCTTTAGAAAGAAATTACTATCTGTAAGCTCTCAACCACTTGCTATCCCTTAAGTTAACCGTTTCTTACAAAAAGAAATGACTGGCACTTAAACAATACATTATTTTCTGACTACGTTCTCAGAAATAATACAAGGATTTATTTTCCCTCCTCCCCCTCCCCAAACTACTCAAGGCACGGAATATGTCATCCAAAAGGTTGCACACTTGGTAAAGTTACAGTAAAGTTAATGTAAAGTTGTGAACAACTGACAGCAGCAAAAGATAAAAGTTTCAACAATAACATTACACACACCTTTCACACTACACCTTTCAGGAAATCAAACTCATGTTCACAAATTATAATGTTTTCTTCCAACTGCTTCATTTGTTCCCCAGGTGTTAAAAAAAATGTAGATGGCTGTCCTGCACACATTTACATATACACTGGATTTTATATACTGTGAAGAAGCCTAGTGAAATTAATAAGAGGTATGATTTTCCACCAATGCGTACAGAATTTTGCAGAACTCTGGACACTACCTGTCACTCGTTTTTCTGTGGTGGTAAGCATGATCTTTTCTAAACAAATACGTATTTTATTAGTAGTTTCAAAGTTTCCATTGCAGCGTTGGTATTATGAATATACGGTCATCTACTGAGTCACTCACTCTCTTCTTTTTTTATTGGTGTCACTTGTTCTAGTAAATCTCTTACCACCTTCCTTGATGAACCAATGTCTCAGTTTCCATGGGCTAATGGGCTACATATTTATTCTAATCAACAGAGGTAATGTTTTGAGTCTAAAATCAGATCACCAGTACTGCTAAACTGTTACAACTGTCCCTGGCACGGTTTTGTCCAGATCAAATGGCTCTCTTATTTAAAGAATTTCTGCAGTTAAGGGACTTAAGTTAAGTCCACACAGCAGTGTGGATGTAGCCATCCTGTTTTTGCAGAATATGAGGGTTTGATAATATGGATATAGGCCATTTCATGCCAGACAATTGTGTTGGGGGTGTTTATTTGAGCAGTATATGCACGGCTATAGCATACACAAGAATTTAACTCGACACTTTTTTCTTGGAAACGTAATCAGTTTCACTATCAAAAGTGAGCTAATATCAACAAGAAGCATCTGTACATGCTAGAATGTGGTACTATTATTTTCGTATTCAGTTTATGAATTTAATCTATTTCTTTAGCTCAGTTTAAAAACCTATACAGAAAAAGATAATCATGAACAGTCAATTATTCAGAATAGTTGGCAGCAAACAACTCTGAATTAAAAATCAAGTAAGAATAGTAGCATGCTTTCCTTACCACAACTTTTTAACACAAAACATCATTGGTTCTCGCTCTGTAAACTGACCGGTTCCCACAAATGTAAAGGCCTTTGTACATACCGAATGAGCAGACAATAATACAGAAGTTTCATTTTCAGCCAGATTTGAACTAGAACTTTTAATAATCAATTTTTCATTGAAATCTGTGTATAACCTTTCACGATGACTACTTCTATACTGTAAAAAGAGCCATGTTAGTAAACAGGGAACACTAACCTTCTCAATATTTATTTGGTGTTTTCTTAATCTCTCCAAATCTGTCGGAATTGCCACTTTAATGAACTTCTGAATGGCGGGTTCAATTCGACGGAGCTTAATTTTTTCATCATCTTCAGACATCCTAAACAGCCCCTTTCAAGCTAGTATTTGCACAATATACCTTTACCAGGTAAAAAACCCTAAAAGAAAAGAAAAGAAATAAACACAAAGAAAATTACAGGCTTACAAAAATGTAGTAATTTAGAATCACTTTTTAAAAGAAAGCAAAATAAGGTAATTCCATCTTTCCAATAATGTCCACATCTATTCCAAAACCACATTTGAGCAGCATCGACTACTTAGAAATGCCTACCTATAAATGTATATAACGACATGTATACAGCTGTATATAATAGCATCTATATACGAAGCACATGACTAACATAAAGGAATTCCATTATGCTGAACGCACACAACGGATAAGAAAAATTATTGTGAGATAACGTTGTAGTTTTAGTACTGCATAAGCAGAGGTTATTTAAATGAGATTTTCTTTCTGTATATACATATATATATTTTAACAAAAACAGGAAGTCGAAGTTGAATTAAGGGCAGACGCGTATGAGAAAGTTTTGTACAACTGCGTGAGTAAGAAGACACATGCTGAATTAGTTATCTTAAATTACTTGTACTACGACAGCAACTACATCAGGTTACTCTTCCAGTAAGCAAACTAATTTAAAGTAATTAAACTAGCGTAATCCTCCCGCTACAGATCAGGCCCAGCAGGACGTAACAGGTAAAAAAATAAATAAATCTTTTTTTCACGCAGCCAAGTGTATTACTAATGTTAAAATTACACATTGTTTTTCTCATTTCTAACTACAGTGTGCCAGTGCGGAGGGGGAGCGTTTAGGTTTTTGTGAGCTCTGTGGTTCCTGTCAGCAGAGAGACCTTCATGGCAGACACCAGTTAATTACACAGGGTCTTGACTGAACCAGTCAGGGAGATGCTTGCCAAGGAGCCTTAAAAATCCCTACCTTACCCGATGCATTTAATATTAATAGTTCTTTGTCCAAATTTTCAAATACAGATGCAGTGGGCAGCTTCGCATTTTTCAGGTAGGAAGAACTTAGATCCTTTTGTGCTGCTTTCCTCTTTCCACCTAAAAACACTATACCTAAATGCAAGGCGATCAAACATACACCTGTTCTTTTACCACAGTAAAAGAACAGGTGTTCTTTTACTGTGTTCTTTTACCTTGGTCACCACGGTCCCTAAAACCTTTGAAAGCGCCACTCATATCTCACAGCTGAACTCCATTTTGAGCTCAGACCAGACTTTTTTCTACCGCGAACAAAAGATAAAAAGCATCCTACGCCAAACTGTAATACTTCCTCTCTTTGAACACACATTTAATTTCCTGACAGCTTATAAACTAATCCACAAGTTGATGAGCTAGAATTAATTAAAAATTGGTTCCTCAGAGAAATTTAGTCTCCAAATCGTGCTTTTCTTTAACACCGAATCATGTAGAAGAAGAGATGACAATTTCTTCGGACTTCTCACACAATGTGAACTAATGGAAAACCACAGCCCATTCTGCAGTAGAACAAATACAGCTGAGAGCGAGCTAAATTCACCCTCATTTGGGACCTAACCTTTACTGGTATCTAGAGATTGATAAGAATGTAAGTCACCTAACCTGTTGGTCTTCAAATTGTTCCACTGTGGAAGGAGAGTTAATGTGGCTGTACATCTTGCGCAGGTAATCTGAATACAGCCATGGTTTAAAATTCAAGCGTTTAGCTGCAGGCAGGGCTCTGGACAGTCATCTTCTCCACCATCCAAATGCCCAGACTGCAAATTCACTAACATAACAGTGTCTAAGAGCCTTTTTAAGGCACTGATGCCCACCATTCACCACAAACTAAGAACAAGAAATTCAGGAAGAAACGTAAAAACTCCTTACATTCTCTTCTGTTTGATGTTTCCTCAAACAATATGGCAGCTTTCATAATAAAAATTCTAAGCTGTAAATTATCGTAAAGAAAAAAAGCAAGAAAGGTTTACCTTTTTTTTGAAGTTAATGTAATGTACTAAAGTTATCTTTAGATGGTTCTGTGATAACAGCATGTCAGTTCCAGATGCAACGTCAAGGAAATCTAAGCTTTCTTGCACACTTCATTGTGTTTGTGTTTTCCTAAGGATAACTTTAATAATTAAATTTCCAAAGCTACAACACCTGTTTCGCGAGTGATCGCAGAAAAACAGGACAGCTTATGTCGGAAGGGATTTTCAGAAGCCACCTAGCACAAGTTAGATCTGGTTGCACAGGCCCTTGCCCAGTTGGATGGCCTTACCAGACCCCTGCTCCAGCGTCTGACAGTTCTTCAGGTGAAAAAGAAACCAGTGAAACAAACAAACAAAAAACCCTTCCCTGTATCTAATCCAGCTTGTGTCCGTTGACTTTCTATTACTGCCATGTGTCTCCAGAAGGAGCCTACTCAACACCTTCCCACACACTGCAGTAAGATCTCCCCTTCCTCCACCTTCTCTTCTTAAGGCTGGCCAAACTCACCACCCAGTTTCTCCCAGTATTCTCTGTGCAAGATAATTCGATAAACAAAGAAATTACAGAATCTTGTCATTTCAAACACTGATGCCATAGGCCTGTTAGAGATCATCTCATCCAAAATTCATGTACCAAAATGCAATTATATTTCAGTGACAAAAGTAACACTTAAAGTGATCGAGACCCAGATGCAGCATAATTTTCAGTTGTGTTCATAAATAATAAAAAAGATACATCCAAAGCATACCGCAGCAGCATTATCAAAGTATTAGGTGGTGGCAAAAAAATATATATATCTCTCTTTTTAATATTGACATTTTCTGGAGATGGCCCCAAACTGGAACTATGATTATGAAGTAAACTTAGCGTTAAAGAATATCATTAACTTGGTGTCTGCACTTCTGAAAATCACCTACGATTCTTACCACTCAAGGACCTCCAGTTTCTTCACCCCATACACTTAAAATTATTTAAGTGTATCTTACATAAAGGATTAGTCTACACGCTATCGTTTGAAAGCAGCTTTCACAACGCAACAGAACCTGAGGTGTTTCACTGGCTTGATCTTTATTTTACTAAATAAATGGCTATATGAAGCATACAAAATCTTCAAATAATAAATCACTTCCTCTTACAGATAGTGAAGGTCCAAGCAGCATATGCTGTCACATTTCACTGTTTAAGTCAGATAAGTGTAAAGGGTGAAAGCATTTTCAGACATAAAATTCCAAACTGTGAAAGTGTGAATTTAATTCTGACAGTAACCTGAAATCTCCACTTACTTTGTGGCAGCGCATAGAAATCACACAGTCACATAGCTGTAGTCAACCAGAAAAGTCTTGCTATGACGGTAATATACTTGTATCAAAAACTTCAGTAAGTGCTGTTATATGAATCGAACGTAATGCTCCTGAACTTCTGGTAAACTGCATAGTGTTCTCTATTTAAATATGGTAGGAAAAAGAGGAATAAATCTGAAGAGTTCTGCTCACCCAGAGAAATGCACTGTAACACATCAATTTGATGTTGACTCACTTGTGAAGCTTTAAACAATCACTGCTACTAGAAGTACATCCAGCATAGATGCCTTGTTTTTAAGGCTCATAAGGCCAAAAAAAACACCACCTTTTCCTTCTCGCATTGCAAGTAACAGTTTAGAGTTTAACAATCAAAGAATTAGAACAGAGATGCTGAAATACAGAGATACAACAGTAAGCTGACCTGAAATACTTCTCAGAGTAGTATTGGCCTCAAAATTGAGTGGCAAAGAGTACTCACTGCTGCTCACTTGGCTTAGGCCTGTAGTGAGTGAGGAACATGTGGGATACGGCCAGGGTGCACTTTGGTTCTGGACTACCCCTTTCTGCACTGGCTATGAAAGGAACCAGAGAAAAGCAGCTTTGTTAGGCTGAAATACACGGTGACTGGCCCCGGAGTGCTCACAAAGTGACACGAACACCCACTTAGTGGGGTGAAGAGCTGTCCACATGGGACCTCCTGCAGAACCACCGGAATCAGCGGCTGTAGGTGGCAGGCTGAGACCTGGGATTGTGGCTCCCATGGGACCTGTGCCCTTGGGGATCACCCAGCAAGTCCAACCTGACAAGGGAAGGGCACACGACTGCATTTTGAGAGGGCCGGAGCAAACACGATGGGCCTGTTGCGTTGTTTGCTTCACTCTTTTAAGCCAGCTACAGAAGGCCGGACACCACGGGACGAACGTCAACATTTCCTGAGCACCGCTGGACCGGCAGAGCGAGCTCACGGCGGATCAGCAGCCGCAGTACCTGCCCACAGCGCCCTGCAACCTGCAATTACAGCCCCAGCACCGATTTTTCTGTTTTCCTGAACCATGGCTGCAACAGGTGGCCGAGGCCTGAGCTTCCCGCACCCTGCCAGCACAGGCCAGGGACACAAGCAGCGAGCGATGAGGGACGTAAGGGAAGGTTTATGTCCTACGTGTCCTACACCGAGTGGACTACACCAGCTCAATTCTCCTGAAGGGAGCAGAAAACCTTGGGAAACACAGTGCCATGCCACTCGTCACCCTGCGCTGTACCTTCTTCCAACCCCGCGCTGGCCCAGCGACTTGTGGCCACCTTCACCAAACCCAAAAGCCCCCAAATCCCCAAACCCTCACCCCAAACCCGCCGCCTCCCCGTGCCCCCCGCCCGGGACACCCGGGCTGCGGGCAGCGGCCGCGGGGGCAGCGGCCCCAGCGGGACGGGCCGCGAGGCCGCGGCAGGGCCAGGGCTCGGGGCTGGGGCTCGGAAGGGTCCCGGCCCCAGCCGCCCCGCAGCCCCCCACCCCCGCCGCCGGCTCCTACCGGCAGGGCACGGACGCAGGCACCGAGCTCCGGCCTCCCCCGGCTGGGAAACGAAAGCGAAAGCGGCCGGGCCGCCATCGCCGGAACCCGCCGTCCGCCCCGGCCTCGTCCTTTCCTTCCTTCCTTCCTCCGTCCCTGCCTTCCCTCTCTCCCCCCCGGTCCCCTCCCGGTTCCCCCGCCGCAGCCCCTCACCATGCGGCGGCTGGGCCCGGGGCGCTGGCACGGAGCTGGCTGGGCTCCCCCCCCCGCGGCGGGGAAGCGGCTCTGCCCCGCCCGCCACGCACACGAGGCACATACACAAACACACACGCATACAGACCACACACACACTCACACCACACACACAAACACGCACCACACACACGCCCGCACGCCCCTTCGCCTCCGGTTTGCCCCCGAGGGGAGCGAGGGAGCCGCAGCCAAGCCGGGCATGGGCCGGGGCTCGCCCCGGTGTCAGCCCCGCGAGCAGCAGGGGGGCTCCGGGGCAGGAGCTCGCTGCGGGAGGAAGGTTAAATGGCTGCTGCTGGAGGGTGGCCACGGGTTGCCTGGTGCCCCCCAGATATTTTAAGAGTTTTTCTTAAATCCTGTTGGTAACTCATGTAACGTGGGTAAAGCCCGGCACATTGCCCAGTGAGGAGCGAGGGATCACAGAGTCACAGAATAACCAGAGTGGGAAAGGACACACAAGGAGTCCAGCTGAGTCCAACTCCTGGCTCCCTACAAGACCATCCCAAAATCAGACCCTATGTCTGAGAGCCTTGTTCAAATGCTTCTTGAACTCCAGCAGGCTCAGTGCCATGACCGCTGCCCTGGGAGCCTGTCCCAGTGCCCGACCACCCTCTGGGTGCAGAACCTTTCCCAAACCCCCAGCCTGACCCTTCCCTGTCCCAGCTCCATGCCATTCCCTCGGGTCCTGTCGCTGTCCCCAGAGAGCAGAGCTCAGCGCCTGCCCCTCCGCTCCCCTCGTGAGGGAGCTGCAGGCCGCCATGAGGCCTCCCCTCGGCCTGCTCTGCTCAGGGCTGAGCAAACCGAGGGACCTCTGCTGCTCCTCATATATCTTGCCCTCCAGACCCTTCACCATCTTTGTAGCCCTCCTTTGGACGCTCTGATAGTTTTATATCCTTAGGAGATATAAAGCATCAGGGACAAATGCAGTCCAGGCCATGCCAGTGAGGTTCCGTTCTCCCCTCACTGTGCCCTTTCCCATTTCCAACATTATTCAGAAAGTACTTAATGAATATTCCAGATTGAAAATAAATGACTTCTGTTTGTACCTTACACTGATAATTAGACCCTATCCCAGTATTTCAGCCTCTGGCTACCAGAGCTGCTGCTCCAGGTAGGCATAGTGGCAGCTACAAGATAAATTTTCATCTACACAGAGTAAAACATCCAAGGGCGGCCTGCTGCCACTTCTGGTCATTTTGCCGCCTCTGAATAGAGATAGAAAACTGTCTGGCTACCCGGCAATATCTCTATAGCAACAATTAATGAGGATGCTGTGCCACTATTGAAATAGATTTTTTTTTTTTTTTTAACTGTACTCAGTAGTATTAAGAGAATTGACCTAAGATCTCCAACCAAAGATAATTTTGATGTTATGAACAATATTTATGTTATCTGTGCATCTGTCTGTCATTCCATACCCTTTGGGCCAGTTCTGGTCTAGTTCAGAGAACGCTTTTGTAAGTTTTGTGAAAATGGATATTTCAAACCATAAATTTGTTTCCTCAGACAGGGAAAAGCAGGCAAAATCCTCAGCTCCTACACATTCTTCTTAGCAGCAATCAGCCAGACAATCAGTGTGTATATATTAGCCATCCACTCTGCATACACATCATTCCAGACTGCTAGATGCTTTTTTCATAGGGCACGTGGGGAAGAAATTGTAGTTACTGCAATTAAGGTTGTTTAGGGGCTAGAGGATCCAAATCCACAGAATCCACAGTCTGTTGCTTACAATACAGCTGGATAAATGCCAGAGTATTTAAAAAATGCTTACAATGATCATATATTTAAAAAATGGTAACGATGACACAGGCTAACGTAGCATAACCAGTTTGACACAGATGTTGGGCAGAAGCATGGAAATTCTGACCTGGGATGCAGTCATTAAATGCCAATAATTAAATGCCACAGAACACACGTCTATGAAAGAGATTTGATTAAACATACTTGAATTTAAGTTTGGTTCATAAAGGTAATAATGTTGATTTAATAGATTCCATCCAAGTTAGAACACTATGCTATTCTCATAAATACAGCATGGAATACAAAGTCTATGTAGTTCATAGTACTGGTTCAAAGGAGAATTCTCAAGAGACGTGATTTTAAGCAAAGATTTGTCATACAGATGTCTTCTGAGGAGGCTTATTCTTAACCTGGTACTATTAGGAGTGACTTAGACAAAAGTACTAAATTACTACTATGATGTTGTAAATAGTAGTAACAGTGGGTCACTTAGATAAAATCCCACGTCTTACTTTTTAAGATAACCTCATTTATAATAATACTTTTCCGAAGACAGGGCATTACGGTACGTGAGCAGCTGAACATGAGCTCCCAGAATAAAACTTTTGCTCATACTCTGAAGCAAAGCCAGAGGAACATCACTTACAACTGGACTGGATGTATTGTCCTTGTTATAGCATTAATTAAACCATTACTGAAATAATGCATCCACTTTGGGTATTTACACTTCAAAGGGATGTTAAGTATTGGAAAGAGTCCAGAAGAAAGTTATGAAAGGTGTGGAAAATGTACATTAATTTTAGATACTTTAAAAGCACAATCCAATGCAGATGAAGAGGTGCCTTTATCATAAGTGTGCTTTATTTGTGTGGCTTAGAGATGTGTGAGGAGTAGAAGCAGCGATGGCTTTCTGTTAATCTATTTTGAAAGAATTCAAAATTGATAATAATAAAAAAATGGAGAATTTTTCCAAAGATGTACTATAGCTTAAGCATACACAGCTGCACTTTTGCTGTAGAATTTATAGTCAGAGATTTTATGCAGTCTGATATGACCACTCGGTCTTTTCTGTCTTTAAATGTGTTGGCTCCAGAAGAAGACCAAGAAGTCTGTCTATGTAGCAGAAAAAAAAAAAAGAAAAAAAAAGAAAAAAAAATAGGATCCCGAGGGTTTCCAAAAAGAAAGATTTTGTGTGTGATTTCTAACAGGCAATATCTGAAGAGCTTCTGGCACATCTCATTGTGCACACAGCATTCCTACCCAACTGTCCAGTTTTGCTGCCACTGTTGACATGATCTCCCAGTCAACCCAGCAGTGACTTCAGAGAATTCCTTATTTCTTCAAAGCAGAAAAAAAGACAATGCAAAATGCTTTGGCACTCACAAAGATCATCAAAGGAACAAGAGTTCCACCTTCAGGTCTGGGAAAATACTACCTCTGATGGCAAAAGATACCTCTGAAAAAAAATGTTAATGTGCAGATGGAGTTGGACTTGCTGAATTACAGACAGATGCAGACTTGTATTGTATGTCTATGATCATTTCTGAAGGGCCTGATCTGATGGCTGCATGTATTCTTATACTGTTATCAGAGAAACTGTTCTGTTAATAACAGAACAATAAAAAATACAGACCATGAGGACTTCTGAAAGGGTGGAGAACAGCTGTACATCCAGCTAAGGAAGAGCTTTTGCAGCAGTTTCTTTTTCCACTTGAGTTCGTTCTTAGTTCTCAAATATATGGATTCAGAACCAGGATCCAGATGTGCAATTCATTTAACATGACTCCTTCACTTCATCTTACCGCTCAGCTCTCTTCTCTGCAGTCTTTCCTTTATATGTGATCTCTGAGATAACTTGTTCTAGGAATGGTATTTCAGTCAGTGTTGCTCAATAAACACAGAACTTCCCAGATACTTACATTACGTTCCCAAAGATAGATCTTTTTCCAGTAGAGCATTTCAAAATTCTGTTGCCTTTTTAATACATTATTATTACAGATACACTGGTTTCACTATCAAAAGACTTGCGCTGGCAGGAACTGGTAATAAAGCTTCCATTGTGTCATGGAAAACAGCCCTTGCTGCGTTACAGCCAACATTGCTCTCTCCCACAGTCTCCCAGGAGCGCGACGTGGTTTAAATTGAGATCTCCTTCCAAAACACATCCCTGAAAAACTGAAGCTCTTTCAGTGATTTTTGGTGGGGCATTTTGAGGAATACGTGGCAGCATTTTCTGAAACTTTCTGATCTAAAAAAAATAAAAAAAAATACTGCAGGTTAGTTTGGGGGGAAACTGTTACCTACTAATGGCAAAACCTATGTTGTAGGTTTTGGGATTGGTGAAATTCTGATACAATGCTCTCTTAATGTAATTTGCTGCAAAAACAGCCCACATTTGGTTGAAGATCACCTGTATGGTATTGCAGAAAGGAGGTCTCCCAGGTAGTAATGAAGCAGGAGAGGCTTATTATACATTAGCCTATTCACCAGAGCAGTTACACTGAACAGAGTGTAAAAGTAGGAGGGAGATCTATTAGGACAAAGCAGATTTTATTTTGAGAGAAACACTTCCTCACTGGTTGAGCTGGTTATTTGTGTCTTTTCCAGCATATTCACAGGTCTCACCCAGTGACCTCGGTGCTCAAATGGCTTATAGCTGCTGCTCTTGATCTACCCCAGCGATAGCAGAGCCGGAAGGTTGGTAGCTACAGAAACTATCTCCTACAACACCTGGTCTGCAGGAGATTTTCCCTGCTGACAAAAGTAAGCCAAAATAGGCGTCTCCAGCTGGTGAGAGCTCATGCCTGGCACACTCAGGGAACATGCAAGTGCAGCACTTTGCCCGGGGAGTCTTAAACGGCAGGGCTCCTGTCATGCTTTCCAGCAGTCCGCCACTGTCATCACCAAAAGCGATAAATTACTATAGCAAGTATTGCTGGGGTTGTGGCTGGGAACATCCACGTGACTGGAATTTACTCAAGACACCCCCCCCCCTTTTTTTTTTTTTTTTTCCCCAACATCTTTTCATTGTCACTGGATCCAAAGGGGAATTCTCGCCCTCAAAACTAGTGAGAGGCTTTCAGTATGTGCTGTGGCAGTGGTGCATCAGATACTCTCGGTTTCATTTGTAAGGTCACATTAGCAATTTTACTGTATTGCAGGAGAAGGTTCAGATAATTTGGTTAAGATGTTTTCAGCAGGGCTGTGTTTTGGGCCCATTCTCTTGTTAAAGGACCAACCTACATCAGTGTCAGCTTGAGCCAAATCCCTGCAAGTTCCCCTAAGTTAAAAAGGAGTTTCTCTACAAGGCACTTTTACCAACCAGAGTAAATGCCCATAGTTTGTTTTTAGGTGAGGCCTTAGAAATTCTGTATCGAGTCTTAATGTCCATTCAAGTCAGCGGTAAAATTTCCAGAATGAAATCTAGCAGGGTGAGGACTTCATTCTTTGTCAAGGTTACAACATTTCCTGACGCAAGAAAATACAAACTGTAGTCAGGGGAAAAAAAATAAATAAATAGAAAGTGGTGACTCAACTGAACAAACATTCATTTATACACTTGATCCACCATACTTACTAGTCAACATTCCTCCTGTAAAACCACTCACCCTTGAAAGAGGGATTCAGAATGTCTCTTAACTGCAAACCAGAGGTGCAATGTTGTGGGCTTGCATTCATAAACGGATTAGATTAAACTGCTTTTTAAGGCATTTTTAATTTTTCTTGCTTAATTAGGGAAGTAATTCTGATCCTGCTGATTTTCTAGCACGTGAAGGTCACAAGCAACAGTCTGTTCAATAAAAACTCCAGGGAATTTCAGGAATAAATTAAAATTTATAATATCCACAGTCATTTGGGATGCTTTTTCACTGACTCGACGTTATGACTACTTTTAAGACTTCTGGAGCTGTCTTTGCCCCTCTTCTTCCTCCTTGTGGGATGATCAGAAGGACAGTACATTGTTCAGCTCTGCCAAAAAAGTTGCTCGTGCTCAGAGGTGAGGTGAATGATTATGGAATATTTATTAGAAATTGTTTTTTTCTGGAGATAAAACATTTATCAAACTCTTTCTGATTTAAAATCCATGTCAGCCTCCAAGGGGTATCTCCAGTTAATCAGGGATTTCCCTGTCTGCATAATGACCTAGTCATCTCTGTACTGGTTCCAGCAAAGGCCTTGCACGCCATCGAGCTTTGTAGCGTATTCAACAGTTTCACAAGTGTTCACAAGTGCACAGTTAGGGAAAGCATGCGTGGGTTTTCCTCCTTAACATTCTCCTAGACTTCAGCATTATTATTATTATTATTTATTTATTTTTACATTGGTGGTTTCCTGAACCAGGTGTGGTTTGTTTTCTCAGTAGCCCCAGTGGATCTCTCTTTCAAATCTTCACCCAGTCTCCCCTACAAAGGAAGTGAAATTATTTCAGCCACAAACCTCTTTGGCAAGGACTTTCATGGACCTGCTGCCCTCTGCATGAAGAGCCTGGCTCTTTTGCAAAGTTGACTCCTTTCCACCCTCCCGATGCTACTTGTTATTGTGTAGGTCTCATTTCTGCTCTTAGGTGTCTTTTTGTTGGGCTGAAAAGTCCTAGCTTTCTCAGCCACTCCTTGTGGACAGCTACAGGCAGCACTGTTGTTTATTGCTTTGCTAACAAATCCTAGCATTCCATGTCTCTTTTTTTCTTTCTTTCTTTCTTTCTTTCTTTCTTTCTTTCTTTCTTTCTTTCTTTCTTTCTTTCTTTCTTTCTTTCTTTTTTTTTTTTTCCTTAATTATCTGAGAAGTTTTCCTGGAAGTCTTTACCGCAACCTCAAAGTCTTGATTCATGCGGTAATGGCCAGCTCAATGGTTGCCTACCTAGCTTAAGAACTGGCCACACGGTTGCACTGAAAATGATTGAAAACAACATTACAAATAATAAAATTCTACAAGGGAATGCTTTCACTGACAAGAAACTAATCCTTGCTAGGAGGAGGCAGGGTGAGTCAGAAGTGAAGAGAAGGGATGCCTAAGGTGCAATTCAACATCTCTTAGTGGAAGGTACCTGTCATTTCTAATAAGTGGCAAGTGGTATACAATTTTAAATATAACTGAAACATTATCTTAATAAGCCATAAAATGTTTCAAATCAGAACCCTCTTTGGTCTTGCACCACTTTATTTCTATCTTACATGTTTTCCACTGTCTCTCATTTTCTATCTAGGGAACCGCTCATGACCTGGACCTTTACAGGGATGGTTGCTGGTGTTATCTTGAAAAGTTTAAGTTGTTTCTGGCAGAAGTCAGACCTTTTTCTCTGAAAGATGCAGAATGAGAAGGTAGTCACTTGCAATTAACTCCTTCAGTGTCTCCTGCTTCTTGGTAGGAGCAAACCATGAGGTGGAATACTGGCATAAGGTAAATGGCTGAAGTTCAGATGTCAAACGTGTTTCTTTCTCCCTTGTTAGGTGGTTCTGCTGCAGAGGTGCTCATCAGCACTTCTTGAAAAGAGGAATGGTCTAGCATCAAAGGTGCCAAGCTGGACATCGGCTCCTTTGCAAAGCCAGGTAGACCTTTTCACTGCCTCACAGGGAGTGTCTTGTGTACACTGAAAGCTTGTAGTGCTCAAGTACTGCAACAGTAGAGTGAAGAAGCTCCGTAAACAAATGTACACTATCCAAAGAGAATTAATTCCACAGTAAGGGCTGTTTAAAAGAGAATTAATTCCACAGTAAGGGCTGTTTGTTTTTGTTTGTTAGTTTGTTTGCAATAATATCTGAATCTTCCTCTATTTACTTTTGTCAGTAACAATGTAAAGCCCTGAAGTTCAGTCTTGCAGAGACAGATCTATCTACTTTTATCTCAGAGAAAGAATGCCTCCAAAGCATATTTAAGGCTTTAAAATGTAATTGAAAGTTTGATTTTCTTGAGGAGTACTGTGGGAGACATGTTCAGCTAGCTATGTGGAGAATTAGCCATGCAAGTCCCATTACTGCTAATGCTACTACTAATTCCCTGCACATCACGCTGAATATTTACATTTTCACTTACTATTTAGATGAGCCATTAAATTATTGGTTTCATACTGTTACAGTCATCTGACATACAAAAAAAAAAAATCATAAACTGCGGGAAAGACAATTTTTAGTTAAAGATGTTTATTTTTAAAATACCATTATTACAATTTGAATTAAACCCTAAATTATGACTGAAATGGCTTCATTTCTCAGCTCAGAAATAGTAATTGGATTAATGTTCTGCGAAGCACTGTGAATATAGGTATTTGCTTTGTGTAAAAAAGCTTAGGAGGGGCATTATCTTAATGCTTGGGTGGTGCAGAGTCTGAGTTATTTTAACGGTTTTAAATCCAGGTGGAAAATACTGTCCACAGGATGGATTTCAGTCCTTTTTGAACAGTCCTTTTTTACACCAGCTACAGACAGGTAAATCAACCTTCCACTGGTGTGTCACCATGCTTGGCAACCTTGCACATTGATAGCATCGTTGACTAATATGATCAGATCTCATTTTCAAAGTCTGTCTGACTACTTCACACTGAGGGTCATCTCTTGAGCTGGACAGCAGTCCCAAAGTGAATAGGCTGGTGGTGATGAATACAAAACAGCTCATATAAGCCTCAAGCCTCAAAAGAAACTGAAACAAAATTTCTGTGGTTCTGAGTGCAAAGTCTGCTATCCAACTTTGGGTTTTATTATGAATTTTACTGCTCCATCGCTATGCTTATTACTGACTTGTCCGGTCTCTTGCTGTGTCTGCCCTTCAACAGGAGTAATCATCATCATTTTCTCAAGTGAAACACCAAAGTTTTGGCGAGAGGGGGTATCAATACCTCAGGACATCACCATTGTTACTCTCCATCTTCATTCCTCTTGTGAAAAGTTATCAGCATCCCTTCGCTACACCCCTTCACTCTTCAACATCAGGTCTAGGAAGCAAACAGGGAATCTGCCAGTTCTTTTCCTTCTAGTATTGGAAAATTTAAAGGTAAGGCCCAGGCAAACTTGACATGAATGGTGGCTAGATGTGGGGGCTGACAAGAAGAGAGACAGAACTGATCATGCAGTGCCTGGATAAGAGCAGAATATCCCCCACCACCGTGGGGAGGGGACTAGAGCGATGGTAGGAGTAAGTCTAGATTCTCTCCTAGTTTGTTTGTTTGGGAAGTCTAGCAGACACGTGGGAGGAAAACAGTTCAAAAAACTAAGACAGACTGAATATTAAAATTGTACACTGGTATATTTTTAATCTAATGCTGTGTGGGTTAAATTTCTCATTTTGAGGATGTGACTCAGGGGTTCGTCAAACTAGAGTTTGGCCCTCCTGAGGACAATTCTCAGTATCGCAGTGAATCAGATGAAAGTTTACCTGGAATTTAAAAATGCCATGGGTTTCTTGGGATGGTTTCAGAGCCAACAGGTAAAGAAATTTCCTGGGACCAGCTGAACCGTTCCGTCTTACCGTTCAGGTTAATGGACTCACTGCAAGGATTTGATGTTCAAATGTTATAAACATTTATGTATATAATACACCCATCTGCCACTTCAGCAGCAACCTCAAAATACATTTCAGGAGAACACATTAGTCCTTCCTGAACTCCTTCGCTGCATCCCTCTTCCCTCCATTCCAAGTGATAGGAACACAAAAGTAATGGGCCACCAATTGACACTGTTCATGCAACACGCATTTCCAGAAGCAGAAGCTCTCAACAGATGGTGAGTCCTTGTGAAAAGACGGCATGCAGAGGCAGGCAGAGTAGCAATAAAGTGACTTGTGCTTCCTGTGGAAGTGCATTGTCATTACAGGTAGTTCTACAGAGGAGGATAAAAGGTGGGCTCTGCATCCTTTGGATAAGGAGGGAGGCTTTCAGGGAGCTGTAGGAGGAGCTTTCTGATGGGGAGTCTGGGATCTGCCACCTTCCAGCCCACACATTTCTTGTTCTTAATAGTTTTGTCCTTTCTTTGCATTGCCACCTTCTGAGTACTCTGCTACTTCTCTCTGTCCTTGTCCTTTCCCCAGCTCTGTTCCAGTATGTGTGACTCACCCCCAAAGCTCTTCATCTTTTCCACTGTCCAAATGCTCTAGGTCTCTACTGCTCCCTGGCAGACCTCAAGGCCCTGCAGAAGTGCTAAAAGCACACATAATGATATGTAGCAGTGGCATCAGTACTGTGAGGAGAGGAAGAGGTGTTAAAGATGTACTTTCACTGCCACCCACAGCTGAAGCAAAGGACCCTCAGACAGCACTGGTGACCACCATACAAATCGTGTATGTAAGTTATCAAAACTCCTCACTTGAAGATGTTGAGAAATGTTGCACAAAATGCAGAAACGCACATCTGAGGCTGTTGTTCTGATGGAGCTTTTTTCCAGTCGGTGCCGTGGATCTGACCATGACTTGCAGAGAAATGGTGCTTTCCACTCCGTTTGCATGATCATTTCCAGGTGGGAGGATACGTTCCTACTCTCTTTCATGTGGCTGTCTGAAACCTTCTGGACCCATTCAACAAACAAGCCATCCACGATACCTCTGGCCCTGTTCTCAGCATCGCGCCTGTCACCTCATCAGACTCGTTTTAGGAAATAAGACTGACAGGAGGTTTTGAGACTTGCTATGTGGTAGTTTTTCCTTCACAGGTTGCAGTCATCAGCAGTTTTATTCTATCTACTCAGTTGCCATTGAAATAACTTACAAAGACTGAGTAGTAGGCTCAGTGTGATAACTAATAGCATTTCACAAGAAGATTGTATGGAAAATAAAAATTTTAATGCAAAAAGGTAGGCTCTCCTTAGATATACATGATAATATAAAATTATATTTTAGCTCTTTTATGGTTTTGGATGTTAGAAAAGGAAGTTGGAAGCAATAGCATGTCAAGCTACACAAAGTTGTATTTTTGTCAGTTTCTTAT
Organism: Heteronetta atricapilla; assembly: GCA_011075105.1. Classification (NCBI taxonomy): domain Eukaryota; kingdom Metazoa; phylum Chordata; class Aves; order Anseriformes; family Anatidae; genus Heteronetta; species Heteronetta atricapilla. The sequence goes on from CM021732.1 coordinate 95,572,248, forward strand.
TTCATAAAAAGTGCACTTGGAATGCAGCTGCAGCATTTTAAAACAAATATTTTTTGTCATAAATTTCTCAGATAACATTCACATTTTATCAAAGTAAGTGGGGATTTTGCCATTGATTTCAGTGTCACCAGGATCTGACTCATTTAAGATAAAAAATGTCCTACTTCAATACTGACATACTGGAGGTCAACCAAAATATCTTACCATAGTTACAAGGCATAGAATTGTACTTAAAATTTTAAGTTCCTTTTCTCTTTTTATTTTTTTATGTTTTTCTGTTCATTGGAGGTCGGTAGTGTAGTTTTTGTAGTATTCCCTAGAGTGATGTTTGGGCTTGCTGCAGCCTTTCAAAAGCCATTTTCTGCTAAAGCAGAGGGTTATGTGTCATTACATGAATGTGGATACAAACTGAACCATCAAATCAGAACTCTAAAAAACAGAGAGAGAGAAGAAAAGAAAATAAAAGAGGTGGCCACTGTGCAAGGCAACACTGGGAACTTTACAAAATGAGGTAATTCTTGGGAGATGGGTTGGATGTACATCGACACAAGCAGATTTACTGAGATGTATTACAGGTGGTGCCAGATGAACGCACTTGGAAGGTTTTGTAGCTTTTCACTGCCTCCTCTATCTTTCAATCACTTGCAGTGATGAGGAGTGGTAGTAAAGTTACATTCAGCGAAATGCTGTGAGACTGTGTGCATATGTGGCACATACGGCAATTACGAAGACACCAGAGGTTTCCAACCATGTGCTGTTACGCCTCTATCTGATGAGAGAAAATGGAAGCAAGGGTTGAATAAAAAGAACAGTGGGAGTAAATCCATTTCCTGCTGGTGCACAAACATCTGTATTGGCAGTAATTAGCAAAATTACCATACGTTGTCCAACATCCACGTTTGGCAGCGATGGCTGGTGAACCCTGGTGAAATAGTAAACGTATTCTTATACGTATGTATTTTGTCTGACATTGGCATTGTTGCTGTGATCTGTGACCCAGCTGTATGATATTAGAGACTGGACAGTTGTTGGAAATATTGACTGAAGGGTGGCTGGTGTGCATAGAAAGAAGGGGAATTTTTATCACCTAATACTGAAATTGCCCTGACATGCGTCGTATGGAGAATTTTTACCACAGACTTCCGGGCTGCAAACGTAAATAGCACAGCCAAATGTTCAGCTTAGAGGGGGTGTTTTAATGACAAGCTGAGTGTACAAGGTGGGGGATAACGAGAGAGCCAAAAAAGCCAGCCAGAGCAAAGCAAGACGCTGAGGCAATGACAGTAACAAGGAAAAGAAGGCAAGAGAAGAAGCAAATTTATCCTGTGTAAAAGTCGATGCCAGCAGTAAGGAGTGTAAAATCCATCATCGTCCTCATGGCTATCACACCCAGCGCATTTCTGAGGCCTAAATGATTTTTAAAAAGCAGCCACTCATTAGGGAGAAGCCTGATGGGGGCTGTGGTGGCTGGTTGTGGGCGCAGTGAGGTGAGGGAAGGCCAGCTTCCCCAGAACTGAGCTGCCCAAAGGTCTGATGCCAGAGCAGAGTTTATGCCTTTACTTCTGCGGGGGTCTCCTTTCCCCTGTTGCCATCAGCTTTGAATGAGATTTTCATCTTAAAACCTCTGATTTTCTGTGGTGTTTGGTTGAAATCGCCCCATGCTTTCAAAAGCCTTCAGTGGGGGGATTGAGAGATAGAAGGATACCACAACATCATGACCTTCATTTGATGAGAAAAGAAAGGGCCAAGGGCAATATTAAATAAGGGTGTAGGGCGTCATGGCACAGGTGGTTCAGGCAGAACAATTTAGAAAGGAAAAGGTGTTCTTTGGGTTAAACAAGGTGGATTCTGGAGCTGAAGAAGCAAATTTTCACATAGTTAAGTACTGCTTCATAGTACTTGCACATGAAAGGGAAAAATAAGTTTCCTCATGCACGGAAGATTCTTCTTGGCTCTTTTACTTCCTAACTTCTAAATGCTTGACTACGGCTAAATAACTTTTTTAACATTTTGTGTGTGTGTGTGTGAGAAATACATGCATCAAGCGCAGCAACTGTTGAAGTGTGAATTTATTTTTAAATAGATTTGACTCCTTGTATTAGTATAAGCGCTTTGGAAGTAGAGGCAGTTCTATATTATCATCATCTATCTTTTGAGAAAGAGACAGATATTTTTACCTTGGCAATTCTGGTAGCAAGGTGGAGGCAGTTTTACAATAATCTGAATACATTTCAGGTGTGCGGTTCATTTTCGTACCTAATGAATAGCTGTGTGACCGAGTGGGTGGATGGAAAATAAGAACCTCTCGGATTAGATAGAGAAGGTGAAATGTGTTACATTTATGCACATAATGTATCTGCTAATATTCCAATACATTTGATAAAGTCACTGTTAAATGCCATTTTTAATTCATGTGATGGCAATCTGTTTTCTTCGAAAACTGATTCCAGGAAAAAAAAAAAAGTCCCTACATTTTAGAAACCAATACGAGTGTTTCATCAAATTAAGCCAGAAATCAAATTATTTTCCAGTCACATTTCTCCTGTGGTCCCTGTGGTGCCGTAGGCAGAGATGCATAATCAATCTGTGGTGAAATAGAAATTGGCAGAGGTTGAAGGGATCAGGGGTAACACAGCCACTCACTGACTAGGGGACACAGGATTTCTTCTGCACCAAGTAGTGTCCACCACCTTTGGTCTCAGCTGCCCCACATGGGTACTAAAGACAAGCCACCTTGTCTCACAAGCAAAACTAGCAACAAATATTTGTTGGTAAAACAATGACTGGAAGCACTGAGGTAACTAAAAGAGCATGGTATCACGAGAGTGCTGTGGAAAACAGAGAGTCTGGGGCACAAGCTGGAAGGAAGAACTTCAGTCACTCATTTAGAGCAGAGATTTAGAGTCTCTGCAGAGACTTCTGAAGGCGTGGAGATGTGGGTGAAGCAAGAAGGTCGTCTGCCCCCAGAGGACAGCAGGTGAGAGAGCCCCAGCAATACTGCCAGCTAGTGGGCCCGGGAGGGCTCAGTCAAGGCAGGCAGCTCCATCAAGGCGGTCACCTCCGGTCACCTCCATCATGGCAGTCACCTCCATCATGGCGGTCCCTCCATCATGGTGGTCACCTCTACCAGTGTGGTCACCTCCATCAGTGTGGTCGTCTCCATCAGTGTGGTCATCTCCATCAGTGTGGTCATCTCCATCAATGTGGTCACCTCCATCAGGGTGGTCACCACCATCAGGGCAGTCACCTCCATCCTGGTGGTCACCTCCATCCATCACAGCGGTCACCATCATGAAGAGCTGCTGATGTCTGTGTGGCAGGGCTAAGCAAAAAGCAGAACTAAGCAACAGCTATCCAACAGGAGTTTAGGGAAGAAGCTGCTCCATAGACACTTAAAGGTTTGGTTCTGGAAGGGCTGCAGAGCTTTTCATCTCTCCAGTTGTCACGTTTGTGTTTCTCCTGGTGCAATGAAATTTTCTAAGTTCTTTAGCCTTTTCTTTGTTAAGACAGCACAAAACATCTCCTTTATCTGTAAGAAACATTATTTGTTGGTATAAATTGGATGCAAAACTAAATATCCCTTGGAAATTACCCACCTTGTCTAGTGAGACATTATTCTCTTTAGCCCTTCCTCTCTGTGGACAGCAAGAAGGGATCCTTCATTTGTAAGCAACATTGTGCATTGCTAAAAGTTATGTGGGAGAAAAAGAAACATCTCTTGGAAATTATGTATGTAACTCACAAATCTGTTTGGTGTCAACTTAGTTGCTTTATATTTCCTTTTTAGTTAGATAATTTTGATGTAAAATATGGAACAGGATACCTGTAAATCACTTCTGAAGGAGCCCTATGGCCTCAGAGCTCATGGTATTTCCTGACCATGTACAATTTCAGAACAATTTCATTCATTGTATATATGTGCTTCCATTGTATGTCTTATGAATGGTAAGATCATTGAATTCAGCGTTAATTGATTTGTGCGTATTGATACCAAAACGTGATGCATTGCAACATTCTTATCATTTGTACAAAAATCAACATTTTAAGTGAGAAAAAAAAAAAAAAAAGAGAGTATGACAATGAATTCAAGAGGCTGTTCATTGAAATAGCTTCTAAATTAAACAGTTGAATGTTGTGAATAAATCTACATTCTGATGTGTGATATCTGGATCATATCTAGACACACTTTGTGTGTCCTCATGCTTAGAGACAGATCCAGCTATAAGGACAAACATCTGGAATGAGTGAATCCTGAGAAAGGGACGGAGTAGAGGGAAACCAGATACGCTCTTCCTTGGCTTTCAGGTCCCATGCGAACAATTAATGACAAGGTAGATTTAACAAATTATGCTGGTATCAGTGTGTGGTTCCTCTTACCAAAATAAACTTTCTCCAGAATTTACATATACTTTTGAAAATCATAAAAATATAAACAAATTGAAATATTAATTATAAAAGCGTTTATGTAGGATACAGAAACAAAGGGTGAGGAATGGGGAAGAATTACAGCATAAAACAAGGGTGAGGAATGGGAAAGAGGAGAGAATAATTACAGCATAAAACAGGGCTCGTACCTGGGAAAAAGGTGTATGATATGACAAAAACTGACAGTCCTGCTGAAGGCCTTCATGTTTTACTGTAACTTCAGAGCATGCTGTCACCCATGTCATACTTGCCTTGGTCACAGCAAGTGGGAGGCTGCTGCCCAACCTCATCACTCTCAGCATCCATGCAAACTAGCTGAATCCCAGTCTCAGAGGGGACTGATCATTTTTAGGTAGAGCTAGATTTAGCATTTTCAAGTCTACGTATTGTTTCACTTTTATCTCACACACAGCCATGAGCATGCCATTGTGCAGAGAACGTTACTTACAGGATGGACTGGTAAACTGATGTTTGTAGATTAATCTGATTTATGTTGAATTTTGAGAGGTGAGTGTGGGAAGGAGAAAGAAGATCTTTAGATCATCCTTGCTTCTTCCTGTAATTGATACCCAGCTGCTACCATCTTTGAATCCTGGTAGTTAGTTTATGTTTTCAAGGTTGCCTGCGGGAGGGAAGAGGCAGGTACTTGATTTTAAGATGATTTGCCTCCAAAATTGATGCCTGCCATTGAAAGGTTGCACTTGAAATAAATTGCAAGTTCAACATATAGTAGCATAAACCTCAAAATTTTCCCAAATATTCTGCAAAGGCTGGAAAAAGAAATGGGTGCCGAGGGCCCAGCTTAGGCATCTGTTTGCCATATGTTTTCACTAAGGAAATGAAATAAAATGTTAGAAAACCTGAAATAGGAGGCACCAAACCAAAAATAGCACAGCTTACATGGAGACTGGACAGCTGGGGCTTCATGGGCTCAAGATGGAGTACAGTTAATGTAATTTTTACCAAGTGCTTCTGAAGTGCAGCGGTGCTGTCCTCACAGCAGCCACATCTGATCTGTGGATCTCCACCAAGCCACAGGCAGATACAGGATAGACCAGAAACATCAACAAGTAAAAAACTGCAGGTGTATGAGGGGAAGATGTCAGGCATGAAGAGAAACACGTTACCAGCAACACCGGGTGCAGAGCAGCTCGAGATAACCCTAGGAACCAAAAATTTCAGTTCTAACTTATACAGACACCGACAGTGAAATAAAGTTAAAAGAACCACTGGAAAGATGAAGCAGCAGAAGGAAAAAGTGGCTGAAGAGAGGCCTCTGTGGAAATTATGGGAATAAAAGAAAATTTAGAGCAACAGATGGGAAGCATTGCTAAAATCTGAACATAAATATATGCATAACTGCAAACAAAACCTGTGCACATAGCCTATTAAACCTATTAAAAGCTGATATACCTATGTCCTTCAGAAAACTTACAGTCCATAATAGTATTACTGTGGCCATGGACGGTTTTGCCCAGCTTTTGATCTTGAGCTGGTGAAACTGGCGTAGCTCTGTTAAAACTGATGTGGACAACCATTCGCCCCAGGAGGACTGGGTCTCCCCTGTTTGCACGCTACCTTTATCATGGTGACAAGTGAAGCCATACCTCTGCCTGGGCATGAAAGCACAGTAACTGTTTGGGTCAATGATGCATGGGTGTTAGTAGGAGTGGATGAATTATTCATTGTAAATAAAGTACAGGATAATTTTAGTGCTGTTCCGTACACATTCGTGAGCTGATCTTGATTTCTCACAATAGAACGATTTTCAGAGTCCTCATGTGAAGACTGACAAGGAATATATTGTCTATGCCCTTGAGTTAACTGACATTATTTGCTGCTTGTGACATATGATTGGTCACATCAGTTGCATTGCAATTTTTCTGCTCCACAGTTGATTATTAGAGTTTGGATACAGAACTGGAGCATGATTACTGACAATTAGCGAACAGAACATGCTCTCAGTTATGCATCAATAGTCACATTTGTGTCGGAGAATTCAGCTGAGGGCAGATATTCCCAACACACTTATGCCAATAAAGGTCGGAGATAAGTACTGAAAGGGAGCATGACGATGGCAAGGAAAGGTGTATTGAGAATGTGAATATGATTTCATACATTTTGTTTTTGCACTATGTATCATGTTCTAAGTACTGGCTTGTAACTGATGCATTCAGAAGCTCAGGAGTGTCCTTCCTAGATCTGGTTTACATTTGCAGGTTGATCTAGAAAGTTAGGAAAATACAATTCTCTCTCATTCAGAACCAGAAAAAAAGGCAACTTAGGCTGATCGTGTGCATAAAGAGGATGAAAGCTCATCCCTAAACTGAGCCCCACAATTTCAGACACGCTGGAGGTGGTCCGGAGTCCTGGTCTGCCTGGACCAGGTAAGGTTGTTAGGTCCCACCAAGGCTTGCAAGCCCTGCAACAGTTGGGAAGTCCTTAGGCACACTATTTTTAGCTGGATTTATGATAAGCTGTAAAAGCATTTTTGAGCCCCTGCTCTAAAGTCAGTTTTCAGTATTGTAGGGCTGTAATTCTTACTCCTCAGTGTATGTTCTCACACTTCTATACACATTTTTCATGTGGTCTTTTAATCAGACAATTACTCTTTACAAATTGCCTGTTCTCCTTGTTTACCATACTGCATGTTTTTGTACCCTGTGCAAACTTAATCAGTGGAAATAGTGCAGTATTGACAAAATCATTCACGAAAATACTGGCAGGAACCGATTCCCAAGTTATAGCCTTCTAGTTCCATATAATGTGACGTTCAAAATCCGTGGTCAAATGATTTGAAGACAAAGGCCTATGAATACACTGTATGAACGCAGCTATCTTTGTGAACCAGGGCAACAGCTGTGAACAAAAGGAAAACTGAAGAAGATAAAATACAGAAGGCTTGGTTTACAAGACCTGTGTTTCCTGAAATCATATCGATTGTTATTAATCAACAAAGTATTCAGTTCTGTGCTGGTGGGCTCTTAAATGAAATTTCTGGTTATGTGTCCAGATTCAGCATCTGACCAACAGGTCTGTTTTCCTGGATCGACTCTTTACTCTTGCTTATTATGTGGAATATGTTGGCAATTCAAAGATCTTAGAGAATTTTCCTCTTTTCTATGATGCTTGTTTCTCTCTAGGCTGCTTGATTTGTATATACGTAATTGCAACCGACTCGGCATCACATTTTTCTTCAGTCTTGATGCCAGGCTTTCTGTTCCACCTACGACATTTTATCGGGCAGGTTTATCCTCCTGCTTCGTTCTGAAATCAGAAGAGAAATAGTGATGAACACGTATGTCTTTTCTGAGCTTTTGTTCAAAATGCGATACCCATTTCTAGCAGTAGACTAGTATTTGGTGTATAATTTGTTTTACTTCAATGTATTTCTCATATGTTCCTTCTAACTGTGATGCCCATTGATCTTTTCTTATATTGTTGTTTTCAGCAGAATATGTTCTTTACATTTGCAGTTTACTGCTATTATCCTTTTTTTTTTTTCATTCTTTGCATTTTTATTGCTATTATCTGACTAGCATTTCTGCATCTTCTGTATTACACAAATTCTTTCTTCCCCAGCAGGAATGCTTTTCTACTTGTAGATTTGTGGCACTTTTTTTTTTTTTTTTTTTTTTGATATCCAGTAGAATGTTCTTGAACAATTTCCAGTTCCTATTAATATTTCCCACATTAAATTGATGTTCCTAGCTTGTTACGGCAACAGGTTTTTTTAAGCATGGACAAATTGTCCCTTTCTGTTACTAACCGGTCTCACGTTCAGCGTGCATGAGGTAAATGCAAGTGGGTCGTGATTACTGGAAGCCAAATCAGGCAGGTTTGTACCATCTGAAGGAGGTCCAGCAACTACTGTGCCTGCACAGGTTGCAAGATGTCCCATGTTTAGAAGCTATTATTTGTTGCTTCTAGAAATGATATTAAAATGTGGTGACATCCTCTCCAACAGTGGTCTCAAAATCTGGGTGCCTGCACCTCGAGGGGTGAACAAGGTGATCCATGGGTGTGCAGGAAGAAAATATCAGAACATCAATACTGCATGGATATGGTTTATAAATAAATAAGCGTATACTGGGAGTTCAGGCTCAACATTTTTTACTGATAGAGCTACACAATCAAAAAGTTTTGGAGACCACAGTTGGATGAGATGCCTGGTAAGTGTATTCTCAGGCTCTGCACACTGCATTTCCAGTTTCTTCTGGCTACTGGCAGGCAGGATGCTGGGCTGGGTGGACCCTCACTCAGAACTAGCACGGGAATCCTTAGGTAGTGGTAATCCACAAAATTAAAATAGTCAGTGACTGTAAACTGTCTGCAGCTTTCTAACCATGTATAGTCTTTGATTTAAAAAAATGCATTTTGATTTAAAAATATGTTTCCCTCCTATTCTGTTCTTATCAAATTGCAGTCTTCTAAGTGGTTCAGTCATATGAATTACTCCCCTAATGGTAAGTACTGAAATCAAAATCTCTTGTATGACGTTTCCTTCCTTCCTTCCTTCCTTCCTTCCTTCCTTCCTTCCTTCCTTCCTTTTTCCTTTATTATGCCCTGCTGATTAGTCCCCCACAGCAGAGGAGACTGCAATCTGATGTTCAAAGCAATAATCCACATCCAAAAGAGTTCTTGTGGTTCAGAAATGTCTAAGTTTGAAAACAGTATCAGACTAATATCTGGGCTATTATTTTAGGGCAGCCTGCTAGAAATGCTGCCCTTTGCAGCTTCATGTGTCTGTCTTCACGTGCAGAATGGGCAATAATTTTTGGAGGAATTGCTTTTTAGACCATCTTAGACCTACAAACCTGATGTGTTTTGCAGTCCCGGTTGAGTCTGATCAGAGTTGACATCTGTGTGCTTCTGTGAGAGCTGTGGGAAGGATGTACTAAATATGTCAGGTCAGAGTCTCCCCAAGCAATTTGACAACTGTTAGTCTGAACATTTTGGAAAAGTATGCTGACTCATGACATAAGAGAGGAAGGATGTGTATTTTTTAAAGGAATGGGCTGGTGTGGTGGGACTTGGATTCACTTCTTGACTTTTCCAAAGTTCCCGTGTGACAGCAGATCAGTAAACACATCTGTACATAGAAGTTGTAGCCATACAGCAATTTGAATGCTTTTTTTAAAAAAAATTATTATTATTTTTCCTTTGTCTTGCTTCATTAATTTTAAATGTCTTCAGAGCAGAGGGTGTCTCCAGTTTCATGTGGAAGATGATTTGGCACAATGGGCCCCTGATTTCAGCAGGGAGAACTGCAGGCTGCTCCCATGGAAGCGGTGTGCTCCGTGAAAGCAATACCTGCTGCTCTTTGTGCTCCCGTTTGGCATTAGGGGTAGGCAGCAGATCTAACATTTATCCTGACTGCAAATGGGAAAATAAGTGCATACGAACAGCATTGCAGCAGAAGATGGGAAAAAACAGGTCAGTTTCAACCTGAAACAGTTTCTTTCTCTGCTTCACCTCCCATCCATGCAGTGACTGCCGCTGGCCTTAAGGAGAGGAAGGCACCAAGTGTGAAGCAGACGTGCACGGTGTGACTGCTCCTGGCTGAAGAACTGGGACTGGACACCACTGGAAGGAGCCTGGCTTCGTCTTCATTGACCCTGCTTTGGAGGCATGGAGTAGAATGAGCTTTATTTCAAAAAACTCATGTTTTGCAAGAATTTGGAGAGTTCATGATACCTTAATTTCTCAGGTTCCCCCATCCTCGATAACTTTCTTTGAAAAGTTTTTCATTTAAAGCCTTCTGGACAGCTATCACGTACCTACAAGGGATGTAATTCTCTATGCAATGGATCCTGACTCCTTTTCCGAAAGGCTGCGCTGCGTCAGTTCGCCTCGCTGCTGGAAATACTTTCCATTGCGCTTCCCTCCAGAGATCAGTTTGAAACACAGCATCGGTAGCTCTGCAAAATTTGAACCCGGAGCCCTCCAGCCTCGGAATTTTATTTTCACTGCTTAAACTTGTCCCCCAAGTCCTTAATTTCAAAGGGCCAGCAATCCACAGGACTTTCCTTTAGAAAGCAGATGAAAAGCAGATGTCTGTGCTGAATACTGCTATGCCCTGTGCGGCAGGCGGGAAACTTCGTGTATTAAAATTACTCAGGGTGGAAATTCTTGACTGCAGCCCAGTTCACAAAAGTTACAAAGAACCCTGCCATGAGTTCAATGACACTTTTTGAAATTAAGGGTACGGGGAACAAAACGAAGCCATGAAAATAAAATGCCCAAAGCTGGAGGGCTCTGGGTTCAAATTTCTCCGGAGCGTTAGCACTGCATTTTAAAACTCATCAAAGAAAGGGAGGCAAGAGGTAGGTTTGGGAGGCTTTTTATTATTATTATTTATTTATTATTTTTTATTTTTCCAGTAAAGGCTTTCTTTACATGTTCATGTTAGCTTGTCCTGCCATTTGTAGGAATATGGTGCTTCTTCCAACGGTTCACTTTTTACTTGAAAGTCTAAATAAAATCATTTTTTAGCCTTTTTAACAAGTTATATATTGTTTATTTCAATAAGCTCTCTTTTTCAAGTACAGTAATTTGTTTTGCATTTAAATCTCCTAAAGCATTTGCTAATTCACTGTCAAGACAAGTTTTCTATTCCTTCATTCCTTACAAAACATTTTCCTGTACCTTAAGAGGCTCTTTACTTTCCCATCATATAGTGTAGAAAGGTGGTGGTCACACTGCGAATGTATTATTTGAATACTACTTTTTCTGCTAATAATGTATAAAACCTTTTCTGAATTAGAAAAAAAATAATCAGAGAATCATAGAACCACAGTATGGTTTGGGTTGGAAGGGACCTTAAACATCACCCAGTTCCACCCCCCTGCCATGGGCAGGGACACCTCCCACCAGCCCAGGCTGCCCAAAGCCCCATCCAGCCTGGCCTTGAGCACCTCCAGGGATGGGGCATCCACAGCTTCTCTGGGCAGCCTGTGCCAGTGTCTCACCACCCTCTGAGTAAACAATTTTCTCCTAATATCTCCTCTAAATCTCCCCTCTTTTAGTTTAAAAACATCCCCCCTTGTCCTATTGTTATCTGCCTGAGTGACAAGTTGGTCTCATGAGCCCCCTTTAAGTACTGACAGGCCACAGTGAGGTCTCCCTGGAGCTTCCCCAGCTGTTTCAGCCTTTCTTCATAGGAGAGGTACCCCAGCCCTCTGACCACCTTCAAGTCCCTCCTCTGGACCCGCTCCAACAGCCCCACACCCTTCTTGTGCTGGGCCCCTAGACCTGGACCCAGCACTCCGGGTGGGGCTCACAAGGGCAGAGCAGAGGGGCACATTCACCTCCCTTCTCCTGCTGCCCACCCCTCTGGTGATGCAGCCCAGGATGCAGTTGGCCTTCTGGGCTGTAAGCACACACTGCTGGCTCATGTTGAGCTTTTCATCCACCAGAACCCCCAAGTCCTTCTCTGCAGGGCTGCCCTCAACAAGTTCTTCTCTGGGGGCAATCCCAGACATGAGCAGTCTCTGGGTGTGGCCTTCAAGCCAATTCCTTATACACTGAATGGTTAGTTATCAAATCCGTATCTGTCCTGCTTATAGACCAGGATGTCATGTGGGACTGTGTCAAAGGCCTTACAGAAGTCCAAGGAGATGACACTGGTTGGTCTTCCCTTGTCAACCGATGCAGTCACTCCATCCTAGGTGGTTTGAAAACTGGCTGGGACTGGTCCTTAAGACAGCCTCAGAATGGGAATCTTTACTTTGCTCAGTGATGTTGCACTGACAGAGCACTGTCACAGGCTGCCCAGAGAGGCTGTGGGGTCTCCTCCTTGGAGATCTCCAGAAGCCCCCTGGACGTGGCCCTGGGCGGCCTGCTCTGGGTGTCCCTGCTGGAGCAGGGCTGGGACCAGGCGGCCTCCAGAGGGCCCTGCCAGCCTCAGCCATGCTGTGAGTCTGTGATAGACACATCTATTTCATAGCCTGACCATGCCTAATGAGGTAAAACTTCCCTTATTGCTGGTGACACCATCATAAATTTGTCTTCTTTGTTAATACAATTGACACATTTTGCGTTTAGAGAGGCTCAGAAGTTCATTACCAACACAGGTTTGGTAAAAGCTTCTGAGTAAATCAAGGCATTATGCCAAGTGGATAACCACACTAGACAATTAGTAATATTACATAGCAATTAAATGTCTAGCAATGCTCGTGATCTGCTCGGATTAAAATATTTTGCATGACCTTTGTATGTTCACAGAACTTAAGCTTAGGTGAACAGAAGGCTTGTAGCAAGGTTTGGCATCCACCTTTACAAGTACCTGGCAGCACGTTTGCGTGGGAACGTGCAGCTCTGCATCAATGCCCTTACTGCTTTTGCACACAGCGGTGTAGAAGCCAACTGGTTGTGCTGCAGCGTGGATTAATTTGACGGGTAAGAGCTGGAGCTTAGCACAAACGCAGGCAGGCACTGCAGTTATTTCTTAACTGGGTGAGCGCAGAGGTGCAGATGTAGAGAGTCAAGACAGCGGTAAATCAGGTAAGGCATTAACTGAGTCTTGAGGATGGGGGAAAGCACTGTGTAAGTACTGGGGAAGTCAGTTGTTGAAGTAAGGTATAATGAGGAATGGAGAAAAGAGGGAAAATTATATGGGACTGTACTGAAAACAGTCCAAGTTGCCGGCCCTAATTAGTGTTTGTGAAATCCCTGACTGTTGCCATGGGAATAAATGTGCTACTACAAATGCAGTGTTCTGGCTTCTTCACGGGATCAAGCGAAGTTGGAAAGAAGCAAATCCCTGTGTAAACATCAATATCGTCAATTAATTAGGAAGCACAGCAAGATAAATAGTGAGGCGCCATGAAAGGTAAATTAATTTCTGTTTTCTTTCTGGTAGGTTTGAAAGTTTCTCTGGTATCAAACTATCTCTGTGAGTCACTTTCGTTCTACTCCAGCACTTCATCCCAGGGAAGATCCTCAGACCACAGTGCAAGTTATTGTGGAAGGAGATTTTTTTTTTACATCCTGTTACTAAGCAGGTTAATGTCTTTACACTGTTCCAGATATTTCAACTACTTAAACACATTTTTTGCTTTAAATTTCACTGAGCTTATTTATTTATTTATTTATTGGAGATAAAGTTCCACATAAACAAGCCCAGAGTTCTGTGTTCTTTTAAGGAAAATTGATAATCAATCTAAAATATTTATAATTTATTTATTTATTTATTTATTTTAAAAAGGCATTTCTCATGGTCTTGTCCCTTGCATGACTTCAGAATCTGGTGCTTGACATTAGAGTAGTTCCATTATACATACATACATATCGTGGTACATACATAATATCCAATTACAGCTGGAATCCCACCCTTCTCTTTAAGGAAAATCCTTGCTTCTGTGAATTCAAGTCAGAATCTCATCTAATTTACACGTCACAACTTCACGTAGTCAAATTTATTCTGTAACCCAATGCAGCCAGAATATCTCATACTGTGAATACAAAAATAAAGGTGTCTTTATAAGCAAACAAAAGAAAAATTGCTAAAAGCATTTCCATAGGGTAAATGAGTTGCTTTTTCTTGTATTTGACAAATCAATGTATTTTTAAGTCTGAGAAACATAGGCCAGGGATACAGTTCACAAACTTGTCATCAACTTTAATAAGTTGATTATTTGACTCCCCATTGATTCAATTACTGCATCAGTAATTTGTCATTTTTTAAAAAAAGTTAATCTTTATTATCCATTAGTAATTATTGCTTAATCCATATCTTGTTATATTCCTGATGACAAATTTCATTAATTTAATAAAGATCAGCTAGGTAGCTCTTTGCCAAATACTGTTTAGCTTGTACCACATCTTCCAAACACTGGATTGAGCAGGGTTTTGAGCAGTCCCATGGATGACAGGCTACCACCACTCTTATGCATAGGGCAGGCAAGATCAGTTTGCATACAACATGGGTTATTTTGCAATTTTAATGCGTTACCATGTTTGTATAAAATTTGGCACAGTGGAAGTGTAAATTGCCCAAGGAAAGAAAAGGAAATCAAAATAAGGGCGCTCGCTAACTCAGTAAAGAGAAGTTTTTATTCCCAGCTCTGGGAGCGAAGTGCTACCTGCCCTTGGGCATGGCACTCTACTCCTTTTTTATTTATTTATTTATTTATTTATTTAAATTTTATTTATTTATATTCCTGGGTTGCTCTTTCTGCTCTGCCTGCTTGGCCCAGAGCTTCTCCGGGTGAGCAGTGCAGGTGTGAGTTAGGGTAGCTACCAAGTGGGGTCCTGATCTCTGCTGCGGCCTCTAGGTGTTGCTGTAATACAAATAATTAATCAAACAACGTGTTTCATAGCGTCCATAGAGGGAGTTGCCGCTTCTGTCAGACGTGCTTAATCTTCTACAATTAAACCTCTTTCTCTCCCCTCTCTGCATCACAAGGGAAATTTTAGCTTTGTGTATTGGGTAAGTGAACTTGAATGCGAGAAGTAACGGTAGGAAAGCTGCAGAAGGAGATTTGACTCACCTCTAATTAAGGTTGCTCATTATGGGGTGCCTTGGTGCCAGCCTCCTGTTCAAGGATGGTCTCTGCTAGGTGAGGTGACTCCGCTGTCATGTTCCTGACTCAGCCCACGCTTCCGAGGCTGGATTCAGCAATCGGGCCTGACATCAAGGACACTGCCACTGGTGTGGTTTAGGCATGCAAGGATGCAAGTGCAGGTGGTCTAGACCGGGATGCATTCCTGGTCTCATGTCTAGGGACACGACTTACCGTCCCTGAAGTACTACAAGTTGAAATACACACAAGTTTAGGGGAGGGTAAGCTTAGTCTTGTAGGGTTAAGATTCAGACCCTGGTGTGGGTTTGTCACAGGAGCTGCGTTTTACCTAATGGGACTATTAAGCAAAACCTGACATTCTCATTAGGGAGTTCAATTTTTCAAAAAAGCTATTAAAAAAAAGAAAAAGAAAAAAGAAGAAGGAATAATAAATACTTTGGAAGAGTTTGTGCATCCTTTTGCCTTGCTGCGTTTCCCAAAAAGGGGCTGCCGGTCCTGCACAGCACACCACTTGGTGCAGCCTCCAGCTGAGCAGGTCCTGCAGAAGCCCAGCTCTTGCAGAGGTGTGCTGGAGGCATTAGGATATGTGGCGCTAGCAGAATGGTGGCAGATGCCCTCAGAAGTGCTCAGAAAATGCATTTTATGGTTAAACAGTTTTGTCTGCTAGGGGATGTCATCTCTCCTACAAATCGAGGGCATGGGAAGGAAAGGAGCTGGCCGCACACACGAAGTAAGTGCTGCAGGTGCCCACAGGAGACCATTGTCTTACCAGGGCAGAAAATGGGATCACAGCTCTGCCCTCTTTCTAGCCAGACACGCATGCCTTGTGGGATGACCAGATCTACAGCTCTCCCCGCCCTCCCTTGTGGCTGTCATCATTTGCAAGTTAATTACAACCTCTTCCTGACAGGGAGGAGCAGTACAGCGAGGAGAAGGGGGTCCCTGTTCTCTGATCCTGGGGCACTTCAGCCTCTGTGACAGCCGTGGTCCAGCTCTGCGGATCAAACCGAGACCGAGTAACCAGATACTGCAGGTCTTATTGTATTCGTATAAAAGCTCTTTTAATCTAAGGACTAGCCATTAAATTGCCAGTGTTCTTAAGCATGCTTGACCAATTTTTCCACTTTTAAGACTCAAGTCGACAATTTTTTAATGTTTTATAAATGATAAAAAATTCACATCAGATTTTAACAGAATTAAGCATACTTATTCAACACACATGGGGCCTCTGAAAAAAATGTTATTC
Organism: Heteronetta atricapilla; assembly: GCA_011075105.1. Lineage (NCBI taxonomy): Eukaryota > Metazoa > Chordata > Aves > Anseriformes > Anatidae > Heteronetta > Heteronetta atricapilla. Next base: position 95,588,445 of record CM021732.1, read on the forward strand.
AATTTAATAATTTTAATTTACATTGTATATGTACAAGAGCATTTCTTTCAACCCACAGGTTAACACCACAAAAAGTAAAAAAAAAAAAAAAAAAAAAAAGGAAAAAAGGAGAAAGTACTGCAGTTGGCGGAGTGAAGAAACTCTTGAAACACTGTTGTCTGAAACAAAAGCAAGGCACTCTCCCTTAACACCTGATATATTCCTGAATTCTGCCTAGACAAAGGCATGATCACACTGAGAGAGCTCTAAGGAAAGTAGTAGATTTATTCTGCATTAATTCTTCCTTTTACCACCGTGACCTGTCACTGGTTGTACTCTACAATGCGTCTGTGCACTGAAGTTGAAATGAAGGACGGCTCCATAGATGATGGGATCTGGGAGAGCATCACAGTTAAGACTATCTATGGAAGACTGAAGCACACTGGCTACATGAAATCTCACGTGGGGCTCCGGACCTGCTGCCTCCACTCGCATCCCGCTGAATAAATAAACCTCGCTCAACGAAAAAGCAGTTTCACTGGACTATGCTGATCGACGTGAAAATGCATCGGAAGGGCCCGCTCGCGAGGGAAGAGCTTGCGAGCCCTCAGCTGGTGCTCAGCACCTTGCAGGCTTTGTCCCTAGGTAGGAGGATTTCTCAAAGGGCCTTGTGTCTTACACAAGGAGACAGAAGTAAACATACTTTCGGATTCTGCGTCTGTATGTTTTTGTATGCGCACATGTGTGTGAGTGTGTATATATATATGTATATATATATATATAGTATATACAAAAGCAAGTTCAGTCAAAATATATTTGTCTTGCTGGTCAGGCTTGTTACAGCAACCTACAAGAAACATTAGCTTCTCTGATATTTAATTATGCTATTATGTTTGCACATAAGCTTAAAAGTCAATACAAAAAGCAATACTTTTCCAAATATTATCTGCAGGTAAACCGGAAATATTAACTATAGTGATTAGAAGTCTGTTTCCCTATTGACACTACTATAAATCTTGATATAAGAATAATTTTTTCATAAAAGCACATCCAAACATAGTAAGTGATAAAATACCAGATTACTATTTGAAAACCATACAGTGACTCGATATCTGGGTTATCCTTTGCAGCAATTAGGCAATTCATTTGGCATCTGTTTGATTGTATAATTTAATTTCCATATAAACAGCATAGTTTAAAAAAAGACAAAAGCTAGAATGTTTAAAGCTAACAAAAGATACAGTGACATCAGGTTGACATTCAAAAATTTCCTTAGCAAAATGACCAACAAAATTTTGACTTAATACAGTGCATATAAAGTTTTTTAGAACTAAAGTTTTTAAATATTATTTGAATTTAGCAAAACATGAGCAAGATTTTAATATCAAAGTGCTAAACAGTACTGCCTTAGAAGTCACTGCAAATAAACTGTAAAAGAACTCTGCTTGTGATTTGACAGATATTTTATATACAAATGGTTAATAAAAAGACGCGCACGCTCACGCACACACACACACACACACAAATATAGGTATATACATATATATATATACACATTATATATATGTATATAGTTTTCCAACTGGTGTATCTGAGTCAGTGTGAACACCCCAATTTGTTATCCTGTGTAACAGGGCTCCCATGAGCTGGCAGTCATTGCAATAAATACAGGCAAAGCCAATACAATATACCATGCATACAAACATTTATACAAATAAAGACACTATGCAACAAATTATTTCATATTAATATGGCATCAACAGTATAAACATACAAAAAGGAGTACGAACACGGAATGTTTAAACGCAGCCCACTATACCCTTCCTAGCACTTACATTCATACTATTTTACAAGACTTGCTTGTTCTTTAAAACCATCGTGCGTCTGTTTACTAACCGGTTACAAAGGTTGAAGTCGAAAAGTGAACTATCCCTGATGCTGACCCTGTATGCTCCAGCCACTACTTACTCGGATGTCCTCGTCTAGGGAGCAACTGAGCTGCAGTCGTTCCCGTGTCTTCCACAGACATTTGTCAGTAAGTCACGCTACATGGAATCAAGTTTGGAAAACTCTGTCATGGTAAGTTAGTGCACGTAATTTTCTCACTTGGTTTCTTCCATTTATTTTCATATTAAAATAAATTAGTTAATAAACAAGACTTAGTAAGACAGCACTTTAAAAATTGCACTTGAACATGGGAGCTAACAGCCATTGTCATTTTGCTATATTGGATTTATATGAAATGTTCAATTGAATGTACTTTGCTAAAAAAGTGAATTTTTTGTTTCGATTGTGCTGATGTATGTGCCCTTGATGCAGGAAGTATGCTAAAGGTATCGTCACAAAACACATACTACCCTGGCAAACAACTATTTGCTGTTCTTGTTTTCAAACACACAGCTTCTACCATTGTATTCCTCATGTCCCATGAGGTGTTAAACAACAGGTTTGAAACAGTCATGTTAACCTTTTACTGCTGCTGGGATAGCATTGTCCAAAAGTGCCATATTAGCCATTTAAAAAAACCAAATCACACACACACACAAAAAAAAAAACAACATCAACAACAACAGAAAAAAAAGAAAAAAAAAAAAAAAAGAACACAACCCCCAAACAGTAAGCCAGTAAGTTTTAGGCCTCAGGTTGTGAGGTCAAAGCGCCAGAAAAGACCTCATTTTAGAGCTGGAGCTGCTTTTCTGTTAAGTGAGGGCAGAAATGTTAGCGGTAAGTCACGATCCATTTGCCTGCTCTGGTGGGCATTTGCCTTTCAGGAGGGTGGTTGGACTCAGAAGGGTAGGGTGTCCAGAAACAGCCTGTCGATAATGGAAGGGGCTGGCACCAAATCTTCCAGTTTCAGGTAAAAGATGCGCTGCAGTCCCAGTGTGCAGAGAGAGCGCAAGTCAGCAAGAACACCCAGTACCTTAGGCTCTGCGGACTCGAGCGGCTGTCCTTTGTTTTGGCAACTGAAAGTTAAGTGATCTTTCAAACTGCTTGTGATCTTGTTGCATAGCTCTTCCACTTTCTTTGGTTCTTTTAAGCCATGTCGTTCTGCAAAGCCAGGGCACAAGAAGAGAAACACAAACACGTCAGCATCCCTGCTTCACCTGGAGAGGACTCATTTTCTTTGGCGCAACCAAGTACGTGCCCTGGTACTCAGAGCAAAAACATGCTTTAAAAAGTATATCATTTCTTGGAACGGCCAGGGTTATACAGTGTCACTTAACCTCTTTGTCATGCAAAAACAGGAGATGGTAAGCCCCCGTTTCTTTTTGGCTGCAAAAATGGCTAGCAGAGATGCTCAACTAGGACTGAAATTCTAGTACCAGGAGCCCAAGCATCCTGCATCTCTCGCATAATTTCCATGATATGAGACAGAATTAATTGGGTGATTTTCCAGCAAAACTATCACAGGAGGTGTTTTGGAGATTTCCGTGCTTCCCCACCAGTTGTGAATGCTCAATAACTATGGCAACCATTATTTATTCAGTGAATTCAAGTGGCGATCGATATCCTTAGCCAGCTCCATCAGCGCCAGGCCCAGAATTCCACCAGGAATTTGCAGACACTCTTGCAAGAAACTAAAGGCACCTCGCCATCCTTTGTTATTTTGATCAGCTCCTGCTTTTTAGTTTATTCATCTTTAAAAGGCCCGAGATAAAAGAAGCCTGGAAGTTAACTATTTTGCTTTGAGTGAGCAATGGCTAAAGTGAAAAGGCTGCTATGTTATCCACCACAAAAACCTCAATGCTCCTAAAAGGAAGGGGATCTGGGGCTTGTCCCCCTTTGAATAGCCTTTTAAAACGCTACAGCGCTGCTAACCACACCACAGTTCTTTAAGCTTAGGTACAATGAATCAGATTTGTGATTCATTCAAAGCAGGCTCTTTATTGGTACACGGGAGAGATAATTTTGTGTTGTTTGCCAGCGAGATTCAGTGGATGAATTCATATAGCATTTCAGAAGAATAATCTCAAAGAATTTTGTGATATTCTGATTTTTTTCTTTGATTTGGAAATTCACAGATAAGAAAGAAGTGGCTTCAGAGCAAAGTCCTGGCCATTTACACATGAAACAGCATTATACTGGGTAAATTAATCTAAGAAAACGCAGATGAAATTAATTTTAACCAACTAGACATGGAAAAAAAACAGTGGTGACAGCGGATGAGCAGTGAGCAATTTTGGCATCTCCTATGTTTGATGCATTTGCAGTTGCCTGCCTGCCCTAGCCCTCGCCCTCAACCCTGGCAGCCACAGGCCACGTTGTGCCCACTGCCACAAGTCCTGGTCCTTCCTCTTCGCTCCGGGAGGAGCTGGCAGTAGATCCATTCTCTGTCCATCCCCCTGATAAACACTGAAACGAGTACAGTTCTCTTTACTCCCCGAAGTAGGCACAGCGGTGCCTTGCCCTGGTGTGTGTATGTAGGCTCCTCGCTGCCTCCCCTTCCCAATGGCTTTGGCTAGGTGTTTTTGACAAGCCAATAAAACAGATGCAATTCAGTGAAGGCAGTCAGGAGTGCAAAGGTTTGATTTTCCACTGATGTTCACCCATTTTACAATTTTGCAACTTTACTGACTTATTTAGAGAGAGCTCCTGAAGAATACTGCTTTGGGATCAGAATCAGGCTGCAACCATGTAAATCTCTGGCCATTAAATCTCTGAACCATTTAAGTACCGTCATCATTCCCTGTTGCTTCAAAGCAACACTCATCCAGGCAGTAACATCTACTTCAGACATCTTTTTCACCTTGAAGGAATTAAAAAACCCTGTGTATTCTAAGTGCCCTGTTTACATTAAAACATGAGGAGTCAATGAATATTTAAAGCCTTTCCAGTAAGTGGTGTATAGTGTAATTACGTAAACCTTAACTACACAGGTCACTGGGAGTAAATACTTAGGCAGATTCTGCCATTAAAAATCTTGGAGGATAAATATTTTATATAAATTTGAAAAGCTGTATTTTTCTTTTAAACCACTAGCCTACTGAGAGAATCTGCAGGACATTAAGTTAATCTTGCGGTCTTTGAAGAGTTTCCATATTTAATCTGTTTTGAGGTTGTTTCCTGGCTATGTTAGCGAAGATATCTTTATAGATCTAGAGCTGAAATACTAGAATGGATCCAAAAGTGACTTCAAAACAGCAGACTACATTTTTAAACCAATGCCTCCGTAGATTTGTGCGTTATAGCAGAGTATGGACAATTATCTCTGGCTCTTGAGCACACAGCAATGTTGTTAGCATTCCAAGCCAGAATTAAACAACCTTTGTCTTACATTGACAAGTTCAGAAGGCTTCGTGAACAAACTGTGTCTTTGACATCTAGCCATGAAGCAAGCCAATGCAAAACACAGTATGTGCAATGATTGTAGTATTAGCAGACTTACTTTCAATAACAAAATCAAGAAAATTCCAGATTAAGACATACTATGTCCCCTACATGCTCTCTGGTGCTATAACATGAAAGCAGTCTCTGATAAACCATATTGTCCTCTCCTGCATGAATCACCCACAAAACAGACTTTGCTACTTGCGAATCTCTACAAGTGTAATTTCCCACAACTGGAACTGCCTCACGGAAAGAAGGGGTTTTCAGTCTCCAATCCTTAGGGCATCCCTTGAGGACCCATCAAGTCAAAGCCATCAATGTGGAAGCCCCCTCTGCTAGTAACAGGTATTTTGCCCTGGCAGTACCATCGCAATCTGACCATTACCTCTCTTGGGTAGACTTGAGGATTCTTGGGTCTAATTCACATCAAAGATTTAAATCTAATAGTTAGGGTTCAAATAGCAGGAAAGACATCTTCTTGCCTATTCCACGTGACCAGTGTCTTTTGGGCAAAGAAAGACCCGCTGTCTTTCATACTTAACTGTATGGGAGCAGAATGAGGCACCAGTGGTAAGTCGGTGCCCTGTTTCTGATATCAGTGCCCTCATAATCATTCCCTGTCTTCCACAGGATGTTCTTATCCGCACATGACTGATAAGGCCAAGATTTATCCCAAGAAGGACAGCTAGTCAAAACTAATAGATTTTCTCTAACTGATCGAGGAGGGGTGTAAATATTATTGTATTCAGACTTTCTTATAAGGACAATTAAAAAGGCCTGGGTAAAGTGAATATAGGATTTCTCAGCCTTGTGTTTTAGGATATCATTGATTTTTGCAAGAAAAACGGTGATTTATGGCAAAGATGCTCTCCATAAGCCTGTCAAAATGATTCATCGGAAGTCTTGCCTCTAAAGCTCTGCAAACTTAGCAGCTCATTCTGGCAAACTGAACACGGCAAGTTTTTTACACCTTTCCCCTTTTCCCACACACAATTTCCAGGAATCTCAATGTGGCTCTGTGCTATAATTATGCTGATCAGCCAAAACTTGATAGGAAGAGAGTAAAAGAGCAGGGAAAGCTGTCACCAGCTGTGCCAGTCCTTCTTTCCCCCAGTCTCCGTCACGGGGGATATTACATCAGGGCTAGGCAGATTCAGAGCTACCTTTATGAAAAATGCTCTTAAAGAGTGCGAGCATTTCTAAGATCTTGAGGATCTGAGAGACCCTTAGGCTCCGTGCCCTGTGCTAGGGTGGGTTAGTTTTAGCTTTCATTAATTCTGAGGTGTCAGAAACAGTCCCACCAGATATGCAGCAGATTAATGGTGCAGACTTAAAAGAGGCCTCTTGATTGTCTCGGTTTCAATATAATTATCTGATTTTCTCTTCCCCCTTCACAATCCTCTTCCCCTTCTATAACTCAAAGAAACGCAAGGCTCAGTTGCCTACAGCTCTCTGATCACCTTGCACGTTCTCGGTTGGACAGCAGGGCTGCCGCTTGACAGAGCCAGGAGCATCCTTCTCTCTTGCAGCCTGCCCCATGCTCACCCTGCCTAACTTTCAGGCACTTCACAAGGGTGCCGAGCAGGGAGCACGGACTCCCTGAGCTCCCTCTGCCGTCAGTGGAAGGATGGGTGTTTTAGAAGATGGTTCAGACTTTAGGTGGGTGAATCATCTTCTGAAGGTGCCCTGTATTCCTCCCTGCAAGGCTTCTAAATCCAAATGAGCTGAATGACCACAGAGGGCATCAGTTTGCTGCCTCCTTTAAGAAGACCGCACCGTAAGACAGGCCACCAGTTGCTGCAGGAGGAAAGAGTTCTTGCCTCAGCAAGATGGTGGGAGGGGAGAAGGAGGAGTGAGCACTTCACTTCAGCTGCTGACAGTATTTCCCTCGTCAAAGTGGAGGGGGGAAGGCAGACAATGCAATCTGGAGGGATTTTTTTATAACCGGCTCTCCTACACTCCTCCAGTCTGCCACCTGCTCGTGTGTAGACCCAGCACATGAAGCACCCACTCCGGAGGAGCCTGGCAACAGGACCGAAGGGTATCTGCTGCCGAAGAGTAGGTGAGCCTCCCTTCCACAGGCAAGTTGGACAAATCCATGTTCAGAAGGGAACTGCAGCAGCCGGACCCTTTTTAGCCAGCCTGGACTCATTACTATTTCTTGGTATGACTGATGGTGCTAAAAAGCGTGTTTGTAAACTGGAACGGAAAGCCCAACAGCAGGAAGGCAAACAAAACTCATAATTAATTGAAACCTCACAGTATTCTTCAATGTTCTAGTGCCAGCCTAACAAAGCATTAAGAGTGTGAATAAGCCCAGTATATACAGTGGCTCTGGTCTGGTCTGTAAAATACTTAAAATAAAACATATGCTGAAAGAGCTTGGCTGAATTAGGGCTAGAATGCTCTGTACTCAGCAGCATCCCACTGAGAGCGTCAAGTGTGCAAAACAATAATATTTGGATGTGGAGAGAGAAAGGAAGCGGCAGAGAGGAAGAGAGAAGCAACAAGAGAGAGAGAGAAAACACGAGCAGTTTTAGAGCAGGCGGAAATTTGGAGCTAAGCTGGAGCGCGGCCTTTAGACGATCTTTGCTGTAAGTCCTTATATTTTGACATTATAAATGGTCATTGGGAAGGCTAGAGGAGTATTTTAAAAGATAGCCCGAGCTCATATCTGGTCTGTTCTGCAGAGCCTCACCACCAGCACTGTGTAGGAGTTAGAGGAAGCCCAGCATGGAGTGGCTGCACAGGAACACGTGTGATCTGTGCAACACACCCAACTGATAGGTGCCATCGTGGGCATCTGTCACTGGAACTAACGACAGGACCTGCCCCAGGGCGAACAGAGCTTTCCTTCCCTGCTGACACTCTCCTTCAGCTCATTATGTCCTACGACCCAACAGAACAAGTGACCCACCAGAAAAAGAACAGGACAGAACTCAATTCTTGCTTTCATGGGGATGTGGGGTGAGTGTCTTGTGGCGTTTTCTAATTACTTTCATCTGGCTGATGCTCAGAGCGCTGCTAATGTGATCTGGAGGAAGTTGTGTCCAGCCCTTCTTAACCAACTGAGGGAAGTAAAAAAGGAGAAGAGAGACAGAGAGAGGAAGATCCTGAAGGAGTACCTTAAAGAAAAAAAGATGTGCTCTGACATTGAAGAGTTTTAACTGTTTGCAAGCTGCCCACAATAAACCAGGTGACATTTCTTTCATTCTGGGTGCTCTTTCAAGCTTTCGTCCTATCTGAAAGGAATCGAAAATTCAGCAGCACCCCAACACGGCACTTTTCTTTCTATAGAACTTACTGGAAATTCCCGGGAACCATGAAATAAACAGAAAAAGCACAAATGTATGGACTTGCTAATGGATGCAGATTTACAAAATCTTTTCCTGTTTATCTTATGCTGTGTGTACCTCTAGCTCTACTCCAAGCAAGCAGTGAATTAGCGAGTATTGTAATACTCGGTAGGTCTCCTGCTGTTCTCTTCAGGATTACTGAGCAGAATGAATGCCCATACATACCTACAACCATGCTCCTGTGCTGTCACCTGCAGCTGCAGCTGAGATAGGACGTGGAGCTTCGCAGCTCCAAGCAAGTCAGTAGGGTTAGTTACAGGGCCTTGGAACTAACGTAACTGTTAGTGGGGAGCTGATTTGACACCCCAAAATGAGACAACAGCCCTCAGTGTCTTGGGACATTGGGAACAGTGGGGTGTTGTTTAGCCCCCAACACAAGCTTTAACATTTAGCCCCTCTTCCTTCACTGGGAGAGGGATGTTAGCTCTCCCTGTCACCCTCACAGAACAGACAGAGGACCTGTGAAAGCGCAGGGACTTCTCTTAGTTTCCTCCTCCACCAATACTTTCGATGACTAGCATACAAGAGGTTCTGTTTCCTAAGAGCACGTCCTTGCTTGGGCTATGGAGAGCACTCAGGAAATCAAGCAGAACAAACAGGTCATCACTCACAGGGACATTTTTTGTACTAGGAGAGAGAATTTGTGAATTTGGTGCTACCTCAGATGCTGTACAGTATTAAAACCAGATCTGACTGTTGCACATCACCAGGTAGTTCATTTTTTCCCTTTTTTTTTTTGGTTGAGCAATCAAGTAATGAAATAGTGGCCAATGTAAAATAAGAACTGGAACAATTTGTGTAATAATGAAGAAAATTTTGCTCAAGCCAACGTTTTGTTTTGCAGTGTTTCTAATAAAAGCCAACAACTAAATTCACAAAACAGCTTTCCTGCCTCTTCATATCTTGCAGCCCAATGACATTAATATTCAGCTGGGACATGGGAGATCCGTGGTCAGATTCCCTTCCTGTTGGAATCAGACCAGACACTGAGACTTGGGTGTCTCGCTGAGCACCAGCTTGTCCCCAAATCATCATACACAACGGCCACTCTGTCGCCCAAAAAACATGTCAAACGGCCTTAACAAAAGACAGTGACACTCAATAGTCGGATATCCTATGTTCCTGGAAAAGGTCACTCTCTCTTGCTCTGACTCACAAAAAGGGTTTGAACCAGGGTTTCCTAACTACCTGCTGCCTCCAACAATCCATTACAGGAGAGAAGAGCACCTTCTCCGTAGGACAACGAATGGCGCACAAAACATCCACCTAAATCTAAGCCATGCCTCAAAACGGTTACTTGAAAATGTTCCACAGAAATCGGATTTCCAAAGTTCTTCTTCATTGTTTTTCCTTTTGGTGGCACTATCTGAAAACCAGCACGTGACTTGCCATACTCAAACTGTCAGAGGACAGGAAGCCATTTCTCATGGGATGCAATATCAGAGGCAGATCTCAAGATTTTTCTGATTATGAATATTTCGAATATACTGCCATTGAAAAATTCTCAAAAGAACCACTGCCCCAGCTTTTTGGGCTGTGATGCTCTCCTAGCTATAGTTACCTCATTTCCTCTCTAATTTTTTTTTTTAATATTGTTCATCTTTATGCCATGCCATCCATTCTCAGGGGGGCAAATTTCCAGCTGAGTCCCTAGGTTAGCTAGGTGCCCTTGGAGATCTGAAACCTGTGAATAGAAATCAATAGACACGGGAGCCTTGGACTGCATGAAGGCGTACTCTGACCTCAAGTGCAAATCAGCAGAGGTACACTGCCATGGTGAAATAAAAGCATAAATAGAAAACTACATTAGTTTTAAGCAACATCTCATACAGGGGAGAAAATCAAGAAAAGCTTGGCAAACACAGAAAACCTTAAAGCTTTCATGGACAGAAACGCGTTCCTTTTAAAATCAACAATTATTTCCATTTGATTAGAAACTTTGGGAAGACTAGTACAAAATAGCAAACTCCTGAAAGGGCTGTTATCAAGGAAAGGATGAAATGCGGGGCTTTATCAATTAAGAGGTATTCCTTTTAAATGCTGCAGGGTGCTCTGAGCCAGCCACTGGACAACCTTGACTCTTTTTGTAAGGGAAACCAAACAGTGTCTGACTGAACACAAAGTAAGACATGGCTTTGTAAGGAGAAAAACTTTTCTTCCTATAGAATAGCTTTTTCTTCCTTCACATGGAGAGTTTGTAGGGGATCCTATTTATCTACCTATATCCTCTCAGTCTTCAGGAAGATAACCAGAAACAAGCTCCACAGATCTGTGTCTACCTAAAAAGACATACCTAACGTATAGTAAATAACCTACATCGGTGACAAGCACTGTGTGTACGTGAGCGTATATGCCTGTGTGCAAACATATATGGAGAGAAACAACAGCTGTCTGGGATTTATAGATATAGAAATACATATGTGTACATATAGATTGCATTCGTTTACAGGTATGTATACACACGTGTATATACATATATTTGCATCTACATTACATATATGTAAGTATTTATGTATGCTTGTGTGTGGATGTTTGTACACAGAAGTCAAAAATAAGCTGGGAATGTTCTTTCTCAATTTAACATTCCATTCATTTTGGAAATGTTTCATGTGGAACAAAGCAACCTCAGTGAGTTATTCTGGACTTAAGAGTTTTATCAAAGAAAGAAGAATCCGGGCCTTAATTTATCGTTTCCGAACTGCAGAAAAAATGAACGTAAATCAACTAAAAACTGAGAATGCTTCTGTTAAGAAGCAAAGAGTTAATGTTACTCCATGTAGAAACTAACCCCTCACTCAAATGCAGGAGGGAACTGTACCATCTAAACCCTGAAGCCAAAATCTTGGCACCACAAATGTCAGTGGGAATTGGCCAATTTATAGTGCTTTTTATTATTATTTGCCACTGAGCATTTTATCTCAGTGTTTCCCCAGCATCAACTCATCCTAGGTAAAATGAAGACTGCAGCTGATTTTGCTGAGGCTACTGCCTGCAAACCGGTGGCTGCCTGAAAGGCAGGAGGAAATCAATATCCATCCCAGCGGAGCTCCTAGGATCCCTGGGCAGACTGAGCTCGAGGCATGCTGAAGCACCGGCACGCACGGACAACACGGTTGCAGTGCCTTTCAGATAGCCCCTTTCCTGAAGCAAGCACGAGGCTTTCAGCAGAGATGACTGCTGCTCTGAGTTCTGCTGTGTTCCCATGGCTCGTCAGGCACCCTCTCCCCCAACCCTTCCAGATTCTGCCAGCCATGCCTCTGAAGCTACCAAAAGCCCCAAGTACGCAGCATGCGCTTCAAGGGGCTTTGTTGTTTCAGGAATGAGAAAATTACACTTCATAACATTATGTTCCCCTGGCTTGTACTTCCCAGCCTGATTTGGCAGGTTCTCACATCGGTTTCCTGCTGCTCACCCCATCAGGCAGAAGGGGTGATACGGTCACATGCGCATGCAAAAGCTTTTGTAAAACTGCAGAAGGGAATCTTCTCTTACTATTCTCCAATTTTCTCTCTCAAAAAAAAGCAGTACACGGAATACCTATAGTAGCTTGGCTCCCCAGAACAGCCTGCCTGCCCTCATGAAGCACTCTTTCTGGTCCCGCTGCCCTGCTGAGAGGTGAGCTATACGAGCTGTACGGCTTCTAGCTCTCGAGCCGCCCTGGTATTAGTATTCCTATGCGGAAAACTTAGCTCTAGCCATTTCACTGGGCTTTTCTGGGAATTCGGCAAGTATTTCAAATGCTTTTGTGGGAGCTACACAGTTTGCTTGGAAGCAGTTTGCATTTTAGAGACCATTCCAAGAAAACAATGAAACCATGAAGAAATAGAGAGTTAGATTACGTTTTAATGGGTGTATCTGATGGTCTAATGTTACAGTCCATGATTTCAGTATGGTCATTACAATGCTTAAAAATCACACTCACTTTACCTGGAATATTGCTAAGTTAACTGAAATTGCTTGAATCTACATCAAAGTAAAGTGATAAGACTCTGAAGCTTTCTATCAACAAAGGAGCACTTACCTGTAATCATAGTTAGAGCTGATAAGCTTGCTAAGGCTGGGATATCAAGGTTAAGGCTCTTTAAGTTTAAGGAAAAGTCTTTAATTGAGTCGAGCCACTCCCCAAATCCACGAAGGCACTGAAGTCTATGAAGCACAAGTCCATTGCAGAATACAAACTTATCCTCAGCAGTATCAGACCTCAAAGAAAAATAATTGCAAAAATTATAAATGCATCCTCTACTTTGCAGCAACATGCATAACCAGTATTGAAGTGTCTGTCATTTAAAATCCAAGGCATATTATCCTGAGACATATGTGGGCATTCACGTTTGACAATATGCTTCTCCCCTGGGGCAAAAGTACAACAAACAAGCTTCTATGATTGCTTACTTCGTAGAGTTATAAGCCTGAGGTTAGCTGTAGCATGTGGTGTAGGCTGTCTAATTAGTTAAGATTTTGGTCCTGCCCAAAGGCATAAACATAGAAGACATTTTACATTAAATACTGTATGTCTGAGCCACAGGAATACTACGTGCATGTGTTTTGAAACCCAAAACTAATAAAAGCTGAAGAAAGAAGAGATTCTGCAACTCTCAGCACTTATTTAGTCTCATCTGCATTTTTCATATTATTAAAACTGATAGAGAAAAAACAATGGAAAGCACGTGTAATAATGCACAACACATAACATAATAGAGCCTTTTATGTGAAAACCTGTGTGCAAGAGCGGTATTACAGCCAAGCTCTCCTCTCCCCCCCACCCTCCATTGCCAATATCCCTGTTAAAAGCTGCATGCAAAGGTCATTTTCAACCTAAAGAAACAAGGGCATAATTCAAATCATCAGCCTGGAATTTCCCCAGTCCCTGAAAGTGTCTTTGGTAAAATGTCTTAACTAGTGCCAGACTGATAAATAGCACCTCACTCTGCTGAATGACTTGGTATTAAGAAGAAAAACAATCTGAACAAGATTTTAAAGCTTCTTTATCCCTTTCAAAAACAGACTACAAAGATGTGCATGCACAAAAAAAGGGGGGGGGGGAAGGAAAAGCTTTTCTACTAAAAGTGCTTTTCTATAGTTTGTGCTGATGAGGATGAAGCAAACTTTCTCAAATTGTACCCAAGGATCAATTTTGATTACTAGGGAAGAGGATGTGGTATGTCAAATAAAAAGAAGCACATTAGTGAGAACTGTGCTCTCTTTTTAAATCACTGTCTTTTTCCTTCTGCAGTTTAGTACAAACTAAACACCATATCCTGCGGATGCAGACATTGCTGATGTTTTTTTGTTTGTTTGTTTTTAAATTGACAATGTTCAAAGGTACCACCATATTTGCATTTATTCCTTAAAAGCATTTAGATGGATGATTTTTCACATCAGCTTAAGAGGAAACAAAATAAATAGTTACCTGATGGAGAGTCTTAGTACGAACAGCTCCAAAAAAGCTGATTCTATGAGTAATGTCTGATCTTCTTTTGGGAGGTCAGTAAATCCTGGAATTTTTTCTGCCCAGCCTCTAGATATGTCAATGGAGGCAGTCAGAAGATTATAGAACTGTTGTACATGTTCTGCATCTGTGCCTGCAGCAGCCTGATCAGTGGAACAGTACTAAAATGAAAGCCACAGAAAGCAATGTTACACACATTATAGGGCACTCAGAGAAACAGGCAGTGTTACCTGCCCAACAACACTTCCTTCTGTGGCAAAGCTGGCGCTATTACCGATAGGCATATCAAGCAGGTCTCAGTCCAGCTACCTGCCTGGCTACCTAGAGGCGTTCTGCTATTCGGATGCATATTGCAGAAATATTTCCACACTTACAGGAATGGCTTAAAATTTCTAAGTAAAATATTATCACATTTTACAAGTGCCTATAAGCAATTAGTAAACACAAGCAGCAGTCTGGTGGGTAGGATAATTTTGATCACAATAGAGGAGGAATACTACTTAACTTACTACAATTAAACAATTTTCCCATTGATGAATTTGTCTCGGTACGTCCAAAATGCAGATTGCTTCCCCAACCTCTCAAATTGCATTTTATCTGACAGTGATAGAGACATGCAAGATAAATCATCTTTTATCTGACACGTGCAGCATCGCTTCATTTGAATACTGAATTGGTTGAAAGTAAACCAGCTGCCCCATATCACCTCTTATCCTGCAAATGGAAGCGTTTCAGGTTCAGGAGAACCTATTATCCTGCTGATGCGGCTATAACTCTTCCAGACAACCGTTCGACAGCCTCAGCTTGCCTAACTTCCCCACGACCCCCTGACAGCTCCCTCCCTGCTGTCTGCTGCTTCCTCCCCGCTGGATCCCTGTCACTTCCCCGGCACCGCTCTCTCTGGCAGAAAATATAACGGGAGTTTTCATGGCGTGGTCTGATCCTGCACTTGGGAAGTTCGGAATTTATTGAACCAGCAGCTTCCCCATCAGACATCGCGTGGGTTATTTCTGGGAGAGACTTTGCACAAACGCTGCCTCTGGGACTCGGCCAGGAAAAGTTGGGGTGGTCTCTGTCGCTGCACACCCTCTGGAAACTACTTTCCAGATGCAGTTAGGGCCTGAGTCCCTCAGCCTAAAGGTTTTCCTAGCATCCCAGGCCAGAGGGGAGGCAGAAAGACCCACATCTCTTCTTGGTCGGTAACAGAGCAGTGGGAGCCGGGGAGGATGTTATCACAGGCGTGACACTTGGGCTGCAGGTATCACCCAGGCTGCTTACTGCAACCCAAAAGTCACCTCTGTGCAGGACAGCGAGGGGGAACAACAAGCAGAACCTCGTGGGCAGGTGTCCTGTTCACCGCCTGCCCTCCTTGGAGCTGCTTGCTGTTGGCAGGTAAGGGATGAAGGACACGGTTTCACAGTCCGATTGACTGTTGAACCATAGCAAAGATGTGACAAGTCCTAGATACCTCTGGCCACGTCTGGGGTATGGGTGCAAGCCCTGAATGACCCCCCGCTGCTCACTACCTACATGACTTTTGTAGGGTGCGCTCAGCAAATGAAATGCGTGATCCCCCCGCTAAAGTTCATGAGGAGACGAACTCTGCCCCAGCTGCTCTGAAGGATGACAGCGAAGCAAGAGGAGGCCAAATTCGGGCAGGATGGGGAACAGCAGTAGACAATTTGTATGCTGCAAGAGGCTTATTTGTTCACTCCTCCGCCTGAATGAAGCAGATGAGGAAGGCTCAGGCAGTGCAAAATAATACTCCTGGCACTGGACTGCAGCAAGATGCACCAGGGTGTTTAGTAAGCAGGAAAAATAAGAGTGCTGCTTCAGACACCTTGCACCCCCTTCATTACATGAAGCCAAAACAGTGAGTGTGAGGAGGTGGGCTTTTCCCAGTCATGGCCTTCAGCTCCTCGAGACTCTGGGAGACCTGCTCTATGAGCAGGAGCTGCGCTGTGACTCCTTTCTCTACAGGAAAATGGAAAATTTAGGCTGATGGAAATTCCTGCCTTGGCTTACAGGCAGTGTTAAGGCAAGACATATTCTCGATCCTCTAATCAGTGAAAAGTAGGGAAAAGAAAAGGAAAAGAAGAAAGATACTACCCTACATTCACCCAAAATATAACTCATCACAAGTTGGCGTAATGATGCCAGGTATTAAATTGCTGTCAGTAGTCATAAAGCATTCCTTTGGCAAAAGTAAGACAAAGTTTTAACATTGTCTAATGAAGCTGAATGCTAACCTGCCACATAACTGAATGTTACAGTACTCTGTACCCCACTGGGCCACTTAATTAGACTGAATGCACCAAAAAAAATTTAACCTGTATTTGTTGTCAAAGTTTAGCCCATGAGAGTGTTTTTAGAAGACAGGCAAAAAAATATAAGGAGCTGTATAGTTTTGAACCACAGGAGTATGTCACTGCTTGCTACAAAGGGTAGCTGAAATAAAATATTATTTACATTTGACAGTCTTATGAGTATGTAAGCAAGCACAAACCATATGTATGTGCTTGTTCTGTGCCCCAAATCTTTTTCTTTCCCCCCCACGTGGTTATTTCATTGAGAAGTGATATTTGACCAAACTTCTGACCAAGACAGCTGGTAAGCCTGGCCTCCGTCAAAAGGCTGTGGAGCGGAGGGGCTGAGTCCTGCACAGCCAGAGGAGGCTGGAGGCACTGCCAGGGAAAGGCAGCAGGGAAAGCTCTGCCCTACTGCCGTCAAAAATTAAGGGATACCCGACTTACACAAGGGGGAGATGTGTGTGTAGCGAGCAGAGTTAGTTTATATGGCATATCTAAAAGCCTGGTGTTGGGAAGGTTGATAGCACGACGCAGCCCTACCCTTTGCCTGCTTTACGGCACCTTCATGGACTGAAGCTGTAGCTGCAAAAGTCTAACAATGTTGGCTCTGCATATTCACAATCTGACAAGAAGAAGCCATGCTTCCTTCTCCGTGCATCTCCCCTTCCAGTGTCAGAAGCATGGATTTTTGCTTCATGTTTGGCCGGGGCTTGGGGTGGGATTATTGGCTAAATGCTGCGCTCCCCCTCCAAAAAGGCAACATTTCTATTTAAGTCAGTGGCTGTTTTGCCCGAAGAAGGACAGCAAGGTACAGGGTCTGCTTCTCCTCTCGCTTACTGAGAAGTCTAAACTCATGGAATTGTACCAGTAAAACAGGTGTGAGACCTGACTACGGCCCTTGGCCTTTAAAGAGTTCATAAACCAAATTCTCTTCCTAGCAATTGCTTTTTGAAACCAAGTACCTAAATATACCATAGCTGTGGGCTGGTAAGTTAAAACCAGTGCTGAAAGGAGAAGTAGCGATGTTCTCAACAGAACCGGTTCCACCGTGTTTTGCTTTAAAATCTGTAGGTTGTATAATTTAATTTTATACTTCTGGTGTAGTTTGTTGCGTTTTTTTTGGAGGGAAGGCCTACACGTTCCTCTCTGAAACTCTTACTAGTATTTTTGCAACAGGCAAGACGACGTTACAGCTTGCAAACATGAAGACCATGCTAAACATTAAGGTCGTGGCTATGGAAGTGTTAGGACTGACACCAAGCCAGGTTTCCAGATCTACCCATTTGTGGTGCACAGCCGGGTCACAGCCTAACCGAGCGCGCCGCAAGCCGGTCATTACTGGCTCGGGATCCTTCACAGTGGATTTTTTAGCATTACAGTAGTATTCCTGCATACTTTGTATGGTTAATCTGAGTTTTTACACAGTAATCTTTCCTGATCTCCCTTATTTTTTTAAAAAGTATAAAGTTTATGAAAAACATATGAATCTATTAATTTTAATCTTATTTTCGTATTATCAGTGCTGCCAAGCATAACAGAATAATATATTTTTAATGTAAAGAAAAATTTAGATATTAGTAGGTCCTAACAGACAATCATACGTGGTCTTTTAGCTACAAAAACTAAATCAATCTGCTGTCAGTCCTGTGCTCCCTGTAAGGACCAGCAGGATTGTTTAGCAGTGAGATCTATGGGCTGTTTTCATTAGAAGAGGAATAGCTACCTTAGGTCAAAGCAAAAAGTCACATAAAAAAACAATCAGAGTTTTCATCTAATTTTATAACTTTCCACCTATAAGCAAGTACACAAGGCTGGATACAGCTTTCCTGGACTGGGCTGTTGTACTCGTTTAACTCTGTGGAACCCAGCAGATTCCTGTCAAAGTGCACAGGGTTTGCAGAATGACCCCCAGAGAGCTTCTGGGTAAGTTAAAATACACGTAAGCATGGCCAGAGTATTCTCCCCGAAAAGGCTGTCAGACGCTGAACAACTAGATTCATAATACTAATCTGTAAAACTGTGGAGTTGTATACACACAATTGTATACAGAGGCTTGAAGAAAAGAAGTTGCAACATGTTTATAATTGCCTAATTATATTGGTAAGCATATTCTAAAATGGAATATTTTTATATGATTACAATAAAATATGTTTTAGTATTAAATATTACTTAGCAACAAGTGATAAATGGCCAGTGTAAATGTTGTCTGAATACAGCTGTATTTTTCACAGTCTGAGACTTAATCATATTTCATTAAGAGGGAGGAATTTGATCTTGTTTTTCCTTAGCTGTATTTTTTTCTTTTCATGTATCAACCTACCTAAAAGTGTATTTCACAAGCTATTTCAATACTACATTTTAATAACTAAAGAACAGTTTCATAAGCTTTCAAAATATCCCATGAATATTTAAATGGCAAATACTATACAGTAAAGAACAAGGTTACAAAAATATATAATATGTGGTAAAGCTTTGCTGAATTAATCTTTTAGAATTTTGATTTAATGGTCTGTTACACAAATATGAATTTTACTTAACAAATATTCATGCTGGGGTTTCCTAAACCAGACCCTGTCTCCATTTAAATAAGGGGAAAATTCCTGTTGATTTCAATATAAATCCATCAAGTGTTACTTTATGCAACCTTTACAGCATACTGGGGAAGTTCTGTTAGATTTTAGCATTTGTAACTTGAAACATAAGATACCAGCCATATGGACACTACCGAGTTTGGTAGATTAATTGATCGTTTTGTAATGGCTGGTGTTCTGGCATAGCCTTTTGCGAGAAGAGTGCTCTGTTTGCCCGTGCACTGTTGCTTTCACTCACCCCTGTGAGTATACAGCAGATAACCTTGTGTTTGAGACCCTGACAATGAACAGTTGCTAACACTGATTTCCAGCTCACCTCCTTTCCCATCATTATCCACCTACCATGAACAGGCATGGCTGGCTGGGCAAACTTCTACTCTCACCCCAATTTCACATTTATTTGCATTTTAGCAAACTGGCTGGTAAGCAGGAATGCGGTTCATGACTCATTTCCATACAGAAAACAAACAAAGAAAAGCGAGACATACTCTTGAATAGTCAAGCTCCCTGGGCGTGGAGTCGGTTAAAGCTCGGACGAGGGCGTTCATCATGCTGATGGGAGGAGAAGGCGGGGAGGGCTGAGAAGGTTCTTGCTGCAAGGGGCTCTTTGGTTTGGAAGGCAGCCGACCTCTTCTCCCTTTCAGGCTGTCCGTGCGCACAACTGCGTAAAAAAGAGGGGGATCAGTTGTGAGGACACCAGCAGACGACAGATCAGACCGAGCACCTGCTTCCCTCGCGATGGCCAGCCCAGCAAAAACAAGAGCATTCTCCAATTTCAGCACGTGCTACCGATGCCTTTGATCGCAGAGAAACACAAACGGTACCAGATCGGCGTCAGGCCTCTGGTCGTAAGCAGCAGCCTAACTGCTTAGTTGAAGCCCAGCTGTGTTCCTAGCGCTCATGCTTTGTTTGCAGCACGCCTGTGTGCCCCTATATGTGCACGCACACACACAGCTCTACTGCTGAAAGAAAACCGTACGCGAAACCCAAGTGTTACTACTGCCAGTGCACCTCCTCTATGGCAGGGTCTTTCTTTCTAAGTAATTTTAGCTTTCTCAGAGCAGCCGAAAAATCTGTTCACACCATATAGGCTGTATTATCCATGTCAGTATTTGCAGTGGGACTGCTCACACAGCATTACTCACGTACTTAAATATTTGCAGAATTGGGACTAATGAGTTGATCCTGTTTCCATTTAAATTAATTGCAAATTTACAATCAGCTTGTGGGAATGAGACAAGACTGTATGCAAAAATGCACGCCCAACAATGACATGCAGCCCCCTGTGAGATAGTACGTGGAAGCCAGCAGCACTACTGAACGACATTCAAAGTTCGTAGAGGCGGCATTTTGGCCAGAGTCAAATTATCCTCTCGTGACCTTGCTGTTCTTGAACTCTGGGGTCCCAGAAAGTCTAAATATGATAAACCCACTAACTCTGGTGACAAGAAAAAAAATAAGTCAATACCTTACTACACAAATGCACACGTTCAGGGCCAAGTTAGGAACCCCACTACTGCAAAATTTATGGTAAAGACATCCACGTCCGCACACACACACACTCACACGTGCTCATTAAATGCAATGTTCCACCATTTGGGATAATAATAGCAAGAGTCCTTACCTTCTTTAACCATGCCGACGCTGAGACACTTCTGAAACCGGCAGTACTGACATCTGTTACGACGTCTCTTGTCCACTGGACAGTTTTTATTTGCCAGACAAACATATTTTGCGTTTTTCTGCACTGTTCTCTGAGAAAAGGCAACAGAGAAATAGTAAACCGATAGTTTCGTGAACAACTTAGAACCTGACAAAATGTATTTTAATTACAACATGAAAAGCGACAGTGCAATTCATATAATTAGATAAAATTAATTTCCTAACACACTAGCCTGCAGGAAAAACAATTTTATTAGTGTTAGCTACTGACAATGAAAATCATCTAGGATTGTTCTGAAGCAAGTCTCTGGAGACAGGCAACTTTGAATGATAAAATCATATCTGAAATTACCAGGTCATCGCATCTACCTTTGGGGATTAGATTATCTCCGCTTTTAATATCCCTTTGGGAACAATTTTCTACTTGGTTCATTCCCTTGATTATTGCTGACCTTATTAAAATAAAATCAAAATGATCTGCGATGTACTTCTCTTGCTATCGCTATTGTTAGTCAAATACCACAATAACTGGTTTGGTTAGCCATTAAAATCATCGGGGAGAAAAATAAAAATACCAGAACCCCCTACAAAATATATTTAGTTAAGTATTCTGGGAAAGCTAACCTGCCTTGGGAAAAAGAAAATAGACAGAGGGATACTATAGCTACATACATGTAATTAGCTTTTAAAGTGGTATAAAAACTATAAGGAAAAATCAGAATTAGTAAAATCCTGGTGAGCCTTGAAAGAATATAATAGAAATTGTTGCAAAAATATATTATGCATTTCCATACTTAAAATCAAATACATTGATAAATAAGCACAAAAAAAGAAATTGATAGGAAAGCCATCGGGAGAGGATCAAATTTATCAATGCAACATTTGGTATTAAATCTTTTCCTGCAATTAAATTGATGGGAAAATGCTATTTTGTACTTCTGCTATATTTCAAACAACAGCTTCAATGCACGAAGTATAACGGATACAGCAAATAGTGTTCATTGCACTTTAGAACTGAAAACTGTTCCACTTGAGAAAATTATTTTGCAGAATAAGCTCTAGCCACAGCTCCCAGTGAAGGATATGCTATTAATTTCCATGGGGGCAGGATCAGGCCAGCAGAGCTGCTATTTCCAGGTTGTTTGTGGTCCATTTTCTAATTATTTTTAAATAACAACCGAGTTGTACAGGAGATGTGTATTTTAGCATGTTGCCAAAGGATTATAACGAAGTAATATTAGCAGTTCTATGTACAATAAAAAAAAACAACACACGCTGTGAGCCCTCCCCTACATCTATTTTTGGACTATTTTTGTTCCCATCGTACTTAGGAAATCTTTTACCAGAACAGGAGCACGGCTATTATCTGTGCAGAAAGAAATGTACCAACCCAGCCCCAAATTTTATCAGTTCTTGAACCTGCGACCTAGACCGCCCCCCCGAAAAGTCCATCCAAGTCATTCATATAGGCTGTTTCTGAAAAAAAAAAAAAAAAAACCGTCCTGAACTCCAAACTAAATTTGTTGCAATTATCAAGTGCCCAAATCTAAAAGCAGAAGGGATTCCAGCCTTAAAAGTACAAGCACAGAAGCTGCCTCACGTGAAGGGCCAGTGGTGCTGACTGCCTTCACAGCCTCCTAAGCTACATGGGGCACGGCATGGCGTGGTGTCACTGCTCGACTAGGTGCTTTCAACAGGGGAGACATCGCTCGCTTCATAAACTAATGAGCAGCGATGAGGCAGGAGACAAATAAAAGGTAAATATTTGGTTTTGCTCCATGCCTGAAGTTGCCCCTTGGGTTACGCCCGCAGCCCTCCTGGCTGGAGCAGCCTGGGCACGAGGCATGGCACCACCACCGCCTGCCGAAAACTGACACACGACTTTCTGATGCACCTCGTTTCCAACGAGGTTTGGCGTGGAGGAGCTCTGAGCCCTGGCAGGGACACCCTGGTGCTGAAGGGGCAGAGGCCAGGAGCCTGCAGCCACCCAGCGGGGCTGGGTGGGAGGGAAGGGGAAGATGGAGGGCGCAGGGCGGGGAGCGAGACCCGCGTCCCGGCGGCGCTCTCACCTTGAAGAAGCCCTTGCAGCCCTCGCACGTCCGCACGCCGTAGTGCTGGCAGGCGGCGTTGTCCCCGCAGACGGCGCACGTGCCCTCCCCGGACGAGGAGCTCCTGCTGGGCGGGGAGGGGAGGCCGCTGCCGCCGCCGCTGGCCTCCCCCATCAGGCTGGAGGTGGCCGCGTTGAGGCCGAGCGGGGAGAAGGCTAAGGTGGCTGGTCTTTTGGCCAGGGGAAGGCCGTACGAGTGGCTCTCCATGGGGGCTTGGCCGGCCGCCGGCCTGTCGGGGCCCAGGGGGAGGCTCAAGGAAGCCGGGTCATAGCACATGTGGGCGGCCGCCGCCGGCGTGTGCGGAGGGGAGTGCTTGAAGTGGAAGAGGGGGAAGCGCGGAGGCACAGTCTTCATGGGGGCGGCCTCCATCAGGTGTCCGGGAGGCAGGCAGGTCTGGGTGGGCTGCAGCGGGGGCTCGTCCCACAGGCTCTGGTGCGGGGGGAAGCCCGGCGTGGTGGGTGTGGAGGGCGGCGACTGCTTGAAGTACATGGAGGTGCTGGGCATCCCCTCGTCCGTGGAGGGCGGCAGCGAGGGCTGGTAGGTGGAAAGCCGGGCGTCTTCCATCTTGATGAGGGGCCTCTGGCTGGAGGAGGCGGATTGCATTTGGTAGAGGCAGGAAGGCTTGAGCTCGTAGCTGCCAGAGTAACCCTCCATGAAGGTGCTGAAGCTGGGAAGGGAGGTGGTGGCGGTGGCAGTGATCTCGGTACTGCTCAGGTCCATGGTCAGCTTGGCATAGTCAGGGTTCATGATCTCCGAGCTGTACTCCGAGCCATACGCGTAGGTCTGAGCTGCATAATTCGAACCGGGCGGTGAAGGGCTATACTGCGCTTGCACACAGGGCATATCTGCAAGGGCAAAGGGGGATGTTAACACCAAGCCCCACATGCTGAGGCCACAGTCCAGACCCTTGCTAACCTCTTTCCGATGAGCTTTCCCACATTTCATGGGGCTCGGTCAGACACCCGACTCCCACTCTCACCTGGACATGGGGAAACACAAATTAAGCTCAAGTCGTTGACGAGGAGCATGTATCAGGGATCGACTGAGCATTAGGTATTAGGGAGACCGCTTTCTTCCACTCGCTGGGGCCACTCGAATTTATACCGGTGTCAGCGAGAGGAGGATCCATCTCCAGCCTGCCCTAGATCCGCTGCCTAATATACATAGGTGTCAATGAGAATTAGATAAGCGGAATGGGAACGGTTTATGGCTCTAAATCTATCTCTGTATGCGTGCGACCGTGCCATAAAATTTTCATGAAGGGTAAACTAGATTACCAAATGCATAATATTAAAACAGATACTTGGTTTAAAAGGAGCAGCATCTACAGGGGACGTCAGAGAAACAGCTCACATCGCAGTATTTGCTACTTAAGACTTGCAAACATCAATTTTGCTTACTCGACTCTGGGCCTTCAAAGCATATTTCTGGTCAGCTAATAACTCAGGGCTGGTGCCTAGCTGCTACTTTGGAGGCTTATCTGTAGTGGAACATTCTCCTCAAAAAAGCGAGCTGTGCGACAGATCCCTGAATTTGCAAAATGTAAGAGAAAAAGTAATGGGCATTTCTGTTTTTATAAGAAAGTGACAATTTAATTGTTTTTGCCCATTAGCTGTAAAAGTTAATGTGGTTCACTGGTAGCCGGGAGGGTTTCAGCAGCACAGTGCCTGCACAGGTTTTTTTTCCTTTCACATTTCCTACTAATCCACTATTTCCTCGGTTGCTCTCAAGAAATAATGGAGCCAATTCTGCAATCCACCTGAGGTTCACCTGGCCAAAAAACGTGAGACTCTAGCCCAGAACTTGCAACCCAGGCTAAAAGTGCATGATGAGCTTTGGTTCTGCCGCAGAGGAATAAAAGGCATCAATTTAGCACAGATACTCTCGTAAATAGAACAGAAAAGTAAATACGGAGAAAGCGTGTATCAAAAGTCAGTGCAGTTCATCTCTTCTTAATTGTGGTAATTTATATTCCTAAAGTACTGGATAGAGAATTCATATTAAAAAAAATAAAATAACGGGGTTTTCCTCAGTATTTTAATAACTCCCTTCGCTTATAACTTGTAAATATTCACTTGAACCTGCCGTGGAAGGATCCGAATAATAGGTGCCAGATCAACTTTCCATTCTTCCCTGCCCGCTTTGCAGATAAATGTAAACCAAGCACCAGATTTCAATTATCGTGTTGTCACAGAGCATTCAGATCTTCCTTCTTCTCGAGAAAACATCAAAAAGTGGGAGAAAAAATAGTGGTGTTTTCTGAAATTGCGAAGACCTTTCTGCTTGCAAATCCATGTATTTAAAGGAAAAAAAAAAAAGGTAGCAGGACAACACTTCAGCACTTGCACAAGCCTTGCCTCCCAATCTTATTTATGTATCCTCCCACAAAGGTCTCTTTTTCCTATCAATATCTGCGTCCGTGCCGTTCCATGCACACACATTTCATGCCAAGCCCTATTACTATCATTTGTTTAGCTTAAGGACTGCCTGCTAAAATGCACTGATCGGTGCTTAATTGAATAGAAAGGGAAAGCAATTCCTTCCCCGTGCTTCCACTGAGGAGCACAACTGAACGAGCGGGCAGATAATGTCACAAGTGGACGCGCTGATATGCAGCCCCATGAAGAAAAAAGGCCTCTTGCAAGCTCAGAAAATGAGCAGGGATTCAGGGAAACTGATCGCTACAGGTTTGGGGTTTTGTGTTTTGTTTTTTTTTTCCTCCTTAGCAGGAGAGGTAAGGAGAGCATGGCAGGGTCGGGGCCTGAATTCTGCTCAAAGTGGGCTGAGAAAGCCTAAGTCTAAAATAAGTCTGACCTGAGGACAGAAAAAATATCCCCAACGTAAAGGTCTGGTGCGCTCTGCGCAACTCCTCCTACTTCGCCCTCTGCCAGCACCTTCCTCTGACTAATCCTAACCCCTACTTTTCCACTCGGGGCACCGATATTAATCACCCCGCAAAGCAAATAACCTGGGATTGTCTCTTCTTCACCCAAAAATGTTAGGGAAAAAATAACGATAAAAAAAGCGGCACGGGAGGTTCGCTGATGGGCGGTATGTCATCCAAGCCCGGAGGAAGGAGTGAAAAATCAGGGCAGGAATACTCGGAGTTATTCTTCCCATCCTATTAGCGGCATCCTTGCGAGAGAGAGCTCGGCGTGCGGGATGCGCCGAGCCAGCGCTCCTCCGGGAGCCTCCAGCATCCCAGCCGGCGGCTCCCGATCCGCTCCTTCCACGTCGCTCGGGGGCGATCCCCCCTTAAAGAGGGGAGCCCGGGGAGGGAGCGGGGGACCTCGCACCTCTCCTCTTCCTCGGCGGCTGAATGCTTACCTGGCGGGTATCTTGCGCGCTGAATGGTGGGGCTGGTGGGGCGGGCGGCACCGGGCGGCGGCGGCGGCGGCGGGGGGCTCCGTGCCGGCTGGGACCTCTCTGCGGAGGCTGCTTGGGAGGCTGGCCTCGGCGGGGGGCGCTCTTCCGACCCGGGCGCTGCGAGGAGAAAGGAGAGAGGGTCAGCAGCCGGCTAGGGGGGGAGCTTGGCCCCGGGGTGGGCAGGGGGAGCACCCCCCGGGCCGGGGGTGCCGTCCCCCGGCGGCTCCCCGTGGGATGCTCCGGCTCCTCCGCCTTCTGCGGGCTGCGACTCCTGCTCGTTTTCTTTCTCTCTCTCTCTCTCTCTCTCTCTTTCTTTCTTTTTTTTTTCCCTTTTTCTCCCCAGCTTTCCCCTTCTTCGCCTTCACTCCCTGCCCCGCTGCCGGGCTGCTCGGTGCCTCCCCGGCTCCCATCTCCTTCTGTGCGCCCCCCCGGCCCCGGGGCTCGGGATGCGCCCCCCCGAGCCGCCGGTTTCCTAGAGACACTCGGTGAGCTTTTAAGCACGCAGCACCCCTCCGGAGAGCAGCCGCCGGAGCCAGGAGCTCAGAGCCGTGAGGGCTGTAAATTAGGAGGAAATAAGCCACCCCCCCCCCCTTGTCACAGCTCTTTTCTTCCTCCGTGCGCTCCGCATTCAGCCCCGAGTGCCACCCCTCCCCACCCCGCAAGGCGAGGAGGAAAAGCGTGAAACGCTCCCATTGTGACCGGGACTTCTCCAGGCGAGTTTCGAAACCTTCATTTACCCAGCAGGGACCGCCAAGAGGCGGGGGGAGCTCCACTGAATTAAAAGTTTCGAGCTCCGCTTCCAGCGCCGGTGCGCTCCCGGCTTTGCGCATCCCCCCCTCCTCCCCCGGAGCCGCACACGCTCGCTCCCCAAAATCCGCGGGGCTCGGGCGAGTTCCCGCAAGAAATCTCCGGAGAAAACCCTCTCCTGCTCGGGCTCGGTCCATTGTTTTAGCGGGGCCGGGCTCCACCGTACGACAGTCTCCACGGCGGAGAGGGAAACGGGGCGAGGAATGTAATCGCAGCGCAGCGGGCTGGGGAAAAAGTTAGCGACGCGTTCCCAAAGTTTGGGGGGCTCGGGGGGATTTTTGTTTTCCCGGAGAAGAAAAAAAAAATTTTTAAAAAAAAGAAGAAAAAAAAAAAACGAAAAAAACACCGAGCTCCACGCAGCCGAACCCCCTGCAGGAATCAGCCCTTTCCGCGTTTGCCCTGGGAAATTTCCTCAAAAAAATAAAAAATCTATAAAAATCTATAAAAATCTATAAAAATCTACAAAAATCTACAAAAATACAACCACACAAACAAACCCAAACGCCAGTTCCACCCAGGTGAGCCGCACCTCCGCCCGCGGCGCGCCGGCTATCGCGATAGCGCTGTCCCGACAGCCTTCCGCGGCAGCATATCGCGACAGAGCGCCTTGCCGGCTCGCTGCCAGCCCGGCCGGCGACCGAGGCGCTCGCTGCCCCGGCGCACACGTTGGGGGGCTCGGTACCCTCCGGGGTGCCGGTGCCGGTGGCGGTGCCGCCGGGGGGGCTCCGGGGCTGAGCGCTCGGTGGGACCCTCGCGACCCTGCGAGGCGGCAGCGGCGACAGCAGCGACAGCAGCAGCAGCAGCAGCGACAAGTTGTGCTGTAGGAAGGAGCCGAGCGAGTGCCATTCATCCCCGCCGTGAACTCCCCGCCGCCGCCGCCGGCAGCATCATTTCCATGACAACAACCAGCAGAAAGCCCTCGGTACCGGCTGCTCGGCCGCCAGCCCGGCCCGGGACGAGCCGGTGCCGGGGGACACCGGCGGGGGGTAACCGGGACGGGGACACCCGGAGCATCCCGGTTGCGGCGGAGCTGGAAGGGGGGGGGGGGGAAGGCGAAAGTTTGGGGCGGTCGCGGCGGCGGCGCTTCCCCGTCCCCGAAAGTTGTCCGGCGGTGCCCGCGGGGTGCCGGCGGAGCCCATACGTACTCGCTTGCTGTGTGGGTTCCGTCTTTACATCGGGGTCCCCGGCGGCCGCTTCCTCACCGGGGCGAGCGGGCGCTGTCCAGCGGCCGGGCGGCGACGGGAGCACCGCGGGGCTCGGCGGCGGCTGCGGCGGCGGCAGAAGAAGAGGCTCCGGAGGAGGACGCGTTATCCCGAGTCATGGAAAAAGGGGAGCCCCGGCAGCCGGTCCCCGCCGGGCGAGGCGAGGCAGAGCGAGCCGTAAGGGGCTGCCGGGCGGCGGCTGTCGGCCGGCCGCGGGGTGCCCGGGGGGCTGCGTGCGGCGGGCAGAGAGAGGACGGAGGCGCCTCTCCGCGCTGCTCTCCCGCTCCGTGCCTCCGAACGTCATTTATGTGAGAGCAGCCCTAGCGGCCTCTCCATAGAGCGGCTGGAATGCGAAACGTCAATCGTGACGCCATGGGAGCCTGACGCTGCTGACCCCCCCCCCCCTCCCCGCCCCGTGCGCCGCCGCGCCGAGCCCGGACGGGCCGGGGGTGAGCCCGCAGCGAGGGACGGGACGGGACGGGACGGGACGGGAGCGGGCCCCGAGCCGCTCCGCTGCGGGCCGCGCTGCTCGGGGCCGGCAGCGCCGATTAAACACGTCCACATCGCCGCCGTTACGGTGCTGTTGTGGTTGTTACGGGCGCTCTTAGCACTGCTCGGCAGCAGCGCGGTCTGCAGGCGCCCGGCTCTTTGCTGGGGGCTGGAAGGGGACGGGAGCTTTGGCTGCGCGGCGAGGGGCGCCTTCAGGAGGGATCACCGGAGACGGCTTCCTTTTCCTCCGCTTTTTTCACTTTTTTATCCTTTTTCCTTTTTTTAAAATCATTTTTATTTCATGTTTTCCTTTTTTTAAGACTTTTTTTCCTTTTTCCATTTTCCCTTTTTTCCCCCCTTTTTCTTTATTCCTTTTTTTTTCGTTTTTCGTTTTTTATTTTTTTCCCTTTTTAATTTCCTTTTCTTTTTCATTCTTCTTTCTTCTATTTTTCCCCTTTTATTTTCCCTTTTCTTTTTTCTTCTTATCCTCTTTCCCCCTTTCACATTTCTTTTTCCTTTATTCCCCATTCATTTGTTTCTGTCTTTCATTTTTTTTTCTTTTTCTTTCATTTTTTTAATTTTCTTTTTCTTCTTTTTCAGTTTTTCTTCCTTTTCCCTTTTTCCCTTTTATTTTCCTTTTTCTTTTTTCATTTTATTTTCCTTTTTCTTTTTTCCTTTTATTATTTTTCCCATTTATTCTTTTTTTTTTTCCTTTTCCTTTTTTCCTTTCCTCTTCCTTTTTTCCTTTCCTCTTCCCCCTTTCCTTCCCCCTTTCCCCAGCTCTCCCCTCCTCTCCCTTCGCTTGTATCCACTTACTTCCCCTTTCCCCTCAGAACATCCCACCCGCAGGACCCGCGGCCAGCCCGGGGAGGCTCCGCACCTCCCGGACGGACTAACACCTCTCTCTCTGCCCGGGCCCCGCGCTCCCACGGGGGCGGTCCGGGAGGGCCGGGCGGCAGCCCCCGGCCGTGCCCGCCCCGCGCCCCGGCGGCCCCGCTCCCCCCCCCCCC